>CM038113.1:8571269-9286582 GCA_001642375.2 Mentha longifolia | reverse complement strand
CAGAGTCACTAAAGTTCACATTAAGGGTCGGGGAGGGAAGCAGAGTTACACCAAACAAAGTATGTGACTGGATTCTACATTTCCAAATGAATTCACACATTATATTTGAGGGGTATTGTTTCAATATAAATAAGAACTGATACTAGAGTCCAGACATGAAGATATTGAGTTCTAGCATAAAAGCAGTAATATTGATTTGTACCCTCGCGATCATGTTACACACGAGCTCCTATGTTCAGCTAATTATTGCACTTAAAATTAGAATCACACAACTTTGGAAATAATCTTTTTGTCTAATGGGTGGGATGAGCAGGGTAGGGAAATGCCGCAATAGCATGTTAACTAGCCTTTAATCGATGCTTTCCAAGAGGAGGCCTCAATTCACCATATGTCGCCGGTAAAACCTTCTCATCAGATGAAACGTTCAAAAGAACAAGGAGCTCTCCTGAACACAAAATACGTCCAAGCTTATAAATGCAGTTTTAGGAAATCAGAAACCATAATTATGAGCAGAGAATATAAGATAAGTCAAAATAGTATCTTCAGAAAATCTGGCCCAGCTTTTCCCCTCAAACACAAATAAGAGATATTTAATCAACGGTAGATACCTAATTTTGGAAGCATTGCACCAACAGTATCTGGATTGACATCCACTGGAGGTTCATACACATGTTGACTTCTAAAAGAGAAGAATACTGGTGAAGGCATTGCTCTTTTTGGATCCAATAGAGAAATGCAAACAGACAGAGAGTGGACGAGAGCAGATTTTGAATGGGAGTCTTCAAGTGCATGACCAAATATTCTTGCGACGAAACTGCACGTTACGACAAGTTAGTGAGATTGTACATATGCAAACAAACATCCATAGTTCAATATTATAGTACTAGACAAAGTTACAAACCCTGGACTGGATAGTTTAGTGGCCAGCGGAGACGGCACATTCCTGGTTATAGCACATAATGTTTCCGCTGCATTGGCATGTACTTCAGGAGAATTCTGAATGGCACAGAAAATAGTGTGTTCATATAGCATAAACAGGACCAAGTCATTATTTAAAGTGAGTGCTCAACAAACAATCCTCAAACTTACAAGCTAAACCAGCCAAATATGATATTAGTAAAGCCTAGTCCTCTTAAGTCCATATTTTCAATCTCAGAAAAGGACATGTTAAGATCTGGAAGAATGAAACACCTGAGTGAAATCCAGGCCATAAGTTACAACTTAACAATGAAGGACACAGGATAGTTTCATCGTCCCAAGATGCATGACAGCACAAGCAATGAACACCTAGAAGTTCTTCCTTATTTTATTACTTTAACAATCAATGCCTGATAAATAGCAGATGGGTATTAACAACACATAGAAGCAGTTCCATCAGCAACTACATGCATAGAAGACAATAAGAACTTGACAACCGAAGATTGACAATACAATGAACTGATAGCAAGTTTTGGAAAGCATAAATTAGCACTTGCTTGAGGTGAGGAGAAGCAGAGGGAAGGCAACCAAGAACAGTTCCCGAAAGTGTATATTTGTACCCGCAGGAAAGATAGGTAGATAAAACAATAAGTAATGCAACTACTAGTGAGAAGTACAAATACATGATTCACCTAGCCATTAGAGCTAGACAACTACACTGACTGAGATTATTCCTAGATCAAAAGCAACACCTTCAAAGACATCCACTTACCGAGTCATTGAGTTTATCAACAATCATTTCTAACAAATTGCTGTCAGCCAACCACTGCATCACATCCAAAGCATTTGGGTAGAGATGGTCATCTCCGCCTACAAGTCGTACCAAGACCTGATAAAAAGAACCAAAATAGAGAAACACCTAAATACAGTGAAAATAAGATAATCCTATTGAACGTACAGTTATTTGCAGAATAAAGTAATTTTATGACCAAACTATATAATTATCAAACTCAACCTCCATTATGGATGTGATACCGATCAAATCAACTAGCTGCTTAAAAACGTCTTGACGAGCCTGAAAGTCAGAAATATTTCCTCCGATGATTATAGAAAAACATGCTTTGCAAAACATCAGAAGTAACCTTTTAAATATTTACCAAAAAATGTGTCCATTGAAAAGTAATTACAAAGATTACCTTGACATAATTCATTAGAGGAACGGTCTTCCGCATCATTAAGCAAACCACAACCTGAAATGTGCCATACAACTTATCATCTAATTTCCTAGAATCAACTGATTAGACAGTATTGTATAAGCACAATCAATCGAACCTTACTAAAATACCCAGCCAAGAGTGCACTGTGGTAACGGTTTGGTTCCAAAAAAGAGAAGAGTAAATCCATAAGCTGCAACAAGATAGACAGTCCAACCAAATAATTAGGTGAGCTAGGCTCAAAAATGACATAAGCATGCAATTCATAACTTGTATAATAGCATGATCTCACCTCTTCCAAATCTACCAAAGTCTTCAAGATGACATCAATTTCACACGTAAAAATTTCACAGGCAATGAATGGAAACCTGCATAGAGAAAACAAAGTTCAAAAAAAATTAGAACTATCCATTTCTGTTCCATTTTCCTTTGGTCGTTCATGATCATTACAATAGTAAATCATCAGAAATGATGAATTTCTTCAGCAACTTAATCGAGCTTGAAAATACGGTACAAACTAGTAATTGATTTCGAACAGCATTGACATACTTGAAGGTTCGTGTGCTATCTGCATCTTCAGGAGGCTCCTCAACAATATACCGCACCAGCTGCTCAACCTGTGCCCTATCCCTCAAACTGAAATCAATTTACTTTTAAAGTTAAACAGAGAATCGAGGAATCTGCAATTGATGATTCTTTTCGACAAAAAGGAAATGTAAAAACAAATTTTAATGCAGAAAGAAACAGACAACTGATCCATACAAATTAATAAGACGGCTATTCAATGCTTTGCATTCTTGGATTATCTCTTCTTCATCCAAAAGCTCTTCCAAAGTAAAATTTTCCTTATCCAGCACAGCCTCAACCTGAACCCAACATGAACCGACATCAGAACATCATGTGCTAAAGTGATGCAGAACGGAGATATACCAATGTGCAAGCACATCTCTAGATGGTAAGCTAGTCGTAAACTAAAGCTGTAGATGGCATTCTATGATCTATCCTCCAAGCCAACAATCAAAACGATAAGAAAGATCAAAAATATATGTTCTCTCCTACTCCATTAGTTCCCTCAACTAAAAGCCTAAGTAAGGTACGAGCTTTAGCTTCAAGCTTGTTCTTGTTAAATCGCAACCAGCAATTATCCTAAGTAGTTCCCTACATAACGCACCGGCTACTCTTATTTTACCAAAATCGCAAAAAATGTAGTAAAGCATAAGCAAAACATGAACTCGAGCTTCTCAGACGGCAAATTCAAGCTCAAAAAACTACTTAACCACAAAAATTCAAACTTAATCAAAGAAACAGAAGAGAAAAAGAAAAGAAAAACAGGATACAAATCAGAAAACAACTCTCCCTCTTTACTTACAGGAGAAGAGGCGGAGAGAGCGGTGAGCTTCCAGAACATGGCGTCGGCGCTGCCGTGTTGATTATCGGAGGAGAAAGATGAGTAAGCAAAACAGAAAATTGAGCGAGCTGAATAGATCCGTAAGCTCAAATTTCAAACAGGGATTAGGGAGAAATCAGGGCCAAAGAGGACCAGCGAGAATCGAAAACCCTAAATTTCTGAAGATCGAAAGAGGAACGCAGAGCCGCGAAGATCGAGCGCGGCTTCAGACTTTCTATTTTTCTTTCAATTTTTTGTTATTTTCTTTTCATTTATTAATTGGGTGAAGTAGGGCTGCAAACGAGCCGAACCGAGTAGAGTATTGGCATTCTCGGGTTCGGCTCGATTAATATTTTACATGCTCGAGTTCGGCTCGTTTGATATTTTACATGTTCGGGCTCGGGTTCGGCTCGAGGTATAAACTATGAGTTCGAATTCAACTCGAGTTCGGCTTGCTAAATATTCGATAAATGGTTCGGCTCGAGTTCGATTCAAATTTGAGCTCGAATCTGGCTCGTAAAAAGCTCGGATTTTATTTCGGTTCGAGCTCGAGTTCAACCATAATTTTGAGCTCGTTTAGAAGACAAGATTTAAAAATATTTTCTTTTAACATTCCAAATGAAATTCATCAAACTAAAATTAAAGGTATTTAATACTATAAAATAATAAATAAGTAAATGTACAGTATAATAAATGAGTAGATGATAATTGGTAATACTACCTCTATCCCCCTTATTAGTCTCATTTGTTTTATTGACTTTTCGACACTCTTTTCCACCAAAGTCTAATACGGGTTTTACAATATAATTTTGAGAAAAAATACTTCAAAATTATATTGTAAAATCCGTATTAGGTTTTGGTGGAAAAACGTGCCAGAAAAATCAATAAAGCAAATGGGACTAATAAGGGAGGATGGGGTAGTATATATTAATGTTATAAGTTAATATTTTTAATAATAACTGTTGTGTAGTGCCTAATTATCTTTGGTTGTGATTTAAAATTAATTTTATTCATAAATGCTAATGCTCGTTTATAAGCTCGATTAGAGGTTCGATTAAGAGTTCGTGAACAGGCTCGCGAACATGCTCGATTAATATACGAGCCGAACACGTTGGCGAGCAAAACGAGTCGAATACCCTAGAGCTCAAGTACGGCTCGTTAAATTAAACGAGCTCGAATTCGGGCTCAAAATTCAACTCGTTTGTTAACGAATTCGAGTTCGAACGAACTTTTTTCGAGTCAGGCATCGAGTAAGTCCCGAGTAGCTCTGCTCGTTTGCAGCCCTATGTGAAAGCATAAATTGGAAGCAGAAGCCGACGAAATTGCCTGATTGCGGATAAAATATTCATTAATATGTTTATCTATTTATTCGGTTGTGTTGAAAATAAATTGTGATGTAGTTTTATTTAATTTAAATTAAATTTGAACAGCGAATGGGACGCTGACTCGATATTGATGAAGACGAAGAATATGACTTAGCATGTTTTTAAAAAAATAATAATAATGCTACGTATTGTATTTTGTTGAATATTGTGCAACTTTAAATTATTGGATGACGCTCGATGTTTGAGTTGTGATTCTGTTTACAGTTTTACTAAAATTTTCGGACATAATTCTTACTATGATTGTATGTATTGTAATGTATTTGTATGTAATAAAATTTCAATAAGTAATGTTGCTTCCATTTTGTTTTAATAATCTTCGACTATGATTATTTATTCCGTGCCGATATATTATCCGCATCATGCATGTTTTAAATGATTATATATGTAGAGTAATGCTCCCCTACTTATAGCGCTCACGACTGATGTGGTGATATTATATTTTAAGAAAAAATTAATTTCTCTGAGTATATCTTATAAAAATATATCCTACCAAAAAAATTAAATCTTACTAAAAAAAACTAAACCATAAAAAGAAAAATGGTAAACGTGATACTGCCATATCAGCCGTAGACACGTTATCCGTGCCTACAATGAGTATGAGAGCATTTCTGTATACATGTATATATTGTGTGCGTGTGTGGCAATTTTGTCGTAATCCACTAATGACTTTTTTTTCCTTTTCACTTCATGTTGGTTATATATACATATAATATACTCCTATGTATAACCGTTTTCTTAGACTTCAATAGTGTTAAATTCATAACAAATTAATTTTTTGTCGGACATAAATCCTATAATAATAACATTAATGGGAGATAAATTCGGAAACTAAAATATGATAAACCAGCTACATCAAATTCAAGAGTTGATGAAAAATGAAATCATTCTCATATATTTAATCCTCACTTGTACCAAGAAAAAAAAAAGTAAAATGTGCGCCTCCTGAAAACGCAAGAAGACGCATTTTTCCAAATATTCGTATAAATTAACAAAAATAATTTAAGGATGATGATGGCCGCAGCTGCAGTGCATGCAAGATCTACGTGAAAATCGCAGGTCACGTGCGATCCCAATCCAAAAAATCACCAATATTTAAATATTCCGAGTTTGTCCTCGCATGCTTCAGAAAATGCCGATCTTAGTCACGTGAGGTGGGTACCGACATTTTTTAAATTTGCTTTTTTTTTCCCCTTTTCGGTTAATGCTCTGGCTTTACCACTAATTACTAATTTACATATCTATTTTATTAATTACAGATTAATTTAAGTGGAGGAAAAAAGGCTAGAGATTTATTAATACGAAAAGATAAAGGTCAAAAATCATAATTTAAGGTACGAAGTGCACTAATGAGAAGTGCAGGGGAAAGTGAATCTAAAGCAAGAAGACAACTGTCACCGATGTTAATTAATTAGTGAGAGTGGCTAGATATTTCGAATTTAAATATTTTTATAGCAAATGATACGTGGTCTTTAATTTCGTGTTTGTATATTTGTGTTCGCCTGAATAAGATTGCGCGTGCTGGCTTAGTGCAAAATTAAGAAACACTCCCCTTTAAAGGGATAAAGGGAGTATATACATATAAGGGTGAACTTTATAAATACCCAAAAAGGATAAGTATATTAATTTTATACCCACCACTTTAATTATATAAGTTTCATACCCAAAATGCAAATGACAACTATACCATTTTTCTTATATAAAGCACTATTTCCAAGTATTTGTTAAACCTATGTCTAATTCTTCATAATAACAGGCTCATCACACTTCCGTAATTAAATTAATGCATACCAACTTCATACCTTAATCTGCTACGGGATTTTCTTCGCCAGAGGTTTTATAGACTGCGCAACCACCAGGAGCACCTTATGGTTCTCTGTCGAATTCCTTCCTAAGCTTCTGATCCGCCTCGCCTTCGTCTAACTTATCAATCCGAGCAGCGCTCCAGGAAACGTGATAAGGGCTCAGAACACTGAGCAAGAGACTCACTGCGGGCTAAATTTGTTGGTAAACATAAATTTAAAAATACGAAGGTAATGAGCAAAAGCCCGAACTTTTATTGGGGAATTATATAAATATTTATTACATAAGTTTATCTCCTTTAGGGAGGAGACAGACTTGTTTAGCTACCTATGGTAGCGGAATGGAAAACACTCATACACTAAGGAATTTGAAACTATTACAAAGCTAATGTTGAAGAAAGCTAAGAAAATGATCGATGATCTTTGCTTCCTTCTCTCGTCTTTATTTATAGAGGGCTGAAGACATCCCTCTTGCTTGAATTATTGCATCGGATGCTCTTTTCCACCGATGCCAGCTTGTTCCCATGTGATGCATGGGTCCGTCTTCCTCCATTATCACCAAAAGTAGCAATAATTGAGGGCGGCTTATGGAGTTTGGGGTCCTCCATTTTGAATTCCACCGAAAGAAGATGGTGGCCTGTCTTTTTCTTGAGTAAAGACTCTCAAGATTCCTTTTTTCTTACACGGTTTAATAAATTTTTGAACCGTGAGACATTTCTTTTTCTTTTTTTCTTTTTTTTTTCTCACGGTCTTATTATGACCGTATAGACTTTTCTTTTTTCACGATTTAATATTGTTTTGAACTGTGTTTCTCTCTTCACCCTTGTCGTTTTCTTTTTGGGTGGGATTCCTTCATTGTAGAGTCACATGACTCTATCCTTTTGTGTTGGCCACCTAGTTTTTTCTTGGGGCCCTGGGCATCCTCCCTTTCGGTGGCTCCCTTGATTCTTTCTGGTCTTGGGCATGAGCTCGTCCTGCTCTAGGCATGAACTTCTTGCCAAACTCCAGTTCCTTCTGGCCTGGGCATGCTGGACAGATATGGTTAATCCAGTTCCCATAGTGGGCCATGTTGCAATACTTGCGATGAGTTTCTTTGCTCGTCACAAGCTTGTTTTCCCAAAGCAAATTCTTCTTTCTCTCGAAAGCCTCTTCTGCAAATCTCGTGGTTTTTCCTATCATTGTGTTTAACAGGAATGATCCGTTCACTGAGTTCTGGAAGAACTTGAACTGATACTTGACTTTGTCCATCTCGGTGAGACAGACCCATAAACCCCAAGCCCTGCGGGTTGAGATTTCATCCTCGGTGATCATGGATACAAGTGGTACTTCTCCATGTGGAACCTGTATGTTGCAACGGCTCCTCTCGTCGGTTCGCCTAACCCTTATGTAATGAAAGGCTTCATGGTTCCCCTTTCCAACGGGTTCTGGTGATGCACTTATAAAGTGAAGCTCCAAAACATCTCCTCGGCTGAGTTGGTCATTGTTAGACCATGAATCGTAAACAGCTTCTTGAATCCATTTGGGTAGATTCTTGATTTCTGTAAACGATGGGGAAACCGTATAAACTGAGGCCAGTGCCCCAAATTCATACCATTCCTTGACTTCTTGTGGATGAACTCCTGGCATCATCCACATTCGGGGGTACTTTACTGAGACATCAACCAATGTTTTGTTTGGGTTGATCCCTCGCCTTGTCATCAACTTCTCCCAGCTAGCTTGATAAGCCTGCCAAAAAGGAGAAACTTGAATAATATTGTCAGTATTAATCTTAGAAATGTCTTTCAATGGCCTAAGATTAATCTCTCCCTCTTTAACCCCTGAGGTGCCGGGTTGAAATGATGCCTCATGATTTGATTCCTGAGTATCATCTTCTCCTTGGGCCGATAGTATTGATACTACCAACTTAGGACTCGTGCTAGAGGTATTTGAATCCTCTGCTACCGTTATAGGGGCTGGAACCGAATCGCTTCTTTTTCCGGGGTAACCGGAGTCACCCTAGAAGCCCGAAGGAGTGGCTCTTGTATTGCATTCCAGCACTTAGTCTGTGCCAGCCTACAGTCTTGTATTCTGTTTGAGACTTTCGTCTTGTCAACAGATTGTATTTTTCCAGCTTGTTCAGCTTTCAAAACACACTCGTCCCATTCCCTTTGAAGCATCTCAAGGTCTTCCCTGAGATGTCTCATGGCATTGTTGATGGAGCTTACTTCAGTTGGCTCCATCTCTTGTTAAGAAATCTGCAAGAATATTTTCATGAGATTTCACAATGACAATATCAAATATAAAATATTGACATTCAGCTTGCCATCTAAGTAATCTAGCATTTTCAGGTTTCGATTCTATCTTGTTTTTTAAGAAAGCTTTAACTTGAGTGTTATCAACTTTCAAAATGAATTTCTTTGCAAGAAGAAAGAGAGGCCATTTTTTGAAGGCCTTTCAGACTGCAAAGAATTCCTTCTCGTTAATGTGCCATCTGATGGCCTCATTTTCTTAGAACAAACCACTACAGTATCTGTATGGTTCTTCTCCATTAGGAGTGATCTTTGTTAGCACTGCCGCCCACCAATGATCACTTGCATCAGTGTACAAGACCAGATCGTCTTCGTCTTGTGGTATAGAGAGTTTTGGGAGGTTCTCGCAAACTTCCTTTAAATCTCTCATTCCTTTTCGATGTTCATCTGTCCAAATGAACGGAACATCCTTCTTCAGTAACGGACTGAAAACCTTTCTGTATTTTGCAAGATTCTTGATGAATGCTTCTGCAAAATTAACAACTCCTAGAAAGCTTTGAAGTTGTTTCTTCTCCTTTAGATCCTCAGAAAAATTCTTAACCTTTTGAACTATATGGTCCTGTAGAATTATCCCTGATTCATCTATCTCGATTCCCAGAAATTCCATTTTCCTGGTTGCAATGACTGCCTTCTTTTCTGACAGTACTAATCCTGCCTTGTAACAAACATCTGCAAAAATCTCAAGATGTTTGATATGTTCATTTATATCTTTTGATGTTATTAGAATATCATCAATATAAACAAACATAAAAGAGAAGTAATCTTTAAAAAGATTATCCATCTTTCTCTGGAAGATCTGAGGTGCATTAGCTAACCCCATCGGCATCACGTTCCAAACATAATGCCCTTGTGGAGTAGAGAAAGCTGTAAACTTCTTACTACTTTCATCCATGCGAATCTGGTAAAACCCTGACTTGCAATCAAACTTGAAAAAAACCTTAGCATTTCTAATGCAGTTAATAAGGTGTTCTCTACTTGGAATGAAATAACCATCAAACTCTAAAACGTCATTAATCCCTTTATAATTAATAACGAGTCTGGGTTTATTTCTCTTAATCTCACCATGATTTCTTACCAAGAAGCCTGGGCTACTATATGGCGAGTTACCTGGTTCGATTAACTTCATATCAAGGTGTTCCTTGATAATCTCCTTCATGTCCTGTTGATCTCTGAGATTCATCAGGATTGGTCTGAATCTAACAAACTCATTTACCTTATCTGGCTTAGCCTTTAAGGTTGCTCTGAGTTGGTTTTTCTCCCACCATGCCAAAGGATTCTCATTGTAACACCTTACAATCTTCCTTTTGACATCTTCTAATGACACATGCGTATCATTTTCAATATCTTTAGAAATTAAAGATACCTTTAGGAGTTGAATCTCAGCTTTGTTATCTTCTAACTCGCTGTCTATCAACTCTCCTCTGATCCTGTAGTTCAATAAAGCTTCATTGAACCTTCTCCGATCTTGCATTTTTGGGTTTCGAAGTTGTCCTTCATCACCACGCTTGTTGCGAAAGACTAATGGCATTTGCCTGTTGAATGCCCCTTTTAGCCTTTGAACAATGATTTTGTGATCACATTGGGTTGTGAACACTAATCTTTGTTTCTCATTATCCTGCATATATCTCTTGAACATCTGCAAGAAATTGTTTCCTAACAGGATATCTGTTCATGTATCATGAAAATAAATTGGTGGAGTTTTAACCTTATACCAAGGCGTTTGGCCTGCTCCTCCAATTAGAACTTCCACCATCTTGACTCCCTTTGTTAGAATCAAGATTTTCTTGGAAAAATCTCTTCCTGCAATCCGAGGTAGATCTTCTTCGACCTCTGTTGGAAAGATCCCTCGTTTTGCCGTGCATATTCCTCACCAGAATCAATATAAGCAGCAAAGTATTCTGCCTTATATTTCTCGTATAACACTCCAATAGGAATGTATATTGAGAATGGACTAGTCATTAGATCAATATTTTTCTCTCATTGATCGTGACTTCTATTCCTTCTTCTCTTTGTCTCCATGGTTTGAATTTCTCAAGAAAATCCAAACCTAAGAGTAGGATATTCTCCTCTCTTCCTGCTCGCCCTTTGATCTCGACCGTATGTCCTCCGATTTCGATCATTCCTTTGTAATGATGGACTTCCGGTTGCTCGAGATAATACAAGACGTTGCAATAGAAATTGGTTTCCCATCTTGGAACTCAGAGATTTTGAAAAACTCTGAGACTCTTGACTCTGCTTAATAAGATTTCTTCCCATTGGTTGAGAAGTAATCATATCTCCTTGGAATGACAATCTTCCTGATTGTATCCTTAGACTTTGATCATGAGTTATGACCATCCTATCTTGAATTTGCATATCCACGTTTCTCAAACGTGGAAACTCGATTCTATCGGGACAAATCGCCGTTGTCACCTTCTTGAAAATATCTGGTATCTCAATGAACTATTTTCCTAAGAATAACTCCGTATGATGTGAGTTGGAAATCGCATATGATACCTGATATGTGATGGAATAAGGTCTGTTCCCTTCTTCCACCAGCTCATTCCTCTTGAAGTCCTGATAAAGTGTCAGGGCTCTGCTGAAATTGGTGTCGTTAAGATTGTATGCAATCTTGGGATAAATAATCCCCACCACTTGTCCAGCACATAAGTTTCCCGCAATAGTTCCCATTACGGAATCTTTGAGATTTATGACTCGTTTGTCACAAATCGCGATGTCAATTGGAGAATCAACACCCGCGAAAAGTGCTGATTTGAGAACTAATTGGATTGCTCCAATATGTATCCAACTTATCTTCTCTGCAATCTCCGGCTTCATCTTTTCAAGATCCTCCCGGATATCGCTTGTTGGAATCAATTGCATCTCCACTTGATTCCCTGTAAGCTCGATCGGAAGCGACATCTCTCGTCTTGTAATACCATATACGATATGATGTTTCCTTATCTTGAGACTGAAGTTCCTCAGGGCATAATCAATATTCCCTGCGGTAAAGCCTTGATACTTCTGTATATTTAGGCTTTTCTTCATGATCTTGTCGATCTGGCTCTGTGAAATCATCGTCCGGCTGGAATAGCCAGTTCGATTTTCACTTTCTTGATGATGAACCTCCGGTTCAGTCTGATTCTGAATCGGTAAATCCATCTTCCTCACAACTAAGAACTTCTTCCTGTTCGTAGATACTCTCGTCTGAGGGTATATCATTGAATTGATATACTTGTACGAGATCTTGGAAATAGATCGCGTCTTCGATGTCAGGAGTTGACTCGAATCTCCTCATTTGCCTGTTTTCTGGGCAATTTGTAGAGATATGCCCAACTGCACCGCACGTCCAGCAGTTGCAATCTTTAAAACTTTCGTTAGCTCTAGTGTGAGCCTTTCAGAAAGTTTTCTTTGCTGGTACTCTCCCCTGAGATCTGCTTGGCCCAGCCTCTCTAGATTGAAACCTGTTTCTCGATGGACCGCTACGCTATCCATTTTTGTATGATCTAGCCTTTTGTCTAGACCACATCGTTCTTGGCTTCCAAGATCCTTTCTTGGATCTTCTATCTTTAGAATAGGGCTGATACCTATTCTTTCTGCTCCTTTTGTAACTAGCAGGATCCTCTCCAATGACCGTTGGGAGATCATTGTCTTCACAATTAAGATGAGCCTCCTTGTTGATCCTCCTTAATTTCTTGATGTTCTTTTGTGTTGTGGCTTGTTGACACCACTCCGTGAGCTTGGTGTGCACAAAAGACATTCTCTTTCCCACGCCATCGAATTCACCGGGATCGTAGTCTCGGATGAACATTTCTCTCCATGGGTTAGGAAATTTTAAAAAGAAAATTTCCTTCGCAAAGCTATCATCAGTCTTGGATTGATGCTGATAGACCGTGAAAAGTTGTAGAAACTTGTTGAGAGACTTTTGATCTAAGACTGCAAGTCTTAGATTAAGAAGAGCCATGGCATACTTCTTCTTCTTTTCTCCGTCATAGGTTCCAAAATAACCAACTCCCAAGAAATGATTCTTTAGGACATCGGTCATCTTTTTAACCCTTTCTATGGCGGTTTCTTGTTTGAAGCACTCATTTTTCACCTCAGTGCTTATATTTTCTTTCCAAGCCGTTTTTACAGCTCCAGCAGACTCATTTCGAGGAATTTAGCATATCCCCCGTCACTCATATCAAGAGTTAATTCAGCAACTCTCATTGCAGCTCCCCAATCATCGATGAATTTCTCACGATCTCTAAAGTTGACTTCATCGATGTTGAGAGTGACTCCATATGGATGGATGGGCTCCAAGGTTGTTTTCTCCGAAGGATTATCCTGTTTCCATTTGGTCATTCGTCTGAAATTAATTTTGAACTGGTCGTCAGCAATACCACCAGTTCTCCGATGATAGGTGGAACCTGCCTCAAAATCATATTGATTTTGTGGTGGTTGTGTGGCACCTCCTGATGTTCCGTCTTCGGGTTTGGCCATCTTGAGATCCACCACCCTCATGTTAGCAAAAGATTCTGTTAACTCTTGTAGATCCTCTAGTCCGATCCTCTCAAGGTTATTCATCTTTTTTACCTCGGATCTTTCCAGTAATAAGATCTAGGATAGGGTCGCGTTTTTCACCCTCCTTGACTGGTAGCGGGTATCTTTTTGGTCCGTCCCAAAAGAAACCCCTCTTGGCAAGACTGGAACTTGGTTGTGCTTCCAGCTTATATACTCATTTTTGAATATCCTTTAGAATGTCGAGAATGACATCCTGTTTGTTGGATATTTCGTCCACCTTTTTAGGTACTCCATATAGGTTGTTGCCATAATTTTGCACCATTTTCTGGATTTCCCGTAAATCCATAGAGATTTTAGCCGGATCTGGCGTGATCTCTACAAAATTAGGGCCAATCTTTGGGTCCATCAGGTATGATCTTGATGGGCGATTCTTCTGAGACGTCTTAGTTTCCCCTCAAGATAAGCGTTTATCAAGAGGCAGTCTAAGAAGTGCTTGCACTCCCTGGTTCGTTCCTGGATTACTCCTGGACTCAGGTTATCTCAAACCGCCTGTTCGAGACGTTCTCGTCTATCTCGCATTCTAGCAAGATCTCTTTCTTTATTCCCCTCCAAAATTAGGAGATAGGAACTGTAACACTCGCAACTCAGTCAAAAGTCTGGTTCCATTTTTACTTGGAGTCTCCTCCGTTAGGTAAATAAACATTTATAATAAATAAATATAATTCCCAAATAAACCTAGGGCTCTGATACCATTTTAGATGCGCGGGATCATATCGCCAAAACATGGGATTTTAATCCTTTTTTTAAACAATAGGATAACAAATATAGCTTGAAAATTAAAGAATTACTTGTCAATAGCAATTCTTGGTGTGCTCTAAGCAATTCATTAAGGATATGTTTGTCTTTTCATTGAGTTTTGGGTATAAAACTTATAGTGTTAAAGTGTAGGGTATAAAACTACTATACTATTTTGTTTTGGGTATATATAACCATTCACACTACATATAATATGTTTATAGATTATAGTACTACATATGAACTTTTTAATGTTTTTTTTTCTCTAAATACTCCACAATTTACGAATCAGGCTCAATCAAAACTGTTGTTTAATTATTCAAATAACATCTCTTTCAAAACCGTTTTTTCCAAGCATATGCTAAAGTCAGACAGACATCCAATGCCATTCACAGGATTATGAGGGATGATGGGACTTAATTGATTGGCCAGAAGGTGATACAAGCAGAGATTAGGGAATTCTATAGGTTATTAATGGGCTCAGCTGCTCAGGAGTTGCCTATGATGGATAAGCAAGTCATGGGAAGAGGTCCTAGACTGCAGATCCACCAACAAAGAGAACTTGCTCAAGATATTACAGCACAGGAGATTAAAGATGCTTTGTTTAGTATAGATTCAAACAAAGCACCGGGCATCTATGGGTTTAATGCGTATTTTTGTAAGAAAATTTGGACTGTTATTGGGCAAGATTTGGTGGAGGGTGTGCAGCAGTTCTTCCAAACTGGTTTTCTACCACAAGAAATCAATGTTGCCCTCATTACTTTGCTGTCAAAGTGTGAGAATGCCATCAAAGTAAAGGAGTTTAGGCCTATAGCCAGTTGCACTGTTCTATGTAAGATTATATCAAAGGTGTTAGCTAATAGACTACAGAAAGTGTTGGGTGGAATTATCTGTGCTAGTCAATCAGCATTTGTCTAGGGTAGAGTCATCTTTGACAACATTATCCTCAGTCATGAGTTGGTGAAAGGTTATAACATGAAACATATATCCCCTAGATGCATGGTGAAGGTGGATATCCAAAAGGCATATGATTCAGTGGAGTGGCCTTTTATTAGATAGATGCTAGATGAGTTGGGGTTTCCCTATAGATTTACTCAATGGATTGTGGTATGTCTGACATTTGTTACCTATACTATCAAGGTTAATGGAGAGTTGGGAGAACCATTTCAGGCAAGGAGGGGTACAAGACAAGGGGATCATATCTCTCCTTACTTGTTTGTTATTTGTATGGAGTACCTGAATAGGTGTCTAATGGGATTGCAATCTAATAGTGGATTTCATTACCATCCTAGATTTAAGAAACTACATCTCACACATGTGTGCTTTGCTGATGATCTTCTCTTGTTTACTAGAGGTGATGTGAGCTCAGTTGAACATCTGATGGGAGTATTGAATAAGTTTGCTGCTGCTACAGGATTATTTCCTAATCAACAGAAGAGTTGTGTCTACTTTGGAAGAGTTGAGGAAGCTACAAAACAGGAGATTTTAAAAATTGCTGGGATGATAGAGGGGAAGCTACCATTCAAATACTTGGTGTGTGCCTCTTTCTGCACAAAACCTAAGTGTTGTGCAGTGTCAACCATTGTTTAATAGGATTCTTCAGAGAATGAACAATTGGGCTGCAAAGTTGTTATCCTATGCTGGAAGAGTACAATTAATTCAGACTATGGTGTTTGGAATTCAAAACTATTGGAGTCAGGTCTTTGTGCTTCCTCAAAAGGTATTGAAAATGGTACAATCTGCATGCAGAATATTTCTATGGACTGGACAGACTGCTACTTCAAGGATGGCTTTAGTTGCATGGGATAAAGTCACACTTCCTAAACAAGTTGGGGGACTCAATATTGTGGATTTGCAGAGCTGTCATCTGTAAACTACTATGGAAGATCACACACAAAAAGGACAGAATCTGAATTAATTGGATCCATGGATATTATATTAAAGGGAGGAATGTGCTAGATATGCCTATCCCAAATCAATGTTCTTGGGTGATGAGGAAAATATTGGGAGCGATGAAGTATCTGCAAAATATGCAGGCAGGAGAAGAGTGGCTGCAACAATCCAGTTTTTCTATCAAAAAACTTTATATTGCTCTATTAGGTTCACCTTTAAAGGTTGATTGGGCCAAGATGATTTGCCAGAATGCTGCTCCTCCGAAGTGATTATTTATTACGTGGCTATTGTTGCATGGAAAGTTAGCTACGTGTACTTGCAGCAAATTGGAGTGCATGTTGATTCTGTGTGCTGCTTATGTGAGCATGCTGAAGAGACTTTGGACCACTTGTTTTTTGCATGTAGAGTGGTGCAGTTGGTGTGGCAGAAAGTTGCAAAATGGTGTGGAGCTGATGCACAAACAATAATAGGATCCAAAGGTTATACATATGCATGTTTTTCATAGTGGTCTATCACATTTGGAGGGAAAGGAATTTGCGAAGAATGCAATGAATGAAGAGTAGTATAGATGTGATCATTCAACAATGCAAGCTCATGCTTGCATTGAGTTGCCTTGGAGATAAAAAGTTAGGAGTGCGTAGGGTGTAGATGAAGCACTTGGGTGCGTGTAGTGTAATAGAGGTAGTTGGGACATAATGTAATTGGGTTGAAGGATAAATGAAATATAGAAATTCGTACCAAAAAATAACCGTTTTTTCGTTTATATATTTAATTTGTCTAAATGCACCAAGCTTTCTCCTTTTTTTTAGTTAAGAAAGTTTTAACTTTGAAGAGCACGAAGATGGAATGTTTTAAAGGATTTTTTTAAAAAATAAAAAAATAAAAGTTCATCAAAAATTTAAAAATAGGCGCAAAAAATTTAATAATCAAATAATAATTCAAATAATCTAAAACCTCGGATTTCTTGAATAGCAGATGAGCAAAAAATATACATCCTAAGCATGAATGAAAATTCAAAAAATCCAAAATGAAAATGATTAAAAGAAATTCAAACAAAGGACCAATTCACAAAAGACAACGCTAAACAATGAAGATTGGTGTTCTCTTCTTCTGCAGCAAAAACCTTCCACACAACAGCTTGTTCGAAGGAGACGTGACGCCCCATTGTCGATATGCAGATTCCACCGGGTAAATGACTAAATCCCTACAATTACAAATATAATTCATCCACCAACAAATTATATCTATATCTATGATTTATTATGCATGGCATGAATAATGTATTACCTGCTGCATGATCTTGGCAAACTCCGAGAACAGCGCCTTCCGCCCGGATTCGTCGAATATCTTGTCCAGAGTGATATCTTGCAGAGAGACGAGCGTCGTCTCCAGCATGTCGAGCCCCGCCTGGTTCGCGAACGTGAATACCGGGACCGCCTGTCAAACCGGACATCAAAAATCAGTTATGGGCATTTCAAGATTCTCAACAAAGTGAAGAGGAGGTAACAATCTCGGGTACCTTCAACGAGCAGCATAAGATGGCATCTTGATGTTGCCAAAGCGCTTTCAACAGTGCTTCACTACTCGAAGAATTGGCCCTAACTAGATCCACTCCAGTGTGAAGGCTGCAATAACATAATAAGTCTTCAAAACACCAGCCAGAAAAATAAAAAATGCTTTGAATTTGTGTGCGTGTGTCGGTACGATAATAAGTACCTGTAGCTTTGACAGATCCAGTGTGCGAGAGTGACGGCTTCGGGCGAGGCTGGAGATAGCTTCGAGGAGAGAGAAGGGCCGATTCCAGAAGGAGATATAGCCATGGCAACTCTCTGCACAGAGGAAATCACACTCCGAACGTATTGTCTTGCCATTGAAGCAACGTTTTCTTGCAAACTGCTCTCGAATGGGAATTGGAAGGCGATTGTCAGTATAGATCGCGCACAGTAAGCTCCTGCTGAATTTTTGTTGCTGGGAGCAGAGCCAATTTCGAGACTCGATGTCAAATCTAGCGTCTTATGTAAGCTTAGTGGTTCTTGTAAGTCACCCTGCCAATTATCATGCAACACCTTTGAAATTCAATAAACCAAAAAATATGGAGATCAACTGAAACAAAAAAAATTAAGTATTGAAAATAGGAGGTGATTTTGCTAACTCAACTGGTTTTGAATCGAGAGGGATAATCCGAAAACCAGAAGGCAGCAATTGCGCGTCATCTGGAAACATCTCGTCAATTGGTGCAAAAACCAGCTCAGAGCAGGCTCCGACAGCACTCTCATCTATTCCACTACACATCTGTAGATAAAGATGAATTCCAAATTATCAGAGCAAATAGATTGGAAACGCCTTTCGCAAATCATAGAGTTACCAGAAAGCACCTGCAGAAGATGTATATCCCTCGACATAAAAGCATCTTCGTGACTGAGTAAATGTCCTTCCAATCGGATCACTTCAAGCATCTGCAGTGAAAATTAGATATGGGTTTCCTTCGTATGTAAGAGGGTTTCGCTAACAAGTTTAACATAGGAAAACACAAACCTCTTCGTGTTCAATCGTATGACCTAGAGGCATGATAATTTGGCTTCCAGTAAATTTGGTGGGCCTCATCCCAGGATAGGCATATGTGCTTTTTAAAGATGCAGCGGCATAGGCATCGATGCTGAAGTCTGCCCACTCTGATCGATGCTCCCTCAGGAAGCGAACCAGCAATGCTGGAGAAACATTCTGGGAAGTAGGAACAAAAAATTGAGGCATAAGTTAGTTATGGATTTACTCATGATAGAATACAATAGTATAGTATGTATAATCTATAAATCACTATTTCATTTCAACATGATTTCAGAAGACAGCCTTAGAGCAAACTTTCCTTCGAAGATCTTGGGATTAAGAGACTAAAGAGAGTAATGCATAATGACTAGAATTCTGCAGAATTCTTGTAGTAGTAGATAAGGCTAGAATTCTTAGCCGAAAAATCAAATAGGAATTGCATAAAGGGCCCACCTGAAGTAGCATAGATGCTTTCGCACAGAGAACGCCTCCAAGCATAGAAAGAGCACTCGGCCCACTATTTAGGTTTTTGGCAGAAGTGATGGCAACTACCACATCTTCAGCACCATCACAATTCAATATTGACCACCCATCGTCGTTGAATCCATTAACAGCATCATTGAAGCCTCTGCAGATGATGTAAACATCAAGATTATTAACCATTCTTATAATCTTACTTCAATCTTATAGACGTAAAGAACATTGCCCAGACATTCCTATATACAATGTAATCAGTAAAAAGTAAAAACTTACCTCGTTAACCTCTGGCTGAAAGTGCGCAAAACAGCCGGTTGCCTGCCAAGACTGTATATGACCTCTCCACTCGTCTCCTGGGCTATCTGCCGTATATATTTCAGTGCCTGTTGAAGTAACAGTACTAAAGTCAGAAAAAAAATATGAAAAAGATTTTAATATAATCAACTATGCCATCTTCCCATTCTCGACTGCTTTTTCGGATTATGAAAAAAGTAGTTACTCACAGCAATAGTTGTTTTTTGTGCAAGAACTTTCGAAGATTCGTAAAGTGGCCGCAGCACCTCCGGCACACTCCAAGCCTAAACGAGGGGATAAAAAAGTCAGTGAAGAATAAGCCATCTAGCAAAACTATAGCTTGCAAAGAAAAAATAAGATATGACCTCGAGATTAAGGTGATCTACAATGTGAATAATGGATCCTCCACCATCACAAGGCCGGATCAAATATCCAGATGGAAACATTTCAGCTCTCACAAACTGTGAAGCTGCAGCTGCATTTGGGCCAGTCCCAGTGCCAGAGAGTGACCTCTCACATACCTTCATTGAAGAAAAAGGGGTCATGTATCAAGAAAACAGATCCAGAAAATACACCAAAAGTTCAAGTGTCGACTTATACAGTTGCTTCTTAAGTATCATTAACAAAAGGGAGGAAAATCTACATATTGAGTATTCACTGCGAGTTAAATTCCAGAGAATTTCAGAAATTTTAAAATGCATACCACAAAGCTGCCATTTTCCAAGGTGGTTGTATATCTCAGAGTCCAAAAATCACGGGCAGGAGCCAGCGTAGTTGGGGCATAAGTCTGAAAGCAATTACAGAACATTCATTTTCAAACAAAACAAAGAAATAGACTTTAAAACAAATGCTTTTCTCTACATTTACCTGTGTATACAGCAGCTCAATAGTTCCTCCATTCCCTGCAGGAAACATAGTGAAAACTTCAAGGCTCCGGCAGTCATGGAACCAAGTAGGACGATCTTTAAGGATCTCTGCAATCTGTAATAGTCAAAAAAAATTTAGCTCTAAAAGATTTTTGTTCAAAGATTCTGAGAAAAGATATAGAAAATTAGCTACTTAGATTACCTTTATAGGTTCTAGACTCACAAGACCGCAGGCTCGAGCTGCCACTCCACTACAACTTTGTGAAATGGCAAAGATCCCAACCGAACCCGGACCAGGCTGAATAAAAACAGGTAAATTTGCTTCAATAAGAACATCAACCCCATAGGAAATTTCCAAATAGGGACATGATAAACTATGAATTAGTTAAAAAGATGGTTCATACCTTCATCCCAGGCATCTGGACCCAATCAACAGCAGTTCCTGTAGCCTTGGAAAGGAACTCTGTCAAAGTCTCCTCCGCGATCGAGAGGAGTCTGTCAAAGGCAACGAAGATGAACGAAAAACATTACTGCCAACGTACTTCTTCCCAAAACTCAGTAAAATGAGCTGGTAAAGAAAGAAGTTGATGAAATTACCCAGCAGGATTACTAGCATCTCTCAGAGAATGCTGAGGGGTTGTGACAGCTGATTCACAACTCCCATCAGTGGCAGGAGCAGGTGCCTACAGGTAGAAGATTCAAAATCCATCAGCCATCAACACCAAATGTGAACATTCGAAAAGACGAAAAACTTGCATTCGACACAGCAATATAACCAAATCAGTCATTCAAACATGCAGAAATAGAAGATTCAATATCCATCAACCATCAGCACCAAATGAGAACATTCGAAAAGACGAAAAACTTGCATTCGATACAGCAATAACCAAATCAGCCATTCAAACATGCAAAAATAGATGACAAGAAAAAAAAAATTAAGCAAGAGAATGGAATACATACTGTCTGTATGTGTTGCCGCATATATCCATTCTCGCATACAAGTTGTGAGACCTGCTTCTGTAGGCGATCATTTTCCTCCATCAGTAGCTTGTTCATTGCACTAAGTTTTCTATTCACGCTCTGAAGTCTAGTAGATTCCTTTCTCTGCTTCTCTCGACACCTAAATATATTCACAAATCATTATCTTCCTATACAAATTATCGGCATTCATTTACATTAAAGGGCATAACTACCGAATTCGGTCATACTCAAATAGAAGCACAAGAAACAAACCCCACAAATCAACACCTAAAGATGTCCAAAATGGAACATGACCAGATATTAAAATTTGCATATACCTCCTATTTTGAAACCAGACTTTGATTTGCTTGGGTTCAATGTTTGAAAGGATAGGGCATTCTCGAATCAGCTGCTGGCGGCGGAGAGAGCTCGGCTTCGGACACTCGGCATAAACTCTCTCCAAAGCATCCACCTGCTCCGCCGTGTAACGGACATATTTTCCGGCGTCGAGGTGCTTATTAATGCTCCCGCCGCTGTCCTCTCGATGATGCTGAACTACCATCGCCATTTCTCAAAGCTTCGAGAAACTCCAAACCTAAAATCTTGAAGGATATGAGTATCTTTTCCACAGTCCCACCAGAGAGCTGACAAAGATTCTTTGATCCAAGGAAGGATTCCTTCCAACTTTGAGATGCTGTTTAAGGATGATAATCTCTCTAGTGATCTCGGAAAAGATAAGATGAATGATCTTGATTGAGAAGCGGAATTATACAGCTTTACTTCACCAGAAAAAGAAGGTAAGAGCCAAAATTGCTCAACGAAAATCTAAGTAGGCTTGTGTAGAGTGAATGATATGCATACTGACAAAATAATCTGTTTCCTTCTCCTTTTCCACACAAGAAACCACCTTGTACGACTCGGAGCAAAAGCAGTTACTAATTACCACAATTGCTCACACTAAAAGCTCAGATTTTCCCACCTAATGAAAGGTAAAACCACCAACTTCTGGCACGCGAAAAAAAAAAAACCCTGATTTTCTACAGAAAGCAACAAAAAAAATTCACTTCTTTTTGCACTGCCTCTACCTCTACTCACAGAATCCTCCGATTTTTTTATTTTTTATTTTTTTCTTCCCTTCCTTCACAATAATACTTACTAACTACCCAAATTAACTCTCTACTTCCAAAACCCAGTAAGAATCTAGCTGCACCGAGGCTCAATCAAGCAAAGTTCTGGGTTTCCGCCTGAAAATACCGTAATAAGAAGAGAATAATATTAAATCATTCCCTCTCTATATGTCTTTTCGGAGAAGAAAAGGAGAGGCGAAGAGGTGACTGGAGATCTACAGGACAGGAGTGAGAATTAAAAGTGCAGGCATGTCAAAAGGGTTCAAAAAGATAAATGGAGAAACAAAAATGCCACAGTAGACACAACATGGTCCTCCTTCTCTGGGTATAATAACACACAGCACGAGAGGAAATGGATAGATTACAATTCACACGAGAGAGAGAAAAGGAAATCTGGAAAGAGAGAGAGAGAGGAAAAGGAAGAAACTGCGATCAGTGGAGTAGTATGTTTGCAGTCCTGAGGAGCTATCCCGCTCGATAGACAGAGCGGAGGGTGGCTATAGCTAATTGCTATGAAGAGAGAGAGAGAGGGTTGGTCTTTGCTCGGAAATCGGAAAATGGGGCAGAAGATTTGTGTGAGTAAATATATATGGGGTGGGTGATGATGGAGGTGTTGGCTGCAGCAGAGTTGCTTGCTACTGTGCGCTCTGCCTCTCTCTGCCTCCACTGCACCTCTGGAATTCTTCCCTCCAACCTTTTTCTTTTTCTTTTTTTTTTTTAATTTTAATAATAATTTCAGGCCACCATTGTAGTGTTATTGTTATTTAATTAAAAATAATTAAAAAAAAGTAAGAGAGGGAATTAATTAATAATCACTGTAGTGTTGTGTATAAAGAAGATTGAAATGACGTGTTAAGAGACCCACAGAAAGAAGATTTACCCGGATTGTCTGCCTTAAATGCTTTTGTCAAATCACACCTCACCAAATCTTCTGCCACCGGCTAACCTCCCCCTCCCCTCCCCTTTTCTCCATTTCTCTCTCTCTATTCATTAATTTCATTTTATTTTAATACCACTAATTAATTAATTTGAGTTTCTCTCTACAAAATACAAATACTACGAGTACAATTTAATTAATGGAATTGAACGAGGGTTGACCAAATTGAATTACTAGAATTTTTACTAGGAACAAATCGAGTTCATGAAAAGGCCAATTTAATCTTTTACTGCAAAATACTAGCATTGCACCTTTCTTTCACTTCTTTTAATTCCGTAGTGTAGTGTAGTGTAGCCATATCTGTTTTAATGAATGCATTTACTTCTAACTAATTAAACATACATTGTTCCTTTTATCCGAGTTCTCAGCATAAAAATAAAACAAATAAATAAAATTAAAAAACAAAAAAAAAACTGATTAAGCACTGCTTTTTTTATTAACTATTTCCACGGTTTATTTGGTGTTTTCAGAAATTTATAAAGAAAAAGACAATTTTTTCCTACAAATAAAACTTTTTCCTTGGCTACTTGTATAATTTATGTTGGAACCAATTAGAGCACCCACAGCGCTACTGGACGGGAGGGGCGGGGATGGGCTCGAGCCCGACAGAGAGCCCCTCCCACGAGCCCGATGCCGCTGGCGAGCCCGGGGAGGCTCGCGCCTGGTGCGGAGGAGAGAGCCCAGCTCGCGCCCATGTTGTGTGGTGTGCTGACGTCAGCCACCTAATATATATATATTTTTAATTATGTTTAAGCCAAAAAAAAAAAAAAAAAATTGGAACGTTACACAACAGTCACCATCCCCCCCCCCCCAAATTTCTCCGTATAAATTCATACCTCCATCTACACAATTTTCACACAACTTCTACACATTTTTTACTCAATTTCTCCACATGTCGGAGGAACAGTTGAGGCATCATCAAATGCTTCTAGCTAAAATGTGGAGCATGATTGAAGAGTGGCTATCTTCCTTAGTGTAATTGTTTTTTTTTCATTGTTGTATTTCGTTTCAATTAAATAAAAAAATTCCCAAAATTGTGTTTTTTTAATTCAAAATAGAATTAATAAAATAAGTAAATTCGAATCGAATTAAAAAATAAATCGAAATTTAAATAAAAAACTAATTAAAATACATAATTAAATAAATAAATAAAATTGAAATGAAATTCGAATTATAAAAACAAAATTGAAAATTAATTAAAAAAATAATTAAAAATAATATATTAAAATAGAAAGAGCATGTGGGCTGTAGGGGCTCTCGGGAGAGAGTCCCTGACGTATTTTTTATTTTTTTTATCACAATAACAAAATTAAGTAGTGAGACAATTTTAGTTGCGTGTAAGAGATATATTACAAATTTCGCTACGTATTTTTTATAACAAAATTTTATTCATATACACGTTTATCTATATACTTTTGCGACATAGTATTAAAATGTAAGTATATGAAGAAAATAGAATAATTAATTACAACATCAAATATCACTAAATTTAGTGATATGTTTTTATTTCGTAGCATGCATAATGACTACTTATACAAACGTGTTACAATTATATTTAATGACATCTATAGGTCTTACAGTTCTTCAAAATTTGTGACACTACCAAAACTTTATACTATTAAAGAGTGTAAAGTTAGTTAGCGGTGGGACATGAGGAGTAGAATCAGTAAATGAATAGTGTATTAAGAGCATTAAAAAGGTTATTCATTTTCTTAAAATGAAATACACACAAATTCAAAAAAAAATAAATAATAATAATAATAAAGAAAATGAATTATATATATGTATATACTACCTTCATTCCATCATATTTGGCACTATTCACTTTGTTGACTTTTTCGGCACGCATTTTGATCAAAACCTAGTACGGGTTTTAAAATTTAATTTTGAAGTTTTTTTTTTCCGGCACTCATAGTATCCCGTAAAAAAATACTTCAAAATTATATTTTAAAACTCGTACTAATTTTTGGTGGAATGCGTGCCGGAAAAGTCAATAAAGTGAATAGTGACTAATATGATGGGATGAAGATAGTACATGTGTATATCTTTTGTCCTTCCTTCGAATCTAATTGGTTGAGAAAATTGAATTGCAGCAGTACAAAAATTAGAAATGATCCCCTACCCACGGTAGGGCACACTTAATGTGCCCACCGGTGATGTGGCAGTGTCACGTCTGTAATTTTTCCTTTTAGGGTTACTCCTTATATCCCACCTAAATAGTCCAATTGTTTTTGGCACAGAGACCAATGCAAGTAGAGATAAAGAATTTTAAAATAGTATTAGTTGTGAGATAGATTTTTACCATTTTAGAAAATTTGACTATTATATGGGACAAATCAATAAGAAAATGTGCACTATTTAAGTGGGACGGAGGGAGTAGTTTTTTATGTTAGGACTTAGTTTTTTTATAGTAGAGTTTAATTATTTTTGGTATGATTTTTATTAACTTCTTTATATATTTCAATGTCACGTCATCCGTTGACACATTAAGCATGACAATTATGGGCATTGGAGCATTACTCCTACAAAAATAGTGATGTTTCATCTATTTATGGGGTCGTGTTTTGTCATTTTAGTGAAGTTATTAAGAGTTCTAACCATTCTTATTTTTTCCAATTATTATTAATATTTTTATGATGCTAATTACACTAATCGTAGTATTATAATAGCATACGGTTATCTGAATAATTATCGAGTTCATTAAAATCTTAATATGATTGAAAATTAATTAATGAATTAATCATAATGGTACTCTACTTAGGACCATTATGCAACCTTGAAAATTATTGATTGGTAGTACAATAATGATAATGTTTTTCCTTTTATGGTTGTTTCCCGCATTCAATACTCTATTACGTGCTCCTAATAGATACGGATAAACATAATTTCGTTCATGCATAAGCTACTTAAATTATAATATCAGAATTAGAAATCCATCTATATCATGAATTTGTTTATACTTTATACTCCCTCCGTCTCAAACCACTTGGCCTATTTCTTTTTGGCACGGGATTTTAGGAGAGTGTGTGTAGAGATAAAGTGTAATGATTAATATTTTAATGCAAATTTCATTATTTTAAAACTAGACCATCATAGATGCATAAAAACATATTGATATTTGATCTTAAATGAAAAATAGTATCAAAGCCTTTAATTTGGTATAAAAATAATAAAAATCGGAGAACAAACGACCAAGTTATGATAGTTTAAACTTTTAGGATATAAGTTATATTGGGATACATGCTGAGAGGTGAGTGAATGATGAGATTATTAGTGGTTCATTTTGATGATTAATTCTTTCCATATTAGAAAACAGGTCAATTGGTATGGGACGACCCGATATAATATACAAGTCAAATGGTCCGAGACGGAGGGAGTAGTTATCTTGAAAGAAAATATTATTGTAATGCATAAAACATAATCATAAAGTAACGTGCGTCACTTAATATATACAAATCTATATATATATAATAGCAAAATAAAAGTCGATTAACCATGATTTTTTTTAATTATTTTGCTAAATTCTTATAATTTTGACTGATTAATCAATATTTTAACATGATTAATACGTATATACTCCGTATATCTTTAGATCTTTAGTTATTTAATATTAATAAATATCTTTAATTAATAGCTTTTAAATTATTTTAACCCAATCTAAACTCGCTTCCGCTTGCGAAGCCTCTTCATGCTCAAGGTAATTTAAATTATCTTTTAAATTATTTTAATTAATTAATATTTTAATCTAATTAATATGTATATTTAATTTGATATATATCTTTAATTATTTCACACTAATATGTATCTTTAATTAATTCATAGAATTACTCAATATCTCCGATATATTTTGTATACATCTCCAATGCACACATGTTTCTATATATATCTTACGCTATTGTTTTCTAATTGATAAGAAATTAATCAAGGTTAGCTTATCAGTAATTTTGATTTCAAAATTCAATTGTGTGGAGAGTTATGGTTGACATCATGATTCAATTTTTTGTTTTCCTTTTCTAATATGTTTTTCAAAATTTTATGCGTAAAAAATTCATTTTTTGTAAATATTAGTTACCATTGCTTCTCGATTGTATTTTATTCATGAATGGGATTTAAATTTTTTTGGCAAATAATATTTTATCTAATTAAATCGACAATGTGCAAGTTTTTAAATTAATAATTTTAGCTAATTAAATCATATAAGAATAACTAAATCTAAATAAGACATATTACAATTAATTTTTTCTTTATTTTTTTTTTGTAGGGTTTAGTCTTCTTTTTGGGATTGAATTTTTTTTTTGTAGGTTTAGTTTTTTTTGGATAGGGTTTAGTATTTTTTCTAGGGTTTAGTTTTTTTAATTATACAATTATATAAATAATATATTTATATAATAGTACGGAGTACAATATATATTGGAACACGTATTAAATATTGCTGATTCAAACAATGGACAATTTGAAATTTAAAATTTATTATAATTACAAGAGAAATGTTACACCTTCATTGGATGATCTAAATAACAAACGTCTTGACATAAAATTAAAAAAAAAATTTAATAAGAAATGGAATCTCGCATTGACCTATCTTTATATTACAATGATTAACTTATTTTTTTTTATTATAAATTGTTATCACACATTGAATTTTTTTAATAAAACTTTATCAATGAAGAACTCATATAAAAGACGACATCACACATTTAAAATTATTCATATCTATTTTTACAAACTGATCTCAATCATATATACGTGGTATTATCATGAATTTTCGGAAATATATATTTTCCTAATTTATCATGATTTTGGTTTATAATTCATTAAATCTATTTAATATCAACTATCCCACGTCGATTATATATTAAATACCATCAATAGACTACTCATATAAAAGAAGACAACACATATTAAATTTAACGAGATCATTTTGAATATTGTTTGTGTCATTATTTATTTGAACCATTTGGGAAAGAAAAAAAAAACAAACTAATTGTTCATCAATCATTATTCATCATAGTCTAAATTAAAAATTGAAAAAAGAATGAATAAAAAATATCAATGTAATATGTACAATAATATAAATAAATGATTTGAGTAAATGTAAAATCTTTCAATTTAATATCATATCTCCTACAATAGACACCTAAACAACAGACAAATTGACAAATCAAAATGAGTATAATTACCCGAAAGATCTTTTATTAAATACATAATGGCCTTTAATTCACATTGAAATATTATAAAAAAAAAACATGTTATACCTAACATGTAAAAAGATTATGAATACTCTTATTGATATGAACCTATGATATATATAAGACACTAGAATTAGAGCACTACATATGTTTCTAATTGCAATGAACAATAAATGACTTCACATTCAAAATGAATACTACTACTCAAGAAATGACAATCATCCTTAACTTAATGAACTTTCTCTGTCTCCTACAACATACATTGAAACAACGGGCAAATTGACAATCAAAATGAATACAACTACCCGAAAAATCCTCTTGACCTATTTTAAATCACATCGAATAGTGGGCGACTTAACATTCAAATTGAACTAAACTACTCAAAAAATGACATATTTTCCTAACCTAATATTTTGTTAATATGAAAAACGGATGACTTGTGAAATATTATCTCTTTTGACTTATTTTTGTATTTCAATGATTAACGAACAACTTGACATTTAGATCGAGTATAACTTTTCAAGAAATTTTAACCTTTCCCGACCTTTTTTTTGTATTACAACTACCTTAGCAACAAATTGTTTGACATATAAAATAAGTACACTTTTTCTATGAATTACCTTTCCACTTTTTTTTTTTTTTCCAATATGATTTTTATCCTAACAATTATTTCAATGAATTGTTACACTATTATCATTTTAAATAAATAACACTCCGCCGTCCCACATGAGAAGTCTCATACATTGAATATATATGAGGTATAAAAATAATGAAATGAGACTATTGAAATGGGACGTCTCAACTCCTCCACAAATCCTACATAGCATTGACTTATTTTGTCAAATTGGAGTATCATATAATACTGAATTTTTTTCCTAATATATTGCTACAATAAAATTATTTTTAAATAATTAAATATATTAATTTTTACTTAAAAATTATGATATAAAGTGATTATTGTCAAAAAAAAAAAAAATCCATCATTAAACTATTACATATACCACGGGTGCATTAACAAAAAATAAAATAAATTGAATGAGTACGACTATCAAGAAATAATGAAACATTCAAAGGTATTGAAACTAAACGAGAAATATGTATTTTTATTGACTTATTTTTTTTCTAATATAATTCAGCCATAATATTTTTTCTAATAAAAATTGTCGAAATTCTACATTTTGTAATAATAATAATAATAATAATATCATTTTTTAAATTATATATACTTATAAAAATGTGACATAAAATGATCTCGTCAAATTTCAACGGGCGCTAACACACCGATAAATGCTACTACATTTTTCTAACTTATTTTTTATAATAAAATTCAGTGCTAACACATTTTATATGAATTGCAGCAAAACTTTTCATTTTGAAATTGATAATACCATTATTTTTTTTATTTTTACTTAAAAATTGAAACATTTAGTTCTTCCCGTCGAATTTCGACGGGCACTACACTAGTGTATTATCTAAAATATATAAAAAAAAAATCGCGGATGCGACCGTGTATATATATAAGGTGTCTTCTATTTCATGGAAAAGGAAAAATAAAAGAATAAAAAAATGATGAAAAATTTCATCTTAGTTTAGTCTCACTTGTTTTGTCTTATGTTTTTTAAGTTGAAAAATAGGTTTAAAATAAGGAAAAATATTATGACTTTAAATGCGTCAAAAATATTATAATGAGTTGAATTGAAAATGTGAAAAATGATCTTAAGAAAAAAATTCATTCGTACCCAATAAAAATTATTCATTATAGTAGAAAACAAGAAAAATAGTGGGGAAATTGTGAAAAAAATAAATTAAAAAAAAAATCAATCATTTTCTTTCAAAGGGAACACCCTCGTATTATATGTACAAGAAGAATACTTATTCCGTCTCGTTTTTCTTGACGCGTTTCTTAAATATACTGTATATGATAAACATATCTCTCCTTTTTTTTTCCTTAAATACAAATTAATTTTCGAAAATAATGAATTAATTTATTACTCCGTAAGAAAGAAAAAAAATATTATGTGAATAGTGACAGTGGCATCATGTCCAGTTAGTTAGAGGTGATTAATTTATTCGCTGTGCCAATATTTGTTTTTCTATTTTATTTTTTTAAGTTGATGATATGACTGATCAGCCCATGTATATATAGCAACCTCAACTTAATCTCTGCAGCTGATATTTGTTCAGAGAATTTTGCACAAATGGTTGAAACTTTTTTGGCTTTGTATGCTTGTACCTTTTACTCTTTTCCTTTGCTACTTTTTACCCCTGAAAAGTCTCAATCATATTCAAGAATACCCATTTCAACTATTTTTTCATTTATTATTATTTATCATGAAATTGGGATTAACTCAAACTCTGGTTACACCTGGATGTTTTTTTGCCTTTAGCATTATTTAAGCTTAATTCAGTTCTACCTTATTCATGGTACAATATAATTGCCCATCTTGATTTGGGGATTTGTTGAATTTGGATGGCTATTTCCTTTTATAATTATGTCTGGGGTGCTTATGAATTTATAGCCCTTGTTTCTTTTCATGGTAATTTCATTTAATACCAGGGATAGTATTGTCCTTACAAGCATTTATTGCACAATACTAAAATATTCTCCCACCATTTACACACTTTGATCCTTTTTTCAAATAGTGGTACTATTTTTTCTCTCTTTTTTCTTTAGGTGATGCTGCTTACATTTTTTATGAGGATAATATTGAAGTTCATTAAGCAAAGGCATGGGCAGTGACATCTAAATTTCATAAGCGCTCACAAATCATGTCAGCCATTTCACTGGCAAATACTCCGTGCGTTGCAACCATTACATTGGTGGAGCAAAATGGCATAAGTGCGCCATTTTCATGTGCTTAACCCCAACGCGCCGGGCTCGGTGCCCTCGGGTGCGGAGGAGCGTGCGGAGAGCGAGCCCGGCTCGCTGACGTCATAATGACATCAGCGACTAAATTTTTTTTTTAATCGAATTTTATGCCGGAAAAAAAACGTGCAGAGAGCCGTTTTAGAAGAAAACGGCTAAAAAAATTCCCTATAAATTCACTTCAATTCACACAATTATCACACAATTCTTCATCTTTCACACACAAATCTTCTCAATTCATCTTCAATTTCTCTATATTTCTTCGTCAACATCTTCAAGCGACTCCGACGAGGTACCACGTGCATTCGAACAACTGAGAAAATCGCATCAACTCATTCAAGCTATAGTAGAAGCGCAACAAAAGATGAAGGAAGCTCGCGAGACGAGGCACCGATGACGTCCGGTGCCTAGGAGCCTGTAGGGCAATCGTTTCTATTTTTGGAGGTAACTATTTACGACGGCCTAATGAAGGTGATTGTGAACGATTGCAGCATATGCACGAGGAACGCCACGCACGATCATCCTAGAGGCGATAAGGGTGTTCCGACGATCATCCTAGAGGCGGTCGCCTCGCACGATCTGTGGATTTCACGCGTTTTTTTCGGAGATGCGGGCTCCAACAATGACATCAACGTCCTGAACCAATCGAATATTTTCAGCGACGTTGTGAATGGGGTAGCTATGCCCATTCAATTTACGGCGAACCGACGACCATACAGCATGGCCGACTACCTCACCGACGGGATATACCCGAAGTGGCCAGTTTTTGTCTCAAGCCCAACTGCCGCAGCTGACCTGAAAGTTGAACTTTTCAAAGCAAAGCAGGAGTCAGCTCGCAAAGAAGTTGAAAGAGCTTTCGACCTACTGAGAATGCGGTGGGAAATCATCCAAGGCCCGTCAAGACTCTACTTTCGCGATCATATGCAAGATATTATGTATGCTTGCATCATCATGCACAACATGATAATCGAGAACGAAGGGCCGATGGCGACGCAATGGGCTCCTCCTGAAGATGAGGCTTCTAGCAGTACTGGGCCTACAGTGGAGCGAGTAGCTACGACGTCCTTTCGTGAGAACGCCGAGCATACATCCAATATATGCGACTCGACCCATCAGGAAACCTCATCAATGATTTGATCAAAGCATTGTGGAGTCGTAGTGGTAGAGATTAAGAATTTTTAATTCGTGTTTTTTAATTTAAATTATGTGAGCATGTAGAGCTCATATTTAATTCTATGTAATGTTGCATATTTAAATTCAATAAATAAAATCTATTTAATTTTTTAAATATATAAATATAAATCGAAATATAAATCTAAATTAAAAAGATTATTTAAACAAAAATTTGAATATATACCAAAAATTTCGTCATACCGATACCGTACCGAAAATCTTCGATATGCAATTTTTCATACCGTTATCGTACCGTACATTTCGGTATACCGATCTTTGGTATACCAAAAATTCGGTATGGAACAAAATACATACCAATACCGTACCGATTTTTCGGAATACCATACCAAAGGTATTTCGGTATACCGAAAAATCGAATATTATACCTGGAAAAAATATTCTATTTGGTTTTTCCATACAATATTGACTACATAAAAATAATATAATAACACCAAATAAATAAAGTCCAACACAAATAAATAAATAGTATTCACATCTCATCATACTCCAAAATCACGAAGAATAAAAAAAAAACTAGCATGTCTCAAAATCGATAATAATGCTTAATAAAAATCATCATGTCTATGAGTTCATCCAAAAAGAAACTAAAAACCATCAATTTTACTATAAAATAAAATTAGAATATAACTGAGAGTTAAAAAATATATAATTTTTCGATAATTTTCGATATATACTGACAATCAGTACATATCGAACATTCGGTATCTCGCTATAATCGGTATATACCGAAAATTTATTATACCGATTGTTCGGTACATACCGAACATACGGTATGTACCGAATTTTTTCGGTATACCGAATCTTCGGTATTGACCGGTATACCACGGTATCGAAAAATTCATACCGTTACCGTACCAAAAATCTTCGGTACAGTATGCTACCATACTGAAAATTCGATATGCCACTAATTACGGTATTTTTGGTTTTTTCGGTATGGTATGCTCGGTATACCACAGTTTCGGTAAAAATTTGTCCATCCCTAGGCTCGGCGTTGGAGGTGCCCTAAGAATTAATTGGCGGAGCTGCGGTGGCAACGTGGAATTAAGTGAAGAAATGAAGAGATTAATATTAATTTCTAGATATCCATGAATAAAAAGAGGGTTTGTCTTCCGAGAATGACACTATTGTGGATTTTTTTATTTTTTATTTTTTTCCAGTCGGACCCACAAAAAATGTGACGGTGTCTATCATTTGGTGGCGTTGTTGCGCATGGTCTAAGTGAATTGTGAATATATTATATGTCACGCCCCGATTCCTGTGAACCAGGGTGTGGCTGTGGCAGGGGTTGGGTTAAAGAAGCAGGGAAGAAAGGGGATATTATTAACTTATAACCATTTTACGAGTATCTTAAAATATAAATTGAGACTATAAAGAAAATGGTGGGGTAAACCAGCGTCAAGTCACCAAGTGGAGTCGATCATCTACTACGACAATTGGATATACCAAGAGTGAGTAGGAATTCGAGCATCCAAATGGAACCATTGCATGACACTCTCCACCCCAGATAAAGTAAAAGATGGGGTAAACCGGCTTCTAATAAACTAGAGGAGTCAACATCCACTGTGAGAATCGTTAGATTTGGTGTTAAGGGTAAACTCAGACCCCGATTTATAGGACCATATGAGATCCTAGAAAGAATAGGCCCAGTAGCATATAGGTTGGCATTGCCACCGAGCTTTGGAAATGTCCATAACGTTTTCCACGTCTCTCAACTTCGAAAATACATGTTTGATCTTAAACATGTAATCCAACAATATGATATAGTGTTAAATGAAGATATGAGCTACGAGGAAAAACCAAAAGCAATGTTGGACCGAAAGGTACAAGTGTTGAGAACGAAATCAATTTCCCTAGTTAAGATATTGTGGAGTCACCACGGTTATGAAGAAGCAACGTGGGAACTCGAAAATAAAATGAAAGAGAAATATCCGGAATTTTTTTTAGCAAATTTCGGGACGAAATTTTTTTTAAGGAGGATAGGATGTAATACCCCGATTTTCCAAAAAAAAAAAACAGAATATTAATTTTTTTTTATTATGTGTTATAATTGTATTATCCATTTCTTTTATCCAATCCCTAGTCACGCTTGGGCTGAGCCGTCCTTAGGGATAAGAGACCGTGACATAAAAGCTCCGTTGATTGTTTTTTTTGTTTGCTTATTGTGGTAAAAAAATAGTCCATGGACCCTTAAAAAGTGGGACAAAAAATGTATCTGATACTAGTAATACTCTCCCCGTCCTCTATTTTATTGCACAAAAAATCGTGTCATGAGTTTTAATAATCTTAGTTGGAGTGGTATTATGATAAATCAGTAAAGATGAAAGGATACAAATAAAGTGATTCTGGTGGTGTATCAAAAAAATATAGCATAAATTTTTGAAGTCGTATTCAAAATAAAATTTGTATAAAAAAACAAGGAACGGATAGATAAAAATTAGGTAAACGCATTTTTTTAGGGGAATAATAAAATCTTGAACATTTATTCCTCTTAAAAGAACATATAAATCTAACAAAATAACATTGAGGTTATTTAACTTTTCACCGTACCTAACAAACTAGATATCAATTTATACTCTTTATGTCCTATTTATAATGTGTTCTCTTTGTCACGAGTTTTTAGAAGAGTATAATTAAAAATAAGTATAGTGTTTAGTTTTTAATTTAATGCATATTTTATTATTTTAGAGTTGGAGCATCATAGAACAATTAAAATATATTAATACTTAATTTAAATAGATTGTATCAAGATCTTTAATTTGATATAAAAATTATAAATGTTAAAAAATAAACGAACAAGTAACGATAATATAAAATTTTATAATTTTTTTTATATGGAATATTTCTTTATTGAAAAAGACGCAAAATAAATAAAACGGGATAAAGAATGGGGAGTATTATAATTTTGACTTGGGATCATCTATCCCCAAAATTGAATCCCAAATTTTAATTTCTATTAGCTTTATTTATTTATTTTCAATAAATTTATTTTATAATGATTTTATTTGATCTTATGATTATATTTAAGGGCTCACCCATCCCAATTAGGGTTTATAATTATTTTTTTACATTTAATTTCACAATTATTTTTTTTTTTTGGTACCAACCGAGATTTTATTCATCACTTCAACGCACACCAACTACATGCAACCACCAAAACATGATTTATCCACACACCTACAGCCTTAGTTAGATAAATATTTCCCTGTTTTCCTATCTCTCGTTCCACACCATGCCACCACATGATTGCATTGTTTGATAATACTCTCCACCAACATACTACTGCCTTACTGCCTTGCATTCTTCTCTGATTCCGCTCACGCCAAAAGTGATACACAATGATGGCACTCACACAACGAAATGCTCTTTGCTTCCCACTGTTGGTGGTACAATGAGCCACCAGCAACTCCCTCTCTTCACTCCAACCTCGTGATTGCCTCTGCACTCCACACCATCCAAAAACTCCAGTCCATATCTTCCTAGAAACTGCACATGCGAAGAATAAATGTTCCACCATTTCTGGATGATTTCCACACAAACAACACGTGGGATCCACCACTATCCCTATTTGCTGCAGATACTCACACGATGCTAATCGCCCATGCATCAAGAGCCAGCAGATAAATGTAAATTTAGGCGGGGTTGTGTTTTGACATACCAGCTTTGCCCACGGTTGTTTCTGCTGCTCCCCCAACAAAGCTTTATACAACATCTGAACTGAAAATTTATATGTCACCACCCAACTTCTGCTAGTAGATAAAGGAGTAAGGTAGTCTCTAGCTGCAAAAATCTTCCTGATGACCCAAGAACACTGCTTAGGGATCATCATCTCATATACATCACGTCCTTTTATATAGTACTCACTCACCCACTTAATCCACAAACAATCCTTCTTTCGGGCTAATCGACAAAGCAGCTTGGTTCCAGAGCTTAAGGTTAATAATACTGAGACCCCTTGCATTCTGGGGCAGTGCAATTTTCTCCCATGCCACAAGAGCCCTCTTGGAGATCTCAGCTCTCCGTGTCCACAAAAAGGTTCTACACACACTCTACACCATCTTCAAAACTTTATGAGGCAGTATGAAAATCTGGCACCAGTACATTTGCACTCCAAACAACACTGACTTAACGAGTTGGACTCTACCTGCATATGTGAGAAGCTTAGCAGCCTAACAAGTTATTCTATGCACCATCTTCTTGATTAGTGGCTGATACTGCACAACATTCAGTTTGTGAGGGGACAAATGAACTCCTAAGTACTTGAAAGGCAGTTGCCTCTCACTCATACCAGACCTTCTTAATATTTCTTGCTTTACTTCATCCTTCACCCCTCCAAAGTAAATGTAGCTCTTCTGTTGATTTGCTTTCAAACCAGAAGCTCTAGCAAATCTATCTAATACTCCAAGGAGCTGCTGGATTGAGTTACAGTCACCTCTAGCAAATAGTAGTAAATCATCGGCAAAACATAAATGAACTAACCCCATACGCTTACACCTAGGATGGAAATGAAACAACTTATCATCATGTAATGCCAACAAGCATATGTTCAAGTATTCCATACATATGACAAATAGATAAGGGGATATAGGATCCCCTTGTCTAATACCTTTCCTAGCTTCAAAGGGTTCTGTCATCTCTCCATTTACTTGAATTGTGTAGGAGACTGTCGTGAGACACACCATAATCCAATGTATATACCTAGTAGGGAAGTATAGTTCAGTTAACATCTGCTCCAAAAATGGCCACTCTACTGAGTCATAAGCCTTTTGAATGTCAACCTTGACCATACACCTAGGTGAGATCGGTTTCCTTGTGTATCCCTTGATCAATTCATGGCTCAGTAGAATGTTATTAGAGATCGAGATCATTCTGCCTTTGACAAACGCAGACTGATTGCCACTAATAATTGTATCCAAAACCTCATTCATTCTGTTGGCCAATATCTTTGATATAATTTTATAAATCACAGTGCAGCAAGGCACTGGTCGAAATTCTTTTACTGAGGCAGCATTCTCACATTTAGGTAGAAGGGTAATGAGAGCAACATTAATCTCTATAGGTAAGTATCCAGAAGAAAAAAAAAATGTTGTACAACCTTCACTATCTCCCCACCTATAACTGGCCAAGCTTTCTTGAAAAAACATACATTGAAACCATCAATGCCAGGTACCTTATTTGAATCCATAATAAACAATGCCCCTCTTACTTCTTACTCAGTGCAATCAGCAACCAAAAGGATCTGTTGTTGCCTATTCAACTTAGGCCCTCTCTCCATAATGAGCTTATCCACCATGACAAGTTCCTCAGCTGCTGTCCCCATTAGCCTACTATAGAATCTCTGCACTTCTTGCTTAATCATGTGCTGACTTGTACACACAGTCCCATCATCCCTAACCAATCTGTGAATAACATTCAAATTTTGCCTCATTCTGACCCAAGCATGGAAAAATTTGGTGTTTGTATCTCCTAGCTTAAGCCAGTCAATCCTAGACTTCTAATGCCAAATTTGTTCCTCTATCCTACTCCATTTCTCAAGTTCTGTGAGAAGGGATTTTTGAGTCCCCTGCAAGTAATGTTTCCATCATCCTGGAGTAGAGCATGTTGTAACTGAACTCTAAGAGCCTCCACCTTCTCAGCAGTTTTGAGGAACCACCTAGTATTCAGCTCCTTTAGGGGCCCCTTTAACCTTTCACACTTTCTCCACAAATCTCTCAAAGTACATGTGGCATTCTGAGATCCCCACTTCTCTCTAATGACAGGTATGAAATCCTCATGCTCAACAATCACATTAAGAAACCTAAACATACATCTTCCAGTCCTGACATGATCAAATTGTAATAATTGGGGACAATGATTTGAGATCCCTCTCTCCAGTCTTTCCACTACAACATGTGAATACTCAAGATGTCAAGCTTCATTTGCAAAACACCTATCAATATTGGAGCATACTCTATGTAAACCATCCTGATTATTATTCCAAGTGAATTGAGCACCTACTGCCCTTACTTCTTGCAACTCAGTTGCAAGTAAGCATTGCTGGAAATCCTCCACATCAACATTAGTCATAAGATTGTCTTGAAACTTATCTGTAGGTGATAGGATTGCATTAAAATCTCCACCCATCAGTGTTGGTTCCTGAAGGTGCAAGCATTGTTATATCACAAACTCCAACAACTTCTTCATTTGTTTTATGGTATTTAAAGCATAAACTGCTGTCATCTTCTGCTTTTTCCCTGAATAAACATCCACCACCTCGCATACTACAACATGTTCATGTCCCCTTTCCAACTGAACTTGAGCAGTTTTTGGATTCCAACAAATCCAAATTCTGCCATTAACAGCCCAGTGAAAGTTATCTAGCATGCCCTATCCTCTACACATCTTTTCTAATATTTTTTGAGACTTTTCTTTTTTTACTCTAGTTTCTAAGAGAACTGCAACATCCACCTTATTCATATGCCAAAATACTCGAATTTCTTCCTGCTTAAAGGGCTCAGCCTCTAACATTCCAGAATATGATTATCATTTTACCACAGTGGGGAAATGGTCCCCGCCCACTCCAGTCTCTACTATCCCCTCTAACTGTTGAAAATTATTCCCAGTGGGGATTTGGATATTGTCTGCTGGTATAGAACTCGTAGCCAGTTTATGTGGTACAACCCATCCTCCTTGCCCTTCTCCTTGTTCCACATCTTTTCCCTTATCTTTGACTTGTCATTGTTTCTTTGGAATAGGGGGTTTCAGCTCAGGCTTCCTCTCCTTACAGATATGTCCTACCATGTGGCAATTCTGACAATACATTGGCACCCAGTCATATAATACCTTATGTTCCATATATTCCCATTCTCCCCTTCAATCTGAATTGTATAGAGCAAGGGTTGAGTAATATCCACCTCTATTAGTAACCTTGCATAAGAGATTACACTCATCCGCACAAATAGGCTTGCCTAACACACTCCCTATCCTACTTAATGAATCAACACTCCAACAAGTGAGAGGTAGGTTAGGGAGTTTAACCCACAATGGAACCTCCTTCAACACTTCTTTTTCAAAGCAAAAATTTACCATCCATTCCTTCACAATGACTGGTCTATTAGCTACATATAAGGTCCCTCAAATAACATCTTCTCCTTATCAACAGATAGATCAAACCTAATCACGAAGTACCCTTCATTGTGATAAAACACCTCAAAAGTTCCACTAACACCACATTGCTTCTGCAAATAGTTCTTCAGATAAGATATTGTAGGAGCTTCCCCAATCACATAGAATATGATAGAATTCTTCCATTTCGCAGCTTCCCTATCAATTTCACTTTCAACTAATTGTGCAGTAGGTATACCTTTTTTCAGAAGCGGCGCAACATAGCCAAGCGCCATCCCCTTCTTCCTCTCCGGTACGGTCTCGCCTTCCTCAACCGTCCTAGTTTTTTCCTCTTTTTCCTCCATGGATCGGACCCCCTCCTGGATTTTCGCCGCTGAGGATTGAAATTCCAGCTCAATATGATGCTTCACAGCTTCCATCGAAATTTCTTGCACATGCGATGCTAGCTTACCAGCTCACGCATCGTCCTTAGATTCTGCGGATTTCGAACTCTCCCCAATCTCACTTATCACCGGGGAGAACGTGGCCGGCGTAGGGATCAGCTTCTTAGGTCTTCCCTTACCTCTTCCACCTCCTTTCATCATCGATGTACCAGATCGGCGTACGTTAGCTAACGGCCACTAACGTGCACCACCAGAGCTTTTTGTATTTAGTGATTCAAAGATGATGAAATTGACTGATGTTTTCATTTTAATTTCACTTTTATTAGTATATTAGAGTTGATAAATTTAAAAATAAAGTATTTAATTTTTAAAAAAAAAATCCATTTTTTCCCTTATAAATGTCTATTATGATTTACTAAACTATAAATTTTTTATTTTTATAAAAAATAATATAAAAGTAATACTAAAAATTAAATTTTGGGACACCATTGGGACATAATTTTGGGATAGAGGATGCCATCTCTATAATTTTAAGGTGGTCACAGGCGAAATAACAATAAACATAATTTGCTAAAAATAGTGTCCATAGTGGCACGAGAAAAATTTAAATAATTGAGCACTTGCAATAATAGTGTTTGCAGTATTTATGCACTCGCCTAATTGAGATAATATGCATCACTAGTTACAATAATGTGTGTCCATGTCATTCAATTCATACCAATATATATTACTATATTAGGGTATAACTTTTTCACAGCTGAATTAGTTTAATATCTCATACAAGGCTCTCGTTTACTTTAATGTAATATAATAATGTAAAATGAGGTATAATAGAATATAAAAAATTATTTACCATTTAACGTTTTGCTTATTTTGATATATAAAAAACTTAGCCATGTCGTATAATTGAACCCCTTATATTATGGGATAATATTATATTTAACCGAATGATGTGATAAAGTTATAATATAATATTTTACAACATCAGTAAAAAGAGGTATCTATACTCATATAAAAAATTTCAATAAAAAGATAAAGACAACTTAGAAATTTCATACTGTTTTCATCATTTTCTTATAAATTGAGTAACATATACTCCCTCCGACATGATTTCTTGGACTAAAATGTTGGACACGGAGTTTAATATGTTTTCATGATATATTAACAAATTAAAATGTTAAAGTGAAATAATTGTGAGCACATCTAATATTTTTAATTGTATTAGTGTTAAAGTTTTAAAGAGTAAATTAATAAAGTGGTAAAGTGATAAAGTGTATATGGGGGGCATACGTCTCAAAATAGAAAGGATCAAGAAATGGTGGACATCCAATATAATACTCTTAGTGTCAAAAAATCGTGGACGAATGGAGTATAACATAAATAGTTTATAAAATTATTATCTCAATTCTCAAAGTAAACGTGGTATACAAATTATGTGTTCCGTTGTTTGCTATAAATTTACATCATATTGTATTCCCTCCGTCCGCAACTTACGCATCCTTATTATCTTATTCAGCCGTCCACAACATATGTGCTTCGTCTATTCTTTGGACGTGAACTTCGTACATATTATTTCCTTTACACCTCAAAAATCAATAAAAATATAATTTTGTATTAATTTCACTTTGATATTTATTAAGTGAAACTAAACATCATTTTAACATTACTCCTTACAAATATTAAAGACTATTCTCTCCGGGTTTTCTTTTTTAGGTGGCTTATTTTTATATTTTAAATCTTACATATTGAATATAACTATATAAGTAGGCAATGGCGGATGCAAGTGAAGCCAAGGGAGAGCAATTGACCCCCCTTGTATTTTGACATTAACGACCTATTATACTCCTATTATTATCCTATTATTATTGTTATACTTAAATATATCTAAAATATAACATTAAAATAATAAAATACAAATGATAATTTGGTACTATATAGTATTGAAAATGATATATTTAATTGTATTCTTGATAAAACTATTATTCAAAAGTTCCAAAATATGTTTAATATTCGAACTCGCTATAAATTAGATTTTTATGAATTATATGAATGCTATATTTTGTTATAATGTACTCCGTAAAACTTTTGGGGACGGATGTAGTATATTATAGTGAAGTTAGGGTACCACTTAAAATAGTAAATGTATTAAAGTGGAGTTTGGTTCCCTTTAAAGTGAAAAAGTGTGAATTTAAAATGAGTTTTTACGTGAGATCGCGTTCTAAAATCGAAAGTGTTCGTTTTTCGTGAACGTACAAAAAGAAAATTGGATCTGTGGAAAAATGTAGTAGTATAATTTTTGACCCTCCTTAATCAAAATCCTGCCTCCACCACTATAAGTAAGCCATTTTAAAAAAAAAAACAAAAAACGGATGGAGTATATTGAAAAATTGCAGAGGTGTAGGTTGTGAACGGATTGAGTATCTTTCCTTTCCTCCAAATCGACATAAATTTCGGATGTTTGTTCGTAAGAGATGGAAAGAGAGAGAATAAATCGACTATATATTAACTACGAGTAATTATATTAAATTTTAAATTTTATATATGGGGGGACCAGTATCTTTGAAAATAGGAAATGCAAGTCTGAATGTGGTTCCTTAATTCCAGACAAAAATTTACATTAGAAAAAAAAAAAAAAAAAAAAAGAGCAAATGGCGCATGATAGTGCAGTGGAGCTTAAGTTAATCAAATCACCTGCGCTGCCTAACTCCTTCCGGCGCACATTAGTTATCGGTCGGTGCCGCATCGGGATTCGATAACGTGCGCCACTTGTATCTTTCAAGTTTATATATTTATAGCACATTGCATGCGTACAAATATATCCTTAACAATAGTTTAATGACGGAGGAATATATTAGTAGTAGTATCTAAATACTATAAAAATTAAATGAAGAAAAAGAAATTGATGGCGTAGCGTTTTCATATGGCTTTTGGCATGCGCAAAAAGGGCCGTCACGTGCTTGCCACGAAATCCCTCTGAAAAATGAATTTCAGCGACACTGGATCTTTTAGGCTCTGTTTGGCTACACTTTTTGCCAAATTTTCATTTTATTGGCTTTTATAAGTTTTGTTTGGCGCCACATAATTAGTTGAAATATTTTGCTTCCCAATTGGAGTTGCTAATATACCTTCTCCCTTCTCTCTATATATATAGTGGTGTAATGTTATGATAAGGGTCAGAGCTAGTCCGTCACAATAAGCTTGCCATGTTTTTTATTTAGACACAATTATTAAGGAGTAGTTTATTAGTAAAAGAAGCGTACTATTTAACATTTTAATAGAATTGAAACTATTAATTTGACATGAAAAATAGTAAAAGTGAAAAAATAAACTAACAAGTTATGATAATTTAAAATACTGACATTCGAATTATATAGTGAAAATGAGTGATTGTTTAGGTTCAGTGGTAGACTTACGTGCATGCAGAAGCCCCCGCGGTGGTTGACGAAATTTTTATTTATTTGTGTATGTTTCATTGGAATTTTATGTTCATATCACATCGAAGATTTTATAAATTAGCCTTCTCAGTGATTTAATCCAGGATCCGCGATTAGGTTAATAAGTTGATTTAATTAATATAATAAAGCTTTAAGCCATTTTTTGACCGTGCCAAGATTATTATGACAACTCAAAGTGGGAAAGTGACAAGATAAATGAGATGAAAGTTTTTTTTTAATAGTTATTATGTGTTTCGTGTTTCAAATATGAGTTTGCTCGTTCAAATTCATTCCTAATTATACAAATGTTACCGCGTCTATTCAAGTTTAAAATCCTAGACTCGTTACCGATTATCACCAGTATACCATAATAGTAAGTATGTAAATATGTTTTAAAATTAAAATTCAATTGGTTATGGGCTGGAAAATGTGTATTTGCTTGTTTTTCTTAAATAATTACAAGTAATCAATTGGATGCACACAACGTAACGTATGATTTTAATTCTAGCGTATGGATCATAAACTATCGATTGCAGATCATGATAATTTTTTTCATATATGTTGCTCTACAGTCGTGAAAAAATCATGAATTATATAACTCATGATACGATTAATTTTGATAAACCTTATTATACAATTAATTCTAAATACCTGATTAAAACAATCCATACATATTTGTCGATTCATTACTATTATGTGTGGCCAAGTGCTTTGCAACTACAGCCCACTAGCTCCACAAACATTGCCTTAGTCACGAAATTCAGTCAGAATATTATAAGTATATATGTAAATAAATATTAAATGAAGCACCTTCTGCTTTTTTTAAAGTAGTAGAAATAGTATAATACGTCGCGACATTGTCTATCTTTTTGTTTGGCATTGCATCAGAAGCAATGAAATAAAATATAAAAATATTATAAAATTGGAAGATGATAATAATAATAATCTAAAAGCACTACTTTTAAGCGCATCGGGTTAAACTGCATCTTTGGGGCGGGGGGGGGGGGGGGGGGGGCAATCATTGATTATTTTTTAAATTTATATCCCTATAATTTATTAATCCACACCAACATTATTTTATTTAAGCATGAAATTCTTCTAAACGGTTTGACCTCTGTCATCCACTGCTCCAATAGATGACATCAAAATGACGTCATAATTACCATTTGCGTGAATTAAAGCTAGTATAGATTAATTCTCCACAAACTATTTAAACTATTTATCATAATAATAATTGGTTCGGTTTTAATCAATTAATTTATACAACCTATATTCCTTTTAAAGTACTGCATGCTTCGTTTGATCATGTATTTTATGAAATTTGAGCCGTGGATATACAGTATATATATATATTTTTTATCCAGAATTATGAATTCTTAAAGCTTATTTGGATATGTAATCGTCTTTATGATTTGATTTATAATTTTTTTTTTTCAGTTTAATGGGAGTTTGCATCGAATTCTCAAATTTCCATTTCAAATTATATCATCCAAAAAACGACTATTAATACAAGAGGTAGTTAAAATTCGTAATACTACTATATAAAATAATACAAACATAGAGTCAACATCTAAAAAAGTACATGCACTATAAAGTTACTAATCCCATAAAATGAAAGATTCTCGTTAGCATAAGATTAGAGAGAAAACAATACGAAGTAATAATAATGAGCATGATCCTTTACAACTTGTGGATTTCACCTTTTTCACCTTCCTACCTTTTTAAATAACATAAAAGCTAATTAGGAATATTATGCACTATTAGTGGGAAAAAGCTACATGCTATCATTGAAATTGAAAAATGTCCCTTTTATTAGGATTCCATATTATGAAAACTTTGGATTCAACCCAAATGTCAAAAGAAAAGATATTATCCAATCTCGCCAATATTGTCCCCCACCCTCTCTTCAACGATAAATTAATTAATAAATTTATATAAATGGAAGCTATAATAGCGTACTCATGCATTGAACAATTTTAATTATTAATATGAAATTTAAATGTCGAGCCATAGAGGATTCGAATTTGGTACATTTAATCTCAGTCATTAACCTTCTACCTAGAGTTGTAAACGAATCAAATAATTTTGATTCGATTTGGTATTCGTATTCGATTAGCCCAATTCGTATTCAATTTTTTACGATTCAAAAATAAATATTTTTTATGATTCGATTATTTTTCAAATACAGATAAAAAAATTATCATATTCGTTTCGATATTTGTAAGTATTCGACAAAATATAAATATAAATATATATTACATGTAATATAGTAATTATATATATATATATAAGATATTAATTCTTAAGCCCAATTAGAAATTTATTTCTTAAATATTGAATTCGAATCGAATATCGAAAATGAATAATTTTTTCGAAAATATCATTTGGAATATAATTAAAAAAATGAATCGAACATTCTATCGAATCAAATACTTTCGAATCAAATATGAATCAAATCTAGTATTCGAAAGAAATTCGAATTCAAATTCAAATCTTCGAATGCCTTAACGAATTCGAATCAAAATAGTGTTATTTGCTCCAATTCGATTCGTTTACCACCCTATCTTCGGACACACCATAACTTTATAGCTTACTATAGATTTTTGTCTTCAATGTTTAATTGTACGTGGTTAAAAAAGGATTAGTAGAATAAATGCTTAATTATAAAAAGAAAAGTAAATGTTGTGTCCGAATATGCTATTTTGATTGATTTTCTTTAAATAATTTACTAATTATTTCAGTAATTAGCTGCATTTTAAGTCAATCCACTGATTTAATTAAAATTATAATAACTAAATTCACTAATTAGTACTGACACATAAAGAGGAGAAATCATTGAAACATTGTCAAAACAAGCACAAAAGAACATCCCCAAAAGAACAAAAGTTAAGAAACAAATACTGTTCCCATCAAAAAAGATAAAAGGTAACAAAAAAAAAAAAGGAAGAAAAAAAGAAAAAAAGAAAGAAACAAAGATTGACTACTTCTATCCACGATACAGACAGCATTAAGTTCAATCTTATATAGTATATAGTAGTAAAATAAGTGGTCCATTATGAGCTTCCTATATCTAAGTACCAGTAGTATATAATGGAATTAAACATTCCTCCACTTTGTCCCCCCATCTTATTCACTCTTTGTTTCATTCATACTGTTTCTTTACTATACTGTTCCTTTTCATTTGTTAGTATTTCAACCATGCTATAAAATCAATTATCTCAAGTATGCATTAATCTCATATGATAGGTTCCCAATTCTCTCGAGACAAACATCCATCCCCAAAATAATGATGCGACTTCAAATATTATGCATAATTATTTTTGTGAATGCCATGGTATAGGGAACAATGTTAAAATAATAATAATAATAATAATAATAATAAATAAATTAATGTGTTTGGGTAATGGGTGGAGGGTTCCCATCTCCTGTCACAACTCACTTTTGCCTCGAGCCATTGTTTTCTTTCTTTCTTTCCATTTTTTTTAAAGAAAAATAAAAAAAAAATAATTACTATTTTTTTTTATATATTTTAAATCTTAGCATAGGGGGGGGGGGGGAATAAATCTGCCAGTTACTTCTTGAATCCAAAGTGGGCCCGGGATGTCTGAGTGGGCTTGGGCCCACCACATTATTTGTTTGCGTGAATCAACAGAATGGTGACATGGACATGTTTTTGATGGGTTGGTGGTAGTGGAGGGTGTGGGCCCACCACCTCTCAGCCCATTTACACATTTTTACTCTCTCCACCCTTTGCTTGAGAAGCAGACTTGCCCTTGTAGTAAATGCCCTATTATTTTCACCATAAAGTTCAAACCCACATATGGAAAAAGATGCATGCTACTCCACTACCATTTTCTTTGGGATTTCAATTGTTTATATAGTGCTGCTCAAGGAAAACCCCTCTCTCCCTCCAAATATTTTTTTTTTAAAACAGATTTCTATATTTCGAATTGGAAACTGACAAAAGTTGTTTTCCTCCTATTATAATGTTACTTAAAACAAAAAAATGGAAACTCGAAAAAGTAGATCAAAGTTATACTTCAAAAAATATCCTATTAAACTATTCGTGTAATAATCATAATTGAATTTTCTAAAACAAAATCTCAGACAAAAATCACGTTAATTAGGGCCATTATAAGATAACAAAAATTAATAGTAATTTTCATCGGACATGATCGAAACGTTGCTACAAACAGTGCCAATGATTTATGAGTTACCAATTCAAAATTACTCCTTCAATTTGAATAGAATAAATATGACGCCATAAAGCTCTCATTGACTATTGGAATATTTAATTTAAGTATTATTGGATCGTAATTTTCAAGATCTTGACGTGAACTTGAGTTGTAAATTGAAATGAAGATGGTGACTTGATTTTATTTGGGAATAAATAAAATAAAAAAAAACATGATATTGAAAACTTATGATGATATATTGGGACATTACGTGCACATTTCACTCATTTAATGTTTTCCTTGATGTGTGGACTTGGTATAGTACAAAAGTCGCAGTCAACTAGAGTATTTCACATTTGTATTTATAATAATTTGTAAAATTGGTGATGATTGTGTTTTTGAAATAAATTTTGGTGTGTATTTATACAAGAAAGAAAATACTACTATCAATTATCGTAAGACCTTATAAATTATAAATAAATAAATAAAATCGGTTCACGGTCCACTTAATTGGATTTTTGGTCCTAAGAGATATTGGCAGGCCCATTGGGCAGCATAGCAATTAAAATTTATTAAAATATTTCTCTTCAAAAAACAAATTAAAACATTTAAGATTTCAGTGGCAGTATTTAAATTCATTTGATTTTTTTTAATATTTTGCTTTCGCAAACCAATAAAGTTAAGGCGGAAATTAATCTTGATATCCAAATAAAAATACAAAACACAAAAAAAAAATTCAACACCAAATGTGAATTGTATTCGAATATAAACACTCTTTTACAGATTTTCATATAGGAGATTGCTAATTACATGGTCAAATATATATAAGCAACGAAGATTGTGTTAGTTTCTTTCTTTTTTTTCTCTTTAGCTATGATTCGGTATTTATAAATTATAGTTGAGAAATTCACATATGTACTCAAAACAAACAACATGCCCACAAACAGAGGAAATTACTAATGCTATTAATAATAAACTGTATGATTATTTATATATTCTACAAAAATAGGCTTCTTTTTCTTCTTTTTTTTCCTGATAATTGTTATAAACTTCAACATGCTAAATGTAGAGCTCCCGCTGCAGCCATCAACCATACAGAATATCTATTTATTTTTTATTTTTTTGTAATAATAATAATAAAAAAAAAGATTAGAAAAAGGAAAAAAGAGAAGAAAGGCGAACAAAAATACCACTTGCACCATGAAGAGATGAATCAACATGTTAAGCAAGATATATCTATGTATAATATGTATAAGTAGGTTCGATCAAATCTTGAGCTGCTCCAGACATCTAACAGCAGTGGACTCGTCCACATCGCTCGTTGCAGCAGTTTCTTCGGCCTTCTTCAGTGGCGGCGCTGCTGGAGCTGCCTGCCTCATGCATACAGGCATGGGTTGCATGGGTCGAGGTGGAGGTGCTGAGAAAACGGGCATTGAACTCCGCATTGTTACAGGTGGAGCGACGGTCCTGCATTGTTGTCTGAACGGAGCATAATTAGGAGGACGAGGGAACCTCTGATACACGTGTGGCGCTGTTGCTGCTGCTGTCCTAATCTCCGGTGGTGGTGGTGGTGGTCTGGTTGTTTTGTGGGAGAAGAAGGGGAGTATTTTGGAAGTTGGCGTGGTGGGGCGCTGTGGGCTCGAGGGACGAGCTGAGAATTTCATTTGGAAAGGTACGGAGGCGTTGTGTAGGTTAGGCATCGACAGCTTCTCCCTCAAACGGTACTTCTGCAACGCCCTTGCTATCCGTATCTGTTCTTGCTCCTCGTTGCATTCATTCTCAGACAGAGACGGAGAAGGAGAACTCGCTTCTTGCTGCGCCACTGATGTATGATCAAGGAAAATGGAACATGATTAGGGAAGTAAACAAAGAATAGAGGTGCAATAAGGAAGGAAAGAAGCAGAATGCACATGCAGTACTCACAGAGTTTGAGCGATAGCCAAGCTGCGAGTGCAGCGTTCTTCTCAGCTTGCTTCTTGTTCTTAGCGGGTTCGCCCGTGAATATGATTCCGGCCAACTCCACGGTTCCGGTGAATACGGGAAGGTGCCCTAAACCGGACCGGAAAGTCGTGTATTGGGGCAATGGAGATCCCACTCTCTGTGCAATCTCCTGAAGCAGGTTCTTATAAACCCCTGTCTCATCCTAAACATTAATTCACACCATCCATGCACACTCATCAATATACTAATTTAACAATCATCATTCAATAAACAAACTACAATCAACGGCTTAGATTTTACTTTTAGACCATAAGATTGCTGTAAGTAATATCAGATAACTTGTACACACACACACACACTATCCTTATTTTCTTTTGTTTTGATCACAAATAAGTCTAAATAAACCATAATCATCTCTTAAGAGCCATAAATAAATAAACCATTATTCATCAAGCCAAGTACAGTATATATATAAGCAAAAATAGAGGGGCAAATCAAGATTTATTGAAACTTGGGCTTAAAAATAAACGGCAGAAAAAGGTGATTTGTAAGTTTATTATTTTTTGAAAGTAATTAAATGAATGAAGACAGATGAAATTAATATGATATAAATTATATTTGGATCAAGACTAAGTCGTAGCATAGCATAGGAGGTGGACAGGCACATGCATGATGCAGTAGTTAAGCACATTAAATTGAAGGAGACAACACCATAAATTGTACCCTTTGCTAATGCATTTATTTCTTCCATGTGCCATCAAAACCCACTACCTTAATAAAAAAAAAAATCTTCTATTGCCAACCTCTCAACACTTTGATTTAATAGTATCATCTAACTATATACATGAATTAAAGGAAATATTTGAACATCACATGATAAAAGCTATGCCTTTTTTGGGGAGTGATCATCATCAATTCATCACACACACACATATACATGTTGCAAACTAGTCTTCATCTTAGTTCTAAATGAGTGTATTTGATTCATAACAAATTCAATCTCACATGTACAATTACTCTACATATATACAGCAAAATTAAATTCCACTACAAGGATATAAGTTTTGCAACGATTAATAAATATTGAGAAATGGTAAGTTGAAAATGATTGTACATAAATGTTTAAGCTGCAAAAGTGCACATTATATATATATATATATATATATATCATGGAGAGTCAATTAGGATACTAAAAAGATAGAATTATGTTAAAATACTAAGTGGGAAATGAAGAATCAGAAATTAATAGGAAGATGCCCCAAAAACAGCTGTTGGCAAAGACGAGAGTTGATGGTTTCCCACATTAAATTGATATTACCGGAAATACCCTTCCATCACAACCCACAAGGCCACACTCTTTTACTTTTACCACCAAGTCTGAACTCATGACTTTAATGAAGTACAAAATAAATTAGTAGTAATTCTTAACCACCGCCGCAGGGGCAGTCCGGTCATTTCACACCAATTTGACCGGCAATCGCCACCGGAAACACACGCACACACCACAGTGACATGACATAAAGGGATGAATGTTGGCGAAATCAGTAATTCTGAAATGAGGGGAGAGAGAGAGGAGGGGATTACAAGGATGCGGGCGGCGAGGGAATGGGAAGGGCCGCGGGAGGAGAGGGAGGCGAGGGCGGCCTCGGCGGCGGAGTGCTCGGCCTGGCGGAGAGTGGAGCAGTAGTAAGGGGTCTCGAAGTTGTCGCCGTTGAAGTTGACGATGGCCTTGAAGCGAGGCGCGTGGTCTGGACCCTCCCTTATGCAGGTGTAGGAGGGGAGGTTGAAGCAGCTCCTCTGCGCTAGTTCCTGCAGCTGGTTCTTATACATCTCTCTTTCTCTCTATGTCTCTCTCTACTTGGTGGGAGGGGGAGGGGGAGGGGGAGGGAGAAATTAAATTAGGAGGGGAGGGGGATGGCAAGTTTGAAAGAAAGAGGAATGCATATGCATATGCATATGCAGGGGAGAGAGAGGGAGAGAGATCATAGGAGTAGTATTAATTTATTATTAGCAGAACGGTTAATTATAAATATAAGAGTGGACATTTCCCCGTTTTTTCTTTTATCCCTTTTCCACTTTTTTCTACACCAAATTCCCTACTCCATACTTTCATTATTAATTTTTTATTATTAGTACTACTACTATTTAATTTATGATACTAATAAGATTGCGATTTTTGGAAATCCCCCACTTTAATTATTTATGATCCCTTCATTGATTGTAATTGTTTATGATAATAATAGGAGTATGTGTATTTTTATGAAATTTAAATCTAATTACCCGATCTCTTGTCTTTTTCGAAGTCTTGTTACTTATGAATAACTTTTTATTTTTATTTTTATTTTTTATGCTAATGTGTCTAAATATATAACTTTCCTTATAACTAATATTTCTACATGAACAAATATTTATATAATTATGAATATAAAAGTCAGTAACCCTCGTCTAAGGAAAAAGTATACGTCAAAATGCATTCCCTATATAATACTACTAGAGGGCAGTCAAACGTAATTATGATGTTCAGTTCTCTCTCTCTCTCTCTCTCGATTTTATGTTTTACAGCGTACAGTTCGCGTTTTTTTTTGGTTCTCTTTCATTACTTCTGTTTTTTTGGTCTCAACGAGCACTAACAAATACCAACCATTAGAGCACACGCAGCGGTAAGGGCGCAGCCCTCCTGCCCGCTGCCACCTCAACATGTGCGCCCGGGCGCGGCCGCTGCAGCCCTCGGAGGGCGCGCCCTCACGGGCTCGATCACGCCCGCCTCTCTCCTCAAAGAGCCCGCCACGTGTCAACGTCTAATTGGTCAACGGTCGTTTGACCGTTGAACGGGCGGATTTTTTTTTTTTTTACTTTTTTTTTTTTAATTTTTACCTATAAATACCTCACTTTATTCCTCACATTTCCACACCAATTCTATCTTCAAATTCTTTCTTCTTTCATCAATTTCCACTTTTTTTTTTCAAAATTCTACATTCAACATTCCAAAAAATGAATCGTGAGGAACGAGAGAGGCTAGCACGTAAAGCTGTCGAGCTTTATTTACAAGTAGAGGAGGAGGAAGATGTTGAAAATCGGCATCGTGAAGAACGCCGATCGAAAGCGGCGAAGGCGAATGCAAGAGGAAAGTCGAGAATGTCTGACTCTGACGAGGCGGCCTCCGGGAGTACGAATGAGACGGTGAAGGAGGCACTTCTGAAACTAGCCAACACCTTTGAGTTCTCGACCATGTACGACATCTACCTCAAAGATACCTCCGATATGGATCTGAAGATGAAACAAAGGCACGAGCGTATGGTAAAAATCGTTTGCCAAAAGCTCGGCCTCCCCCCTCCCTCGGAAGATTAGATTTTTTATTATTATTATTTTTTTTATTTGTCTTTTCTTTTATTGTATTGTAATTTTCCAAATGTGCAATACAATCGAATTAAAAAAAAATCATTTTTATTTAAATCATAAAAAAATTAATTAAATAAATAAAATAATATAAAATAATCAGAGCCCACTATGAAGCCGGAGAGCTCCTGCAGGAAAAATGGGAGCCCTCCAACATCAATTAAATAATAATATATATATTAATATTATATTGGGAGCTCTCCAAAAATGGAGGGCTCTCTTGTGAGTGCTCTTAAGGAACTTATTACTGCTTTTGATTCTATGATTATCTCCCACTCAAAATACTTTTTTTAAAACATGTATGTATGCACACACATAAACATGTATATATAGAAAAATAAAATTAAAAAAAGCGGAAAAAAATCGATATAAGTAGGGGTGTACACAGTCCGTTTTGGTGCGGTTTTATATTAAAACCAAATCAAACCGAAAAATATAGTCAAGTAATTTTTTGAAACCAAACCAAACCATACTTGCACTAAAATCAACCCAAACCAAGCCGTATTGATGCGGTTTGGTACAGTTCGGTTTGCAGTTTCTAAATATTTTTCGTTTGCTTCTTTTTTATAATATAAAACATGTTTGTACTTAAATTTTAAATAGTAAAATAAAATATATTCTTTTATGAAATCAAATTGACTATAAAAAAGAGTTCATAAAACAACGATAATCATGGACTAAATCTAACATTTACATACAAAAGTAAGTAATTAAGAATTTAAATAAAATTTAGGAAATAACCTTAATAGCTTTATAAAAATAAAAAAAACAAAAAAAAACCTCCAAATGGTTAGAAGTATTATATTATATAAGAAAATTAGATTGAATTGTAATAGCTTTTTTTTTTTATTAAAAAAACACTCAATGATGTTAGAATAGAAGACAATGTAATATGTCAAAAATAATACTTTCTCTGATTCAAGATTGATGACCCATTTCTTTTCGGCACGAGAATTAAGACGAGAGTATTTAGTGTGTAAAGTGTATTGTGTGATGTGATTTATGTATTTAGGTATATTTTAAAACTAGAACATCATAGATGCGTAAAAACATATTCATGTTTGATCTTAAATGAAAGATCGTATCAAAACCTTTAATTTGGTATAAAAATCATAAAAATCGAAGAACAAACGAGAAAGTTATGATAGTTTAAACTTTTAGGATTTAAATTATATTATGATACGTGCTGAGAGGTGAGTGAATTATTAGATTTAATTAGAGAATGTTAAGTGTTATAAGGGGTTTACTAATTGTACTATTAGTATGCTAATTATTTCCCAAAAGGGAAAGTGGTCAAGAATCTTGAACTGGCCCGATAAGGAAAGGGGGTCACCAATCTTGAATCAGAGGAAGTAATTGATAATAATATTTATTACGATTTACGGTTTGGTTTGGTTTGGTACGGTTTATATATTTTCTAAATCCAAACCTAAATCATAAACTATAATTTTAGAAAATAAATAACCAGACCATATTTTTTCAAATCGTAAACTAAACCAAACCGACAGTTTTATTCGGTTTGAACCAAACTGTGAACACCCCTAGATTTAAGTAAAAATTTGTCTCATCTTAGGAAATTCGGACTACCAAGCACTAAGGCTAGAAACACTAATCTTGAAGAGAAGAATTAAAAAAATATTGAATCCACCTCTAAGATCAAAACTTGACTCATTTCATAATATTATTGATGTTTAGCTTGATTCCTTTAAAAATTACTACGTTATTTTTAGCTCTTTAATTTAGCTTTTTAATTACATTATTTAAAAATAACATCATTTAGTTTTTTTTTTTTTTAATTGATAGCATCATTTAGGATCTTTGGATAAATTAGAAATGTAGCAAAGTTTAGTCAACTTAGTTATAATAAAGTAAAAGATTCAACATTGTATTGCGGCCGTATATTCGAATTTGTAAATAATCAAATTTCCTTCTTTCCAAGTTAGCATTTATTGTACGTACACGTAAAATATTTTTTATTTTCAAATAAGTATTTTTTAATAGTATGTGGCGGATTAATTCAAAATTTATCAAATATTTGAAAATATATATTTCAAATGGGAGAGGAATGATGAATTAGTTATGAAATTTCATCTGAATTATATATATATAATTTATTTTAAACTTTTACTTTTATTAGGTAGGTACATTACGCATACAATCGATGCACATGCGATACAAACGAAATGTGATAGTAGACGTTAAGTACGGAGTAGCATATCATTTCTCTTAATTATAACAACAACTACTACTATAGCTGATGATCTTGAAAATAAAACTAACTTGTAATTTGAAAAATAGATAATATCAATCACATTTGGATGGTGACATGATTTTGTTTACTCCGTCCTATTTTTTTATAAATAAGTAAAATAAAGAAAATTTCTTCCCAAATTAGCCTTATTTAATATAGTCAAATAGAGCAAAAGTTAGAAGATAAGTGTGAAAGCAATTAATAAAAGGCAATAGTTGAGAACATTTATGGAAAAAAAAAAAACCCATAACGACACTTATAAAACTAATCATCAAAACAGTAGAAAGACATTCATTAAAAATAGAAGGGAATATATAGCAATATATAAACATATACTAGTATATTATTATTATTTTTTTCTCTCTTTCGATTCTGGGATCAAAACCACGTATGTATTCCACGGTCAACCAATATATAGTACTAACGATAATTTTGTCAGTATTAATTATAAAAGTCTAAAAATAAAACTGGTAATATGTCTTTCTACCCAAATATTAAGTGGGTATATATAAATTACCCATTCTGAAAATACATATGTAGAAAATACTCATTTGAATATATTAATATTATATTATTGAAATCAATACACAAACTTTGCAGAGGTGCAGAGTTGGGGCCCCACTTTTTATACTTTTTATCTATCTATGCCCCCATCGAGTTTGATTTTTATTTTTATTAGAAAATAAAAATTTTGGGGTGAAATTATATCACTGACACCAAACTATTCTAAATTCAGTCAAATTTAATATGATAGGTGAAACAGTAAAATTATTGAATGGATTCTCTGAAAATTCATATTCACGGACTAAATAGTGAAAATAATAATTGTATTCGGACAAATTTGACTAGTTTATCAAATTTATTTTCACAGCAAATAATTCATAATTCATACCTGTTTTATCCTATAAAGTGGGTAGAGTTCGCTCACAACACCTTAAAAATTATTTTCTTCATTTCTTAAGAGCTTACAATTTGGAGTATTTTTTTAGCGCTAGAAGGCAATCAAAGACAACTTACTGGTGGCAAATTGAAGAGGAAGAAAAAGCAAATGAAATTGAAAAAACTCAGTAAATTATAGCTTTTAAGGTACATTATGAAGTTAATTATTCTATTTTTCAATTTTATTTTTGGAATTTACATGCTCAATGTTATATTGATTATGCTCAATGTTATATTGATTCTTATGTGTTATAGTATGATTTTAGCCGTAAGATATTTAGATAAATATGAAAGTGTACTGTTTAAATTATTTTAATTATGGTATGATTAGGGCGATTTGTAAGTGATATTTTATTTAAATTATGCTTAAGTTATTAACTCTGAATTTTAATTTTAGTTATTATTATTATTAATTAAACCCCATGAGACATTTTTTAAACTATATTAATACTATTTTTAATAAAATAATTTGTTAATTCAGAAAAGTCTTTCACGGTTAGATTAGAATTTAAACCGTAAATTCACGGTTTAAATTGTAGTCTAACCGTGAGACGTCTTTTTAAACTATATTAATACTATTTTTTTAATAAAATAGTTTGTTAATTAGAAAGTTACATCACGGTTAGATTAGCATTTAATATTATATTAATACTATTTTTTTAATAAAATAGTTTTTTTAAACTATATTAATACTATTTTTTAATAAGGTCTTTCACGGTTAGACTAGCATTTAAACCGTGAATTCACGGTTTAAATTCTAATCTAACTGTGAAATACCTTATTAAAAATAGTATTAATATAATTTAAAAAGATATTTCACGGTTTAAATTCTAGTCTCACGGTTTAAATTCTAGTCTAACCGTGAGATGTGTCTTTAATACTATTTTTTTAATAAAATAATTTGTTAATTAGAAAGGTATTTCACGGTTAGAATAACATTTAAACCGTGAATTTCACGGTTTAAATGCTAGTCTAACCGTGAGACATCTTTTAAACTATATTGATAATATGTTTTTTAATAAAATTAGCACTTTTAAGTTACATTCTCAAGTTAATGAGTCTATTTTTACAATTACGCATGCTCAAGTTAATTTAGGTACGCATCTATTTATAATTTGCCTTAGTCGAACTCAATATTAGTTTCAATTTTATTTTACTATTTGTATTATCATTGTTTTTTTATAAAATCTTAATTCTAAATTAATGTATTTTTTCATTTAATATACATCTAATGTTTTGAATTAAATTCATGCAGATGTCCTACGTTATCGTGAACGTAAACTATGGAGGAAATTGGGAAAGCGTTGAGTACGAGGGCGGTAGACAGATGGATATCGTCTTATCAACAGATGTTATAACTGTCTACAACTTGAGACGACAAATAGTTGATATCGTCTTATCAACAGATGCTTTCTTGAGTACTGATTTTGAGATCACCTATCTGAGGAAGACACCATCTGGACGTCTTGTTAAATCACCGTTGGGGACGGACGAAGAACTCGTTTGCTTGTGCAGAACAGAATCGTCCCCAAAGGTATATATATCTTGGAACAACACGGCATCGTCTTCTCACTTTTACGGTGAACAAGCCGGGGCGTCCTCTTCACATTTCCCTACGGCCAAGCAGACGTACCAGTATGGTGGCTCATTCGACTTCGGCTACCAGGGCACTGATTGGCACACATACCTCGATGAGATTGGTAGGGTCGCTACTTCATCATTTCCAACTGACGACGTGTATCGTCCAGATCTCAACCACATATCGAGTTCATTCCCTCATGCCTCGAGTGCCCGAGAAAATTCAATCCCAGACCTCAATTTTGCGGCCGAGGATGAGCATAATGGCCGTAGCGAGGCGCGGTCTCGAGGCCATGTGTATGAAGTTATAGACGATGAGGACGACCCAGATTACGACGTTGAATCTGATGCTCAGAGCACCGAGAGCGACAGAGCCGGAGACAATTCTGAAAGGCGGCTGAATAGGTCCTTGTTTGCTGAGTACACAGCGTGGATACTGGACGAAGGCGGGATGGAAAAATTATTACGATTGATGTATCCAAGTCCGCACGATGACGATGCTGATGAGGATATCGATACAACGCATCCGAGTAATTGGATAGTCCCCATGGTCCCTATCCAACCTGAAAACTCTGCAGTATATGCGGGTGAGGTTAATCTAATTGTTGAAGGGCTTGCTGTTAACGCCATGTACGATACAAAGGATGAACTCACGATTGCAGCCGGTCTGTGGAATTTGGAGAAGAGTGCGGAATCAAAGGTAGAGAGGTCGGATAGTGGAAGACTATATTTGAAATGCAAAGCATCGAAGCAATGCCCCTTCAAGTTACACGCCACCGCCAGCGGAGGCAGCCATTTTTTAGTGAACAAGTTTTGTGGCGATCACACGTGCAATCATGAAATAATGGGTCTGAAGAAAAGGAAGCTCCGTTCTACGGTCATTGGGGCATACTTTGCGAAGCGAATTCTACGTGATCAGGAAATAATCAAGCCAAAGATCATAATGAATGAGCTGAAGGAAGTTTTCGGTGTCGACATCACGTACGATGTCGCCTTGAGGGGGCGAAACCGCGCAATTCAGATGATTTATGGCGAGTACGAAGCTTCGTACAAGATGTTGCCGGGCTACCTCGCAATGCTGAAGAAGACAAATCCAGGTACAATCACAAAGATCAACATCGGCAATGATAACCGGTTCAAACAAGTTTTTGTTGCTCTAGGCGCTACTCGAGTTGCGTTTTCACTCACTATGAGGCCGGTTATCATAGTGGATGACACACATATGAAGGGGAAGAACAAGGGAATCATGTTCGTAGCCGTGGCGAAGGACGCTAACGAGGAGTTGTATCCTTTGGCTTACGGAGTAGGGCCTATCGAAAACCACGAGTGCTGGACTTTCTTCATGCGAGGACTCAGAAGTGCATATGGAGCATTGAATGGCACGTTGATTGTCTCAGATCAGCACATATCCATCATACATGTCGTATCCGTTGTATTTCCCGATGCCTACCACGGTTTGTGTTATTACCACCTGAGTAAGAACTTGGCACACTATGGTAAGCATGTCATCGGGCTGTTTGTACGAGCTGCATACACGTATGATGTGGAGGAATGGAATACGAGAATGGATCAAATTCGTGATCTGATCGCTAACGCCCATGCAAAATTGATGGAAATCGGCCCTGCCAAGTGGGCTCGATCGATGTGCCGACCTCGACGTTTTAGCAATATGACGTCTAACGCTGCCGAGTCTTTCAATAATACCCTCCTATGGGCTAGGCGTCTACCAATCTGTGCTTCTCTCGATGCTGTGAGGCTTATCATCGAAGAATGGTTCGATGAACGACGCATAGCTTGCCAGCGGGACAATCATCCAATAACGTTGGCGGCAAGGCGAACAATTGCGGATCAGACAGAGCACGCGCGAAAATACAGGGTCACGCAAACATCTCAATTCCAATTCAATGTCCGTACATCCCAAATGACAGTTACTGTGAATCTTCAACAGTATGAGTGTCAATGTCTACGTTGGCAGAGGGACTGTCTCCCTTGTGCACACGCGATCGCGGCAATCATGTAAGTCACCTTCAAGGTATCATGTGAATACAACAATCATAATTTAAGCACTTTCAACTTAATTATATTTTTTTGTCTGATTTTAGGTACCAAGGGGAGGAAGTAATGCATTACGTTTCACCTTACTACCAACAAGGTACTCATGCAAAAGCTTACGAACTCCCAATTTTACGTGTACCACATAGATCTTCTTGGCCCAAAGAGTTGCGGAGTGCGGAGGTATTGCCCCCAATAAGAGTACGTCTACCGGGGAGGCCGAGAGAAAGAAGACGTAGAGGGAGAGGGGAAGCACGCCGACGGGCAAGCCGTGGTTCTCGAAGATGTCCATATTGTGATATGACAGGTCACGTTGCAGCCATGTGTCACTTGTGGATGAAATCATTCAATTAATGTAATTTGTTGCAGTAAATGAAGAATATATTATCCTATTATTTTATACATAATAAAAATCAAGAAAAATAATATAACATAACTTCAAAATTTAGGACAAATTATATAAATAATATACCAAAAATAAATTATCATTTGTAATGTATCCAATAACCGTGAAACGTGAAATCACAGTTAGAAACAATTTTAAATGTGAATCACGGTTTATGTAGCTTTCAAACCGTGATATCACGGTTTAAGAGCTAGTAAACCGTGTAAAACATTCAGAAATCAATAAAAAAATTATTTACACGGTTTATATGAGAATGAAACCGTGATATCACAATTACCGTGAACCCTAACCGTGGAATCTGGTCAAAATTAGAATCCGGTCAAAACCACTACTATTTTCACGGTTTTGTTGTGATTTTTACCGTGTAATTACGTGCCAGCTCGTGAACCCTAACCGTGAGACACTCTAAGTTGGTCAAAATTAAGGCCAAATTTCATTTTAAAGGCAAACATTCTAATTAATTAATTATACTAATATTTAAATACATACATTCTTATATTTAAATAGAATATTTAAATATTCTGACATATATTCGTTTGGAAATATAATGTTCACAGCTCGACGGCACGACGTGAAAGGGAAAATATCCGTTTCGCGACCTCTAAGCGAAATGCGGAGAGGTACCTCACGCCAATCCGTTCAATTCGCGGCTTCTTCAGGGCGAAAATACGATCGATGTACATACACGAGAACGGTCTGCATGAATACTCGTCCTTCTGTATGTATTGCTGCTGTAGGGGGATCCAAACAACATTCAGAAAATCTTGATGCTTCTTCATCCCTGGATGTTGTTCCCAATATCCAACCTTTTGCAACACTCTGGGCCACAGTTTCTGGATCGGGTAGAGTTGGACCAACCGATGCATTCTGTCTCGTGCATTAGGGAGCGTATGTAGAAGTGAGTCGTATACCTCCATCGTCCACTGATCAGTCAGTACTCGGCAAATAACCCAGTGATCGGTGGAAACGTGGCAAATAAACACAAACTGCAAATTAAAACAGCACATGACAAATGGGAAACAAGTTCATATTAGAATTAGTGACTCAAAATCAAAATAAAAGATCAACATATTTATATTTTTTTAACTACATCCACACAGTTTGCTTCATAAAAAAAAGATCAACACAAGATTTTGATATTAATCCCACTACTCACGTTAAATCTCACAATTCCTTAAAAATTAATTTGAATAACACTAAAATAAAATAGATAAAAATTCGTATTTTTAATTTATGTTTTCTAAAACATCTTATGCATTTAGTTTTATATAATAAGTATAATGCATTTAAGCACTAATAATAATACGTAATAAAAACTCAAAGTTCAAATGAAGAAACTTACACAAGTTGTGTTCATCCAAACATCGTACGAGCCAACGCCGTGAAACCAATTCCCGAGATCATCGGACAGCTTGTAATCACGATACTTTAGATTCGACTTTGCCATTGCCATTTGATCTCCCTTGTGAAAATCCATCAGGGCCCTCCTCAAGTCGTACTGTCAATAAATATCTTAATTTAGAGATTACAGAAAAAAATAAAATAAAAAAATATATTCATTTAAAATGTATAAAAAAACTCACATATACGCCCATTCCAAGGAGAACGGTCCGTCTGTCATTTAGAGACGGACACAAAGAAAGTCCGTCTTGGAGTCGACTCCACCAATAAACAGTATACAGGTCCATGATCTATAATCCACACAGAGTATTAATGAAAAAAAAAATATTGGACTGCGTATCATAATTAATAATAATATAAAGTAAGGATCGTTCTAACCTCGGCTGAGAACTGAATATGAGGGTGTTCGATCTCATCAAACAAAAACTGGTTCATCTGAAAAGGCGGGTCCTGCAGGTTCCAGACGCAGGCATTCGGCCCACTTAGTCTGAATTCTTGATACAGTTGTTTGATCGTCGTACCGCAATACGGTGTCGGAATATTCGGGACAAAGGGGCTCTGTAACGACGCCGATGGCCTCACAGTCCGCCGCCCAACACGGACCCGACGCACAAGCGTCACTCCTGTAATATCTGAATCTGCGTCACTGTAGTCACCCCCCTGCAGAGTATCGGAGTCTGGAATCACCGGTTGATGGGCAAGCACTGGCTGCAGTACATGATGTACCCAATCCATCAGGGGCATCTTCTCCAGGTCCCTGATAAAAGATGAGTGCGATGACTCCGCATCCTCGACCTCAGCCTCTCGAAATGGAGGCGTCCTTGATCTCTGCCCTACTGGCTCTGTAAAAAACCCGAACATGTGCTCGAAACCCGGAGCGGCCTCGGGGGTAGGTGCCCTCTGCTCAATGTGGCCCCCGTCATCGTCGTAACGAGCTGCGTAAGCTCCGTCAACTGAATGTCGGCCTGCCAAGGGGACGTGGCTAGGTGCCCTCTGCAATTAAACGCAATAGTATGAAATTAAACAAAACCGTGTTTTTAAGTAATTTCACGGTTTCTGTTGCAAACAAACCGTGAATCACGGTTTCATTTACTTTAAACCGTGAATTTTGATGACTGAGCAAAATTCACGGTTTAAAGTAAATGAAACCGTGATTCACGGTTTGTTTGCAACAAAAACCGTGAAACATGTATAATTTAAATCGCAATAAATCCATATATATTTTAGATTTCGAATTCATAAATTACCCAATAAATCCCAATAAATCCAGATTTCTTGCATACCAAAATCGAAATATTAATGCATTTTATACACATTATAATTTATAATTCTATTCAAGATAACATAAAATCATTAAATCATTACATACGAATTGATTGAGGAAACTAAAAAATACTAAAAATTCAAGACTTTTTAAATAACAAATAATAACAAAGAAGAGACGAAGAAAATTATAAAAATTACCGGAGGATGCGGATGAGGAAGGTTTCGACGTTCTTCCATCGTCGGAACGCGACGCGCTTGAGTCGGGACTCCTTCATCTTCGGAATCCGAATTGTTATTGGTGGCCATACTTTTCTCTTCTTTTCTCTCTATCTCACGGTTGAAAAAAAAATGGGGGCTAGGGTTCACGGTTTGTTGAATCGTGAGAGTGAGAGAGATTGAGAGAGACCCGTGAGATATCTCACGGTTTAAAAAAAAATATTTGATGGCTAGGGTTCTTCAATCGTGAGAGGGGCGAGAGAGATTGAGAGAGACCGTGAGAAGTGGGTGGGAAAAAGGGGGAATGACCGTGAAAGTGAAAGGGAATGGGGCAAAATGAATTTTAATTCTTTTAACTGGGTATAATTTTTTTTTTATTATTATTATTATTATTTTTTAATCTGTCAAGCCGAGGGCCGAAATTAAGTTGTCAAAGCCGGGCCCTTCTGCTATTTTCTACCCCTTTGTTTTTTTTTTTTAATTTTGAAATTATACTTTTATAGTGGTCGAATTGGGTAGCAGTCAAAGTAAACAAAACAACAACAAGACAAAAAAAAACAAACACCGATAAAGTAATAAAACTTTGCAGAATTCCATGTAAAAAAGCGGGCCCCACAACCATTATTTTAACAAAATGGGTATTTTTTATATATGTAAATTCAAAATGGGTATTTTGATAATCAACTTCTTTAAATTGAGTATTATTAATTTCGCCCCAAAATAAAATCTGAGAGAAAGTAGAAGTTGGATCGAACATAGAGTAATTAATTATGTATCAATTATTGGGGTTCTAACCATCCCACATTAATCAAATGGGAATAGATGAAGTTGATTACCGGGGCAAAGTCGAAGATAAGATTAATTACTCATAATTAATCTAATTGCATCATTAAATCTATATTTTGGATTAAAAGATTGTGACATTTGGGCACCCTAGTTTCATTTGCATGAGATCAGATCATCCATGTTATTAATTTGATAACATTAATTCAAGATAATAGTTCCAAATATAAATATATGTATGTGTTTAATACATCGAGATTTCGAACCCTTAATTGTGCATAAATTTTAGGATACTAAAACAAGCTATCATTTGCATACATAGACGGATCTGAAGTGGCCTTTTATAAATTACTATTGATTCCAATATTGTAATTATTCATTAATATTTTGTGCCCATCGAGCCAAAATTGTACTTGAAAACAGAAAAGAAATGGAGAAAGACAAAAAGAAACCCAGAAGCAGAAAGTCAACGGTTTGGAAAACTGAATTTGCAGAAAAATATGATTGCAATTTTAATCACGTGAAATTCATCATAAGTTGTGGTCCATCAGAAGCCAATATTTTTTGTGATCATTCATTTATTTTTTTCTTTTTATTATTATTTTCGTATTTTCTATTGTTGGTTAATTGCAATTAGATTTACACTTAGTGCAGCATGATTGGGTTTTAGCCTTAGGAACTCTTTGCATTGAGACTTACATGAGTATAAAGTTAATGTTAAATAGACTTAGGGGTCGATTGGTTCAAGTTGGGTAACCCAAAGAGAACGGAATCAAGTCAAGTAAGAGAATGATAATGATAATGGTTAATTTTATTGAGTGTTTGATTCAATAAAAAAAAGAGACTCACTTGTAAGGGAATTTTATTTTTCCTTGTTTCCACTCCTTCTTGAAGGGTAGCGATGTAAGGGATTGAGTTATTCCCAAATAAGGAAAATAGATAACATATTACTCAAACCAAACAAAAAATAAGAGAATCAATTAATTGTTTCCCTTTCCTTACCAAAAAAAATATGAACCAAACATGGGTTTAATATTTAGTGGATTACATAGAAATATATATTTGTTGCATATTTGAGCTGATTTCTGATTTTTTTTTTTTATATTATTTTTTTGTCCAAAGCGGATTTGTTTGAATTATTTCTAATTATTATAGTCATGAACGACCAGTTCTACTTTTACCTCTTCCAATAAGGATTAGTCATATCACTTCTTTTTTAAGAAAAAATTGCTCGCGCTGTACTAGAATCATTTACTAATTATTACAAATCTATATTTTTAATATTAGTTATATCACTATCTATAAAAAAAATATATATATACAGAATACATACTGATGCTAATACGCTAGATGAGATCATTAAAAAAAAAAAAAAAACTCATAAATAGAATAAACAGAACAATAAAGTCGAACTTTTTTCGAAGTGTTCTCTTCTTCTTGTTTTTTCTCTTTCTTTTATGAAATTCCATATGTTGTCCCCAGAACCACTATTAATAGTGGGAGAGCCATCATTTTGTGGGAGGGAAAAAGAAAAACCGCACCATAGATAGAATCTTTTCCAATTACAAAAGGGCGATACATCTTTTCAATTGATAGTGAGGTAGTAATAATAATGTTGATTTATCCATTGGAAACCATATCTCAAATAAGTGGAATATAATAATTAACAATGTCGAAGTTTGGAATAACCCTACGCCGTGATTGGTATAAGCCCTCGTTACATAGTCGACGAATATTAAAAATAAAATAGTAGTAAATAATAAAAAAAAGCTACAAATTTCTGCAATTTAGCTTAAGAAACGGTATACAACCAGTGCACAAAACAACATAGGCAAAATTTGATAGGGGAAGCTAAGAATAGTAATAACAGAAGAAGAAGACGACGACTAGAATACATGGCAGTGTACAGAACAATTGCGAGAAAAGAATCACCATGAAAAAGGGCTTGCTCCCAACAAGAATATCTCATTTTCGACATCTTTCACCCATTGACAAACCCGGTTGCATACTTTTATCGCAAGAGCCTGCAAAATGGAGTTACCGAATTCATCAAAGAATAGCCGAATCACTACAAGCAATTACTACCTCCGTCTTTTTCAAGTCGTTACACTTTTATCAGCAATTTTTTCAAGCGTTTTCGAGCGTCTTGATGATGAGAATAACTTTTTACAGAATTTTTTCTTTTAGTATCCTGTAAAAGATAAAATTCTTTAAAAATTATTTTAAAACTCATCATCAAGACACTCGAAAACGCTTGAAAAAATTGCTGATAAATGTGTAACAACTTGAAAAGGACGGAGGGAGTATTAAATGTTTAGTTGATCAAACCTTGTCTGCGAGGGGATCAAAAGCTGCATAGAGTTCAAAATCTTGTGTAACCCAGCAAAGTAGCACTGCGATAACAAGGGATATAGTTAGGAACTTCATGACCGGGAGTAAGAGAGCAATCTGACTGTAAGTGACACGCATAATTATATAATTCATTCCAATTTCAGTTTTATATTCAAGCAATCCAGTTTAAATACTTCTTCGATGTAAGGACAGACCGGATGTGAGAATCTCGTAGTGACCATTCACCTGCCTCTAACAACTTAACAACTAGCTATATACTTCGAGAGGTGATACTTGTGATGCATTTAGTCATCTTATATGGGTATAGAAAAAGGATAGATAATTTATTGTTAATCACAACTATGAACTGTCATAGAATGGAATCAACTACGAAAGCTGCATGCTGCATAATTGGATGATTTGCAAAGAACAGAATGCTTTTACTTCACCAGTTCATACTTAGTTAGTTCTAGGTGGGAAGATCAATTAACTATAAGTGCCGAGAAAAACATGAGAGGATGAGGAATGACTACCATAATCTTCATCTCTTCTGAACTGGGTTTTGTGAGGTCCTATTCCTTTTTCATGCATGGACGCATAAAGTCTCTGGTATGCCCTATATAGTCTGCAAGAGGAGAGTGCAGTTTGTATTAATATCAGCATGCAAAAGTCCCACGTGGAGGAAAATAGCGTAGAGTAAATTGCCATATTCACCTTTTTTGCTGTCTCAGGCTGTTAATTGGTGACGAAAACTCAGATGATACGTATTGGTCAAGATAAATACTTCTATATATGAAATGCCATAGTCCAGCTGGACCACCAATCCCGAGAAATCCCTCTGCCGTGTTCCCTGAGGAAGCTAGGCCAGGTCTTGGTTGACCTAAATGGGAAGAAACAGCACCAGCACGAGAAGTGGGCTCAACAAGCAAATCCTCTATATGCATACCACCATCAACCAATGATCTTTGAACTTCACTCAGTACATTTGAGTTCGTGAGTACCATCTCAATTCGAATCCTATAACATGCAACAATTGTTTCCATTCAACAATAAACTGGATCATGCAGTAGCCATGTTGTGATGCCCATGGACACAATATTCATACAGAAATCTGAGAGCCATCTGAAAGACTATGATTAGGCACTAAGGTTGAAACTTTACCTGCTATCTTTTAAATGATAGAAGGCATCTGAACTTGTGGTGAGCAATACCAGGTAGGTATCAATCTGTAATTAGATCCAATATTTCATTACCATTTTAACAAATTAACATAAACAACGTACAGAGGAAATCACAACTAAAAATTCTGGGATTTTGACTATTGCATCATCTCGCAATCTAATTAGTGTACCATTGTTTGAGACATTTAGTTTTAAGACATCAAAGGTAGTAGTTTACAACATTCTGTACAATTGAAGTACAACTTACATCAAAATAATGCACATAAGCATACAGAAATGCCATGGGATTGTATCTCGGCAGGCAAATTGGCGAGAAAGACTCGGATGTCCTGCATAAAGTAGAGAAGTATAAAAAATGAACATCATCAAACAGTGTATCATGATCAACACAATCCATCAGTTTCTGGCTGGAAAAATGATATTGCTAAAAAATAGATATATTTAATACAAAGAAAATAATGGAAAGCTAAGTGCGGATTTGAGATCCGGAAAAAAGTTTTCGATGAGGTAAATATTTGACCTCAATTTTGTTACACGCATAAATACATAAAGGACCCACGAGCACTCTCTTTCAAAGATTCACCTCTTTGCATATCTTATACTTCCATATTAGAATTTTTGTCCTTACTCCTTTTAACCATGCAGATCCCATATTCTTTACCATAAAAGCTAATGTCTTTCATGCAGACTCAATATACAGAATCCTATTCCCATGTGCACATGGCATTACTTGTGACAGTGACATAATTAATAAACCTAATCAAATCACATTTCAACATCTACATTCATGGAATAATGTCCACAGTTGCACAAGCAAACATACCTGAAAGATTCAGATGACATGATAAAATTGGAGAGCAACAGTATATCATCAGGATGAAGAGATGCTTTTTGGGCGCTAACAAGACTGACGACCTGCATTGCATTTCAGTCTGTGATGGCAGTTTTTCTGTAACTTAGTTGCAACCAAAAGAAGATATAGCTTACTGCCTTGAAAGAAAAACTTCCGATTTATTGGTCCATTAGTAGAATGACTCTTTAAGCTGACATGAGTCATGATTAAAATAGGCTGTGCGGGTTAAGGAATTAAACAGAAAAGTTATTTTGAGACAAATATAACCCCAAAAGAAAAAAGAAAAAAAATGTACAGAGCTATGCCACAGGTATTGCCCAAGGATGACTAACTGAAAGAACATAAATGTCATGTTAAAGGCCGATATCTGTTATTTATCGTTCAAGTAAATTTCAAGGAAAGGAATAACCAACAACATTGTCAAAATTATCCCGACTCTACCCCTTAGTTATGCAGTTTGCTTATAATGTGCAACAAGACCACCCCAAAAAAAAGGCCAACGATGCAACAGTTACCTTATGTTTGCACATTAAAAGTGCAAATAGGACTCCTGAGCCAGCTACATCTTGTAAGACGGAAGCCGCAGCTTGACGAGTTGCATAAGCAAGGGGAAGACATGAGTATGCATGAAGAAAAGTGGCAGGATTCCTGCAATTGGAAGAGCAAGCACATTTTGGTTAGAAATTATTATTGAGCCAAGTGGAACAGACGATAAGTAATTGATAATACGCGTCTTGCTACATGATAACTGGATCATAATCTTTTTTCACTGGGCTCCAAAAAGTCAACCATAAGAACTAACTTTATCAATTCATCTAAATAGACAAATTTAGTTACGGTTTAAACACATGATTTCGGTTCTTCTAATAAGATAAATAAACTAAGCAGCTTCGATAAAAGATAATTATAACAGCTTGTTATTTAATTAGCAAGATGCTTCCGGGAGATTTCCTGAAATGCAAACTTATAAATGATAAGTCTCTAACCATTATGAGCATCCGAAAGTTCAGTACCCAGAAAAAAACGTAATCTCATATCATTTGGATAAGAAGGCTTATTGGGAAGGATAACACAGGTTGGTCTCTTGCTAACACTTAAATTTCATAAAGGAACATTAATCACAAGTTCTACACTGATATTACGTAATCAGAACTGCCAATATGTGATGAGGAGGCTCATAAGATTATATATTACTTCAACAAACTATACACTTTAAAAGAAGTACCAGCTTAAAGAATGGATAAGAGACGAGAAGACAGCATCAGTTCCCCCCAGCAGGGATGTCATATCAAATTTTGGATTCTTCTCAAAACAACGGTTTACAGACTTAGTCAGGATTAGTATCATCTGCATGCAGAAATTAATACATGAGAAAAGAGATTCCGTAGAAGTAACTGATAAACATAAAAATTCTAGCTCACACAAGAAGTATCAAGAGTTTCCGTGTATGCGGGGAACTATACCTGACCGTATAGCAGCTCCAGTTGACCCTTTAACGATTCATAAGGTTCATCTGTGCAACTTATGCAGACCAGGTAAATTGGCCCTTTGACAAGAAAAACAACCTGATTTTATGAAACTTCACGTCAGATGATATGACTTTCCTCGCAGACTACATTACCAGCTTATTCTACTAGTTCAGATAAGCTACAAAGTGCGGATCCTAAAGTGTTTCGTGGAAGAAGCAGTAACCAACCAGGACTGAGTGGAAAACAATATAAATATGTAAATTCACGAATGACTCTAAGTTTGATGAGAAATTGATATTAACCTGGTGTTTACCAGCTCTAACCAAATGGACGCGGTCTCCCCTGAAAAGCATTGAACAAATAATGATTCCATCAATGAACTGCAACCAAATTATACAAACAAGAACAGATAACAGTCACGAGTAGCACACCCATTTTCAACAAAGGAAATAATGGCTTGCAAGGTTGCAGAGAATCCAGCTAGCTTGTGTTCATCCCCATATCTATAGTTCAGTAACAAGACCAGCAGGAGAATGTTATCCATACAAAACTAAATACGTACAAAATATGCCAGAAACAAACTGAACTCAGTATTGATAGAAGTATATAGTTTGGTTTCACCAAGCAAACCTGTACACACGGACACAAACCTCGAATAAATGGGTTTCCCAGAGTGACTCAATATAAAGAAGTGTTTCTTCCTTTTCCTCCAAGAAACCGAAGCATCATCCTGGTGTTACATTAAATAATCAGACATATATTAGCACGTATCAATATATCATAAAACTTATGCAGTTCATTAATTAATCAAAGACTGTAAGTGCAATCATCATTAAACCTGTCGTAACAGCCTATCTAACAGTAACAACTAAAGCTAATGAATTTCCTACAATAACTGCTTTGCACAAATTCTTAAATTACAAATCACATAATCAATAACATATGCAGAAAAAACTTCTAAAATTCCAACTAACCTCATCAGCGTGCCGTTTCCCAGATACCCACTGACTTTGGGACCCCGAAACCCCATCATTTTCAACCCCTCGAATCTTACTACCATCTTCGTCATCATCAATGATTTCATCGCCGCCGCTGGAGCTTCCCATCTCACCGGCGTAGCCACTGCTGCCCGGACTCAACGGCCGCTCAACCTCATCTACCTCCGGAACATTCCGCCACATGAAGGAGCTGTTCTCCTCATTAACCCCCGAAGACTCTGCCAAAGAATTATTCTCGAAATGCTGATCCTCAACGAAATCAGTATCTCCTCCAGCTCCAATTTCTTCACTCAACGATCCATTCACGGTCATTGGTTGCTCCCGCGACTCCGCCTCGGCGCCATCCTCCTCCAGTTCCTCTTCTTCATCATCTTCAAACGTCGCCGTAGGGGAACGCGAGGACATTGAGATTGAGGCCAATTGATTCTCGAGGGCATCAAGCGATTGGTCAATCAAGTCCGGATTCTTGTTAGCCTCCGGTTCCAACTCCGGCTCCGGCTCAGGCTCTGCTTCGGGTTCCGATTTCGGATCAGAATCATGGCTCCGATCATCTCTCTCGGAGGAGGAATTCGACGGCGAAGAATTCGAATCCGATGACATTGAGTGAGAATACAATTAATTTGAAAAACTGGATACGATGTTCGAAAGAATTCGGAGTTCAGAGAATGAAAACCCTACTCCGAAGAGGGGAAAAGTGGAAGCTCAGTGGTGGTGGAGGCATCCGGTATGGCGGTGAAGGCGAGACAAAACACAAGACGACGCCGTATGGTTTGACCAGTAGGTGGCGGTGGTGGGCTTCTGATTTGGAGCGCGGGGATTAACGGTACACATTATGCTGGGCTTTCTTTTTGGGCTCCGTATAGTCGGCCGGATTCATGAATCTGGGTCGGGCCTCACTTTTGGGCCCAAGGCTTCAGCTTTTCAGGCCGAATCTTAATTTAAAAAGGAAAATACTTTAGCATCATTAATGGGTTGGGTTGAAGTGGGCATTCGTATTCACACTTCTTAGGTTGGAGTACAACATCAATTTATTTTTTTTAATCCTAAACTTTGCAACCTTTGTTATTTTAGAAGGCTATTAGTATCACTGCCCGTATCGGAAGCTAAGTCACCTTTTCGAATAAAAATTAGGATTGAGACCATATATATAGGAATGATATCCCCCAACTGTGTGGTCATCTATCGCCGTTTGCTCACTTTAGGATTATTTGTTCGATTTTTTTGATTGTTTTATATTCTAATATCTTAGAAATTAATATCGAAATCATTAAACCTACAAAATAATAAAAATCGACACTCAATTAGTTATTTTTTTTCATTAAACTTCAAAAAATGAATAATATGAGAAATCGAGTGTCGATTTTTATATAAGTTGTAGGTTTAATGATTTTAATATTAATTTCTAAGTTACTAGAATATAAAACAATAGAAAAAATCGAACAAAATAATACTAAAGTGAGCAAATGACGATACTATCCCAGAAGGTGCTCAGGGTTGGTGGTGCGGCATATCATTCCTCTAAAACCACAAATTCCAAGGAGTTGCAAAATTCATGGTTTCTTTTAAACAAATTAAAGTTCACATTATAAACCAAAAAATGCCTTAAGGTGTTAGTAAACTATTGTTTGTTTTGTTGTACGAACTTTGTAACTCGTTCGAGTTGCACTTCTTGTGTGTTCAGGGGCGGATTCAGGACTGGATAGGGGTGGGATGAACAGTAACCTTTATACTACCTCCATCTCATTAAGGTAGTCTCATTTACTATTTGGCACGTATTTCCACCGAAACCTAGTACGGGTTTTAAAATATAATTTTGTAGTATCATTTTTTTTACGGGACTACAAAATTATATTTTAAAACCCGTACTAGGTTTCGGTGGAAATACGTGCATAAAACAAATGGGACTACCTTAATGAGATGGAGGTAGTACATACCAAAAATATTGTCATTTAGGACTTACATTGTGTGGGTTTGGTGGAAAAGGCGGAACAAGGTTAAGTTTGAAAATAAAGATCAGAATTTTTGTAGAATCGAAGAAGAGATCAAATGTCGCTTTTAGAGTTAGTGTTATGTTCGGGGAGAACCGGAGGCAAACCGGAGCTTTGAGGTTTGGAGTAACAGTATTTGCCACCTGTGGAAACTTGTTTAATCTGTACTTAACTTTTCCTCTTGGGCATCTCTTATGCCTAGTTTTTTTGCTCTAATAAAATCTTTCATTTTCTGACAAAAAGAAGAAGAAGAAGGACGTACTGTATCTGGCGAAATTAACGGTTAAGTGACAAATTACTTTACTTATACGTTCAAATATTCGAAAACAATTGCTTTCTTATTTTGACAATTTATATGTGTTTTTCATACTTTAGTCATATCAAATTATTGGAATCTATAAGTAGGGTATTGATTCCGAAAAATCAATAATCTGTAATGTCACATCGATATTGAATGGAGACAAATACATGAACAGATGTTTGGTTGAGAATTTAAAGAAGAAAATGAAAGTGATTGCAATTTGAGAGGATGCGTAGAAGTTATAATTAATTGAAATAGAAGTGCGTGATTACATTCTGGTTAAGAAGTTTCATGTGATTATATAAGAAGTTTTTATGCCAAATCATCGTTAGGAAAATGAGATTTAGAACTGTGAGAATTTATTTCACGGAGCTTAAAAGGCATGGCATTCTTAAATATCGAAATAATAACTCGGCAATTTTTTAAAGCCAAGTGCAGTAAAATGTACAAACAATTAATAATAAAAATATAGTGGCCGATAATTTTTTTTAATACATTACATATTTTTCTTTTAAGAAAGGTACATTTTTCATATTTTATTGCAATTTGATCATTTTATAGAGGTATTACCTTAGATTAGCACCAAATCGGCAAAAATTTTAAATAGGAGTCCAATATCCCAAAACAGCCTTTTGGATTCCCTAACGGCCACTTCTATATTTTCACTAGTTATCTCCTTTTATTTACTTATTTTTTTAATTATTTTTCTATGGTTTCGGGAAAAAAAATGAATTTACTTTCTTCGGTTTTTTGCTTGTCTGTATTTAATTTAATTGGTTTTGTTAACAATTTGTTCTTTCAATATATTACTAGTAATTAGGATCTGCCCACTATGTACGAAGAAAGAAGAACATAATATTCAATATTACGGAAACATCTAAAATTATTTTTTTTGTCGAATCTAATCCTACGCAAAAGCATTTCAGCCATTCAGGACAAAGTTTTAATTAATCGTATCCATTATCTTTAATCTAGCTGGTATTAATATGATCAACCACAACCTAAATTATGGTTCAATTATAGCCAACCTGTCGAATTACACTCAGACGACATTTACTTTGACGATATCTATAAAAGATTATAAAGGTTTATTTACTCGTAATCTCTACCTCTTTTATTACCCGTACATAACTTAGGAGTTAGGACAACCCTTATATTATATCATGGTATAATATTATTTTTAAAAGAACTAGTGTAGCTCCCGTCGAACTTCGATGGAATCATTATATATTGCAATTTTAATGTATAATTTAAAGGATAATATAATTATTTATTTTAAATTGATAAAAGTGCACAAATTTATTTAAAAATATTAATATAAACTTATATCAAAAGAAAAAAGTAAATGAGAGAAAATAATTTGCATTTAACATTATATATTTGCAATAACAGGCCATCCATTTTACGGTAATATTCAAATTTTAATTTTCAAGACATTTGTCATACATATAATACAAAAAAAAGAAAAAAAGATTAATAGTGATATTATTTTTCAGGTATTTTTGTTTTGATGCCTAGCCGCCTGTTGTATGGTTCAACATTTGAAGGTAACATTTGCTGGAAGTTGTATACATTTTTCTAAAGTAATATGTTTTGAATAGTTATATTTATTTCAAAAGTCTCTCGTTATTTCGGTCAACTGTTTTGAGGGATAATATTTGTTGTGTTGCATTCTCAAGTCGACTGGTTATATATATTTTGAATATGAAGGCGCCCGTTGTTTGGATTATCCGTCGGAGATATAATATTTCTCGAGTAATTGTATTTATATTGAATATCTTTGACGGTAACATTTGTTCGAGTACTTGTAATTTATTTTGAATATGAAGTCGCATGTTGTTTGGATTATCCATTAGAGATATAATATTTTTCGGATATTTATATTCATTTTGAATGTCAAGCCGTTTGTTGTTTGCCATTTGAGAGTTACATTTGTTGACAGTTGTATTCATTTTTAATGCAATATTATCTTATATTTTATCGAATTCGGTGATTTCTTACAAAGGCTCAAGTTGGGATCGAAATTTTTTATTATTTAAAATAGTTTGTTAATTTATAGAGTATTAATTTATAGAGGTTTTATTATAATCATTTTGAATATGAAGCTGCCCGTAAATGATCTATTAAGGGATAATAATTATTGCATAATTAGCATATTGATTAAATCAATATATACATATATATAATGAATTATCACGAATAAAATTCAATATCAATAGTTCACCACCAAAACGTCATTTGCCAAATTTCGTCATGCTATATAATAAATTAATTCCAGTTTTCTAAATAAACTTTTGGATGCAATACCGATACATTTTATTTTTATTTATTGAGTGCGGCATATATCTACTAATTTTATATAAATTACTTGATTTAAGGAAATCTCATATTCTGGGTAGTAAATATATGTCATATATTGATTGAAATGTTATCTAATATAGCTAAAGTCACCAGAATTCAGGAAAATATTTACGAAAAATCGAGATTATTCCACGTAGGATGAGGATCCGTTTTCGTATTATATATATATTGATATTGATGGTGTAATAATGTTATACCACCTTTTAGCATTTGTAAAAAACCTTCTTTACCCTTCGATAAACCTAGATTTTCTATTTTCTTAAAATACATTTGAGGTTGATCTAAGTTGAGGAAATCATGTTTGGAAAAGGTTTATATATTTAAGTTCCATTTTCTGTAAAATGTGATACTTGCTTTTTTTTATTATTATTTAATTTGCAAAAAAAATAGAACAACTATTTCACAAATTGGCCGATATAGAATTGAAATTTAGTTTGATAGGAGTTCAAGCATAAATGGATCAAAAATTCGAATTGAAATGAGAGAGAACGAGTTAAATCAAAAATGTTACTCGCGTTGGTGAAACTGACAGAGACACGGTAGCCTCAAGCTAGTTTCTATCGGGTTTTAGAGTTTCCAGGCGCAACTGAAGAGTGCCCGCACTACCAGACATCACTTTAGGGAATATGCCTATACTATTTACAAACTAGATCGCGCCGACATTATATTTGACCCAAAAAAAAACTTTTTTCTTGGGACAAACACATTTTTAAAGTGAATATACCTACATAGTTTATCTCATTTTGTATCTATAATATAAATAGATTCTCAAAACACATTTTGTACTGTTTATTCCCTAGTTTAGTTTTTATTCAAGTTCGCAGACAATGGAACATGAGATAAGAAGATCATGAATTCTTCATTGAAACATTCACGACTCAACAAGTTTGTTTATGATTTTGTATATTTTATACTATATGTATTCTTTTGATCTTGAACTATTGACAGAGGCAGATCTTGGGGGTTTGTCTGGTGGAGGCTGAAGCCCCCTCCCCACTATATTCATGAATTTTTATATGTAAAATTATGTGATTTTGAATAAAATTTGGAAATAGCTCCCTCACTATGATGGTCGTTGAGACTGAAAATATAACTATTTTAGTATAATTTAGCATATAATGAGCGAAACAATATCAAACGAATGTCATTTCACTAGAAATTATATAATAAAACTAACTAAAAGAGACATTTGCCAAGTTAATAGAAAATAGGAAGCAATTTTTATTTATTTTTATTAACCGAAACATAGCTTTCTTGAGAAAAAATTCTAGATTTGCCACTGACTATTGGTTACCACGAACATGAGGGTCTAGTTTTGAAGTAGATAAATTTTGTGGATTCGTATTAATTGTTATTAGTTGATTACATCATTCTCTTATTTTCTATATTCTCGCGCTTATTGTTTGTTTGATTGATTGATCATAATTAATTTTGCATGATTTAATGTATATGCTTGAAGTGGAATATACTAAGACTCGTTTTTTAAAAATGTTGGAAGATTTGATAATGGTGCGAGTTTGTAATCTAATTGAGCTTTTACGAGTTGCATGTTTTAAAATTAGTTGGACACAATAACTTTTGCATGCAATTTACGGTTTCGGCACTATAAGAGTGAGTTAATCTAACCTTGTCACAGTTCTAGGAAGAATGGAGTCTTTTAAGTACTTCAATTCATGGATTTGGATGAGTTTGCACGGGTGCGGAGGAGCGGGTGCGGGGGCGATACGATACGAGTGCGGGGATACGTATTTTTAAAAAATTATAGGATGCGATTCGGTTAGGATACGTACGTCTATTTATTTTTATTTTTATATTTATTATATAATGCCTATATTATACATAAAATTTAAATAGATCATATACTAAATATATATGACAAATAATAAAACAGTGAAATTAAATATACTACATACTTCTTCTGCTTCTATTTTCCTTTTTCTTTTAATAAACAATGTTTAAGATTTGCAAAAAAAATCCTTAAAAATTTAAGTTATAACAAAAATAACTCAATTAACTCCGGATTCGTGAATCCTCTTTATCGGATTCGTGTATCCATTATTATTTATATTAAATTAAATAAGGATACGCCATGTGGCGAATCGGGTGCGAATCCATCGAGAATCTCACCCGAATGCGATAAGGGTGCGAATCCGATACTGCAATGTGTTGTTTTTTTTAAGAATCCTTGAATTCACATGGCATGATCATTGAAATCGAAGTTTTAGAAGAATGTTCATGTAGAGAATTAGTATATTCTAGACTAGCAATACATGGAAAGTGTATATATGATATACATGGAAAAGATATGTAGTAATCTATTTCCTAACACGCCCCCGCAAGATGGAGGATCCATCGAGGAGACCCATCTTGGTCCGAAAACGCTGAAATGCCGAAGTGGATAGCGGCTTGGTGAGAAGATCGGCGATTTGAGCACCGGAAGAAATATGAGAGACGGAGATAACACCACGCTGCACTAGCTCGCGCACAAAGAAGTAATCCAATGCTAAATGCTTCATACGAGAGTGAAAGATAGGGTTCTTGCAAACGTAGGTGGCTCCAAGATTGTCACATAGGAGAGTAGCAGGCGACGGAAGAGAAACGCCGAGCTCGGAAAGAACGTGACGAAGCCACACAGCTTCAGCGGAAGCATTGGCAATAGCTTTATATTCCGCCTCGGTGGATGATCTCGAGACCGAGCGTTGCTTGGAAGACTTCCAAGATAACAGATTGTTGCCAAAGTAGATCGCAAATCCAGTGGTGGAGCGGCCATCGTCGAGAGAGCCCCCCCAATCGGCGTCAGTGTAGATAGCAAGAGAGGGAGAGGTGCAACGATGAAGTAAGAAGCCAAGATCCATCGTACCCTTAAGATAGCGAAGTACTCTCTTGACCGCATCCCAATGCGGCTCGCGCGGTGTGTGTAGATACTGAGATAGTTTGTTAACAGCAAAGGAGATATCCGGCCGAGTGAAAGAAAGATATTGAAGAAGACCAAGGGCACGGCGATATAAGCTTGCGTCGGAGAGCGGCTTGCCTGCAGAAGACAGAAGTTTAGTATTTGGAGCCATGGGAGTAGCAACCGGCTTTGCTCCATCCATTTTGAATTGCGCCAAGATATCGGCGATGTAGGCACGCTGAGAAAGAAGGCAAGCCAGAGCCGGTAGGAAGAGCTTCAATACCAAGAAAGTGAGTAAGAGACCCCAACTCTTTAAGAGAGAACCGAGCTGCAAGCTTCGAAACAAAATGAACCAGAAAGTCGGAAGAACTGCCAGTCAATATGATATCATCCACATACACAATGAAGTAGACAACAATCCCAGATTTGCGATAAATAAAGAGAGAGTTATCAGCAACGGATCGTTGAAAGCCAAATTGGAGAAGAAAGGCAGATAGAGCAAGATACCATACTCGGGGTGCTTGCTTGAGGCCATAGAGAGACTTTCGAAGACGACACACGTGATCGGGATGAGACGAATCACGGTAGCCGCGCGGCTGAGCCATGTATACTTCCTCAGTAAGAGACCCATTGAGGAATGCATTATTGACATCAAGCTGATGAATAGGCCAGCATGCAGAGAGAGCAACAGAGAGCACGAGCCGGATGGTGACCGGCTTGACAACGGGACTGAAAGTCTCGGAGTAATCACGACCGTGTTGTTGTTGAAAGCCTCGAACAACAAGACGGGCTTTGTATCGAGCAACGGAGCCATCAAGATTGCGTTTCACACGAAAAACCCACTTGCAACTGATGATAGGCCGTTTAGGTTTTGGAACGAGCTCCCATGTGTCGTTCCGAATGAGGGCATGGTATTCATCATCCATAGCATTTTTCCAATTAGGGTCACGAAGAGCTTCAGTAACGGTGGATGGCTCGAGTGAGGGAGGTAACGGGTGTAAGGAGGTGTGGTTGATGAAGTTAGGATTGAAGTAGCGTGAGTTAGGACGTCGTTCACGAGTAGGACGAGTGGGGACAAAATTTTGGGAAGGAGGAGTAGGTTCGATAGGGATAGGGGAAGTCGAGGGTACAGGGGCTGGCGGAATTGAGTGTGGAGAAGAGTCGACAGACGTGGTGGAGCGAGGCGAAGTGGTCCTCGAGAAGCGTCCTTGAGGGAGAGGAAAGGAATGAAGACTAGAGGGAGTGTGGTTTGCATGACGTGCAAAAGGAAAGATATGATCTACAAACCGAACATGGCGAGAATGGTAGAGACGTTTAGTTTCGAGATCAAGACATTTATAGGCGGATTGGGTCATAGAGTAACCCAAAAACACACAAGGAGCTGAACGGGGTTCGAGTTTTGTGGAACGATATGGGCGAAGCCATGGAAAGCAGAGGCACCCGAAGGGTTGGAGCTTTGTATAAGATGGTTCGTGATGATAGAGGGCTTGATAGGGCGATGAGTTAGAGAGAGGCGAAGAGGGAAGTCTATTGATAAGGTAGGCAGCAGTTTGGAAAGCATACGACCAGTAGGATAACGGAAGAGAAGCATGGTGAAGAAGGGAGAGACCGGTTTCGGAGATATGACGATGACGGCGTTCGGCGGTGCCGTTATGTTCTGGAGTGTGAGGAGGGGAAGTGTAGTGCGTAATGCCGAGTTGATTGAGGGTAGATTTTAATTTTATATATTCTCCACCATTATCAGAGAAAAGAGACACAATTTTGAAACCAAAGAAACGTTCGACAAGTCGAACGAATTGTGGAAAGATGACAGCAACATCAGACTTGTGTTTCAATGGATATAGCCATATGTATTTAGTAAAGTGATCAACAAAAACAACATAATAGCGATATCCATCCAAAGAGAGAGTCGGAGAACTCCAAACATCAGTGTAAACCAAATCAAAAGGTTTAGTGCTACGCATAGAGTTTTCATAAAAAGGTAGTTTATGACTTTTATGAACTAGACAAGACTCACAATGGAAATTCGAGGGAAATTTAGAGGAAGGTACAAAGTGATTATTAAGCAAAAACTTAGAGACTCGTGCAGACGGGTGGCCGAAGCGATGATGCCAGTCAGAGGCTGAGAGAGTGGTGAGGTGAGTGCGAGGAGGCTGCATGCGGAGAGTATAGAGATGATTATCGTTCCGCCCCCGTAGTAGAGGAGTCCCCGTGCGGAGGTCCTTGACAACAAAAGAAGAGGGAAAGAATTCAACAGAGACATGATTTGTATGACATAACTGAGAAACAGAAACGAGATTACAGCTGAGACTAGGAGCACAAAAGATACGAGAGAGAGAGAGAGGGCGAGAGGTAGTGGGAATAGTAGAATGACCGATATGAGTGATAGGTAGAGTATTACCATTACCGAGCTGAATCTCGTCCGGTCCGCCGTAATCGGAAAAGCTATGGAGATGAGAGGCGGAGTTAGTAGTGTGGTGTGATGCGCCGGTATCAAATATCCATGATGGTGGAGAGGGAGGAACACCACGCTGCTGAGTGTTGTTCACTTGAGGGGGTGAGTGAACCATAATATTTTGGTCACGCAAGAATGCGGCAAGTTTGCGGCAAACTCGAGCCGTGTGACCAGTGTAGGAGCAGTAATCGCGGACCGGTGGCGAAGATTGACCGTGAAAGGAGCTGTTGGGTCTGTAGTGGTGACCACCGTTGCGACCACCACGGCCACGATGTCCGCGACCACCTCGACGTCCGCCGGGATTATAGGGCGGAGTGCTGTCAGTTGAGGGAAAGTTGGAGCGTGCCTGAGTCTGGTTCACCGAAGGAAGTAACGGCGAGGCGTCGGACGGCGTTGTGATGAGCCGTTCAATATCAAGAAGGATGTCGGAGAGATCTGCGAGCGAGACAGTTGTTTCGCGGACACGTAGAGCAGAGTAGACGGAGCGATATTCATCTCCAAGTTGAGTAATGATGGCAGCAACCAGATCGTCGTCGGAGATGGGGTGACCGGCGAGAGCAAGCGAGTCAGCTACGTCACCCATGTCCTTTAAGAACTCAGTGATGGTACGAGTTCCCTTGGGATTTTTGGCGAGTTTGGCTTTAAGGAAAAGCACACGGCCAGGTGTGGTACTGGCGTAGGTGTTGGACAGGCGAGTCCATGCATCACAAGCGGAGGCGGCAGTAGAGATGAGCGGTTGGATAGGCTCCGAGCAGCTACCGAGGAGAGCAGAGACAATGATTTGATCTTGGCGGTGCCAGATCGTGTAGAGAGGATTGGTTGTCTTGTCGTCGAGAAATTGAGAGGGAGCAGCAGTGGTGCCCTCGATATAGCCGAGTAGATCGAGTCCGATGAGAGTGGCTTGGACTTGGCGACTCCAAACTGAGAAATTTGTGGGTGTGAGTTTGATAGGAAAATGCGTTGGCGCGTTGAGCTGCACAACTGCATTGGCTTCTGTGGTGGGAGCCATGAGAGCAATGATGAGTGCAAGAGAGAAGACGAGGAGAAGCGCCGGCGGCTAGGGTTGCAGAAAAAAAAAAAATTGCAAAGAGAGGAGGAAGGATTTAGGCTCTTGATACCATGTAGAGAATTAGTATATGTATCATTGATTTGATATTGTGTGTACAAGACATTACATATATATTGGAGATAGCCGTGTGCCCTAGTAGCCCTAGTAGTATATTCTAGACTAGCAATACATGGAAAGTGTATATATGATATACATGGAAAAGATATGTAGTAATCTATTTCCTAACAGTTCATGTATTTGATTTCCTCAACCTCGTCTTTATTTTTAATAAAAGAATAGAACACCCTCACAAATTATTTTTTAATAAAAAAAAGTAAAAGATAAAGAAAGAACAATTTAAGCATTTCATATATCATGCATTCATTTCATACAAAACAAACAATATACATGTATAATATAAAAAATTATGTGAGAATGTTTAAATATACCCAAATTGGATAAGTGTATAAGTTTTTTACCCAAGCAAATAAAACTATAAGTTTTATACCCAAAAGTCAATGAAAAGACAAAAATAACCTCTACTTTATCTTACAATTTAAACAAAACAAAATAGGATGTGGGCCCCACTTTTTACCATATATCAAATAAATAAAGATAAAATCAAACCCTACCCCATCCCATTCAATTATCATCGCCGTCACTCTCATCTTCTCTCTTCCTCACGACTTCTCCCCATTTTTCTCTCTAACAAACCGTGAGCCCTTACCAAATTCAACAAATTAAACCGTTAACAATGGTTGATTCATCTAACCACGACCACGACTTGGGTGCCGAATCCGAAGAAGTTGAGGTACATCGCCCAATTCCGACGAGGGCCGAACGGGAACATATTCCGGAGCCGCCGGCGCCGGTAATTTTTCGAACTCTCCTTTGTTTTTTAAAAATAATTATATTGTTGATTTCAATTATTTAAACTCATATGAATTTATAGAATAATTTGAATTTTTATGCAAATAATTTAGACGGTAATTGCAAATTTTATGCGATTTTTATGCGTTTTATGTGCTAATTTTATGCCATTGTTGTGCTAATTATACATGGGGAAGTTTGAATTATGTATGTATTAGACGATTAATTGCAAATTAACGGTATAAAAAATGAAAAAACCCGTGAGATGACGGTTTTAATTTAGCCAAAACCGTAAATTAAGTATACCTCACGGTTTGACTAAATTTATACCGTGAGCTGACTGTTTTAATTTAGTCCAAACCGTTAATTAAGTATACCTCACGGTTTGGACTAAATTTAAGTCAGATGGGCAATCGACGGGCCCATAAGAGTCTTGCATTCATCGTCTCAGCGGCATTCGAAGTCATGAAACTCGTGCGCCTAACAAGGCACTTGTTACGTGACCACCGATGCATGCCGATCTCACACAGCTTCTGATAAATTCCAGAACCCATCAAGGCTCCCATGTATTCGTCAAATTTAGAATCCGAATATGAGTAGGCCGCAGCTTCGAATATGCCGACTGCGTGCTTTCCAAATGTGACCATATTCTTTGCCAGATGATGCCAGCAAAGACCGTGATGCGCACCGGGGAAGACATCCCTCACTGCATTTCCAATGCTGATATGGCCATCGGAGACGATCAACAGGTCTTGAGGATGTCCTAGACAGTTACGCAACTTCATCAGAAACCAAGCCCAAGAATCATCGTCCTCGATCGGGCCGAATCCAATGGCAAGTGGAAACACTTGCTCGTTCCCATCCTTCGTGCAAGCGACGAATAATGTCCCCTTGTTCTTGCCCTTTAAGTGTGCCCCGTCGACTACGATAACCGGACAGAGTAAATCCCCCATGAATGCCTGCAATGACTGTCCTAGAGCGAGGAACATATAACACAGTTGATCATCGAGGGGGGATGTCGAGATACTATAGACTGTACCTGGATTCTTCTGCTGCAGTAAGTACAAATAAGATGGGAGCCTCTTGTACGACTCCACAAATCCTCCATACATCATCTCGATAGGGATGTTCCTCGCTCGCAAAGCAAAACTGTAATCGATCTGAATGCCGTATTCAGCTCGCATTTGGTCAACCATCTCTTTCGGCTTGAGCACAACACCATCAGTGATCAACCTCCGTGCATAGAATGCTCCAAGAACATTGGCGGGGTATTGGCGCGGTGTAGTCCTGTCTAAATCGACAGAGCATGTATGGTTACCCTGGTATGTACTGATGCGCCACATAGTCCCCACATTCTTTGCCCGCACGAGGTACTCGCACCCCTCCATCCTGCATTTAAACCCGACACGACCGTTGTCTGACTTCTCAACTTTGTATTGCTGCCGGTTTTCCATTTGATGCAATCCAACTGCTACCGACACATCTAACTTTCTCTTGAATAGGCCGCCCTCTCGCAATTCACAGCTACAGGCGTGTAATAATCTGGATCCAGGACCCCCAAAGGCAACACATTGTCTAGGTGAATGTGAGGAATCAACCAATCTCGGATAGTCTCAAGATCGGCCCTGGCATCGTCGTCTTGGGTAGGTTGGGACTCTGAATGAATATTACGATGCCCAATGATCCTATGAAGCCGTCTCGGCTCTCGGATCCATGCACCGAACTCCTTCGTAAGTGACTCAAATAAGTTGGTGCGATCTGCTGCGTCCTGTGCTTCTTCAGCCATATCTTGGGCGACCTCATCATCCTCAACCCTAACCTCGACGTCTTCCTCGCTCCTTTCTTCTTCTTCAGAATATAGAGCCTCCGAGCTCGGCTCCTCGATATTCACACTCATAAAAATCCTAGAACCTTATGTCATCGGAGTGCTCCGGGCCATTCCCTTATCTTTGTTGACAACGTAAACAGTTGCCTTCTTTTGTTGCTCCACAATTAATCGCAACAAATCAGTGTCGCTCCTCAAAGCGACCTTATCTTGTTCACCATCGGCATTGCTCACGTAGTAGAGCAAAAAATCGGATTCTTCGCCTACTTCATTACGAATCTCTTGTAATAAATTTGCACGTGTAACTTCATTCATAGCCAAATGCACCAAAACACGATCGCCACCTACATAACGAGTTTCCTCCTCAAAATACCCGCCGTGACTAATATATACTTTGACCGTAGACATATCTGCATAAAAACGATCAAGCATTCAAAATTAGAAGACAATACACTAAAAATGTAACTAAAAAGGTAAGAAATCGATTTGTAATGTAAGTTAACGGTATAAATTGTGATTAAACCGTCAACTCACGGTTAAATCACAACTTATACCGTTATACTCATTTCATGTCGTGAGATTGTTTTTTTTAAATGAATCACGATTTTAAAACCATCATTATATTTAATTCAATTAAAATAAACTGTTAAAAAAGGAAACTATTTTTTTCAAGCCTAAATATCAAATCTAGCAGTTTAAACCTATTACATGGAAGTAATTACTTTGATTCTCGATCAATAGGTTACCAAACATGTAATCTAATCTCTCTTCCTAACAAAAAAGTAAATAAACCATCATTTTCTAGAAAAAAGATTCAATAATTTCTAAAATCCACATTTATATGATTTCCCCCAAATTTACACAATAATAACTAAATATGAAAAAATATACGGTGCGTACCTTCAATATGATCAAAATATCTTCGACAAAGGACCAAATGCGGTAAATTTCTTCGAAGATCAACCAAATTCGAGCGGATATTTCAACAAAATTTAGGAGCTTAACTCAATTTGCTTTCACGATTTCAATTTTTGGTTGTTCTTCAAGGGTTTTTGTTCAATTTCACCTCTAATTCAATTAATGAAATATACCTTTTTCGTACGATGGTTGTTGGTGAATAAATGAATTTAATTATTACATTTTTTTTAGTCTCGAATTAAAAATACCGTGAGCTCACGGTTTAATACTAAACTCACGGTATTTGGTCTTTTTAAACCGTTAGTTTCTTACAAACCGTGAGCTCACGGTTAATCATGTGATCTCACGGGTTAATATGTTATTACCGTCAAAACCAGTAACTTTTTAGGGTAAGTTTGTCTTTTCATTTAATTTTGGGTATAAAACTTATACTTTTATATGCTTGGGTATAAAAGTTATATATTTAACGGTTTAGGGTATATATAAAGTTCACCCTCAAAAATTATTGGTGGTGCATGTATTGGTCTAGCGGTAGGAGGTAATGTGTGAGACCAAAATTTTCGGATTCGAGTAAATCCGTGGCGCGACAATTAAATTTTCATTTAATTGTGTTAAAAAAATATAAATTAATTTATTAATTATTATTCAAAATAAATATATATATAATATAAAAAAAATTGAACTCGTTATTTGTTATAAATTTATATTATATCAAAATACGTATGTAAACAAAGTAAACTCCACCTCGAATTAAGTATAGCATAAGATAACATAATTAACTCTGAATTTTATAGCCACAAACTAAATTGTTGAAATTTCATTATCGAACATTTTTCAGATGCTACAACTCTATTGGCCCACCGGCACATGTTAGTCCAGATATATTAGCACCTATTATAGGTTTTTGTAATGATTCCAAACTTATTCATCCTTTTTCTCAACAACAAACAAAAAAAAATACAAAAAACAAAAAAACAAATACGATATTTTAGTAAATCTTATCCGCGAAGTTATGCACGAAATATATATCGTAGCGTAAGAACTACTATGATTTTATTATTTTTGCTTAATCTACGATTCTTATAAATTTTTGAACACGTTTATGCTCCTGCTGTGTTTTATACTTGTAAATTTTGTCAATTTCATTACGACTTAAATAGCATCATATATGAGAAACGCTAATGTTATTTTAGGGGCATTTGTTTCATCTAACTGAATAAGTATGGCATAGGATAAAGTAAAGATCGACTCAATCTGTAGGATTTTTTTAGACTTTCAAAGTTTTGAGATATTCAGTTTGGATTTTCAAAAGTCTTTAAAAATTATAAGGTATTCAATACGGATTTAAAAAAATCTTAAAAAATCTTTAGGTATTCAAGAGTTTATGGATTTTAATACTCTATGGATTTTCATTGATTCTCTTGCAAAAATATACTCCCTCCGTCCTCCAATTCTTGACCTAAAATTCTGGGCACGGAGTTTAATGTGTTTTGATGATATATTAATAAATTAAGTGTTAAAGTGGAATAATTGTGGGCCCAACTAATATTTTTAATGGTATTAAAGTGTTAAAGTGTTAAAAAGTAAAGTGATAAAGTGTTAAAGTAATTGTGGGCCTACGTCCCAAAATCGAAAGGGTCAAGAAATGGATGACGTCCCGATATAGTATTAGTGTCAAGAAATAAAGGACGGAGGGAGTGCATTTATTTCACACACCAAAATCTCTTCTAATAAGAAGAGATTTCCAATGTCTACGTATTCAAAGCTAATAATACCTTTTTTCATTCCTCCAAAAAATCTGCACCATCCATCCATCCCTTCCCCAAAAAGCTAAACCCTAATTTCGCATTTCATTGATTCGCCCATTGATTGATTTCACGTCGTCCTCATCCCCATTGATTGATTTCCCTCATAGTTGGACATTTTAGTTTTTTCTTTGGATCGGTGAATCGTAATAGGGACTTTGTTAGAAATAATATAGAAAAAGGAGAACCTGGAGGTCCAACCTATGAGTGCTGAAAAGGAATTGCTACTTTTGCAAGGGAGATTGAATGAAACAATAAATGATTGATCGAGTTGCTGATCCGGTCAAGTTTGGACGTGAGAAGCAGATGATGAAACAAAAGTTTGGGATTGATTTGCTCATACTTATGGCTTTCATTATCATATATAGCTATGAAAAAGAACGATTGCTGTAATGTTAGATGTAAGATGCCTTCTAAAATTTATATATTTCCATTAGTGAATTAGGATTAATCTTGCAAAGAATGTTAAGTTCAATTATGCATAGTGCAGATTTTTGGGGAAAGGAAGGAGCATGCAGATTTTTTGAGAAGATGGATGGTTTGCTTAATTAATCTGATTATGATAATTATTTTTTATTTGGTAAAATAACACGTCAATAAAAAAAGAGTAATTAACAACATTGTTAAGTCAATTGAAAATCCATGTAAATCAATAAAAAAAAGTCACTCAAACTCTATATGGAGTCTATTGATTTTCTAAATTTACAGACTTTTTAAAGTCTAAAAAAATCCAACATAATCCGAATTGAATACACTCCCCTAAGCTTATGACACCAAGAGATTGGATTAGGCAATTCTATGTGGCAATCTTATGAGGCTATTAAGTATGGAATTGGATCCATCCAACTAAAAAACTAAAACAATCATTAATAGCTTATATAAATAATAGAGGCAAAAAAATAACTACCTATTGAGCACTAACTTTTTAAGAATATACCTACAACTTAACAAACACACAAAATATACTTAATCTTTCAAATACCTTACTAATATACCCTTACTTTTACTTTATACCACTTCCCTCCTCTCTCTTACACACACCGACACACACACACACACTTTCTCTCTCTCTCTCACACACACTCTTCCTTTCTTCTCTCTTCCACTCTATCTTTTCACAAGACACACGCACGCACACACACACTTTCTTTTTCTTATTTTTTTCTTTTCATTTTTTTTTTCTTCCAGTTTTTCAAACAAAAAAAAAACATTTTTACGTTTTTTTTTCTCTTTTCCTATTTTTTTCAGTTTTTTCTTTTTTCGTTTTCTTTTTCCTTTTTTAAGTTCTTTTTTTTTCCTTTTTAAGTTTTTTTTTTCGTTCTTTTTTTATTCTTTAAAAAAATTAATGTAAGAAATATAAAAATAATTTGATAAGAAGTTGACAATTTCTTACATTTTCGAACTCGATTGGTAAGAATTTGACAATTTCTTATGTTATACCAATTCACTTGGAAAAAAAAAATTACCTTTAGTTTTTTAATTTGTATTAAATATGTAGGAATTTGATAATTTCTTATGTTTTTATGGTAATAATTTGTTAATTTCTTACAGTTCGAAAACATCTGGTAATAATTTGTAAATTTCTTACATTCTTAAACTTGATCCGTAAGAATTTGTGAATTTTTCAATTTATTGTCTGGAACGAAATTTGAATGTGTGATCGTATATTAGTATATGTGACCGTAACTTGGTAAGAAATCTTAATTTCTTACATCTAGCTTTGGTTAGAAATTTTATTTTCTTACCAAATTTCTACACTAACAATAGAGTTCAATTTATTACCTTCATCAACTCGTTTAGTAAGAATTTGATAATTTCTTATGTTATACCAATTCACTTGGTAAAAACATATTTTGCCCTTTTGATGTTAGTAGTAATATTAGTTAAATTCTTATGTGAAGATACATGGTTTTTTTTTAATTCTTCCTTTCGTGTTCCTAGCTTTTTTCATGTACTTCGGTAGGAAAATATCGTCTTCTCATTGTCTCAGTGGTTGGAATTGATCATATTCTTATGAACTAAGGAAACTGGTAGTAAGAATAACCAAATTCTTATAAGGTTGTAAGAAACTGATGAATTCTTCCTATGTTTATGGTGTGAAAATAATCATTTCTTATTACGTGTTTTTTTTCTACTACTTTCCTATACTGTATTCTTACCATGGCTCTATTTTATATGCAAGGTTACCTGGACATACAAGAGGTTACATTTGCATATAATTTAGGATTCATATCCTTGATTTAAAGGTTTGTATGCTTCTTCTCCCATTTCAGTGGTACTAATATGCTAAGAATGTGGCATCAGGATAGAAAGAAATGAGCATTTCTTACGATGTTCATGATAAAATTGATCAGTTCTTACCACGTTTATCATCATTATAGAAAGAAATGACCGTTTTCGTACCATAAACATACTGATAAAAGTCATTTCTCAGCATCAAGATAGTAAGAATTACTAAATTCTTTCTATCTTGCTGCACATGAATAAGTCTGATATCGTAAACAGTAAGAAATGATCAATTCTTGTCATCACCAAAAATTCTTACAATTCTGATAGTGATAGGTAAGCAATGTTCAATTCTTACCATTAATAACATGCATGAATATGCTTTTCCGAGCATAAGGATGGTAAGAATTAATGAATTCTAACCATTGTCGTTGTAGGAATTGATGAATTCTTACTATGGTCATTCTTAAGCTATGATCAATTGTTACTATAGTGATTCTTAAGCTATGATCAACTCTTACTATGGTCATTCTGTAAGAATTAATGAATTATAACCATTGTCGTTGTAGGAATTGATGAACTCTTACTATCGTCATTCTTAAGCATTGATCAATTCTTACTATAGTGATTCTTAAGCTATGATCACCTCTTACTATGGTCATTCTTAAGTTATGATGAATTCTTAAACTAAGAATGTGTCATTCTAACCATTACGTGCAATAATATTGTTGCAAACATGCATGAATATGCTTTTCCGAGCATGAGGATGGTAAGAATTAATGAATTCTAACCATTTTCATTTTATGAATTGATGAATTCTTACTATGGTCATCACAAAGAAGCCATATTTGTTGACAATTATAATCAGTGACCAAAAATTCAAAAGAAGCAAAGTGACTACAAAAGTAGGATTTCGACATCACAAAAAAAAGACATGGTCTTCAAAATCATCTTCTTTGAATGCCTTCGCAGCAGAGTAGAATATTTCAATAACGCCAGATGATAAACCCCTGAGATTTCCCTGTATGTGGTATATGCAGAAACCATGAGGGGTACCTGAAAAAATTATAAAAAGGATAAGGTGGCTATAAAATTCATGTTTGTCAAATGGTAAGAAATTATGCATTTCTTACAACTAGATGGCAAGAATGTATGTAATTCTGACCAAAAAAATGAAGTCGATGGTAGGAATTAGATACTTTCTTACTGACCACTACGTCAGAAACATCAATTATTACCATCGTGGTAATAATTGATGTTTCTGACGTAGTGGCCAGTAAGAATTCATCAACTCTTACCATATTGATGGGAATAAATAATGTTTATCATACTATTCACTTTGTGAGAAACATCAGTTGTTCCCATCAATATAATAAGAATCAATTCTTACCCTCCACTACGTCAGAAACATCGATCATGATATCATTAAGGTAAGAAATGATCAATTGTTGCCATCATAATGGTAAGAATATATGTTTCACACGATGTGGATGGTAAGAATTTATGTAAATTTTTTAAATTCCACAAAACCGAAGCCACCAGCTGTGCCAACAAGAATATCATCCATATTACATAAAAAAAAAACACAGTCTAAACAACAACAAGTAAATCAATGTTGTTAACCAACCAAATAAAATATCTTGAATGACAAAATAGAATAAATCAATGTTGCTACCCAAACCAAATACAAAAATAGAAAAAAATTGGAAGAAAATCACAGAATTGAAGCTAAAATGAATTCAGTTTAATCACTCCCAAAACCAAAAACACGACCCATTTGTATAATAAACATTACCAAACTAACATAACAAAGGAATTTCTCCCAACATTCACCTCGAAATCTCCGTCAAAATCCGAATCCAATCGAAATTAATCCTTCGCCGCATCGAAGCACGACGATCTCTTGCTCAAATCGAAGCTCACCCCCCACATCCACAGCGCCCAAATCTAGAGAGAGAAAGGAGAGAGGGATACATGTGAAACCCTAATTGCAGAGCTTCCGCCGGAATTAAGGCGACTCCACGGATAGCTCGTCGCCATCGATAGTAGTGTGGCGGAGCTCTTCTACATCGAAAGTTGTTCGCCGGCGTGAGAGAAGTTGCAGGCGGAGGCGCGCATAGGAGAAAAGGGGAGAAGAAAGTGAGAGAAAGAGAGAGAGTAGAGAGAAAGACGAGAGGTGAGAGATGAATGAGAGGAGAAAGAAGATGATAATTATCCAAAAAAATTGGGGCTATTTTAGTCCCAATTAAGAAAGATTAGGTATATTTAGGTTTTTTTAAGTTTGTGGTAAAAATTGATTTTCTTAGTGTTGAATAGGTAAATGACTATATTTCCTCTAAATAATAATTGTAATAGATTTGACTTGTAATTCTAAAAAAAAAAACAAACTATGGCTTCTATCACGGTCCCAAAAAAAAAAAAAAAAAATAAAAAAAAAAAAAATAAAAATAAAAAAAAAATAAAAATAATAATAATAATAATAATAATAATAATAATAATAATAATAAATTAGATGGGTATTTTATTTGCAGCAGTTTTTTACCGTAATTTATTTGAGCTCATCCTAAATATATATAATTCATCTCATTTATAATAAGTCATTTTCTAATTTCTATTTTAGGATGTCCATTGATAATAAGATATATTTTTTTTAAAAATGATAAAATTTAAAGTCTTATTATCTTTAATTACATTAAGTTATTGGTCTAGTCCATTAAATTTTCATCTACACACATCTCTACACGTATGTCAATGTAGTATTTTGAATTACAAAATTTTAGATTTTTATAACTTGCTTGTTTATTTTCCAATTTATACGATTTTTGTAGTACCAAATTAAAGACATTGACATGATATTTTGTTTAAGAATGTTCGTCTATGTTGCCCTAATTTAAAAATAATAAAATATATAGTAAAATATTAAAAAATATACTCCGTATTTTTTATGTAATTAAAACTCTTGTACTCCATCTGTCCTATTTCGTTTGGCACATTGCTTTTGAGCATGAGTATTAAGAAATACTTTATTAGTGTTAAAAATATTGTATTAAGTATTTAATGACAAATATATTTATGGCTGATCTTGAATGAAAAATTATATTAAGACATTAAATTTTATATAAAAATTGTAAAAATTAAAAAACGAACAAACAAGTTATAATAATCTAAAATTTTGTAATTCGAATTATTTTTTGAGTACCTACAATCTACAGATGATGAATGGATTATAATTAACAAATTAACTTAATAAACTAATGAGACATAATACCCTTCACTTTTTACTTATAGGCAAATAGAGTGGAACAGCTCGTTAATGAAACCAAGAGATATGGAATGGGATGGAGCCTGGACGATGGGAGTATATATTATTTTCGTACACAACCTATGCGTCTAGGGCTGACAATTTTCGACACGACACGATACACGATATGAACACGTACGATATTAATGGGCTTATATTGAGGCTTATTGTGTTCGTGTCGTTATCGTGTTGACAAGATAGTGACCTGAAATTTTTATGTCGTGTTCGTGTAACACGTTAATATAAATATATTATTTTTATTTATATATTAATATATTATTTTATTCAAATTTAAATGTTTTGTTGGATCGTTGAAGATTAATTTAAGACTTGAAACTGATTTTTGCTGTGTGAAGACTTATTCTACAGATTTGTTGTTATTATGAACACTTAAGTTTTTTTTTATTGTTATCGTATCAATATCGTATTCGTGTCGACACGAATTAAATCGTGTCAATATCGTGTTCGTGTTGTGTTCGTGTCGTATTCGTGTTTGATTAAAGTGAGTCGTGTTCGTGTCGAACATCTGCTTAACATATCGTGTTCGTGTTTGGGCTTATCGTGTCGTTATCGTGTCGACACGATAACGACACGACACGCACGAATTGACAACCCTATACGCGTCTTTATTAGTCCACAACCTATTACCTCCGTCCCTCTATATTAGTCCACATTTACTTTTTTAACTTTTTTAGCACGCGTTTCTACCGAAACTTGGTATGAGTTTTAAAATATAATTTTAAAGTATTTTTTTCTTTAACGAAATACTATGAAAACCTGTATTAGGTTTCGGTGCAAACACGTGCTGAAAAAGTCAAAAAAGTGAATATGGACTAATATAGATGGATGGAGGTAGTACATGTTGCGTTTATTTTTTGACGTAGACTCCACATTTATTGTTCTCTTTCCATTCAAAAGTCAACGAATATCCAATTTTATATTTATTTTACTTTAATATCTACTCACACATTAACCAAAACATCACTTTAATTCTACCATTTATTAAAAAAAATTCAAAATTGTACTTAAAGATTCCAAGTGCGTAAGTTATGAACGGAAAGAGTAATACAGTACTCTCTCCGGCTCACGATTCATGACTCCTTTTTTTTTGACACGAGATTTAACACGGGAGTATTTAGTGTTTAAAGTGTGTTGTGTTCACGGGGGAAGTGTTGTTCATGTATTTATGTATATTTTAAAACTAGAGAATCATAAATGCATAAAATTATATCGATGTCTGATCTTAAATGAAAATCGTATCAAAATTTAATTTGATATAAAAATCATAAAAATCGAATAACAAACGAGCAAGTTATGATAATTTAAACTTTTATATGAAAGGTGAATAAATGATGAGATTTAATTAGAGAATATTAAGTGTAGTAAAGAATTTACTAGTACCATTAATTACCTAATTAGTGTATTTTCCAATAGTAAAATGATACTACCTGCAACCCATTTAAGTATTCCCATTTACTTTTTTGATTTTTCCAGCACGTATTTTTACTGAAATCTAATACGGGTTTTAAAATATAATTTTAAAGTATCGTTTTTTTACGGGATACTATGACATTCATAGTATCCCGTAAAAAAACGATATTTTAAAATTATATTTTAAAACCCGTATTAGGTTTCGGTGGAAATGCGTGCCGGAAAAGTCAAAAAAGTAAATGAGAATACTTAAATGGGTTGTAGGTAGTATCATAAATAGTTGACGTCAAGAGTGACGGCGTTAATGTCGACACCCAAATTCCCTGTCACAATAAAGCTAAGATGGTGATGGCCAAACCCATACAAGACGCCACCTCGCGATAATTACAGTCAACTAAACGTCCCGCTCGTGGGGCCCATCCTTCCATCGATCCAACGGCTGAGATCGTCTCGTTCCTCAATCTCGATTGAAAGGACTGATTGGCCCCTTTCTTCTCTCGCGTCTAGCAGCAAGCAATCCCATGCAGGGAGGGACCATTCGTCCATCTAAAAAAAAAAGGACCTCTTTTTTTTCTTCTTCAATTTTTTTTTTATGGGATTATTCCTCTTTTTTCTCATTGGCGGACACGTTTTCATCACGAGATGTCTATTTTTGTTTTATTTTAGTTCCACAAATCCAATAATTGAAGATGGTTTTATTTAATGTTATGAGTTAGTATCTCTATCTTATTGACTTAGTCTCATTTGCTGTTTCAGTTCGTCTCACTTATTAGTCTCATTTCTAAAATGACAAAGAATAGTTGGCTACAATTAACTCTCTCTTCTCAAAATTAATTATATTCACATATTCCCTTTTTTTTTTTGTTCTTGTACTATTTGAAATGAGACTAAGTGAGTGAGATAAAGGTAGTATGTTAGAATTGCGCTATTCCTTATTTATGGCTTCAACACGCCCTTATACATATAGGCCGGAAAAATATTGGTATTATAATCATGAATAGATAATTATTATTGATTATAGGTCGGTTATACTATTAAAATTGGATCATTCAAACTCTTTGTCGGGTTTTATAACGAGAAGTGGCGGTTCAATCTTATATGTAGAGTCCGAAACTTTTCCAAAATCTATGTGAGACAATTAAAACAAATAAACAAGTGACTTCATCAGGTTCTCTAAATAAATGTATTAATCTTATTAACGAATAAAGAAACTAATGTGAAACCAAATTTAACTAGCCTGTATTATTTATTTATTTTGCATCCGACAAAGACAGTTTTTGCTACTACTATATAGTACAAATAAAAAAATGTGCCGTGACAGCAAACTTCTATATATATGTATAGTATCAATAAAAAAAAAATCTTTTTTTAGCTATTGAAAAAATATCGGAAAAATACTTATATACATATAGATTTCAACCACTATGGCAAAAAAGAAAAATAAAAACAAAAAATATTTATATCATAAAACTCGAAACACGCACTTCATCATCAGTTATTTTGTCGTAAATAATGTAAAAAAATACACAAATTTAGACTGAAGGTTATTTTGGTACATACGGCTATATTTAATCTTTTATCATTCTAGTTTTTTTTTTTTTTTTTGAACGGATCATTCTAGGTAAAGAGTATAAACCATTTTGATTCGAAGAAACAAAAACTGCTTCTTTGCGGTAGTGAGATGATGATATCACAGGTATCTCAAAAAAAAAAAAAAAGATGATGATATCACTTTACAAATATATTAAAATAGTTGTTAAATTATAAAAAAAAAATGAATGAATAATTAAAGTACTGTTACAATACAGTACTCTTCGCTTTCCTGGAAACGAGCATTTGATTATGTCCTTCCTCAATTTCAATGCATTTCAAGTGTAATAATTGGATGGCTTTATATTTAATCATCTTCTTCAAGTCTTAATAATTATTCGGCGTAAGTTTACTTTTTTTTAATTGTTGACCGTATAAGTTGGGTAAGGATTATGTTACTTTTTTTTTTTTTTTTTCTTAAAAACATTTTCAATAATAAATAGTAGGAGTAATTTTTTTTATCGGATAATGAATTATTTTATTAGATGAATGGATATTATACAACTTTTACTATGTATGATGGAAATCCACATTTTGAGTTTTCAAAAACACCTTTAGAGATGTTCTTTACTAGCAATTTCATAGTTTTGTTTTATAAATTGGATCAAATGAATAATCGCGCATTTGATGCATTGACTAACAACAGAAGAAAAAAAAAATCGAACTACATGATTTTTCAATAATTCAAGGACTTTAATGTACACTAGGTTAGTATAGGTTTTTTATGGAAAGACAACTATAACTTAAGATATAAGCAAATATATTAACCCTATATATACCTAAAATAATTAATCGTAAGCCTTAAGATATTACATTAACTATGCCTGCTACCAATCTTTGGACACGGACTTTGTCTTTCATTTGGGAAGCCAACGACTTTTATTTTATCTTTTCCAAAAGTAAAATAAAAATAAAAACAGTAACACCTCAAATAACGTGGCATCTTTTATCCTTTAGCAAAGAAACGCGCTTTAAGTTTAGCCCCTCTTTTTCCAAATTCTACCCATTTTTCTACTAAGCATCTGTCCCCCCATTATGTCTTAAACTTTTCAATCTGAACTGAATAATAGAAATAAAAAAAACAGATTTTAAATATGAATTAACAATAGTGACGATAATTCATAGAATTTGAAATCCAAAATTCGAAATTTTTTTCATCGATCTCAAAATGTTAGAATTACAATCCTTCCATCGCCTCCGTCCAGGTCAAAATGAGGCTATTTTTCATTTTCCTTTTCTCTTTTTCGAAATAAGAAACCGTAAAAAGGAATAATTAAAAAAAAAAAAAAAAAAACTAAAAAATTGAATCAATCCTCGAAACCAGTTTTCTGCCAAATCGCGTTACGGACTCTGCTGAGATCTCTCCCCTTGAGAGTCCTACCGATCCCTTCGTGCACCGAGAAGGAGGAGATCCTAGTCCTCGCCATCTGCCGCGCCAGGAACTCGTGCGGCGGAATCCGATCGCCGCTCTCCTCGCCGCAGTCGTCGTCGTCGTAATCCTCGTCGCTGTCTCTCCGGCGATTCTCCCTGTACTCCTCCTTCAGTATCTTCGACCAGTCCGGAACGTTCACCGGTAGCGACGACGGACCGCCGCCGGCTCGTCCGGTCGCCGCGGCGGACGAAGATTTCCTGGAGATTCTGGAGCTCGTCTTGCGAATCTCCGGCGACTGCGACTGCGATTGCGCCGCCGCGCTCCAGATGTCGGACTCGTCGAGCTCGAAGATCATCGAATCCGTAGCGAGAGACTGATCGTTGGGGAGGAATCTGTAGCTCGATCTGCCGCAGTAGCTTCTGGAAGCAGCCATATAAGTCGGAGAAGAATCCGATTGATGATTTTCCCCTCACTTTTTTCGTGAATTTGTTTGGGGCTGACTATGTTCCTCTCTCTAATAGCGTGTGGGTTATTGAAGTGTGGAATGATGAGAGAGAATTTGTTCTGCCAATTTTGATAGTTAAAAATGGAGGTTTTGATCTGCTTTTATAAAGGGTTGGAACGGATAAGGTTCCCCCAAGACTCTCTCTCCTCTCCCTCTCCCACAGAAATCTTAAATTTGTAAGCAGCTTTTCTTCGATTTTTTATCTTTTTCTTCGCAGTTACAGAGTCCGTGTTGAAGTACCAGTTTGCCCCCCTCCCCCCTACCGAAGAAATGCCACGTCGCTTTTTCATTTTATCCAATTTTATTATTATTTATTTTTTGAATGGTCCAAATTTCAATTGCATTAATCACGAATTTGTTACTATACTTAACTTATGTTACTTAATAGTGAAGTAAATTTTTTGCAAATTACTGGAGCTGCGGAGCTCCACAATCAGCCACTTGTCCACCTCTCAAACGTGTTGACATTTTATTATGTAGTTCCTCTTTTAATTTTTTTTTCTTTTTTAAAAAAAATATATAAATAAATAATAGTTCCAAGATAGTAATTATAAGCGAACGATATTTTCCTTGAGGGAGAATGATAATATGAGACCATCTTTGGTTATATCCCATCGCACAAATAAGTCATTGACTATTAAATTGGCCAACCTTGACATTTATGCATCTCTAAGTATAATTTGAACCAACCATATAAATTATGGTTAAATTAGTGTGTTGGTTGAGTTATCAAATAATGTATTTACTATAAGAAATTAATAATAATTAATAGCATGGCCCTATTACATCAGAAGATGAATTACCTACTTTATCCTCAAATGACAATCCTAAAACCCATATAATCCGATTTTATTGAAAGAAATGAGTAGTTTCTGGTGCGATTAGGGGTTTGACTTTTGTATTGACGAGAAGAGGTCACGGTCATCACTCGAATCAAAGCTATATAGAGAAAGTAATTTGTTTTAGGTAAATATTAATCTACAATGCTAATATTACGGCAATCGTAAATATAGAAATATGTTTACTATTATATATTTTTGTTTGGTATCCAATGGCATCTAAATTTATTGCATATACGATATTATGGATTTTGATATGTTATATGGTTTCAAATTAACAAGATTCCGAAGCAAACTTTATTTTCTTAACCAAAAAAAAAAACAATTAAGCTAAATCTATCGATGACTATTCAAATTCACGATTGGATTATTAGTGTGATTATTTAGATTACCACACTAATGTGGCATGACCTATGTATAAATTATGTTACTATCAACATACTTTAAACAAATATTTTTTCATCACGATAATGAAATTAAACGTGTGAGATTTTCAAAGTAAACGTCTCATGTGAATCCTCTTACACGATTTTAAAATTTCTTTTTATAATCGTTATTCGTTAGTATTCAACATTACACAACATTAGAAAAAAAGAGGAAAAAAAAAGAGGAAAAGAAAATAACCGCATTTGACCACTCATAACATAACAATAATTGTAGTATTTCTATTGGCACAACTAATGTATGGACATACTTATCGTACGTAATCTTCCAATTAGGACCTCCGAAAGTAAAGTCTCCGAGTAGCGACAAAGCAGGGATCAGGAGGGGCATTAGCGTCAAATCAGGTGGTTGTCTCATTACGAGAGGGTTTTCAAACTTTGTCGCGACGCTGGGAGTGCAATTCACCTGGTACAGGTCCCAATTTGAGCCCTCCAAGAAAATCCGACACGTGTTCAGAAGGCGTCGATTAACGCCACGTGGAAGTACCTACTGGGAGGGGGCGTGATGGCACGTGAAGTGGGGCCCGACGTGGGGATTTTGGATCCGAGAGCTGCGCTCGCGCCAGCTGGCCTTCTTACACCTCTCCAATAAATCGTACGCGACAAACGGTGAGTTCTCGTATCAGTCTATCATTTCCCCTTTTGTCGTTTTCTTCATCGCCCTTTTAACGCTATTCGGAAACCTACTCTGCCTTCCGATCTTCGGATAAAATTTAATTCGCCTTTCCCGATTTTAAAATCCATATACGTATTTACTACCTCCATCTCGCTATACTTTGTCACTTTCATTTGATTTATATTTCGCGCACGTATTTTTACCGAAACCTAATACGGGTTTTAAAATATAATTTTGAAGTTTTTTTTTTTTACGGGATACTATGACTCATAGTATCCCGTAAAAAAAACGATACTTCAAAATTATATTTTAAAACCCGTACTAGTTTCGGTGGAAATACGTGCGCGAAATGTCAATCAAATAAAAGTGGCCAAGTATAAAGAGATGAAGGTAGTATATAATATTGCATGAAATTATTTTTAGTATTAATCTGAAGAAAAATAAAAAAAAATCATATACTGGTCTGAAATCATTATTGCGCAGAATTTATAAATTTAATTGGAATAGGCCGCGTTTATTTGGGTACAGTAGGAATTTGGATTATATAAGCTTTAATAATAAGTTGTACGTGGAAAAATAGATGGATAATACTGATTCCGTCATTGAAATATACTTATACGGCGTATTAAATTTGGATTGACATGGACTTTTTTTTTTTAAATGATAAGTGTGTTAAAAGTGGAGGATGAATCTCATTGTGAGTTAAAAAGCATTTCATGTTTTCGAAAATAACACACATATAAGAAACGTCTACTTTTATTTTTCCATATATATGTTCGGGACAGAGATACGTATTAATTTCATGCAGAAGAAATATGAGATGCTAGGTTTCCAAGCATTTGAATTGAATAAAGGTGCATAATTTTCAGTGATCTATTCATATGAACTAAACCAGACAAGAATTTTAATTACTGCAACTCCAATCGTGCATTGTTGTACTAAAATAGTGCAATTCATTGGTAATTGGTTTATTATTATAACATTGAATTTATAATGTGGTAATCAATAAACTCCAACGATATTTTAAACACCTAACAAGTGTATTTGAAACCTATCAATCTATCAACTGTTCTCAATTGTTATATAGTAGTATATATATTTTTTGTTTCAAATACCAAGTTAATTAAAGTAAACTGGAAAGCACCTGGAGCGACGAGTATAAGGGCGTTTTCGGAATTCTGCAAATGTTGAACGTTGAATGGAATATATAATGGGCCATCACTAGTGAAGAAAGCATATGTATAAATATTACAATATGAGAAAGTAATCAATTGATAATCTTACTTTTTTTTATTGTGTTGTAATCACTAATTCCTCTGATAATTCTATATTCCTAGCACTTTTGCTAGTGTGATTTAGCGCAACAAGTGTGTTTAATCCTATTCAATACATTACTTTGCAAATCATAAATGCATGTTATTACTAAAGATCGATTTCTGATCATTTTGTCAGCTTCACAGAGATGCTCGGTGGAGGTAAGTCGAAATGTATTATGGGTGGTATTTGGATTTGTATCGTGTGGGTTTGGTGGAAGTGGAGAAATGCAGTTAGATTTGAAGATAAAGAGTGAATTTTCATAGATTCGAGAATGAAATTAAATGTCTGATTATCCGATTAAAAAAATGTTATTACTAAATTATAAATTGATTTATTTATGTGATGATAAACTAAAAACATATAATAATAAATCGTGCCATAATCAACGAGAAATCGTGTGCGCGAGCACACACGTAGCTTTCTTTCACTAATATTTTTTCGATGTATATATATTGAAATATAATGTACAATATGGTTGTAAATTACTTCCATTACTAATAGTTTTTTGATGTATATATATTGAAATATAATGTACAACATGGTTGTAAATTACTTCAATAATAGTTGTTGTTGCTTTTGAGAATTACTCGAGTGGTACATCATAGCTTTAGTGATTCGACTCAATTATTATAAGTTAATAATCGAGATGTATGTTATAATGGGAGACATTGTGGGATTAAGGGTCCTATTCGAGTACTTATTCGTGATTGAGAAGTATGAACTAACCTACTTATAGGGCGTCATAATGCTACACAATACATTAATACATCTAATCTAATTAATAAGAAATAAAGTGATCTCACATAAAGTCCCACTACCTATTATTTAAAACGACCTATATTTTTATACCCTCACTCGTAGTGGGTATATTTGTATTTTTATATTTCTCACTAGATACATATCTATGGATATACTATAAAAAAAATGAAATTATATTACTAGTATTATTTTATTTGTTAGTAATTCGTCTTTATACAGATTTTGTTCTCATAACATCAAATCTTTATATAATTATAATTAGAAACGCTCCCCTGCCCACACTCCACGGTGGGCACATTTAATGTATCCACTGTTGATGTAGCAATGCAACGTAGGTAATTTTTTCTATTTAGGAGTTGAATTTTTTTTTAGTTTGATTTTTTTTTTGCAGGGTTTAATATTTAGCCGGGTATATATTTAAATTAATTTCCTTATTTATAGCATTGTCACGTCATCCGTTAACACATTAAATATACCAATATTTTCATCTGATATTTATGGAAGAGCTTTTGTAAGTTCCACCTTCATGAAGAAAATTACATGAATCAAATTTAATAGTAATAGTAATATGAGGATGTGTTTATATTTATACATGTATATTAAATTAGTTCGTGTGCTGTTTACATTGTTGTAGTGTTAAAATAAGATTTAGTTTACATATTATTAATTTCTACCTAAACTGAATGTGCTCATATATGACAATTTTGCTGTGCTCACCTCATATAAAATTTTGCGCCACTTGTTAATACTTTAGTAGTAGTAATTGTTTGTAAAAGCTAATCCATGTTGCAGGATATTCTTATTTATTTATTCCATTCAACAAGTTACTTTCTCTTCCAACATACGATATGAATGAAAAAGTAACTAAATCATCTAATAAAAAATTAACAACCCTCTTAAGTCTAAACTATGGGTAGCGTGTACATCTCGTAATTTTGCATTAAGTTTATTAATTATTGCCGTTTGGGTTTGGGGGGAATATTGTGGGAGTCATAGAATTAATTCCATGTGACAATAATACTTTATTTATTTTGAACGAATAATTAATTTTTTAAAAAGGACAATTATAAATATAATAACTTAAAAGATGCTATGTGTTGTGCTATATTGCTATGTAACATGAAGATGATTAAAGTTATTAGCTGTAACTCAAATTATGCCAACTTGATTTATTTTTATTTCCCATCTTATCTGAAAGAACGAGTACAAAAGCAAGAAAAAATATCTCCTTTTTTTTTTTTGAGAAGGACAGGATCATAATTTCGTATTTTTCACACCTAATTTTTGACAAATGCGATAATAATTTAAGTCATTTGTAGCACGTTAGTTCCCATTCCAAGTTATCAGGGTCTCAAAGAGTTCAATAGAAATCTTATTAATGAAAGAAATCCATTAATTATACAACTACGATAATGAATTAATTATGGTTTGGAAAATTCATCACTCTCGACACAAAGCGACCCCTTCAAATTAAAATTCAATCTTCTGTTCCTACAAAATACAGCAAATTATTATTGCAATAGTAATATCTCAGTGAAGTCAAAATCAATAACTTTATCTGACTGTGTGTCAATGTATGAAGATGATTTATGCAACTTTTTATGGAAAATAGCAAGTTGTGACTTGAAGCATGACTTCGAAAGTTATATGCAACTTGCAAAATTGTGAGCGTTTTCTTTTTCCCAACAATTATTGATTGCTTTTTCAATGATTAGACAGCTGTAAGCCTGCTGCACAATTAATTATTTGAAATTAAAACTTTTTTTTTTTTTGAAACGATTTGAAATTAATACTTGAAAGGATAGATTAATTGTTAGAAGTAATTATATGACTTGTTACGATTTTTTTTTTGGTCAGGCCATCTCAATAGAATTTGCACATTATGAATTACTATACCATACCATAAATTATTTTATCTTTACTATCAACTTATTTACTATAATATCACACAACCTAACATTTTATTAGAAACTGCATTAAAAAAAGTAATGTGCATAATCAGACAAGACGGAGAGAGTAATTATTATTCTATAAATTCACATCGATATAAAAAAAAAAATGAACGTTGTATTCGGTTTTGTTTCATTTCACAAAGGAGAAATAAAAAAGCCACACTTTAGTTTGTCTATTTGCAATGATATCAATAATTTCACCAAGTTGTTCTTTTTCTAAATCACAACAAAAAAGCTATTATTCTTTCTTAGCACCATAGCCTATTATGTGCAAGTAGCGGTGAATAAATATCACACTCCACCTAGTACATGATCTACAGTATTTTTTCTTATCAACAATAATGAGTAGTAATATTTTAGAGAAAGTATAGGATTGATTATAGAAATCAAATGATTGTTTCAAAAAATAAAAATATCTCATATCATGTACTCCTTTACATTAGAAAGAATTAATAAAAAATAAATTAAAATTATTGTATTATCTAAAAAGTAAATAGTATTTTAAAAATAAAGAGCCATACAATGTTCGGTTTAAAGAACAGCATTTCGCAAAAGGCCCAAATCCAAAATAGTATTTGGGCTTTTTGATGAAAAGGGTGGGCCCAATACAGAAAACCCAGGCCCAAATCAGAGTCCACTAAAATGGTAAAACCCTAGTTCACAACCCTTAATTGCAGTCTCCATTTCACTTTCTCAGTCTCGATTCACTCTTCCTCCCAAACCCTAGCAACAGATAACAATGCCGCCGAAGTTCGATCCATCCCAGGTCGTCGACGTTTACGTCCGCGTCACTGGTGGAGAGGTCGGCGCCGCCAGTTCCCTCGCCCCTAAGATTGGTCCCCTCGGTCTCTCCCCGAAGAAAATCGGTGAAGACATCGCGAAGGAAACCGCCAAGGATTGGAAGGGCCTCCGCGTCACCGTCAAGCTCACCGTCCAAAACCGTCAGGCTAAGGTCTCCGTCGTCCCCTCCGCCGCCGCCTTGGTCATCAAGGCGCTCAAGGAGCCGGAGCGCGACCGCAAGAAGACGAAGAACATCAAGCACAACGGCAACATCTCGCTAGACGACGTCATCGAGATCGCGAAGGTGATGAGCCCGCGCTCCATGGCCAAGGATTTGTCCGGCACCGTGAAGGAGATCTTAGGCACGTGCGTCTCCGTTGGTTGCACCGTCGATGGAAAGGATCCCAAGGATTTGCAGCAGGAGATTACCGATGGCGATGTGGAAGTCCCCCTGGATTGAGCTGGAGGTTTTGTTCGGAATTTAAATTCCAGTTTTTACATTATTTTTGTTATTTATGCGTTTTGAATTTACCTGTTTTGAGGATTAATGTCTTTATCTGAGGCGTCTTTTTTGATGCCGAACAGCGACATTTAAAGGAGATATGCTGTTCATCTTATTAGTATTGCTATATCAGTATAATGTAGTTTAGTCACTCGTGGTTTGGTTTATCTTTCGCTTTGGCCTATGATTGAAAGTTCTTGGTTTATGTGAATTGTTTGCTTGTTAGTTATGGCTAAGGACATGAATTGAAGGCTTAACTGAATCAGTAGTATTTGAGTTCATATATACAATTTATACTGATTAGTTTATGTAGGCAGAGTAATAACTTAAACCTGTACTCTAAGCGTCTATTTTGGTGTCATACCATCACTAGATGCTTAATGCTTGTTGAATACTTGGGAATGTTTTCTTTAATCGATTGATTGCATTTGCAATGTGCATAATTGAGTACTTCTAGGATTACATGATCCATCAATCTCAAAATTGTTCAATATATTTTTATGACTATGTCCCCTAGATGATTGAGTTTGGGTTCCTTTTGTAAACTATCATATTTCAATACATGATTTCTTTCGCATCATGTTTTTGGGGCGTGCTTGGGTGAGAACATTCTTTTAGCAATGGGTGTGCAATGCTCATACTTTTGCTGTTTCTTCTTATGATACGGATATGGTAATGACGAGCGTCTGTGTTTGATTTCTTTGCATGTAACCTATTCATTTCATGTCGAATTGTTCAGCTGGTTTGTGCATTTTTGTGACGATCCATAGCAGAACGAACATATTTCTCGTTGTCCATTTGGAAATTTGTGGGAAATTCTGGATTAAGGGCTGGTTGAGATTATATGGTGGTCAATTTTGATATTCTTGTTATCTTTGTTCTCTATGCTTTTAAATTATGCATCTTCTATTATGACCTTATCTTTGAATTCTTGGCCTTTCATCACCGTACATATTGTGTTGTAATGAATTGCCTTGTGTCCTTTTTTCCTGGGATATTTTTGTTGCTGTTATTTTCATTAATCCTGTTTTCGAAATTTTAACTGAAATAAGTGATCTGCATATCTATGATTTTGGCTGAATGTTTTGCTTGTTTTCTGCACGAGAATTTTTTTTGTTTTGTTTTTGTTCTAAAATGGGGCTGATAATTTTGATTATTTTGTTTAGGACTCCTGCCTTTTTTAATGAAGGTTGATTTTCACCAAGGCTGCGATTATATTTTACATGTATGTTTTTATTTTGTAGGCTTAGATAGATAAAAAATGAAATTTCTAAATTGTCTTTACCTTTTATTTTTACTGTAAATAGGACTTATATCATACAAACTGGAGGTGTCTTTTTAAACAAGTGGTTAAATGTAGTACGTACAACTAGGGGTGGGTTAGTACAGTATACTTTTATTTTTTGTCATACCTTGTACTATACTTTAAATTGCAGTATGCTAAATTCCATACTTTTACCTTACCGTTACTTTCAGTATACTTTAAGTCGGTATACTTTAGTTTCGGTATAAAGTCGGTATACTTTAAAATATCATACAAAGATTAAATTCCAACATTATTCACATCTTATCAAGTACTCCCTTCGTCCGAAATCAATCGTCTCATATTTTGAATATATATAAGACATAAAATAATACAGTGAGACGATTGATTTGAGACGGAAGGAGTAATTTTAAGACTAAGTAGTTGAAAACAAAACTAAAAAATACGAAAGTTTACATCTGTAATGTGGAGTAATGCTTCAATGCCCACCGTAAGCATACTTAATATGCCCACGGATGACGTGTCATTATTTTAAATAAGGGAAATAATTTAAATATATACCATAACAACTAAACCTTACAAAAAAAAATTAAACCCTACAATTTTATTTTTTTTTAACTCCAAATGGAAAGGATTAACGATGTGGCATTGCCACATAAGCGATGAACACATTAAGTATGCCCACCGTGGGTAGGGGAACATTTATGTTGTAATGGGCCCTTGTAGATTTGTGTAGATTTAATGTGTGTTTTGTAAAATAATGAACCAAATGAACCTAAATACTAGAGAGAAAGATAGAAAAGGGAGAGAATGAGAGAATAATAACTTTTTCATATCCGTAATTATTTCGAAAATAAAATGTTGAATATAAAATATAAATAGTTTTACGGTACGGTATATAACGGTATATACCTTTACTTTACCTTAGTTTTACGGTACGGTATGATACCTTACCGAATATTTCGGTATACCTTAATTACGGTATTTTTGATAATTTTTCGATACGGTATGAGCGGTATATCGGTTTTTTAGTATTTTTCCCCAGCCCTACGTACAACATTATTTTAGCATTTTTTTACGTATAAAGTGGTGGATAAACTTTTAGGTTTTCTTTAGTCAAAATATACGTAGCCCTAGAGTTTAGATTTAAAATTAATATTCTCTCCGTCCTTTATCTATACACAATTTATAGGGCTCGTTTGGTTGGCGGGATTCTGCTTTGGGAAAGTAATCTGATTCCAAATTATTAAATTCATGTGTTTTGTGTTACATGGAAAGTAATCAGATTCCAAAAAATTAAATTCCTATGTTTGTTTCAAATTTTATAAAATTCAGGAAAGTAATAAAAATCTTGACATCAAGGAAAATTAGTTCAAAATTCAAAGATTCTTATTCCCTACTCCAACCTAGGTATTCTTTTTCCTTGATACATGGATTCAGATAATAATAATAATAATAATAATAATAATAATAATAATAATAATAATAATAATAATAATAGTAAAACCCAAAAACAAAAAAAAAAAAATAATTTAAATTAATAATATAAATAAAAATAATAATAATAATAATAACAAAAATAAAAACAAAATTAAAAAATAATAATAAAAACCAAAAAAATAATAGTAATAAAACAAAAAACAATAAATAATAATAATAATAATAATAATAATAATAATAATAATAATAATAATAATAATAATAATAATAATAATAATAATGAAATTTGATATTATGAAATTGATATTTTTCAATGTAAATAATAATTTGATTTCATATTAGAATCTAGATAATTTTATTGATAATATACAAACACTGGATTGTTGATTAGTTATAATTCATTTTCCTCGGAATAATATTCCTCAAAATCATATTTCATAACAACTTTACTTGTCTGTTTTATTTTCCCCAGAATCACATTCCTCAGAATCATTTTCCTGACAACATTACTTTCCTGCCAACCAAACGAGCCCATAGTGTAAAATGATTTTCTTTAGGATTTGTCTACCTAAAAAGTAAAGTTTTTTAAATTTTTGAACGTATGAATAAGGAAAGAGTGTATAAATATGGAAAGAGTGATTATAGATTGTGGGCAGAGGTATTATTCCCTCCGTTTTTTTTTCCGACTTGGTTCACTTTATATTCAATATGCGAGATATAGAATATAAGAGTGTGTTAATTAAGTTGAAAAAAACATAGGGAGTATGTTTTAAAATACATTATGGTGGTTTATGAATACCGCTAGTTTTCGTGTCTTCAATTTTCATGGTTTCATGCAATGTCATACTGCTAGATCTTAGATGTCACATCTTTGTTCACTTAGTAGTCACCTTAAATTTTGAAAATTATTTAAAATATATCCAAGAAAATGTTTGAATGCAATTGAATGCGTGCTTGAAAAGGAAATAATATGGGAATTTCGTGTAAAATGAGCTACAATTTCAGCCGTCTGAAGTTAAGGTGCCGTGGGTGATATTTATCTTGTATCTCAATTTCACCTAATGTAATTTGCGAGCGACACTTGTGCAAGATATTTTTTATTTTCATTTAAATTTTATACTTGAAATATTGGATTTTTAAGATCTAAAAATTGTGATATTTTAACGACAGATGCGAGAATGTAAAGCGATTTCAGCCTTTCAATGGTATTGTCAATTGTGTGCCGACGCGTGGCTGTTAGGTGTTGGAGAGGCCCAGTATATGGGCCCACACCAATATACTTGGACCGATTCAAAAGTTTTTACCGTCTTTATCCCATTATATTAGTCTCATTTGTTATTTTTGTTCGTCTCACTTATTAATCTCATTTCCTTATATAGCAAAATTTTTTTGACTAAAACTTGATTACAATCCATATATCTCCTCATTCCTTGGTTCCTGTGCCCAATCCATATGAGACTAATATGGTGGGATAAAGATAGTACGTAGTACTTTTTTACTAGACATTTTTAGCTTCTCACATTTTATTACAACTAGTTCAAAACAAGGTATCTTATTTTTACTTTATACTCCTTCCGTCACATGTTTTATTATGTATCGTTTCTTTTGAGAATATGTTTTTAGAACAAGTGTTAATTAGAGATAAAGTATAATGTTTAATTTTATTTTTGTAAAACTAAACAATCATCAATCCGTAAAACACATAGTCATGATTGAACTTAAACAAAATATTGTATTAATACCTTTAATTTGGTATAAAAATAGTAAAAGTCGTAGAACAAACGAGCTAATTATGATAATTTAAAATTTTCAATGTTGAGATATGTTCATAAATGTGAAGAGACGAAGAGTTGATAGATTAAATTACTAAATTTAATTAATTTATATAATATAATAGACTATATTATATGCTAATTATTATTTTTATTTTGAAATAGCCCAAGATTAATGAAACATCTCAATAAGAAAAATATTTAGCTATAAACGGGACGAAGGGTGTATATTTTTTTGTGTTACCAAAGGAGTTCCTAAAATTCTTATTAGATCTAATTAAGGGGGTGTTTGGCTAAGCTTATAAGCTCATTGAAACAGCTTATAAGCTCTTTGAAATGTGGTTGACAAAATAAGCTCCTCAAGAACTTATATAAGCTCTAACAATAAACTATAGAGGCTTATGAAGTTCTTAAAAATAAGTTTCATCACCGCAGCTTAATTTTTTTAAAAATATTTTATAAGCTTTTCAAATATATTATAAACTGTTAGTTAGTGGTTATAAGTTTTTTTTAAATAAGTTCAGGCAAATACCTCTAAATGAAACACGGAATATGGGATTCATAGTAGCAAACTTAGGGAGGGATAAAAAAAAAAAATAAGTGACCATTAATTATTAGTAAAAATATCCAGCCATGATGATGGGAGAAAACAATGATAGAGAGTTCTAGAGGCATCGACGAGCGAAATTTTGCAGATTTTAAGGTATGATGAGGTACGGTCAATAGCCCTTGTAAAAAGGTACTTGTCCTAATCAACACTAAACGCCGAAAACTTCCAAATCATAGCGTGTCAGTCGATTTACCAGCCACCGTGACACGTGGAGCTTTCGATTACCGTTAGCCACCATTATTGATTATATTCATCTTTCCTTCTGTAGCAGATATTTTCCTCCCTCTCCCTCAACTAATTTAAAGTCGCCTATTTAAACCCCCCGTATCCCATGCACCTCTCTAACTCTAAACCCCAACAATCATTTGAATCTCGAAGCAGCGAATAATATTTATTACTGTACTACTAGTTAGAATGGGTCGGGTGGGAAACTGCGGCATGGAAACGGCGCCGTCTCCTCTGGTGTGGCCGCAGAAACCGAGCCATTGTCCGAAGCTGGAGACCATACGAGAAGACGAAGCAGAAGACGAAGAGCAGAGAGAATTGAGCGTTGAGAGATTCTTCCATTTCTTCTCGGTGCTTCTGTCCACGTCAGCCACGGATATTTGGGTAATGCACCTTGCAAAACTTCCCTCCCGCTTGGGCTTCAATTCGCTACTCTCTTCCTAAATTAAATTAAACAAATTAATTAGGATATATCTATACTATACTATACGAACCCTAATTTTATATCGTATTGTATTGTATCGCTGCCTAGTTTTATGACGGCAGACTTATCCCCCCCCCCCCCCCTCCTCTCTCTATATTATGAAGATATAGTAGTAGTATATGTTAATGCAGGAAATAATTATGGTGTTTCGGAGCTTTGAAGCGTTTTGGTAGTAGAGTAGGAATCTGGTAAAGAATAATTGAGAAATTGTAAATGGTGCACCTCTATGAAACAATTATGGGATTTGAAATATGTATGTGTTCGTTTTAAGTATTTAACTAAGTTAATAAGTGTACCGACTACCTAGTGCAGCTTCTACAATTTTGTTTAATTTCATGCATTTTAATTTATTTCATCAGGCTGGAAAATGTAGGGTTTGTTAAAACTAACACTAACGCTATTTTGGATGTGAGAATGAATAAATGGTATATTTCTTCTAGTGTACAATACGTGGCAAGAGAATCGGAATTGAAGTTTATGCATATATGTGTATTGTAAATTCCAATTGTTTTTTTTCAATAGGGAAGGTCGTAATATATGTAAAAGGTTCTGAAGTAAGTAATAGTTACGCTATAAGTGGTACAAATAATTACCCTTCATATTTTATGCATAAAAGGTATATTGAGTGCGATTATTAATCCTTTTTTCTTGTTGTTTGCTGATAAAACGTACATGAATTACAAGAATATAGGAGCAAGAAATGAAATATTTTTCTTCGTAAATGCCTAGAATACATAAAACCATATGGGAAACGATATATTTAAAATAATTTGTGCATTATTGTATACATTAATCACTCCCTTCTTATACAAAAAAAAATTGTAAAAAATTTATCATTTGTTCGCAAAAGTTTTTCTACTTGTAAGAGCAATATTTTACTTACACAACAATTAATAATATATTAAAACTCGTACCGAAACTTAAGATAATACCCTTCTTATTCAAAATATATGTCATTGTGAGAGTTTTGTATATTTACAATATAGATGTCGTTTTTGAATAAAATAGCCAAAATTACCCTTATTAAATTATCATTTGGCTCCAAATTGATTGACATAGATTAACAATTGAGACTCTTAACAAAAATAACACTCATTGATTAGGGTTAATTTAAGCAAAAAAAATATGTTATTAATATGTGTGACTACATTCGAAATGACATCTATTTTGAATGAGATAGAGTACTCTCTCAATCCAGTTCCAATTGACCCACATATATTTAATATGTGAAATTTAATATACATAAACGGGTCAAATGAAGTGGGATAGAGAGAGTAATTCGTCATCAAGTGGCAGTACAATACTACTAATAATCTACATCTGTCGTATTACTAGTACAACAAACTGTGAAGGAATTATTAACACTAACTAAAAATGTGAAATTAGTGATGTGAGAAATTGTGGACACGTGGTGCAGTTATAGCCATGAAAAAGGAGTTCGAAACAAATGATGTAACACACATAAACAAACACAACTCTCAATTTTGTTGGACTAATTAAGTAGTAGTAATTAATGAAACGTTATCGTGTGATTAAACGATCATGCATAGTTACGTGTCCGGATATAAATGGCTAGGATTTAATTGTTGAGTACTGGTGGGTGGGCCCATGGTCGGTCGTCCTACACTCTCTTGTCATTTCCTTTGACATAATAAATCGGGTTCAAATATTCTCCAGTCGTGTCATAAAATTTCAATTAATTGTATACTAATAATAATAATAATAATAATAATGTTAGGATATTATTGTAAGGGACCTTTGAATCAAGTTGATAATAAAAGATGTGTTTTGATTCGATTCCAAAAATTCGAATTTACATAGAATATTTCTTTTATTATCTTTGATGATCCAATTCTTAAGTTACAATGTAAAGTTTAATGTATTAGAAGAGCTTACTTGTTAGAGAGCTCTTTATTGAAATGTAACTTTAGAGCGTCTAAGTGAGAGCGCCGGCCTGAAAGAAGACCAAAGCGTCTAGATTGGAAGCTGCAGGAAAGAGAGCGTCTTTCAAGGTCGGAGCGCCTCTTCAGGTCAAAGCGTCTATCAAGACCATAAACACCTATAGTGCCAGAGCGTGCTTCTAAACAGAGCGACTGAACATGCTCGAAGAGCGTGCTTAGTTTAAAGTGTGAAGGAGCTCGATTTCACCATGCAAAGCGTCTCCACTCTTAGCCGCTCGAGCTTCCAGCTTGAGCCAGAGCGTCTGACAAGCAGGTGAGAAGTGACAACCTGCTAGACCACGTGTACGCTTCTGATTGCTCAAAAGAACGGTGAGCCGTCCAATCGCCGAATGCACAGGCCTAGGTTCTAACAAGTCAACAACTACTCCCCTAGGACTGTGTGCTATAAAGTAAAAGATTTGATTCAGATTGGACATGGTGAGGTGCACGCAATCTATATTTCCAACGGATAGATTTGCTTTCCCTCTCTATAAATAGAAGGTTCAAACTACATAATAAAGAGAGAGATCAAGTGAAATCAATAGCATAAGAGAAGAGAGAAGGCACTTCCAACTTCGAAAAACCTCTTTCCTTCTCTACTTTCAATATCTCCGATCCAACCTTCTAGCTCACAACTTAGGGCTTCAATCTCATTTATCCATAAGCCCTAGAGAGAAATCCAAGCCTTCTACATTGTACTTCATTGTAAAAGGATTTCTCATTAGTTGAAAATATACGAACCCAAACCCAAACCCTAAACTGAGTTTGAGTGTTTTGTATGTAAAGGTTGTAAGGCTCGTGAGTGCCTATCGTATAAACTCACATGGTTCTTGAGGTACCTAGTTAAAACCCCAAGTTGAGTGAAGTTCCTCACCGGGTTGTGGTGGGAAGAGTGGACGTAGGAGCGTAACCTCCGAACCACTATACATCTTGTCTTAAGAGTTCGTGCTTTATTTTTGGGACCAACAAATAATAATAATAATAATAATAATAATAATAATAATAATAATAATAATAATAATAATAATAATCGTGATTTAATATAAATTTTACGATTTTGATACAATTTATAATTTTGGTGAAATTTATAAATTTTACTGTATAATTTTTGCAATATATTTGAACTTTCTAATTTTTTTGACAGTCGGAGACTCGGAAAGATAACATGGACGCCAACATTGACTTTTCCGGGATTAAAAATATGAATACAACTAACTTAAAGATTAAAAATACAAGAAGAACGGAAGAATATATTAAGAACCTCTTCAAAACGATGTTCCAATTACAAAAATTACAAAGCAATATATATAAGTCCGTAATTTATTATAATCAACATACACGATATATACATAATGTATCGGATTCGAGGCAAACATATACATATGGTATACCGAAAAAACTATTTTCCCAAAATATTAAAATATTATTTTGAAGACAATTTCACAATTCGCTGGCTACAAAAAAGATCAATATATATATATATATATATATATATATAGAGTTTGGTTCATATATATAGTATGAGAAATACGAATTATGCTTAAAACTATACAAAATTATACTTACAGCTATACATAATCATGCTTCATAAGCATGATTATGTATAGCTGTAAGCATGATTTTGTATAGTTTTAAGCATAATTCGCACTTCTCACACTAGAATTTATTTGCATGTGAACTTTTCCATATATATATATATATAAATTTAAGTTAGATTTTATAATGATATATAAACTAGACATCAGCTGAATTCATATATAAATGTATTATTAATGTTTCAAACAATAGAATACACTTATTAATCATATCTACCTGTTAAAGGCCATGGACACATAAAAATCATGAAAAATCATACGATATATACAAGCACATGTTTGGAGTTGGTTGGAAAATATTTATCTGGCTGAAAACCCTCGTGTATTTCGACGAGCTAGATAATGACAAAATATCATCATTAATTTAATACCTAATTTTATACTACAAACTACAATTATGTGCCGTCAATAGCATTATATATCTCTCTGTCACACACACACACACACATATTGGAATAAATTTTAGTAGTTACATATATTTATTAACAAACTCAATTAAAAAGTATTAGGTAAATTTTTGTCGTCATTTAATTGTATATTCACTTTTTCCCACTTAATTGAATTAATGATTATTGGCTTAGTTTTCTTATTCAACACTATCATGCATGACAACACGTATATTAATTATTATCTGTAACCGACTATTAGCGAAGTCATTATATATATTTCCAAAAGCCAGATTAATCCTATTTAAGCGATAAACTAAAATTGATTATTGATTGAATGAACGTAATTTCAATCATGTAAAGCATGGTATGGTACGCGATGTATTCTTCATTAGCAACACTATAATTAATTTTCTTTGAATATAAAGTTAGCAACATTATCCATTAATTATCGTTTTGAAAAAAAATTAGCACGATTAATTGCTATATTATTTTTCTCAACAATAGATAACCATTCAAACAATTTTATAATTTAATTAAAACCTTATCTTCCACAGAAAACTACTATTGTTTAATTTATTATTTTCGCTAATAGGGGAAATATTACAGCATGGAGAGCCGTTGATGCTGATGATGACGATGATTGTGGGCCCTGCAAGCGAAGAAAATCCTCCATTTCTCTGTAACTGTCGGCTTCTAGTTCTAATTGCTTCTTAATCATATTTAATTTTCAACTAATTTATTTAGGACGGCCAATTATTCAAAAAATATAATATTATATAATTAAATTCTCCCTCCATAAATACCTCTTCCTCCCCAAACTCACTACCTCACTCACTCCGCACCATCTTCTCCATTTTCACACACTACACGGACTAAAGCAGCCATGACTAAGGACGTCGAGTACGCGGCGGAGCCGGCGCCGGAATTCTCAGCCAAGGACTACCACGATCCGCCGCCGGCACCGCTAATCGATTTCGATGAGCTGACCAAATGGTCCTTCTACAGAGCGCTGATCGCCGAGTTCATCGCTACGCTCCTCTTCCTGTACGTCACCGTTTTGACGGTAATCGGCTACAAGCACCAGAGCGACACCACAGCCGGCGGCGACGACTGCGGCGGAGTCGGAATCCTCGGAATCGCCTGGGCGTTCGGCGGCATGATCTTCGTCCTCGTCTACTGCACCGCCGGAATCTCCGGTAAGTAATTCGAAATTCGAATCGCTCTCGATTTCTTTCGTCGGATCTGTAATTGACGGTAATGGCGGATTGCAGGAGGGCACATAAATCCGGCGGTGACGTTCGGATTGTTTCTGGCGCGGAAGGTATCGCTAATCAGGGCAGTTCTGTACATGGTGGCGCAGAGTTTGGGGGCGATCTGCGGCGTGGGATTGGTGAAAGCTTTCCAGAAATCGTTCTACAACAAGTACGGCGGCGGTGCTAATGAACTCGCCGACGGCTACAACAAGGGCACTGGATTGGGCGCCGAGATCATTGGTACCTTCGTTTTGGTTTACACTGTTTTCTCTGCCACCGATCCCAAGAGAAGTGCCAGAGACTCCCATGTTCCAGTAAGCTTAATTCCTCTTTCCCATTAAACTCTCAAATTAATTCAATTAGATTATACTACTAATTAAGTTTAAATATGAATCTGTTAACATCTGAATTATGTGACAATATTAGGGATTTAAGGAGGAAATCTATGTGTTTGTGTTTGTGGTGTTGGTTTATTTGAATAATTAAGGACCTAATTAATCTGTATTTTAAACTAAGCATATCCTTAAATGTAATACGAGATCAATAAATAAATAAAATTAAATTGCAGCTCATGATGCTGAACTGCTAGCGTAATGGGAGTATCATATTTTCAAATTGGTTAATTAGTGATTAATTAAAAAAAAATGAATGAAGGTGTTGGCCCCACTTCCAATCGGATTCGCGGTGTTCATGGTTCATTTGGCCACCATCCCCATCACCGGCACCGGCATCAACCCTGCCCGGAGTTTCGGCGCCGCCGTCATCTACAACAAGGAGAAGGCCTGGGATGATCAGGTAATTATTTCATTATTTCATTTTTCTTAACATGATGTTTTTATTTTTATTTATTAGTAGTAATTAATATGTTTGTGAATATATGTAATACAGTGGATATTCTGGGTTGGACCATTCATCGGAGCCGCCATTGCTGCATTCTACCACCAATTCATATTGAGGGCATCAGCCATTAAAGCTCTGGGATCTTTCAGAAGCAATGCATGATGAGAAATGTTATTATTGGATTAAAGGAAGATGATTCCATCAAATTGTAGATATCGAATTTCTGTGTCTTCTTCTTTATTTTCTCTCTTGTAATTTATTTTCGGCTTCCCTCAGTTCCCTTTTCTCCAATTGATCTTTAGTTAATTTTTTTTAGTTTTTCTGTAACGTTCATGTGTAATAATTTGAGTTTCTTTAATGCTATCTTTTGTAATTTCACTTATCATTATAATTGAGTGCATTTTGGAGGTTGATTTATCATTGATAAATTCGTGTATATATGTCATATTTTCTAAGTCACTTCCTCGAAATTTCCTTACTAATATAGTAGTAGTAATACTTATCTTTAATTAATTGAAAGTAAGATGCTAATCAGTAACCACCAAGTTTCTTTTATGAGTTGTTTTCTTCAATAATAAATGTATAAAAAGGAAAACAATCACCTCGATTTTTCTAGATTTGACACCTTTTATTTTCCTTATTCTCCTTTGAGAATGAACGACAACTTTTTCGAGCAATGTAATTGTAAAGGCGCTCTAACCAAAATTAACTAAAGATTATTATGAACACATGTCACCTTTTCTGCGGTTTAATTGTACAAACTGACTTTAAATTTTTTAATCTCTCTTTAGTAATATTTATATTATGCTGATTACAACAAAACAAATTAGCATCGATTTAACTAGAGAAAGTGACACAGAGTGACACAGCATATCCTAAGGAACAAATTAAATGACGAAAATAGAAATGGAAGAAACTTCAAGAACCCAAGTGTTCGTCATTACCTTTTTCATGATTTATAATTTAGTTTATTCATAGACATGGTAATTTGGAATTGGTGATTTTCTCTTCATCTATTAAATGATATTTTGGCCAATTATTATTGTATTAGTGTGTTTCACTCGTTTACACAAATATAAATATGTAGAAATACAATGAAAAATGAAATTTAAGTTATTTTTGTTCGACCAGCTAGCTGGTGGTAGGTATTTTCAAATTTGTCCTCTTGCATATGCATTGTTGAGATACTGCGCTAATAATTAAATAAAAATAAAAATAATTAAGGTCACTGCATAATTTTTGTGGTGAGAGAGTGAAGATAACTTTGTTTTAATAAATATAAAAAAGCTATATCAATGACAAGTGTGATGACGATATGGTCGGTCTCCTAATCCATTAATTTAACAAAAGTACTAAATTTTTTAATACTAGTTTTCAAATGGAGCCCAATTAATCACATAATTAATTCGACTATGTCATCATTTAACAGTGCGGTTAAAGTAAAGTTTGACTCTCACTAAACCATTTATAAGTGATGCATGGAGGGGAGGAAAAGTATACATAATTTTACTACTAAATCAATGAATTTTTTAAATTAATTTATTTTGATTTTCTTCTTTTTTATTTTGGGCCTAATACTAGAGGGAGGTGCCATCGGAACCGGAACCGTCGGTTTTTAACCGGAACCGGGCGGTTCCGAACTGACCCGAGGAACCGGTGGAACTGACGGTTCGGTTTTGGTTCCGAAAGTTTGGAACCGGGAACCGGCAGTTCGGTTCCGGTTCGGAATCGAAAAGAACCGTTTTTTTTTTTTTTTTTTTTTTAAAATTCTAATTTTATTTTATGTTTCAATATTATACTTATATTTGTATACTTATTTGATGTAACATTTGATTACTGATTAGTGTGTTACACTTTTTTATATGGAAATGTTTATATTTGTAAAGTTAAATAGTTTTATCATTTAATTTATAATTCACAATTTAATAAGCTAAAATAAATAAGACTAAATAGAAAAAATATCTTTAAATTAATAATAAACAATGTCACATGATGATGAAGAATTGAAGATGACAATTTACATAAAAGATGTCATATTGTCATCAAAGTGAAATTAATTGTAGATGCTTTTAAATACAAAAAATATTATGAAAAAAGATATTAAGTATAAATAAAATTTATACATATAATAATAATTATTAAGTATGATATTAGCAATGAGAACAAATGGGATGAGGTCTTTGAACATGATCCAATCTGTACCACCGAAGTAGAAACCGACACCGATGCCTCTGAAGAAACGGATGATTTCGATGATGATTTCAATTTCGACGATATATAGTGGTCTATTAAAATGCTTAGACGAGTCATCTTTTTCCTCACGGAGGTTTTAATGAGGTTCGGCCGTTGGAATCGACATGTGATATCCAAGAGTTTAGGATTAATAATAATAAAAATTTAAACAATCTCACTCTCAATTATTTTTTTACATTTTATAATTTGAATTGTCTTACAATTAAAATTAGATCAATAAACAACGATGCATTGAATCATAATCGAACGAAAAAAAATAAAAAAATAAAAAAATCGGTTCCTATCCGGTTCCGAAACTGGAACCGAACCGGAACCGTCGGTTCCAGGAACCGGAACCGGAACCGTTACTGTTCCGGTTCGGTTCCGGTTCCGGTTCCGGCCATCTTGGAACCGGAATCGCCGGTTCAGTTCCGGTGCGGTTCCGGTTCCGGAACCGTGGGCACCTCTACCTAATACTATACCTATTTATTATCCTCTTGGGGGATTTTAAACATAGCCCCCATTTCTCTCCTTATAGCCCCAAATAATAATAATAATAAACTTAATTATGAATATACAATAATGTCCTTATATAGCCCCCAATAATTAATTCTTAACAAAATATAATTAAAGTTATATTGCCTCCGTTATTTAGAGTTGCATAGTTTTGACGGACCTCATAGTGAAGAACATTAAAAAAAAAAAACAATCATCTTCCCACCTTTCTTTCTCTCTATCTCTAACTTGTAACTACAAACACAGAGCATATTCATACAAGAAATAATTGTACTGGGGAATTAAGAGAACGAAAATGGGATATTTTAGAATATTAATGGACTTCACAAATGGTCTGTGATAGGATAGCCGACAATGCTGAACATCGTACCCAAAAGCCAAGACCTTCATCTTCTAGGTTTCTACAACTGTTTGAATAACTTCTCTCTCTCTTTCTCTCTCTAAAAAGGTGATGTGTGGAGCAAAAGGTATGAATTTTTGGCATTTCGATTTTAATTCTATTGCTTTATTTTTTTCTTTAAAATTTTCTTTTTCATTTCAATCAGTTTCTCATGTTTCGTTTTCCCTATAATCTGCTTTTTAGGAAGAAATTTCTGGAAAATATGAAGCAGATGTTGAATTTATGCGGAGGAAATTGAAGAGACTTTATCACGATGAACAATAAACACTGTGAAATTAAATCTCATTTCAATTAATTCCTTAGATTCAAGCCTAGAAAGTAGTAGCAACGGTGGCGAGGTCGGCACATTACTATCCTTCAAGCACTCTTCAATTCAATCTGATCCCAAAGGCTTCTTAGCGAACTGGTCTCCTTCTTCTTTGCTCCGGGGACCGTGTTTGTAGAGTGGCGTCTCCTGCTCTGACGCCGGCAGAGTTTTCCGGCTAGACTTCACCAATACTGCCCTAATCGGCTGCCTCCACCTCTCCGATCTGACGCCGCTCACCGCTCTCACCGCCATTCTCTTCAACGACAATTTCTTCGACGGGAACCATAATTATGCAAAGTTGCTCTCTACTTTCTGCTTGCAAAGTTGCATATTTATGCAAAAAGTCGCATTAACGGAGGCTACAGAACTTTAATTATGTTTTGTTAAGAACGGAGGCAATATAACCTTAATTATGTTTTGTTAAGAATCAATAATTGGGGGCTATATAAAGGGCACAATTGTATATTAATAATTAAGTTTATCATTATTATTATTTGGGGGCTATAAGGAGAGAAATGGGGGCTGTGTTTAAAATCCCCCTATCCTTATTTCCTGATTTAGGCCCAAAAGTTTGAAATGAGTCAGCCCAAAATATTAAAAGGCCCAAACGTGATTACAGTGATCGAAGCATGGGCTTATTTTCTTTTTGACCAAAAATGGGCGTATTTGTTTTTTTCTTGAATTTCGGATAAAAGGAATAACAAGATACCCAAAACGGCGTAGTTTGGATGATCATTTGACGCTCCACCGCGGGCATATAGTGTGCCGAGATCTACGAATGCGATCCAAAGTCATTAGCAATGGCGACTAGACTCACTTTGCAGCTCCTACTTCTCTCCCTCCTCCTCTTCTCCCTCCTTTCCACCCCCATTCTCGCCTCCTCTACCGCCGAAGACGACGACGAGGACCTCAGCTTCCTCGAGGAACCGGAATCCGGCGACGCCGTGCCCAGTCACCACCACCAGTCCGATGCCGAATTCTCGGAGGGAGAGGATGAAGATTTCGAGAACTACGACGACTTCGATGTACCTTCGGACTTCAATCATGGTGAGGAAGGCGACGACGAAGTCGCCACATTTGACGAGAAGGACGTCGTGGTATTGAGTGACCGCAATTTCAGTGGTTTCATCGACGACAATAAGTACGTAATGGTGGAGTTCTACGCGCCGTGGTGCGGCCACTGCAAATCCCTGGCGCCGGAATACGCGGCCGCGGCCACCGAGCTGAAGGCGGCGGACGTGAAGCTTGCTAAGGTGGACGCGACGAAGGAGAACACGCTGGCGGAGAATTATGAAGTTCAGGGGTTTCCGACCGTGTATTTTTTTGTGGATGGGGAGCATCAAACTTACTCCGGTCAGCGTACGAAGTGAGTGTTTTTATTTTAATTCTTTCGAGCTGGATTTCTAGTTAAGAATGCTTGTTTTGTTTGATGGCCATTTCATTGAAGGATTGGAAGAGAGTTCATTTTTCCTAGTTTTCAGGCATTTAATCTAGGCATTTTATTAGGGCATTGAATAAAGTTCTGTCGATATGGATCCGCTTTCAGTGAATATTGGTTGTTATGGTGCTGAGCTCCTATCTTCATAGCCTGCTTGAAATGATTACTTGAGGTTCAGGGATTTATTGATAATATTAGCTTAGGCTCATAGAGGAATGTGACATCTGCTGGATAAATTTTCCATGATTTTAAAAATTTAAGTACGAGTTCATTTTGTTTGTTCGTTTATTTATTAGAGCAGAAATGATGATGAAGCTTCAAGCTACTAGTAGCTATCGAGATGACGTTTTGTTTCTCCTAGATTCCTCATATCTTGCTATAAAATTCTCAAGCTAGGATATTAAGGATAGACTGGGTAGCATTATAAATCCCCCTTATCTGTGTTGCTCAGACCATGAATAAGTCAAAAACCAATGTACATTCTTATTATATTTTGGATAAGGAGTCAAAGTTTGCATTTAATTGTTTCGTGGTTCTTTTCAAAAGTTAAAAATAAAAAGTTGATCTTCGTACAGGGATGCCATCGTTACCTGGATCAAGAAGAAAACTGGACCAGGTATATCCAACATAACTACAGCAGAGGATGCAGAGCATGTATTGACGTCTGAGGATAAGGTTGTTTTAGCCTTCCTCGAGTCATTGGTGGTAAGCTACTACATTATTTGGCGGTTTTTTCTTGTAAATTTTTCATTATTTGTATGTGTGATTATTCACATAGTCTTTTTACACTTATGTTTGTGTTCTATTGGTAATAGTATGTTATCTAATTGTCTGTTTAAAACTTATACTTATCCCTTTTCATTTAATAGTGACCTGGGTTCCTTGGCAACACAAGCAAGCTCATCTTGTGTCCATACTTTTCCTTCATGATATAGCTGTTATTTTCTTGTGTTGTTTGCAACTGATAGACTAGCCTTGGAGCAACTTAACGTCCTTTAATTATGAAGGAAAGCGGTCATCATTTGTTCAAGAATTGCATTACCTCATTTCTTTCAAAGCAATACAGATCCCTTTTGGAGATAAATCAGTGCTTTCATCTGTCATGAACTAATGCTATTCCCAGGATAGTGGATGCCAAATGATTCAGAAGCATTCTGAACATAATTCCTATTGATTGTGACAGGGTCCTGACAGTGAAGAGTTTGCAGCTGCATCAAAGCTTGATGATGATGTCAACTTTTACCAAACTGCAAATTCCAATGTGGCGAAGTTGTTTAACTTGGAAGCTGATGTTAAGCGCCCCGCGATAGTCTTACTGAAGAAAGAGGTGGAGAAAGTGACACATTTTGGTTCGTGACCAACACACCGTAGTTTTGTCAGCCTTCTTCTTCCTGCCTTTATGTCTCAGATTAAATTTCATCCACTTGATTCCTTGTGCAGATGGTCAATTCAAAAAGTCTGAAATAGCTAAGTTTGTTTCCGCCAACAAACTTCCTTTAGTTATCACTTTTAGCAGAGAAAGTGCTTCACTCATATTTGAGAGTCAAATAAAAAAGCAGGTTCTTTCAAAGCCTTCTATTCCTTTCACCTTTGTACTTGAAATTCACTCTAATCTTTTATTCGTATGGTTTTTAGTTGCCACTATTACTCAACTGAGCACTGCATTGCAAATTCAGGTTTTGCTTTTTGCCACATCTAATTCACAAAAGGCCTTTCAAGCATTTCAAGAAGCTGCAAATCTCTTCAAGGGAAAGGTACTGTAAATCCGTGCCTTTTGACAATCTTTTGTATGTACGAAGGTTGAATGGTGCTCATTAGTATTTCTATATCAGCAAGGTTGTAAAATTTCAGACAGTATTATAACTTTTCTATTCATGCAATTAGTATTAAGTTGACAATTATTTTCTTCATAAGTGCCATTGCCCTATTTCTGCAACTGATGGTTACAAAATTCTATACTTGCATGGATAAAGGAACTATGCTCCAAGAGCATACTTACATAATTTTAATAAGATATATTTTACTGAAAGTTTATTTATCAAGAATCAAGATCATGGCTTCATAACCTATTCCCCAATTATTGCAGCTTATATTTGTATATGTGGATATTGCCAATGAAGAAGTAGGGAAGCCTGTGGCAGAATATTTTGGAATCACCGGAGACGATCCAAAAGTAACATTTTTCTAAACTTTCACCTTGACCTTATCTCTTTTTTATGTTTGCTTTACCTGTTGGGAAACTTCGATCCTGCAATGTTTAATTGTCCCGACTTTTCCTGCAGGTTTTGGGCTACACTGGAGGTGATGAGACTAAGAAATATGTGTTTGATGGGGAAATTACTCTTGAGAAAATCAAGGTAGAAATCTAGAAATTACTCTTATCTACAGCTTCATTTTCTCTCTTCTCGTTTTATTTCGCGTTACGTGTTATTATACATGGGATTCTACTATCAAAGAGCATTCACGTTGATGACGCTGTCCTGTTCATTTCATTAGGCATTTGGGGAGGCTTTCTTGGAAGACAAGCTAAAACCATTCTATAAATCAGACCCGATTCCTGAGAATGTGAGTTGTGGCTGGCTCTTTAGATCTGATCAATTCGTGATTTTAGTGTGCTGATCGACATTTTTCTCAATTGTTTCATGTTACAGAATGATGGAGATGTTAAAATCATCGTCGGTAACAATTTTGATGAGATTGTCTTGGATGAGTCTAAAGATGTTCTCCTCGAGGTAAGCATTCATGACATTGATAGAGCACGATATCTTCTCCGATGGTTTTCGAGCTCACTAACATCTTCTCCTGTATAATAGATTTATGCACCATGGTGTGGCCATTGCAAATCTCTCGAACCTACATACAATAAACTCGCTCAACACTTACGTGGTGTCGAATCTATAATCATAGCGAAAATGGACGGTACCACTAATGAACACCCGAGCGCCAAGGTATTTTCAGATTGGACTTCCGAAATTTGAAAAAAAAATTGATCCTTCAACTATTCCTGATCTTTTCTGATTTGCAGGCTGAAGGATTCCCCACAATTCTCTTTTTCCCAGCAGGAAAGAAGGGTGCAGATCCTGTAAGCCACGATTCAAATCTTCATCTTCTTTTTTCGCTGCTCGATTTCTTTGCTGTTCTACGAATGACAACTGTATTTGGCTCGATTAATTGCAGATTCCAGTCGAGTCGGAGCGTACAGTGGTGGCGTTGTACAAGTTCATAAAGAAGCATGCATCTATCCCTTTCAAGCTACAAAAACCCACTTCGTCTGAGGATTCTGATACCAAGCAAGACACTACTACGACCTCCATTGATGATGTGAAGGATGAGCTGTAGAGGTTAACGCTGCAGTCTGATAGTGTGCTTATAGGAACATGAATCTAATGGAAATTGAAAATCATGTAACTTATCAATTCTCAGTTTTGATTACATGTACCATGGGATTATTTCATTGTGAGATGCCCCGATTTCTCCATGCAAATTGTTTTATTTTTCTTCTAAATCTTGCCAGTAATACAATACGAATATATAGGATTGTTTATGAAAATGAACAAAGTACATAATTGTTAATTAATCAACTTTTAGATCGACATAAATAAAAAGCAACTCCGTTAAAAATTGAGGAATTTATTTCGAAATATTTGTTAATTTAAGTTGAGGAGAAGGTAAGGACGTGCCGTATTTATTTACAACGAAAGGTGAGGATTGGACTAGACAAAAGTGTTAATGAAAAATCATTTGCAATAAACCTCATATGCGAGCGAGCATATAGAAATTAGAAAATCTAAACATATTGATAGGGTGGATCTTTCTAGATTTTTGAAAACGTTGGTATGTTCCCGATCCAAACGCGTAGTTTGGGTATCCGAACCAGACTTGATTGGGTATTGGAACGGGATGCGGATGATATTATTATTATTATTATTATTATTATTATTATTATTATTATTATTATTATTATTATTATTATTATTATTATTATTATTATTATTATTATTATTATTATTATTATTATTATTATTATTGTAGGTCCCGATAAATAGATATTGGTGTATAGGGGGGGGGGGGGAATACACCAATTAGCCAACAGTTTTGACTTATATATATTAAATTTGATCTTACTGAGTCGTCACTTCAGTTTATCAGAACAGTTTAGTTTTTCCAGCTCAAACAGTGAAATGCTGAGCTTACAAAACTAACCTGCGTGCGGAAGTTTGGTGGAAAGGTTGGCTAACAGTTTTCAAGGCAGTTTTAGAAAAGACTTTAGTTCATCAACAATTTATGCAAGACAGGTTGCAGTGGTGCAGGTTGTGAACATGAAAACTGTGTTAAGTAAAGATGTAAGAATAAATAGTGAGAAACACTAGGAGTTTTTATCGTGGTTCGGAGTAAACAGCTCCTACGTCCACGCCAGATCCCGTCGAATCTGTAATCCCTTAACTTGAGATTTTTCGCTCCTTTTAACACTGGTGGAGGTTCCAGTCCAAATTCAAGTCTCTCTTCAGACTGAATCTAGCACGATTCTTGAGTCGTGTCTCTTCTAACTTTATATACAAACTTACATACAATCTTACTAATGCTAAACAACTAGCACTTATAATCAAACTGGAAAGCTGTGAAAAGCTATCACCGTTTGGAATACAACTCTATCAACTACACTGAATATCAGCAGTGATGGTAGTGAGAGTGTGGGTTGTATTCTAGTAAGACAGATTCTAGAAAGAATAGAAATCTACAAAGATCAACACTTGGGAAAGCTCTAGTGATTTCGAGTGTTGATTGTGTGAATATTGAGCTTGAGATTGCTGCAGCATTTCAGCTTGTAATTTGAGTTTCCCGTACCTTCTTTCTGGAATGACTTGAGGTATTTATAGAGAAACATTTGTAATAGAGCCGTTGTGTGTGTCAGGACATGCAGAACTGTACACTGACACAATTAAGGTCGTTGAGTTGATGACAGATTCCTCAGCCACAGCTCAGGTTGGACTTTGCAGGTCAAGCTTCCTATACCTCGAACTGTCTTCAGTCTTCTGTAACCTTCGTGCAAAATCTTCGAGTTTGGTTGGAGCAGATTACATAGACAGATTATATAAAGGAACATTATGACAGGTTTGAGTAGAATAGGTACAAGGTTGCACTACCAACCTTGACCTTTACATAGCAACCTGTCCGGGTTAAGCTTGACTGATCCAAACACGGAGACCAGCCTGTTCCAATTAAAATCTAATGACTAAGTGTGGTTTCTAATAGCATTATCAAAATTATCAAAAGGGTTCCCAACAATTTCCCCCTTTTTGATAATGCCGAAACCCACACTTTACATCTTGTCTTAGAAGATTTGAACTTTACCAAAAACATAACCAAGGTTTGAAGTTCAGCCAGCTGCATGAGAAAAAGTGTTAGGAAATTTTAAAGCAAAACATGCAGAGGCCTGGACAATGAGATTTTGTCATCAGGAACAAAATATGATCATTTTTCATTTATAGTATCAACTTAATTGATGTACACAGATTACAGAGTTGATACAACAAATGAGTGAAAGCTATCAAGTCACTTCCTCACAATCTTGAATCTCTCTTCAACGATCTTCTCCTTGCTTACAGATCCCATAGCTGCGTAGATGCTGTCACGGATCGACCTGTACTCATCACAACTTGTGGTCTTGCAACCGTACTGAGCTGCGATATTCCTTATGAAAGTATTGATCCGGTCGATGTCTGGAGTATCAGTGCCGCAGACAGTGGGAGGTTGGAAGGTCTCTATTTGAGGCGGATTGATCGTGACCTTCGCCTCTGCAGCTTTCGCACAGACTCTTTTAATGAATTCGCGGTCGGGAAAAGCTTGCATCCAGCTGTAAAAGGCAGATTTGGTATCACCAGTGTAGCGAGCATCAACCTGCAACCAGTAGTGGTGTAGGATGAACTAGTTCAGGAACTCGTCCCACAAAGGCTGATCTTCCACTGGTAGCCAATCAGTTGGCTCTCTTTTGTCAGCTTGATCCTTGCAGCTTTCAAGACCTCGGAAGCTTCTGACGCGAGCTTTGTCCCTTGCTCTCTGTTTCCTCAGATCTTCGAGAAACAACTTCTGCTTGCCTTCATTCTCGCATTCATCTGCGGTGTAGCCAGCTTCTGCCATCATTCGAATAAGAGAGGCTTCACCCTGTGCCCTTTCTTGCTCAGACCGCTTCTGGGCAGCAGGTTGAGGGACAGCTGTCACAGGCGGAACAACTTCTGATTGAGTCAAAGGAGGTTGGGTGACCTTTTTCTCCTTGCCTTTCGCTTTGGCAGCAGTGCGTTTGCTTTTCCCTTCCCCTTTTTCGGCATTATCAATTAAGTGCTGAACAGTGGTATTGAGGGAGGCTTGCTCATTGGAGATTAAGGACAGGTCAGTGCTGATCTTCTCTTTAAACTGTAGGAGGGAGTTGATGTTCCCTTGCATCTCTTCTTCTTTCTTCAGAGAGCTGGATGAGGCTTGAGCGAGCTTTGAAGAGAAGCTGTTGACAAGCTGGTTGAGCTGTTCAAACTCGTACCGCAGGTTGTCAACTGAAGATGCGTAGGCGACCTTCAATTCGGATAGCTGGTTGGGAAGCAGCTTGTCCATTGCAGCTTTCAGCTGAGTGGAGATGAAGGTTTCGAACTGGCTTGCCACTTCATCCTTGATAACCTATGGCATTTCAGCCTTGATGTTTGACAGCATGGCAGATGCTGCTGTGTCCATTGCGTCAATTTTGTCCGCAATCTTCTGGTGTTCAGCAACCTCGGTGGCCTTCACCTTGGAAACTTCCTCAATGATAAATTTCTTCAAATCTGCTTGCACAGCAGTGGGAGGAGTTCCTGCGGTTGCTACAGAATAGACCAGTACTCGATCATGATCGGACACTGCGTCTCCGCTGTTCTGGGATGGAGAAGGAATTGGACTGAAATCTTCATCCTCCAGAAACCTGTAATTGTAAGAGTCGCGATCGTGAGAGTAGAAAGGTTTCAAGTCAACATTGAGTACCTTGGCCTCTCTCTTCATCCTAGAGAGGACGGACTTCTTGAAGCAATCGCGAGCTTCAGGAATGGAGGTATAGCCAAAATACGTCCCAAGGTTGTGCTCTTCAACCTCTAGCTGTTCAATGGGGTGGATAAGGAAGATGGACTTCAAATCACAGTAAGATCTATCCTTCCCATCGAGCAGAGCACGAAGCCGAATTGCCAACTGTCTGGTCTCTGGTGTGAGATCAATTCCGGGAAAAGACTCCATGATAGTCTTCTCAGCTTCGATCTCGATGGAGTTGACCAACATGGCAGCTGCAGTCTTGATCGGATCTTCTTCTACATCATCATCATCGGATGAAAGGATAAGATGGAGGTCAAGCTCTGGAGGCGAGCTGTGATGATGAGAAGCTTCACCGGACTGCTGGTGGATGACGATGGAGGTATCAAGATTTTCTTCCTCGAAATCGGTGTCATCCTCCGGTTGAGATTCGCTGTGGCCTTGGCCAGCTTGCTCCGAAGCTGTTGACTGGAAGATATCACGAACAGAGGGTACAGGTATTGAAACCTGTGCTTCGAGAGCTGTCTGTTCCGGGATGTCTTCAAAGGTTTGACGAGCAGGTTGGTGCTGAACTTCTATGGAGGCAAACTCCGTATGCAACCTGCGTGATATGGGAGTTGGAGATTTGATACGCACAGACTTGGCAGGTCTGTCAAGCTGCTTACTAGGGGCAAGCTGCCTCTTTCTCCGAATGCCACGCTGCTCTGGTGGTACCCAAGCTGGGTTAGATCGACCCATGTCGTACAGGAACGGCTTCACCACATCATCATTCTTGGCAAAGACGGTCATGTCGACACCAATTATTAGTTCGAGCTGCTTCTGGTCCTTGGGGACCTTTTCCTTGATGAAATCAGTCATTCCACTCCAGTTGAGGTTGGGGTCGAGGCAGTGAATGAGAGAGCAGATCTTGGTGCCTAGGCGCAGATTCCTGGCAATGCAGAATTCGGTCACCACGTCGCCTTCATAGGTGATCGAGAGCTGCTTGACTTCTTCATTGAGGAGCTCGAGGAGAAATCGGGCCCAGTTCACGTTTAGACGCTGCACGATTGCAGTCATCACTCTAAACTTCGCTGGAGTGACATCGTCGTGGTTACCAGAGTAACCAAGGAAAACTTTGTGAACGAAGTCAAAGAGGGCTCTGTACGCAGGTCTCAGCAGAGGGCGCGAGAACCTCTTTCCATCATACTCGGCTGCGGGCTGCATCAGAGCTTTCTGGTAAACTGTTTCCAGATCTGCATCCGGAACGTCCAAAATTAAGCCCATTGGCTTGTGATACAGGATCTCCACAGTTCTTGAATCAGCGATGCCGTAGGTGCGGGAGATGAGCGAGAGGATATGAATAGGCTCGTCGGGCACACCAGGCAAAGGAAGATGGAATTGGGCAGAGTCGACATCTTCCGGGCAGAAATATGATAGATAGAACATCGCGACTTGCTGCGGAAGCCAGAATTTTGGCTCATGAGTAATAATCTTATAAAATCCGTCCGCTTCCTGGATGGCGGAGTACATCTCGTTCAAGCCGGCGTAATCATAGGTTGAGAGATTTGCTGCAGGCTCTGTGAGAATGTACTGCTGTAGATACTGGATCTTTTGTTCGGTTGTTTGTGGAAGAGTCTGAGACGTGGATTCTCCTGCCATTTCAAGAACGTATAAATGAGAACGTGAATGTGAAATTGTGAAAGAGAGTTGCAGAGAAAAAAAATGGCGGAAGAATGCAGAAATTGAATTGAGAACGACGATGCACAGTTACATTCTTATATAAAAGATAAAGCGGGTGGTTGAGATTGAAGCATATCAATCGATCAACGGATGGGATTGAATCCCTGGAAATCCGTGAGATAGTGGGCGCGTGGGGTTGGTTGTGTATCCCACTCGCACTACCCTAACACTCAACCGTCGCCTCGCATTAAATGCGGATTTGATACTTTGCATGCGCCTTTTGACATACATGGAAAGTGAAGCAAGAATGTTAAGTACTGTGTCAGAATATCCTTAACAAAGATTTCAATAAATAACAAAACACATGCTTCAATAAATGAAAATGATTGATAAGGTATATAATTGATTAAGTGAAGCAAAAATATTTCATTAAAATTTGAATATTTGAAATATTAAGGCATATCATTGACATATATAGAACTTGATTAAGAAAATGGAGACTGATACAGGTCATCCATTACACTTCCCTATTCAAACTGTCTTATTCACAGTTTCTGATCAAACAGGTTCCACTGTTTATAAGTTCACAGCTTTTATCTAGCTGGACTGTCCTCTGTCCTTTGTGAACTGCTCTTGTGCATCCTTTTCACCAATGTGAGCTTTGATGAATTCCCACAGCTTGGCGTTCTCAGTTTGCAAGGCTGCAACCTTTTCATCAATGTACAGCTTGCTCTCCAGTTCCAGCATGTTAAGCCTTCGAGACATCTTAAGAAACTCTGCTTTGTAGAAGGCTAACATCTGGTCCACTGCTGTGGAGCTGTTGAGAGAGGATGTAGGAGCTTCTGTGACAGGAGCTTGGGACTGAGCTTTGGACGGGAAACCTGGAGGGGTGCCTGGAGGGGACTGTTCACCAGCAGGTTTCACTCCAACCTGTGGAGAGGCAGATTGCGTTGTGGTCGCAGGTGGTGTGAGGGCGCAGCTTGCAGATCTTCCAGCTTCCTCTTTCCTTTTCTAACTGACTCAACTGGACGCTGTCATCTTCATCATTCTCACTGCTATCATCTTCTTCTTCAGCTACATCTACCTTTGAGTCACGCATTTCTGTGAGCAGAAGCTTGGCAGCACCTTTGGCCTTGTTGATCTTGTGAGGCAAGATGCCAAGAATCATGATCAACTGGTTGCAGGTGTGAGGAACCAGCTTGTCATCAGGAAATCCAGTGCAGACACGCCATACGCGATTTGTAAGCGTTCTCTGCAGAATGATAGAGAGCTTGGTGCCATGACGAAGTTGCATGTTGGCCTTGATCCTAGCAGGTAGCTCTGCAGCTTCCTTGATGAACAGATTGACTAGTAATCTTGCCCAGTTAACATGTAACTGCTTCACCACAGCAGTTAGCAGTTTAAACTTCGATAGAGTGACAGACTCATTCGAGCCTAGGTAAGAGAAGAACACGTTGTGAACGAACTCGAACAGAAATCTGTACTCGGACTTCAGGTCGTGGCGGTTGAAAGTTCTCTGATCATAGATCTTTTTGGGCTCGAACAGAGCTTGTTGATATACATCGTTGACGGATTCTAAGGGCACATCATCAACCGTTGTGATAGCCCCTGTATCTGATAACCGTAGGTTTGAAGAACGAGAGGAAGAAGATGACGCCGCTCTTCTTCGCTGTTGACGAGAAAAGTTGCCGTTGCGGGGTCTCGGCTATTGATTCCAGAGAACACAGCAAATAAGCAACACTTTCCGGTAGCGTTATTCGTGGATGTTGAGTGATGATGTTGAAGAAACCATCACATTGGGTGATAGTCTCAATCATCTGATCCAAACCTCTGTATCCATACGAGTCTAGCACAGCTACCTTCTCAAAGAAGATGAGAGGGGTTGCTTTCTTCACTTGAGCATTCAATGACTCTGTAGACATTTTTGCAGAGAGAGAGTAAGGATTATGAAATTCTGAGTTTATGAAGATGAAAGAACGAAAGAAATTTCTTAGAGAGAGTGAAAAAAATTTTAAAATTTGATTTCAAAGGATTTCAAGAAACGCGTAATGAGATCAAGAATTTTCTTTCTATTTATAGACCTCCAACGGTCAAGATATGATAGATATTCATTCCTTGTTTTTCGTGAAAAACTTTTCAAATTCTTAACAGTAAAAGGATTTTAAAAAAAATAACATATATGACAGAATATATGGGAAGAGGAGATAATTTCAGCTAAGATTTGAATGGAGATTGATACGATATCTCCAGTTCCCCCTTAAAGGTTGACCGGTGATTGTTGACTTTCAACGCAGTTTGTGGCTTCAAGCTGCGTGTCACCTAACTGCTTCTCGTGAGCTGCAGTTTCCAAGTCTGTCTGTCTTTGGCTGTTCTGTACTAGTGAACTGCCTCTTTGTTAGTCTGCAGTTTCCAAGTCAGTCTGCTCTTGGCTGACCTGTGCTAGTGAACTGCTGCCATTCTCTGACTTAGGCTGTGTATCCATTCTGAGCATTCCAAGCTTTCCACACAGCATTTTGAATCTCTCTTCCATGAGAGGTTTTGTTAGAATATCGGCTCTTTGGATGTCAGTATGGATTTTCTCAACTGTTATATCTTGTTTTTCCACGTGATCTCTTATGAAGTGATGCCTTATATCAATATGCTTGCATCTGGTGTGGTAGACATGATTCACAGTGAGAGCTATGGCGCTTGTGCTGTCACAAAAGATAGGTACTTTTCGAACAGTGACATCATAATCTTTGAGTTGTTGTTTCAACCAAAGAATCTGTGCGCAACAGCTTGCCGTTGCCATGTACTCAGCTTCTGTTGTTGAAGTAGCAACTGAAGTTTGCTTCTTTGAAAACCAAGATATTAACTTGCTTCCAAGAAACTGACAGGTCCCTGATGTGGACTTTCTATCAAGTTTGCATCCTCCATAATCTGCATCTGCATAGCCAGTTAGTTCAAAATTATCATCACAAGGGTACCATAAACCGAAGTTTGCAGTTCCCTTGACGTATCTAAGAATTTTCTTGGCTGCTTCTAGATGCGATTCCTTTGGATTAGCTTGATACCGAGCACATATTCCAACTGCAAAAGAAATATCAGGTCGACTTGCAGTAATATAAAGTAAAGAACCAATAATTCCCCTGTACAAAGTTATGCTGGCAGGTTTTCCTTCAGAATCTGGATCTATCTTGCCATTTGCAATCATTGGAATCTTCAGAGGTTTGCTATCTTGGACACCAAATTTGGTTGCCAGCTCGTTAGCATACTTGGATTGACAGATGAAGATACCATCCGCAGATTGCTTGACCTGTAGGCCGAGGAAGAAGTTCATCTCCCCCATCATGGACATTTTGTACTCACACTTCATGAGTTCTCCAAACCTGTCACATAGAAATTTTGACCTAGATCCAAAAATAATGTCATCAACATAAATTTGTACAAGAAGAATATCATCCTTGTACTTGAAAGTAAATAAGGTTTTGTCGACTGATCCTCTTTTAAAACCAGAATGCAGTAGGAATGTAGACAACGTTAAGCTGGTTTCAAACCATATACTGCTTTGTGCAGTTTGTAAACTTTCTCTGGACCTGCTTCCTCGAAACCTGGAGGTTGTTCAACGTAAACTTATTCTCCAAGAATTCCGTTGAGGAAAGCACTCTTTACGTCCATTTGATAGACTTTGAATCTTTGATGAGCTGCATATGCTAGAAACAATCTTATTGCTTCTAATCTTGCTACTGGAGCATAGGTCTCATCATAGTCTATTCCTTCTTGTTGACAGTAACCTTTGGCAACTAATCTTGCCTTATTTCTGATTACTTCAGCATTCTCATCTTTCTTGTTTCTGAATACCCATTTTACATCAATCACTCCTTGATGTGTAGGACGATCAACTAGTGACCATACTCCATTTCTTTTAAACTCATTGAGTTCCTCTTGCATGGCTGTAACCCAGTCGTGGTCGGCAAGAGCTTCTTCAACAGTTTTGGGTTCAGAGTAGGATAGATAACAGCTTAGTAGACAACTTTCACCTATCTGTCTCCTTGTCTTCACACCTGCCCTTGGGTTCCCAACAATGAGATCTTCAGGATGAGCATCAACCCATCTCCTTCGACGAGAGATTTCTTCTTCTGTGAGAGTTGGTTCAGGGTCTGGTATGGGATCTTCAAACTCAGGTAGAGGTTGAGGAGTGAAGGGGTTAAGCTGTTGAAGTTGTTCAACAAGCTGATCCACTGACAGTTCTGCATTGACTGCAGGTTCTATTGAAGTTTCTGGATCAGTTGAAGAGGAGCTGGTTGGGGGAGCTTCTGTTCCCCCTTGGTTTGTTCCCCCTTGCTGAATTGGTGGATTTTGTGAATTAGAATTTTGTACAGGCTCAGCTTCTTCTTCTTGCAAGTCGGTTGGACTCCATATTAGTATTTCATCTCGAAACTGCGTGTTGGAGCCTGTTTGATTTTGACTTGTACCTGTACTTTCATCCGGTTGGGTTTCCCTGTACTCACAAATAGATTCATCAAAAACAACATGTGGGGTTACTTCCACAATATGAGTTTTCTTGTTAAAAACTCTGAAAGCTTTACTGATCTCTGAATATCCTAAAAATATTCCTGGATCTACTTTGCTATCAAAAGTTTTCAACTGTGATTTCCCATTATTATGAATGTAACACACACAGCCAAAAGATTTAAGATATTTAAATCGAGGTTTCTTATCCTTCCACAGCTCGTATGGAGTCTTTCCATGTCTTGTATGAATGACCGATCTGTTCTGAGTGTAGCAAGCTGTGTTGATTGCTTCCGCCCAGAACTTCTTAGGAAGATTGGTTTCATTCAGCATCGTGCGAGCTGCTTCCTTTAGTGATCTGTCGTAACATCTGTTGAGGTGTGCGAGCTGCTGAAGTTTGATGAGTAATTCCACTTTTGGTGCAGTATGATTCAATCATATGATTGAGAAATTCTGTTCCGCGATCGGATCTGATTGAAATCACACTTTTGTTCTTCATATTTGATAGTTTGGTGAGTAGCGCAGGTAGCTCCACTAGTGTCTCCTTCTTCTTATGTAAGAAAATAACCCAAGTATATCGTGAGTAATCATCAACAATAACGAGAGTACACTTTTTACCATTAATGCTTCTAGGAGTCACTGGACCGAATAGATCCAATTGGAGTAATTCCAAGATTCTACTTGTGTTGTGAGCTGCAATGCTTGGGAATGATGATTTGATCTGTTTTCCAGCTTGACAGGCTTCACACACATGATCTTTGTAGTAGACTTGATCTGGAAGGTCATCTGCGAGCTTCTTGCGAGCAAGTTTGTTGATGGCTTTGAAGTTTAAGTGACACAGTCTCTTGTGCCATAGCCAGCTTACTTCAGGTGCAGATTTGGTGACCAGACAGGTTTCTTTTTCATCTGACCATTGTACTATGTACAAGTTATCCTGCAAAATACCGGTAAGAAGAATTTCTTCTCCTTCCTTGTTCTTTATAGCACACTTGTTAGCAGAAAACTCTACTCTTTTTCTGTTAGAGCAGAACTGGCTTACAGAAAAGAGATTATGATTTAAACCTTCAACATAAGTGACATTAGATATTGTTGTTTTACCAACAATTAGATTACCGTAGCCTCTTGTTTTCCCTTTAGAGTCTCCTCCAAAAGCAACTAGAGGTCCATCACATTCAATGAAGTTTGTAAGCAAGCTTTTGTCACAGGTCATATGCTTTGTGCAGCCACTGTCAATGATCCAGATCGCGCCGCGAGCTGGTCGCTTCCTCCTTTGAGTTTTCCCATCCTGCAATTAGACAGTTTTAGCAACCCATATGAATTTGGGTGCTTTGTTAGCAGGTTGAGATTTGGCAGCTTGGTTTCCAAGTTTCTTCTTTTGGAAACTCCTGTTTACTCGTGGCTTGGTCCGTTGCACATTTGAGTAGGTTCCATTTGAGTATGCAGTTTGCAGATGATAATGAGCGGGTTGATAAAGATCATTTTGATATCTTTGCTCCATGTATCTACATCTGCAGCGATCATTTCCAAATCCACTTCCGTGTGGAAATTGATAGTGCATACTTGATAGCTCAGGATATTGGTACCAATGATGGTTGTACCAGTAACCTTCATTGTCAAGTCTCTGTTGGTTTGGCCACTGCTCATAGTAGTTTCGTTGTGGTTGAGCAGTTTTCGGTTGAGAAACTGCTTTTCCTTTGTTAGCAGTTTGCACTTTTCTTTGAGTAGGTTGGCTTCCTTTTTGATAAGCAGGTTGACCATGCAGTTTCCTAGGTCGCACAACCTTTTGCTGTTCTACTGGCGGTCTCAGCTGCTGCTTCCTGATGGGTTTTCCATGCTCTTTTATCAGGATTGCTTGAGGTTGCCGGGCTGGATTCTTCAATTTGATTTGTTTATCTGGCAGAGTGTGATGAGCTTTGCCTTCAGCCAATCCTTTTTCTTTTACGAACAGGACCTTCTCTTTATCCTTGACTCCGCTGGTTTGACCATGGAATCCGATGCCAAATTTTATCAGAGCAGGTCTCTGGGCAGCTTGCAAGGCTTCAAGCTTTTCGCCATTTTTGTTCATTCTCATTAGGACTTGTTGAAGCTTGAGCTCTTTCTGCAACAACTTTTCATGCTCATTTGAGAGATCTGTGAGTTGGCCATTCAGTTTGTTTATCTCACTGTCCCTCTTGATAAGCATTTCCTTAAGGTTTTCTTCCCTTAAAGCTGACTGACCCATTTGGACTTTTAGGGTCTCTATCTCCATTTCTTTTGCTTCATCATAGAGGGTGAAGTCTTCATTCATAGCAGCTTTGAGTTTCAAGTTTTCACCCTCCAGCTTGGATCCTTCTATGACCACTTGCTTAAACATTTCTGAGAGCTTCTTGTAGTCATCAAGCTGTTGTTGAAACTCTTCATACGTTGGCATTTCAGGTATCTCGATACCTGCATGTTCAGAGTTAGCTGAATATGAAGAAGAGGTTTTAGTATCAACCTTGTTTTGAACAAGATTGTGATATTTTCCCATGAAGCATTCCTCATATCCAAATTCTTCATCAGCTAATCGACATTCCTCCTCATCCAATTCATCATCGTCAGCTTCGTCGGAGGAGGTTGAGTCTGATAATGTGGCAACGGCTTTGGCCTCTTCCTCAGCTGCGATCATGGCGTTGCGCTGCTCCTTAAGCTTTTGATCTCTTCTTGCGCGGAGCTCTTCGCATTCAGTCTTTGATAAGTCTGGGCAGTCTGACTTATAGTGATATGGTCTGCCACATTCAAAACAACCACCCGTGGGAGTGTTAGAAGAATTGAATTTAGAGGGTTTTGATATACCTTCACCTTTCTTGTCGGAAGAAGAAGTGGTTTGATTTCTCTTGAAATCTTTGTGATACTTGCGGAATTTATTGAAGCGTTTTTCAAGATTTTCATTCCTTCTAGCCATAAGTGCATAGTCCTTCAACAATTTTTCCATTTTAGAGCATAGATCTTTTGGGATTGCTCTTTCTTCTGTAATTGATGCAGCTTTGAATGCAGCATCTTTTTCTTTCTTTTCAGGTTCAGTCTTCTTGCTTGAGGATGCTTGTTCTGACCCGTGGAGTCTGATCATTTCAAACTCATTCCCGATGAGCAGATCAAACAGTTGCTCGGTTGACAGGTTGCTGATATCCGACCTGCCGCGGTGCATGGCACTGTACACATGCCAGCTTGCTGGAAGAGATTGGATTACTTTGAGATTGAGTTCGCGCTGAGTATATTTATCTTTCTCGAGAGCCGCGATCTCCAAGGTAATCATTGTGAATCTATTCTTAAGCTGATCAATGGTCTCCATTGGCTGCATTTTGAATTCTTCGAATTTATTGCATGCCACTGACAGCTTATTTTCTAGCATCTCTGTTGATCCAAGGCTTATTGCTTTTAAGGTGTCCCACATCTCCTTGGCAGTTCCAAGATTTCTTATCTTGGCCAGGTGGACGCCCTTAACTGTGCTCGAAATTAATCATTTTGCGAAGCTGTCAAGTCCAACTTCTTTTCTTTCTTCGCTTGTGTATTTTCTGGGATCTTTGATCTTCGGCACATATGTTGCTTCAGAAGCTTTATCTCCAGATACATCAGTTTCGTAGGGTTCGAGGATGGGTGTAGGACCATTCTCGATGACATCCCACATCAGCACATGATGAGCTTGGATGCACATCTTTATTCGAAAACTCCAGTCTTCATATCCCTGTATAGAAAAATCTTCACAGACACGGAGAAGTGAAGCTTCCATATTGACAGTTTATATATTCGCAGTTTGCAGAGACAGAGATCTAGTTCAATTTGACACTTAAAGCACAAAAAGCTTCTAGTATCCAGAAGAAGTGGTCAAAAGAACCACCTGCTCTGATACCACTTGTAGGTCCCGATAAATAGATATTGGTGTATGGGGAGGGGGGGGAAATACACCAATTAGCCAACAGTTTTGACTTATATATATTAAATTTGATCTTACTGAGTCGTCACTTCAGTTTATCAGAACAGTTTAGTTTTTCTAGCTCAAACAGTGAACTGCTGAGCTTACAAAACTAACCTGCGTGCGGAAGTTTGGTGGAAAGGTTGGCTAATAGTTTTCAAGGCAGTTTTAGAAAAGACTTCAGTTCATCAATAATTTATGCAAGACAGGTTGCAGTGGTGCAGGTTGTGAACATGAAAACTGTGTTAAGTAAAGATGTAAGAATAATAGTGAGAAACACTAGGAGTTTTTATCGTGGTTCGGAGTAAACAGCTCCTACGTCCACGCCAGATCCCGTCGAATCTGTAATCCCTTAACTTGAGATTTTTCGCTCCTTTTAACACTGGTGGAGGTTCCAGTCCAAATTCAAGTCTCTCTTCAGACTGAATCTAGCACGATTCTTGAGTCGTGTCTCTTCTAACTTTACATACAAACTTACATACAATCTTACTAATGCTAAACAACTAGCACTGATAATCAAACTGGAAAGCTGTGAAAAGCTATCACCGTTTGGAATACAACTCTATCAACTACACTGAATATCAGCAGTGATGGTAGTGAGAGTGTGGGTTGTGTTCTAGTAAGACAGATTCTAGAAAGAATAGAAATCTACAAAGATCAACACTTGGGAAAACTCTAGTGATTTCGAGTGTTGATTGTGTGAATATTGAGCTTGAGATTTCTGCAGCGTTTCAGCTTGTAATTTGAGTTTCCCGTACCTTCTTTCTGGAATGACTTGAGGTATTTATAGAGAAGCATTTGTAATAGAGCCGTTGTGTGTGTCAGGACATGCAGAACCGTACACTGACACAATTAAGGTCGTTGAGTTGAGGACAAGTTCCTCAGCCACAGCTCAGGTTGGACTTTGCAGGTCAAGCTTCCTATACCTCGAACTGTCTTCAGTCTTCTGTAACCTTCGTGCAAAATCTTCGAGTTTGGTTGGAGCAGATTACATAGACAGATTATATAAAGGAACATTATGACAGGTTTGAGTAGAATAGGTACAAGGTTGCACTACCAACCTTGACCTTTACATAGCAACCTGTCCGGGTTAAGCTTGACTGATCCAAACACGAGACCAGCCTGTTCCAATTAAAATCTAATGACTAAGTGTGATTTCTAATAGCATTATCAAAATTATCAAAAGGGTTCCCAACAATTATTATTATTTGTTTTTTTTATTTTTATTTTTATTTTTTTCGGGTATCCCATTACCCAAACGGGTAGGCCCCGATACATGATTAGTTTATAATTAATTACTAATGTTATACACTATTTTTAATAATTATTATATTTATTGTATATTTATACATATTTTATTTGAGATTTCACTTTCATATTCAGTAATCAGTATCTTTCGACTCTCGCGACTGAATTGATAATCTCATTTTGAGGAACATACAAACATTGAAATCTTCGTAAGTTATAGTTGTACTTGTTTCATTTAAGAATTGAAGTAAAATAAATGTGACAAATTAATAGTGAAACACGAGCTAATTCCGAGATAAAGAAATGAATTTAGTTTTTGCAACCGAAAATGACAATAGAAAAAAAAATAAAAAAATACATGAAAGTAGTAAATAAATAACTTTAGCTGCTAACCTCAATTTTCATATCTAGTAGACTAAGCATATCTATTGCCAACTATGGTTTCAAATAAATTCCAAATAAAGAACACGTGTTGAAAATTTCTTGACTTGCTATTCAAAGAATATTAATTGAACAGATTAAGATATGATCTATGCTTTCAACCACTGGATCGACGATCATTCTAACACACCTCAAACTAAAATCATAAGCGCAAAATAAATATAAATAGTGATCAAAGAGGGTTTCACATACAATGATATATAGGCGACTACTAAATATATATAGAACCCAATAAAGTTATAGTATTTCTTTCTGCTATACTTCAAAATGTTCACCCTCAACTTTGAACAATTTTTAATTTAAGATGTGAACTTTAATTTTTTTTTCTTCTAAGAATCATGGAGATCGGTAGAGTGGTAGATTTATTCATTCCGGAGAAGAAATATAATTTGAAGAAACAAAGGAAGAGTATGAAGAAAGTACGTACTCTCCCCGTCCTCCATTTACTAACCCTGTTGACTTTTTTAGATAATTTTAAAGCTTTGTGATGATGGATTTAAAATTGAATTTTTGGAGTTTAGTTTTTTTACAAGGTACTACGAATGTTGTAGTATCGTGTAAAAAAAACTAATCTCCAAAAATTCAAATTAAAATTCATCATCACGAAGCTCCAAAATCATCTAAAATATCAACATGGTCAGTAAATGGAGGACAGAGAGAGTACATTATTTGATAAGCATAAGATGATGTTATCCAAAATACGAAGAATACAATTTCGATCTTGTCCGAGAAACGAAAAATTGCCATCCATTTGAGAATATAATTAATTAAGAGGAAAAAAGCAACCACAAAAATGTAATATTGCAAAGTGATGCCCCCACCAAGGCCGAATAGAAGAAGGGGGATTCACAAGTCTAATTAAGAATGGACACAAAAAAATAGCCAAATTTTTTTTATGATCCGATGAGTCAGAAATAGTCAAGAACAACGCCTGAAAACGCACCACCGAGAAGAAACACAAATAGTAGATTACCCAACGCATTTTGCTCTGGTGCCTGAAATTATCGATCAAAACCAAAGCGTCAATATTCATAAATTTCAAGTATAAATACTTGTTAAATAGTTGAAAAAGGTTTGTTACCCTATATCCCCTAGGAGCAACTACGAGTGCCGAAACTGTGAGATAGCCGTTTGTTAGTCCAAGAAATGGGACCAACAGATTAATCATCCATCTTTGGCCTCCATACATTGCCGTGAAATAGAAGCAAGGAATGAGCAACAAACGCGACAAACAAGCAATCATCAAACCCTTTCGAGATTCCAATTTCATGGATTCAACTAGGGTTACACATCTTCCGATGAGATCGAAAATATTGTAAAGTGCCATCAGCACAACCCCATACCTATATGCATGATTCATGAAACATAAATTAATTAATTAGGAAACTAGGTGATGTCATTAATTACGGTAACTTACCAAGAGCCCAGTTGGTTGTGTAATAGAAAACCAGGAAAAATTGAGAAAGTGAGTGCATAGATCAAGCAGAGGTCCAAGGCAAGATCAAGATTCTGACATATCAATGTTTTCTTACTTAACCGATCAGGATCTTGAGCATCACTAACCTGCAACAGTAGTAATATGGTAGTATAATCAATACATAGATTGTTTTTTAATTAAGCAAATATTTGTACAAAATTAGAAATGAGTTATTACATTTTGATGATGAACATCTATTGTAATAGAGACCCCTGCAACATGAAGATCTTCTAGGACTGTTTTGGAGCCTTCTAAAGCTGCCTTCTTAAGGTAGTGCTTCACAATCGGTATTTTCGCCAGCTCTTCTGATACAATTAAGCAAACAACAACATATGCTGCTGAGATGAAGAGGGACATAACTGGATGCATGCACAAGCAAACGAATTAAATAAAATCCAAACTCTAATTGCTTAATTACTTTTACTACTTACTAGTGGGTAGATTTAGTATTTTTTATGGGAGGTTGGGTATTTGAGTATAATACCTCTTCTTACAATGCCTTGTGTGCACCATGTCGGAATCAAATTGGGCAAATATTAGATTCGTATAAAGAATTAATGAAGATCAAAACTGGTGTATTTTTATTAAATTGTAGAAAGATTATATTAAAATAAAATCAAGCCAAAGTTTGTGTATTTTGTTGCGTTTAATAAAAAAATTAGTTAAAATAAAAATAAAAATTACACATTAATACTCCCTCCGTCTCACTTCAATCGTCTCACTTTCCTTTTTAGTCTGTCTCACTTCAATTGTCTCATTTCCTTTTTAGTTTGTCACATGTCATGAATCATGATGCATAAAAGCATTGGTCCACCAATATTTATTACACAAATGTCACTCCTTAATTCACATACAAAAAGTAAATGAGACGATTGATATGAGACGGAGGGAGTACTATTTTTCTTAAAAATTTGTGGGCCCCCAAAATTTTGGGGCCCGAGGCGCCGGCCTCTTGGGCCTTAAGGCAGGTCCGGCTCTGATCGACTGTGAAAGGTTTTCATAGCCGACGCTGTGAATAAAAAAAAAAGTAATTTTAAATTAGCAAAACTATTGCAAAATTAAAAATAGATTGAAATAAATATAAAAATACTCTTTGTACTCTACTTTTATACTCATATGTATTAGCATGCCATTTATATATAACTCCTTAAGTTATAGATTACAAATACAACCACTGTAAAATATAGTTGAATGGGATCACAAAAGTCTTGCCCAAAAGCTACGATGAGCTTTAAAAAAAAATCTTATACTCACTAAATCATACATTTCACTTTCAATTTATTTCGGCTTATAGAAATCTTCTAATCTTCATTTCATCTATCTGCCCTTTGTGCTATATATCCATCGATCATTAGTTACACTTCGATATTACTCTCCGTCCCAATTTTTTTTGGCCCGTTATGAGTATGCATGATTTATAAACAATGAAATGACCAAATAAAATGTCACAGAATGAGCATTAATTTAATATGTTATATAATAGCCGTTGTCATGTATTATGAGTTCCATATATTATAGTATGTGGCTGCAAATGTTCAATTTTCAATATAAAAATCTAAATAATCTTGTAATTACTTTGAGCCATAGAATTATTCTATCTTCGCAATATGTGCAAGTGATCTTAAGTAAAATGACTAACTTGATTAACAATTATGTTACTTTTGAATACTCATAATAAGCGAAATTAATTAAATTTTAAATTGAGTAGATATTTTCATATAAAATAAAAGCGTGCATATAGATAAAACTAGATCGGATGTTGCTTTCAAACCTTTAAGCCACGATTCAAATCTTCATCTTCTTTTTTTCGCTGCTCGATTTCTTTGCTGTTCTACGAATGACAACTGTATTTGGTTCGATTAATTGCAGATTCCAGTCGAGTCGGAGCGTACAGTGGTGGCGTTGTACAAGTTCATAAAGAAGCATGCATCTATCCCTTTCAAGCTACAAAAACCCACTTCGTCTGAGGATTCTGATACCAAGCAAGACACTACTACGACCTCCATTGATGATGTGAAGGATGAGCTGTAGAGGTTAACGCTGCAGTCTGATAGTGTGCTTATAGGAACATGAATCTAATGGAAATTGAAAATCATGTAACTTATCAATTCTCAGTTTTGATTACATGTACCATGGGATTATTTCATTGTGAGATGCCCCGATTTCTCCATGCAAAATGTTTTATTTTTCTTCTAAATCTTGCCAATAATACAATACGAATATATAGGATTGTTTATGAAAATGAACAAAGTACATAATTGTTAATTAATCAACTTTTAGATCGACAAAAATAAAAAGCAACTCCGTTAAAGTTGAGGAATTTATTTCGAAATACTCCGTATTTGTTAATTTAAGTTGAGGAGAAGGTAAGGAAGTGATGTATTTATTTACAACGAAAGGTGAGGATTGGACAATGGACTAGACAAAAGTGTTAATGAAAAATCATTTGCAATAAACCTCATATGCGAGCGAGCATATAGAAATTAGAAAATATAAATATATCCAAAACGCGTACTTTGGGTATCCGAACCACACTTGATGGGGTATCGGAACGGGATACGGATGATTTTTTTTTTTCTCGGGTATCCCATTACCCAAACGGGTATGCCCCGATACATGATTAGTTTATAATTAATTACTAATGTTATACACTATTTTTTAATAATTATTATATTTATTGTATATTTATACATATTTGATTTGAGATTTCACTTTCATATTCAGTATCTCTCGACTCTCGCGACTGAATTGATAATCTCATTTTGAGGAACATACAAACATTGAAATCTTCGTAAGTTATAGTTGTACTTGTTTCATTTAAGAACTGAAGTAAAATAAATGTGACTAATTAATAGTGAAACACGATCTAATTCCGAGATAAAGAAATGAATTTAGTTTTTGCAACCGCACGAATTTGAAAGAAAATGACAATAGAAAAATAAAATAAAATACATGACAGTAGTAAATAAATAACTTTAGCTGCTAACCTCAATCATAGCTAGTAGACTAAGCAGGGGCGGATTCAGAAATTTTCTCGAGTGGGGTTTGTATATTATAATTTCGAGTTTGGTGTAAATTTTCTTGTTAATTTGATTTTGAGTGGGGGCTTTTACACTATATTTTACTCAAATTAACAAATAATTTAGATTTTTTTAGTTTTTTTTTTTTTTTTTTTTTGACTTGGTAGGGGCTTAAGCCCTTCCCCCTCACTACCTAGATCCGCCCCTGAGACTAAGCATATATATTGCCAACTATGGTTTCAAATAAATTCCAAATAAAGAACACGTGTTGAAAATTTCTTGACTTGCTATTCAAAGAATATTAATCGAACAGATTAAGATATGATCTATGCTTTCAACCACTGGATCGACGATCATTCTAACACACCTCAAACTAAAATCATAAGCGCAAATAAATATAAAATAGTGATCAGAGAGGGTTTCACATACAATGATATATAGGCGACTACTAAATATATATAGAACCCAATAAAGTTATAGTATTTCTTTCTGCTATACTTCAAAATGTTCACCCTCAACTTTGAATAATTTTTAATTTATGTTGTGAACTTTAAGTTTTTTTTCTTCTAAGAATCATGGAGATAGGTAGAGTGGTAGATTTATTCATTATTTGATAAGCCTAAGATGATGTTATCCAAAATACGAAGAATACAATTTCGACCTTGTATGGGAAGTCCGAGAAACGAAAAATTGCCATCCATTTGAGAATAGATTTAAGAGGAAAAAAGCAACCACAAAAATGTAATATTGCAAAGTGATGCCCCCACCAAGGCCGAATAGAAGAAGGGGGATTCACAAGTCTAATTAAGAATGGACACAAAAAAATAGCCAAAAAAAATTATGATCCGATGAGCCAGAAATAGTCAAGAACAACGCCTGAAAACGCACCACCGAGAAGAAACACAAATAGTAGATTATCCAACGCATTTTGCTCCGGTGCCTGAAATTATCGATCAAAACCAAAGCGTCAATATTCATAAATTTCAAGTATAAATACTTGTTATATAGTTGAAAAAGGTTTGTTACCCTATATCCCCTAGGAGCAACTACGAGTGCCGAAACTGTGAGATAGCCGTTTGTTAGTCCAAGAAATGAGACCAACAGATTAATCATCCATCTTTGGCCTCCATACATTGCCGTGAAATAGAAGCAAGGAATGAGCAACAAACGCGACAAACAAGCAATCATCAAACCCTTTCGAGATTCCAATTTCATGGATTCAACTAGGGTTACACATCTTCCGATGAGATCGAAAATATTGTAAAGTGCCATCAGCACAACCCCATACCTATATGCATGATTCATGAAACATAAATTAATTAATTAGGAAACTAGGTGATGTCATTAATTACGGTAACTTACCAAGAGCCCAGTTGGTTGTGAAATAGAAAACCAGGAAAAATTGAGAAAGTGAGTGCATAGATCAAGCAGAGGTCCAAGGCAAGATCAAGATTCTGACATATCAATGTTTTCTTACTTAACCGATCAGGATCTTGAGCATCACTAACCTGCAACAGTAGTAATATGGTAGTATAATCAATACATAGATTGTTTTTTAATTAAGCAAATATTTGTACAAAATTAGAAATGAGTTATTACATTTTGATGATGAACATCTATTGTAATAGAGACCCCTGCAACATGAAGATCTTCTAGGACTGTTTTGGAGCCTTCTAAAGCTGCCTTCTTAAGGTAGTGCTTCACAATCGGTATTTTCGCCAGCTCTTCTGATACAATTAAGCAAACAACAACATATGCTGCTGAGATGAAGAGGGACAGAACTGGATGCATGCACAAGCAAACGAATTAAATAAAATCCAAACTCTAATTGCTTAATTACTTTTACTACTTACTAGTTAGTTAGTATAGGCGTACCAATGTCTTGATTATTCGCATGAAATTAAATGGGTATAAGTGAGTATAGGCGTACCAATGTCTTGATTATTCGCATGAAATTAAATGGGTATAAGTGAGTCACCAGTAACTTACAAATATATTACCTGGACCATCATTGGTTTTGTCCGCTTCCATAAATATTCTCAACATAGAAGTTAGGGCGCCGGATGTAGTCAACCCAGCTAAGAACGACTGTTTGAACCCACAAACACAAACATGCATGTTAATCTTCTACTTCTTTATTAATCTATTTATATATTGTATTAATAAAATATAAATATAATAAACATGAGATGTGAGCATATATATATATATATATATAGCTTGATTTAGTTTGCATACCTGTAAAAAAGTAGGATCCATCAAAAATAAATCTCCGATTATCCCTCCTTGAACTAGAGCATCGCAAACTCCGAGGATTCCAACAAAACACAAAACCCGATATAATTTCCAACCATGGGTGCCAATGCATTCACCTGCAGACAATAGAAGTAATTAATTTTAATTAAGTAATCAATCAATCATTTAATTAGGAAAATAATCGACCATAAACAAAGCAAGCAACGATTGCAACAAGATCATTAATTAAGAGCACAACTTACCATCATAAGTACTAACGCACACATACCCGAAATCGTGTATCCACAAAGTATTCGATTATATGTACTCAATTTTCCCTCGTGGTAAGTAAGTAACATCATCGTTCCCAATGCAACTGGCTGATAAACAAGGGTAAGTACCCTTGATGGATGATGCTGCAGCTGCACACAATATATATACATATATATATAATGAATGATTAATTACGTACACGAGATTATATATATATATATATATATATATAACTTGAGATTAATTGCATGCATGCTAGTATTATATTGATGCCGCGTACGTATTGTAATAATGGTAGTAAAAAAATCATACAAATTAAGATCAAATAAATAAATAAATATACTCACCGTTGGCGCTGGGGACCCTACGTAGTAATAATAATCTGAGATAATTAGCATACAATTCCATGTGAAAGCAGCGCCTGTTCCAAGAATCCAACATATCACAGCGGCCTTGAATTTCCCCTAATTAAAAGTTTGATATATAATAAATAATTACCGTAAGATCTCTATTAACAACGAACAAAATTAATTAAAACAGTACTAGTATATAGTTTTGAGTTGAAAACCAAATAATTAAATCGGCAACAAAAACAATTAAACCTCAATTCTATCGGGAACAGATTCATCGCCACTCATGCCGACTTCAATTCTTTCCGGTTGGGTTGGCGCAAGCAATTATCAAATCGAAACGACACCACTTGATGAAACAAGATACTACTACTCTAAAGTCTAACCTATTTATACTTCTCGCAGAACTAATCCTAACCCAACTACGAAAACAATGCAAGAAATATTTTATTTAAATCAGTAGTATAATATTAATATTAATTAATAAATTAATGATAAATATAGTTGGATTCGTCATGGAAAAGGAGGAGATAGAAACCTAACCCTAGCAGGTACTACCAATAATTATATTAAGATTACGTTCATCGATCTACATACATATAATTTTAGTTAAATTCGAAATTCAGTTTACGCAACAATACTGATGGATTGCGATAATACAGAAACCCTCCATCTTCTTCTTCCTCAAGAAATCGCGGAAGAAGAAATTCTTTCCAGACTTGCTGTGAAATTAATGAACACCCAAGCAAGACACTACTACGACCTCCATTGATGATGTGAAGGATGAGTTGTAGAGGTTAACGCTGCAGTCTAATTGTGTGGTGTGCTAATAGGAACATGAATTTAATCAACTTCTAAAGGAAATTGAAATTCATGTAACTTATCAATTCCCAGTTTTGATTACATGTATCAATCATGTTTTTGGATAATTAATTTCATTGTGAGATAAATCTTGAGAAAAATATACTACTCCGATAATACAATATGATATCTATGATTACAATTGTTGATTAATTAATCAACTTTTAGATCGACATATATAAAGCAACTCCGTGAAAGTACAAAAAATTAACTGAATTCATTTGAGATATTATGAGGTACTCCCTCGGTTTTTATTTAAGTGTCCTATTAGACTTTTGTTCTTGACTTCTTGTTTGTTTTTAAGTATCACATTTCGGAATTTATAATTAATGTTATACATAAGTTGATGAGCAGAAAAAAAAAAAAAAAAAAAAGGAATAATAAATGAGAAATTTACACATTTTATTATTATGTGTAATTTGATGTTGGAGGACGCTTGTAAAAAAACGAAATTAAAGGAATAATGATATAACGATGTATATGAATATTAAGTTTATACTACATCCGTCCCACCGAAATAGCCTTGTTTCTATATTTTACACCTCACATATATTCAAGAAATCAGACCATTTCGATGGGACGGAGGGAGTATAATGTACTCCTACTAGTTAAAATTGGAAGATTAGTAAAAGGTGAGGATTGAATTAGAAAATGACATTTGACAAAAGTGCTAATGAAAAATCATTTACAAGAAAACCTCATGTGGCGAGCATATATCAATTACTAGAAAGGAACCGTTTCTATATTGTTAGGAGCTAAGAAGAAATTGGGTGATTTGCTTCTTAAAGAGGAAATCTATTGGAAACAAAGAGCAAAACAATTCTGGTTGAAGGAGGGCGACAAGAATACGAGATTTTTTCATAATATGGCTAATGCAAGAAAGAAAGTGAACAAAATCACAAAGTTGCAGCGTGATGATGGGAGTTGGGCGGAGAACAAGCATGATATACATGGTGTTGTTAAGGAGTATTTTACGTCCTTGTTCAAAGCTAATGAGGAGGAGCTAGTATATGAAACTGCTTTGCACCGGGTCAGAAGGACGATTACGCCAGAGATAAATAATGAACTCACTAGACCGTTTTGTATGGAGGAGTTTAGGGAGGCAACTTTTCAAATGCACCCCGATAAATCGCCAGGTCCGGATGGTTTTAATCCTGCCTTCTACCAAAAGTTCTGGGATGTCGTGAAAGATGAGATTTTTTCTAATGGAGTGGAATGGTTAGCAGCGAGAAATTTTCCAAATGAGCTTATGAAAACAAATGTGGTGTTGATCCCAAAGGTGGAAAAAGCTGCTCGTATGAAGGACCTCAGACCGATTGCTCTTTGTAATGTGCTCTATAAGATTATTTCAAAAGTTCTTTGTAATCGTCTTAAGCAGGTGTTGCCAAATCTGATAATGCGCTCATTGCGTTCGAGGCAATTCATTCGATGAAGAGGAAGATTCGAGGGCGAGTAGGGGAAATAGCTCTAAAAATTGATATCAGTAAGTATTGAAGAGTGATGCATATATCTAGAATATTCTAGATAATATCCATGAGAATTCTAGACTAAATTATTAATTGTAGTATCTAGAGAATTCTCCTAGATATTCTTGTAGAGAATTCTAGGAACTTAGTATCAAATGAGGATCCTATAAATAGAGGTGTTAGGAATCATTTGTAACAGAACCAAAAATTCAAAAGAAATCAATTGTAAAGTTCTTCAACTCTTTCTAAATTCCTCCTAACACTCTACCCACAACCCACACTAAAATACCAAGCCCCTCTATACATAACTCTACTACAAGCACTCACTACATCCAAAATACCCATAAATACTTTCCATTTTCCAACAGTAAGGCTTACGATAGAGTGGATTGGAAATATCTACTTGTTATTTTACAAAGAATGGGGTTTTCGGATGAGTGGATTTCGTGGATAAAGATGTGTGTGTGCTGTGTGGAGTATAACATTCTGGTGAATAATGAAGAGGTGGGTCCAATTACTCCAGGGAGGGGGCTAAGGCAGGGAGATCCATTATCTCCTTATCTATTTATTTTATGCTCGTATGGGTCGAAATGGCCCCCCTATTTCCCATCTTATGTTTGCAGATGACAGCATGTTTTTCTGTCGAGCCACGGTGGAGGAATGTACTACTCTACGTGATGTACTTATCAGGTATGAGAGATATTCTGGACAATCCATTAATTTTCAGAAATCGGGAATTTTCTTTAGCAAGAATGTAGATGATCTTGGACGAGCAACTATTTCACAGTTACTAGGAGTTAGTCAACCTCTGAATACAGGTCGTTATCTCGGGCTCCCGTCTTTGGTGGGCCGGAATAAAAAGGCTATATTCCAGTATCTTCGAGAGAGAATGTGGACGAGAATTCAAGGGTGGCAAGGGAAGAAGTTATCTAAAGCGGGAAAGGAAATAATGATTAAAGCTGTTGCTCAAGCTATCCCAGCCTATTGTATGTCGTCTTTTTTACTGCCTAAGAGTTTGGCAGAGGAACTAGAAAGAATGTTGAACTCTTTCTGGTGGGGTAGCAAGGGAGGAGAAGGGTGTGGAGTAAGGTGGAAGAGTTGGGAGAAGCTTTGTATAGGGAAGGATATTCGAAAATTTCATCTTTTCAATATCGCAATGCTTGGCAAGATTGGTTGGCGTTTACTCACCAACCCGGATGCTCTTGTTTGTCGCGTTCTTAAAGCCAAATATTTCCCTCAAGGGGATTTCTTGAATGCCGCTGTGGGGCATAGTCCAAGTTTTACTTGGAGGAGCATTTGTTCATCTCAAGATATTTTGCGAAGTGGATTACGATGGAGAATCGGAAGTGGTCGAGATGTGAGAGTGTTCCACGATCCTTGGGTGAGAAGAGACGGGGCTTTCTTTATTCGTAGTCACTACGATAGTTCGCTAAGCGATATGAGGGTTAGTGAGTTGATTCAGGATGGGACGCGTGGTTGGGATGAAGAATTGGTGGATTTGTTGTTTGATGAGGAAGAAGGCAAAGAGATTTTGCGCACGCCACTAAGTTCTACTGCTGAAAATGATAGCCTCATTTGGCACTACTCGAAAAAGGGCTGCTACACAGTGAAATCCTGTTATGAATTTGCGAGAGAAACATTCTTGAATGAAGAATACGGAGTGGAGGGAAGATGGAGGGAGCTATGGAAATTGTTGGTGCCACCAAAAGTTAAATCTTTCCTTTGGAGGGCAGCACATGATGTGCTTCCAACAAAGGCAAATCTCATAGCTAAAAGGGTTGAAGTAACGGAGGAGTGTGGAATTTGTGAAAGGGGCTATGAAGATATATGGCATATATTAGTGGAGTGTGATTTTGCTAAGGAGTGCTGGCAACAATCTAAATATAAACGGACCATGCAGGCTCTGGTTGGAAGGTGTAGTTATTTTACTCAACTTCTTTTTCTAATTTGTTCTATTAATGACGTTGAGATCAAAGCGGGAATTGGGATGCTTATGTGGCAACTGTGGAAGGAGAGAAATGATAAGGTTTGGAACCAGAAATATCCTGTGGTGTCGATCTCGGTGAGAAGGGCGGAGATGACTCGTTTTGAATGGTTAGCGATGCAAAATAGAAGGTCGAAGGAATTTGGTGTGTAGTGGATGGCATGATCTACAACAGGGCTGGAGCAGGTGTGGTGTCGATGCAGCGTTCTTTGCGAGTCATAATCGTACAGGTGTGGGAATCATTTGGCAAGGTTCCCAAGGAGAGTTCCAAGCAGCAAAAACCATAAATATTCCTGGTTGTATGAGGGTAGAGGAGGGTGAAGCAATGGGGGTTCATGAGGCTTTGTCTTGGATTAAAGGGAGAGGTGGTGACGGACAGTAAGCTGGTGGCGGATGCTATTGAATCTAACGTTGAAGATAACTCTGAATTTGGAGTTATTATTTCGAATTGTCGGAAGTTACGTGATGAATGTGATAGAGTTTATGTCAAATATGTGAGTCGGGATGTCAATACGTTGGCTCATTGTCTTGCGCGAAGGTCTTTAGACTTTTCTAATGCGTATGTATGGGATGAACCTCCATCCTTTGTGGAGGGTATTCTCAAGTCTCCATGCGTATGTGAGTAATAAAATTCTCTCTTTTGTGTCAAAAAAAAAAAGAAAAAAAGAAAAGAAAAAGAAAAGGAACCGTTTTTGTAAATTTTACGTTTAGATCGATGCATATAAATGTGAGTTATAAGGTTTGAACTTGAAAGCAAAATGAAGTTGACCAAGCATTTTTTATTTTAATTTATGGAAAATAATAAATAGGGTGGATCTTTCTAGATCTTTGAAAACGTTAGCATATTACTCCTTTTCCAACGCTAAGCAAGGTCAATCTATCATGATAAATCCCCCCCAATCCCAACTAAAATTATACTACTACTATAATTCAATTTATTTCGCCCTTCCTGCAGTTTTCTGAAACTTCACTATTGCATCATCATTTTTTTTTCAAGCTTTGTATTATGTAATTAATTATTTCATTTCATTGAAATGCAATATTAAGCAATATATTAATATATATATTACTCGCATAAATTATTCATTCCCTTCTCTTCGCTCGGGCTTCTATTTTCCCGTGAATCTTTCTCTCTCACACACATATCATATCAATATATACACATACATGAGACGTACCATAGTATTGGGTTGTTATTCTCTCTCTCGCCTTTCCCTCGTACAGTACATTTCTTTTTTTTCTCCCACTAACACACTCATTCTGAAAAAGCCACTTCCTTCTCCAATCAAAAAACTTCTCTTCACATTCTCTATAACCAACTCTCTCAGATCTCTCTCTCTCTCTCTAAATAATAATAAAAATAAAAATATGGCTTCTTCTTCGATCATCCACACTCTCTCTCTAACAGTACTCTTCTTCACTCTCCTCTTCTTCCCAAACCCTACATTCTCTGCGCAAGTCCCCGAATCCTCCCCTTCGCCGTCTCCCCAACTTCCCCCATCCCCAACGCCATCCCCTGCATTCCCCCCCAACTCTCCGCCGGCGCCTCCTCCGGAGCACAAAAAGTCCCCTACTTCGGCGCCGTCCCCGGCGGAGCACACAAAGTCCCCGTCTCCTGCGCCGGATGCGCCAGCAGACGCCGGCCAGGAAAATCAGACGCATCTGGGTGATTTGCAAGATGAGGATGATTCCGGCGGCATGAGCGGCGGAAAGAAGTTCGGAATCGCGATCGGAGTTATTTTTGCCGGTTGCGCGGTAGGGCTGGCGGCGGTGGTGTACAGGAAGAGGCAGCGGAACATCCGCCGCGCGAACTACAGCTACACCGACAGGAGAGACTTTCTGTAGAGGAGAGCAATTAATTAAACGTATGTAGATTGATCGATGGTATTATATTACTATTATAGAGAGATTTTGTTGCTTTGCTTGCTAATTGCTACACTTGTTGCATTGGTTCGAGTCGTTAATATATTTTCTTCAATTATTTGCTGCTTATAAATAATACTTATATACTCCATATATGTGCTGCATAATTTATTATGGTAGAAAAAATTATTGAGCATTGAGCGAATTGTTTAACTTCTTTCCAATAAATTTCCCCAGAATTCTCGAGTCGATTACAAGCATGAAAACACGAAGAAGGGAATGTAAATGCTACTACCTCCATCCCATATATTTAGTCCACTTTACTATTTGGCACGTATTTCCACCGAAACCTAGTACGGGTTTTAAAATATAATTTTGTAATATTGTTTTTTTTACGGATACTATGACACTCATAGTATCCCGTAAAAAAAACGATACTACAAAATTATATTTTAAAACTCGTACTAGGTTTCGGTGGAAATACGTGCATAAAACAAAGTGGACTTCTTACATGGGATGGAGGTAGTACTAAATAATTAAAATAAATTCAGATTAATGGAGAATGGAATGAAACATGGAAATAGTATTGAAAAAATTAATAGCACGTTATTTGAGTGATAGGGAGGGAGGAGAATGTGATCAGATCTGTAATTTCGGGTGCAAAATGTGATAACCTTGCTTCGTGTAGAAGAAGTTGAACACAACTTGAAGTAACAGCTGGAAGCCTGGAATTCCTTCTCTATTCTTATTCTTATTATTTAAAAGTAGCATTATCATTTTTGAGGTTTTGGCACAATATATAACACCTGGAATTCTATAATTAATATACTAAAGTCGATCACAAGTCTGTGTAAAATTAAAACAGGATTTTTTTTTTTTTTAATTTTTTTACTTCATTAAAGATAATTTCTTCTTAATTTGTTTAATAAGTCCTATCTTCATAAATATAACATATCTGTTTTCTCCATATGAAATAGTATCATGTTACCACCAATTATCTGTTGATGGGAATTTGACAAACACCCATACATATTCAAATGGATATATTTAAATCGAATTATAATTTTAGGAGGATAAACTCAAATAAGTGATTCAAGAAATGTTAAATTTTATAGTAAAACGAGGGTATACTAATTTAGCTACAGACCATTGATGAGCTTTCATTCATTTTATTCTGTAGTCATACAAATGGTATGGTATGAGGAGCTTCTTTCAACAACTGGGAAAGAAACTCCATTATCAATTGAACAAAAAATTAACAACAAATATATAATATATATCCTCATCATATTCTCTCATTCTCTAGTAACTGCAATTCCCTCAATTCACCAGTCGCCATCGCTAGCTTTCTTTGAGCAGCAGATTATCTGCATCTCTACTCTTCGACTGGTGGGTCCACCCACCTTCCATGCTCCTTTATCAGCTCGATTAGGGCATCCGTAGCATTCTCCATTGCGATTGCTCGTTTCACCACCGTCTGAATATTTCTCACAAATCAAACACTTTTCAAGAAATCAAAACTTATCATTATTTGAGTTTGAGTTGAGGAGTAAGCCTACCTTGCCAACATACAGGTCGATCTTTCCTGGGGCACCACCAACGTAACCAAAATCGGCATCCGCCATTTCTCCAGGCCCATTCACAATGCAACCCATGATTGCAATCTATGAAAAGAAAAAAAGAAACATAAACAAATGATAGATCTACTTTTTTGAAGAGAAATGCAGCTGATGATCGAGGAACTAGTAGTTACCGAAACTCCAGGCAAATGAGAAGTCCTATCTCTAATCTCTGCACTGATCTCTTGAAGGTCGAACAGAGTCCTTCCACAGGATGGGCACGACACGTATTCCTGAAATCAATTGAATAGGATATGTGATTATTCTTCAACTAGATTAATTTGTGTTATTCCACGCTGCAAATAGTACTAACCGTCTTTGTATTTCTCATTCTGCACCCCTGTAGCAAGTTAAAAGAAGTGTTTCTAAGGAATTCGACATCTTGATCTGGGGCTTCCAATAGGATACCGTCACCTAGTCCATCTACGAGAAGGGCTCCTGAGTTTGTCCCAGCACCGATAACCAAATCGTCTCTGGAAGAATTAATGTCAGTTATGATCTGAATAATTGCACCCAAGGAAAATTATTTGATTGAGATGTACCTGTGAATTCCTTTTTGAAACTCAATATGATGAATGACTGGAAAATTCAATGAGTTCTCTGAAAGATACTCAAAAAGCCTGCAAAGACGTAGATCCTCATGTAAGCATTGAGGAAAGTAAATGTTGTCATAAGATCTATAGCATTCAGTAAACAAATGTACCTTCTTGCAGCATGCACTCTGCCGGTTTTCTCATCTGAATATGGAACGTGATGGAAGATCATGGTAGCATCAGTCGTCTTGAGAATTTCCAACTCTTCTTCAGGTTCATCACCACGTAGTGAGACTACCAAACGCGTACCTGAATGTATATACGTAAATTAGCATGACTACGACTACTGGCAAACAGATAATTTGAATAGACAGAAAACTTTTGGTATTATAATGCATGGTGTACCTTCTGGAAGAAGCAGGTGAGCACCAGATGATAATTCCTTGAGAGTTACAAGGACCAATGCATTGGGTAGTGGCTTTGTCAGTTGCTCTGATAGAGGAGTTATTACTCCCATGCTAATGTCAATCAGCCTTTTGAGAGCCAATCTCTGGTCATAGATTAGAAAAATGTGATTTAAGTCATTTACTTTGCTGAAATATGTAGTTTTAGAATTCAAAAATTTCTAAATTGTTAATTCGCTTGAAGGGAAACAACACTCAAGCACAAACTAGGCTATAAAAAGAATCATTGTTATTCATGCTCTGATGGTAAAGAGAAGGAGACTTACAGCATTTTTATCATCTTGTGGGGGAAGTTCTCTAACAAGGATTGAGTCCACAGTTGCCAGATCCTGCATCAGTATTGAGTTTCTTAAATGAGATCTCCGCCAGAGAAAATCGAAGCCAATGAGCCCATGGTAGAGGAAGAGGACCTATAACCGTACCTTAAATGGCATTCCAACAATAAGCTTTGCTGCAAGAGACTTGTACAGCAATTCAGGAGCCTATAAGGGTCAAAAGGAGAATAGAAATTGTAAGAAAATCAACAGAAACGAATATTTTTACTATGCAGCATAAATATCATACAGATATATGAAAGATACATAGCAACAAACCTTCAACTGATCCAGCGTAACTGACATCAGAACCGAGCCATCTCGGTGAAGCACGCCTCTGTAGTCAACCTCTTCACCCTGCATGAGGAATAACAAATATCAAGAGATCTGATATCCACTTATTTCATCAAAATGATTAACTGTAACCTATAAGAAACTAAATCTGACCTCCTTTTGCACTGGCAGTTGACCAGTTCTACGTTGGAAATCAAAATAGCGCCTGTGCTTTTCTTCGAATGGTGCCTGGTTAAACCCAACAACAATGAAAAGGCTCAAATTTGTAATTGCATTCTAGAACTTTAGAAGCAAATATAGCCAGTCAATATTGAAGCCATACCACTCCTTTCTGAAGTTCAGATGTCCTCATTCCAAGATTCGCTAATCTTCTGCAGGGGTCTATCTCCTCCTCTGGGGGTTCAGTAAGAGAAACCCTGATGGTATCACCTAGACCATCCTGCATGATCAACATGGATAATCAGAACCAAAAAACTGATTACAAAAATCTATTGGGTAACAAGCTTCAGTAAATACCACAAAAGAATGAGAAACAAGTGGATGGTTTTAACTTGTATGTACTATGGTTAACATGACATGATATAGATTTAAAATATTAGATTCCAAGTGGAAGTTGAATCAGGAAAGACACAATAAATGATTGCATCAGATTGTTTTCACCAAAAGGGTGTAAAAGAGCATACCGTAAGAAGAGTTCCGATTCCTATCGCAGATTTCATTCTTCCATCTTCACCCTCACCAGCTTCAGTAACTCCCAGATGTAATGGGTAATCCCATCCAAGAACATTCATTTCAGCTACAAGGAGGCGGTATGCCTGAACCATAATCACTGGGTTGCTTGCTTTCATTGAGAAAACAAAGTTATGGAAGTCCAATTTCCGGCAGATCCTTGCGTACTCAAATGCAGATTCGACCTATTGATAATCAAATGTATATAAATTACCAGAACAAGTATAAACACTACAAGTGCTGAAATAGCTACTTACCATTCCCCTGGGTGAGTCACCATAGTAACTCATAATGCGGTCTGAAAGGCTGCCATGGTTGGTCCCAATCCGCATTGCGACACCATTCTTCTTACATTTTTCAACCAGAGGAGAGAAAACCTGAGAATATGCGAAAAAAGATGGACCATTATTCCCTATTAAATATTGATAACAATAGATGTATATCCCCATTTTGAGCTTCACACATAGAATGCTATGTAAGCAAAACGCTTATCAATCCCTACCCTTTTGCTCTTATTTAGAGACCAGTTTCTTGTTACACATAATTTTGATGCAAATGCACACTGAGAAGATGTAGTGAAAAGAAGTTGATCATTTATATATCATGAACAATTCATGCTGGTATGGACATAAGGGGTTCTAGACATGTCTTTTAGAAGATAGTAATATGCAGCAAAGCAACTGCAGTCTAATTCTGACCTTCTCAATATGCTCTAGTTCTTTCTGATAGTCGTCGTCTGTGTACTCCAGTTGTTCAAACTGAGCCCTCCTATCAGCTGAAAAATTATATAGTTAAATCTAAAACTTTCCATGTCTCATAGGACATAAATTGCCACATAAGCATACGGTGATGAATTAAGTACCGAAGTTTCCTGGATTGACTCGAATTTTATCAAAACACTCAGCAACTCGCATAGCCACAGGTGGAGCAAAGTGAATGTCAGCCACCAGAGGGATGGTGTAGCTGTATAGGATAAATTACTTAGTACTTTCTCTTGCATTCAATTTTAATGTATAACAAAATTTAACCCAATATAACACTTACTTCTTCTGAACAAGGGTGTTCTTAATTTCAAAGCATGCATCTGCTTCTTTCCTTCCTTGCACTGTAATTCGAACAAGATCTGCTCCTTGATCTGCTATTCTCATAACCTGTATATACAACAATTAGATGTATAATGACCATAATTATAAAAAGAAAAAGACCAAGAAAATACTAAATTGCAGATACAACATAGAACATAGAAACCTTGAAAGACAACTTGTAATCATCGCATGAACGGGAAAAAAAAAGAAAAAGAACTAGATTATGATATGAAACACAGAACCACCATTTATTAATCATTTACCATCTACATAGCATGTATTCTTGATAATATTATACAATAAATGATGAAGAGAACTAGTAAAATCATTCGAGGTATAGCCGAACCTGCTCAACAGTTCCAGCCACATCCTTTGTATCTGTAGTGGTCATCGTTTGAACTCTGATTGGATGCTCACTACCCAAAGCAACATTTCCAACCATCACTGTACGGGTTTTCCTCCGGACAGTTTTGTGTATTGATTCACAATACTTCTGCCTAGGAACTGCATTCAAAAGTTGACAGATGAGTTTTCTAACTCAAGGCAAATGAAAGCAGCATATTAAAGTTCCCCAACAGCATCCTTGTGAACCAAGATTTAGAGAAAAACCAAAGAAAATGCTTTCAGACCAAACTCGAAATTCTGAAAATAAATCTACATAATCTACTCATAATTGGAAATACTTTTCAACCCTCTTGTTCAATAGTAAAATCAAAGATTTCTTGTGTTGTGTCCTTATATCTGATCTTAAAGAAAATACCCAAAATCAGTAACATGGTAAATAAGAAGCATATACCTAGCAGTTGACTTCCCTCTGATGCTGGCTCGAGTTCAACAGTTTCTCTACTGGGGTTGCTAGAGTTTTTGATTACTGAAACCTTGCTTCTGCCAAACTTAACCCTTTGCAAGTTTGAAACTCTAACAAAGTCGGAACTCTTTCCGAACCCCAAGCCACGATGATCCTTGGTTTTGAGACCAGTAAAAGAAGCAGGAACAGCTCCGGTCGCCATTTTACTCCACAAAAGTACCTAATTCCACCCACCTAAATCACACAAATCCAAGAAATAACGTTCAACTTTCAGCACAGAAAACTTTTAGCTTGCACAGCTTTAATCATAGATACTCCTGAGAAATAGCTTAATAAAACAACATAATAATAAGAGGATGCTATCCAAAATTCATCCATTTTTCACAACAAGGAACCTCTCAAATTGATCAAAATCACCCAAATTGAACACACCTGTTTCACCCACAAGCCAAAACAACAAGGTAAAATGAAAAGGAGATCAAGTCAACTCCCTTAATTTTATACGATACGAGCAGATTACTCAACTACAAAAAAAAATCTGGATAGTTTACACGCAAAACTAAACAATGAAACCCAAAAAATCGGACATGAAATTAAAAATTACAAAAACATCTCCAAAAAGTGCGGGAATGATTACTGACTATTTACTCTAATAATGAACTTGAACCAAACTTACTCAAATCTCTCAGCCGGTAAATGACAAAACGATGAAGGCTAATCAAGCCGAAAGGAAGAGTCGAGAAAGAGATGAACTCGTGGTGGATGGAATTTGAAATGGAATAATTCGGAGCTGAAAATTCAGAAAAATAGTGAAGCTCGGCTTCGAGGTTTTATACTTGCCCGAAATGGTGAAAGATTATGAAAGCTACAGCAAAATTTTTAGATAAGCAGACAAAATTCGGTTCCTCGGCATCTTTATTTTTCATAATTTTAGGAGCCATAAATTTTCATTTCTGGTTTTTTCAACTGACAACTGGGCAAATACGAGATGTTTGGATTTTCTAAATATTACATTTTCGGCCCCTGGATTCTATTTATTTCACTTTCGCCACGTCGGATTTTCTTTTCCTTTAAAAATTATTTTAAATTTTTAATGTCTATTTCCGGCTTAACTGTATAGCTTGGTTAATAACAATAATAGTGAATAAATGAATTACATAACTTAAAATTAATCAAATAAATGAATACCAAATATTTATTAACGAAGGGATCTATAAGTATTTAACATTTAAAAGCCACCGGATTACAAGATATACTTCGTTGTCGATGGAATCAATTATGTTAGTTAAGGAAATAGCATTAAATTAAATTGGCTAAAAAAATGAAGGACTTAACTGCAAATAATTTCGCTTCTCGTGGTCATTAGGAATATTCCGTTAAACAACTGTTGTCGTGTGTGTAGCACGTGGCACGCTGTTAGGCAGTGACGGAGCCAGAAATATTGACGAGGGTCCAATTTAAATAATCGTAAGCAAAAAAAAAATGAAATAAAAAAATCTAATAAAAATATATAAACTAAAACAAGACTAACAACAAATACAGTAATATATTTTTGTTACGAAAAAACACTCGCGAGCAAGCCGAAAGTTGAAACATAGATAAATCTCTTGTCATTTTTGTGTTTTTTTTAATATCTAATTCAGTTGTCGACTTACCAAGTATATTTTTCACCAATAAAAATAATGTTCGAAATACAAATAAATTGCCCTTTTAATAGTAAGAGAAATCATTAGAAAGTATTGAAATAATAACAAGTCAATAGCAAAATTTAACCTTAATATTAAATATTAACTATTTTTAAATTATATATATATATAAATAAATACTAAAAAAAATTGAAATTCCACCCGGGCCCAGTGACCCCGCTGGGCCCAGTGTGGCTCCGTCACTGCTGTTAGGTTAAATATTGGCGATTGAGGTAAATTACTAATTTTAAATATTAGGGTCCATCAATTGAAGAATTGATGTAAAAGAAAATAAATAAATTCAAACGCCGCCGGTTAATCGTTTAACACACTAATTTAGACAATTGTTCGAGTCATGTATTTTGGTCAAAAGTATTAATAACCAAAATCATGGGTCAAATGTAGCTAGTCATTTTAAAGACTATGTATTGTTATCTTTTTCCCAATTTCGTCAAAGTATGGGAATTCAAGTTTGGTATGCTGATAAGTCAAAATTTTGTGCAATTTATAAATTGATTTGTACGAGTGCAATTGATTTTCAATAAATTAGGTGAATTTTAAATTATTGTATGGCCATAGCTATGAAATTCTGTACCGTAAAATTGTTGTTTGGCACTAGCTATTACTACATATTATGTTATACTCGTATTCAAGTAGTACTACATATTAGGCTCATTAAAAATGGTCGATTCTCGAGATTTTCCAAAGAACTCTAGTTAGGATTTTGAATTGAAAATTGAAGAGGTTAATCAATTTATGACAAAAAATAATTTTAAAAAATGACTGTATTGGGCATGATTTATTTTGGTATAATTCCCCCATTGGGTGATACATTAATATTTTAATTTCATCAGTTATCCTCTCTCTATAAGATTATAAATATTGTTGAATTATTACTTTGAAAAAGATGATAAAATTTGGACAAGTCTTGAATATGGAATATGTGGGGACAGGCTATCCAATGTCAGATTATTAAAGTGAAACTCCTCGCCGGCGCAATTAAAATTTATAGTACGTACAAACTAGTAGTAGTAAATTAACGCCGTTTTTGACTTGTTATTTTTAAACCCATTTATTCATAAGACTTGTGAAGACCAACTCTCACTAGTCACTTCAACTTTTCTACCGTAATTTCAATGGCTGCATGCAGTTTACTAAATAATTGATTTAAATTTTTAATATAAGATCGCAATAGATATATTGCTCAAATAGTTTGTCTACATTAATTAGAGATCCATTATTTTCTTAATGAAAAATAAAATAAAATAGTAGCATGGGGGCGTTGAGGATTTTGATAATTAATCAAGGCCATGAAAGATACGTGTGTGTGTGCGTAAATGTTGCATCAAGACCTCTCAGTTCTTATTATTTCTTGATGATCGAATTTATAATTAATGTTAGTATATATCAGCATTCATGAATGAAGAAATAATAATAATAAAAAAAATGACTACAACTATTGGTGGGGTCTGAATTTCTTCCATTATTATGTACATCATCGTCGAGTAATTCCTACATCTAGATTTGGATATATTTTTCTCAAACTAAAGATGTATTATTCTATACTTCACAAGTATAGAATAATCTCTTCCAACAAAAATAAGACGTTTGTTGAATATATATAAACATAAAATAGTATATCACGTTATTTTTGTTGGAACAAAAAGAGTATCGATAAAGATCCAATAAATCACTTTTTCATAGTATAAAAAAACTACCACCTAAATATTCTTCTTTCTTATTGATTGAACCTTTAAATGCATATAGCAAAATGTATACAGCCCATTCTAAGTGCTAGCCAAGCCTGCAAATCTACGACTGCAATAATACTTGCACCTTTCAGCTGGATAATTCAAAGTACAAGCAGGGAAAGCAGCGCAACCAACCTAGGAATTGAGTTTCACTACGGACCTCTCAGTGGTACTCCCAGCTACAATAGTAGTACCAGTAGTGGAAATGACAGAATTGTCACCATCAACTTCAACCGCCGCCGGCTTCTTCTTCTCCTTCTTTCCCGACCTTCTCGGCCTCTTCCGCTTCGGCGAAACGGCGGCGTCAACGGCGGAGGAGGGGGGAGTACCGGCGGCGCCGAAGGTGAGAAGAGAGGTGACGTGGCAGTCTTGCCAGTTGAGAGATTTGAGGTCATGGGTCACTTCCTTGAGAGTTAAGCTAGCGTCACCAGAGACGCCGCCGTCTAGCAGGGTCGAGCGGTGGAGATCCATCAATTCCATTGTCGAAACCATTTCCGCCAAAATATTCTGAATCAGATCCCAATTCGCAACAACCGAACAAAATTAACACAAATTGCCGATTGAAAGAAATTCAGGAAATTAAAAGGAAACATCGGAAGGTAGAAGTGGATTGAGTGGCGTAGACGTGCCTTTTGAGCTGCGATCTTTTTGAAGCCATGCTTGCCAATGATCTGCCAAAATAAGAGAGAGAAAAAGGCGATGAATACACCTCGCGAGCGCAGAATTTGAAAAGAAATGCACTATGCAGAATAGTAAAAAATCAAGTCTAGATCACAGAGACGTGCGGTAGATGAACATTTTACACGGTTATGACCGTACGACTCTTAACTCATAAATTCTGAAAAACAAAAACATAACACACAAAGGAATAATGGCGATCGTTTAGGTGAAGATGCATAGACGGCGAGCAGGAGGGCGGCGTGTTTCACCTGGTAAAGTTGACTGACGGTGAGAGGCAGAGTGCGGTCGTCAGTGAAATCGAGAAAATCTTCTACATTCAGCTTCTTCTTCCTGCCTCCTTCGCCGTAACCCAAAACCTCCATCTCTCTCTCTCTCTCTCTCTCTCCACAGAAAATGCGTGACTGTGTGTTGTGTGTGATAACCGCGTGCTCCGTTGAGGTAGATCTCACTATATATACGCAACTAGGGAACCGGATTTATTTGTTCGAGGGGGAAAATCAAGCGCGGCCGTTTGTATTGGAACGATGTAAAAGCTTTTTAGTTATTATATCTTTCTTTTTTTTCCTAGTTTATCGCAAAAATTATCATCCATTACATTTCTTATGTCAATGGAAAGTCCATCCCTTGATAAACTCAAGATCAAAACACAATATTGAGTAGAGAACCTAAAAATAAGCATTCATAAATTAGGATGAACTAGTACTAGAACGAACACAATGGCATAAAGAAGAAGGCACAAACATAAACCAGATTACACAGCGAAATGGAGGAAAGAACAATGAGCACTAGTACCCGAAAACATAACACGAATTCATCTGTATCTCGAATATAATCATAGTTTGCAACAACTGCATAGCTAAGAATTCACATCTTAGTAGATGTGACAGTACAAGAAGGAAGCCCAGAAAGATTTAGATTGTCAGCTCATCTTATCTGGTCCGTATAAAATGCAGCTTCAACAATACTTCTTCCGAAAGGCCCGATGATGGTAGAAACGTCGCATTTTTCATGAAATGTATCTGTCTTGTTGCTCTTGAAGGAGCTTTGCAGAAGATTTTGCATCTAGATACAGAGAATTTACTTCCTCAAGATCCGCCTACAAGAACATGCAACTCAAAATCAATTTTCTTGTCATGATCGTTAAAAGCATCATGCCCAAAGACGTGTTTCAACTTTTAAGTATCATTGTACCTTGCAAATAATATCACGACCATTCATCTTAGCAACGATGCTGGAAGGAGATAGCAACTGGACTGCATGTCTGAGGAAACGATTTTTCAGAGAGTTAGATATCATTAAAACTGCCATCAATAGTTTTATAAGAAGGAAATAGAAGTAAAAAAAGGAACCTCAAAGATGTTTGTTGTCCAATCTCTCCAAGATAAGCTAGGCTTTCCTCATCTATTTGAAGTTCTTCAACTTGTGCTCGGATAGCTAATATCTAAACCCAAATCACCAATTATAAGAAAAACAGCTATACAAGAATATTAAATATTTAAACCTACTATAGAATATTTTTTGTGAGATGAGATTTTAACCTGTATCATTTCGGCGGGACCATAGGTTTCTGTTCTTATAATAACCAACCGGTCCAACAAGTCAACTGGTATACCATGAGGACTAGTCATGTCTGTTCCTCTACAAAAAGCAATGTTATAATCTTAGCTTTGTTATACAGATCTGTTGAAAAAGCAGGGATTAACAAGAAGCAGAGCATGAACACTGAGAAGACTATCGGTCTTGGGTTCAGTTTCTGATATGCAGAAGATATATAGAATATCGGTGAATTTAATGAGATATTGAACTATACAAATATAGATCAGACGAATCAGCTTTAACAAAATATAGATACAAGATTATCTGCATACCTGACATTACAAATTCCTCGATTTGTGGCGAAGATCACTATGGGAGATAATGCACTTTCTAAAGCACGATTCAAATAAGAAAAGCACTCCATATCCAGCATATGAACCTGAGTTGTATTTAAACAGTTAGGCAAAGAAGCAAGCATACAGTTACAAAAAAAATGCAAGTAAAGTACCTCATCAATAAACAGGACACCAGGAACAAGCTCTGCAACACCTTCATCTATATACCGGTTAACAACCTGAATTGTTAAACATAAATTAAAACAATCTGCGTTAAGTATTCAGAAGCTCCAAATACCATGTCATCACTTTGAAACGCACCTTATTTATTTCCTGCCGCAGCTTGTCAGTGATTTCAGTTTTCCTAGGTTTCATCATCTGACCCATCAGGGACAATATATCTTGTCCTCCTTGTGGTCGCGCATTCGCAGCATCAAGATCATGCAATGTAACATCCTAAATAGAACATACGTAAATATATTAATTTACATCACTATACTGAATAAAGCCTCAAAACATCATCATCCCTCTGAATCTGAAGTGGGCCACCCCTAACAGGAAAAGATGCTATACAATCCGAAAGATGCCCAAATTTCTTTGTATTACACAGATTTTGTTGTATAGATAACTGGAAGAGGAAGTAAACAAACTTAGGCAAATGTGTAATGATTCAGTTTTAGCATGTACTTCCAACTTGTACAGTAATACAGATACATTATACTGCTAGTAAAATCAAATAACTTCGCACAGCAAAGGTATGCACCTGCACTATCTCCTTCTTTTTGTGAACTTCTCCTTTAGGAAGTGGGACATATTCTTCTGCCTCCAGGTCAAACTCAGTAGCAAAAGCATCACTCCTTCCAACCCTTTTGACGGCACCACTATTTGCTTCAACGTATATAACATCACCAACAGCTACCTGCAGTTAGAAACACAAATTTTGCAGCTACATCAACTAATTCCAGATAGATATTCATAACAATTGAAAAAAAAGGCATGGTCATGAATGGTTAATCATTAATACAACATAAGTCTGAATCTTTATACAGCCTTGCTGGTGGACTACATGTAAAACTGGACCATATTACTAAAAGAACAAGAAAAGCTAGGTGTTTTAGAGACAAACCTTTTCCTTGATCAAGGCATCATATATTGTCGGATCCAACTTCAATTGTTTGGTTCCTTTTACAGTTTTCAATCCAATTATTACATGGCTGATACTTTTACCATAACCACCAGTCACACTTTCCGTTTCTTCTGGAGATAGTTCAGTTACCTGCAATGCAAGCAGCACACAGTACATCCGAATCAAAGAAGAAAAGGTTATATATCCTCATGATTTTAAAATCACAAAAGTTGTTATATAGCAATGACTTCTATCAACACTTTTTTCTCTAATAACAGGTGACTTACCTCTCCTTCATAAACTTCCTTGTTTTCTTTAATGCGCAGACCAATAGCTCTCCGGAAATTTTCCATTAGAACCTCTGTCTTCTTTACTTCTGAGGAATATACCTCTGATCCAACCATTGGGCAAAACGGAACCTACAGAAGACCCAATAACATGTCATACATCAATACAGGAGACAACTACATACTACAATGTGTGAAATTAGATTGGTGAAACCCGCCGAATACATGACCAGTAAAACAAATTTAATTTTCCAGAATAAGATTTCCACCCTTTTACCAGAGATGATGTCCAATCAAACTCTTGCTCGGTAATTCTACGAGTTACAACTTATAAACAACCATGATTGGCATGGAATCTCTGAAAATAAGCATCTTAAATATCTTCAAGGGAGGTTCTTACTCAAGAGAGGTGACAGGGATTAGAATTTTTTTTTGAGGAAGGAAAGCCAAGTGTGACCATTAGACTACAGTATCAATCGAAACTGAAGGCAATATAGATAGAGAGTTTACATTCGGTTGTGAGATCCTAGTTTTAGAACTTCAAATTTAAGCAAATAATGGCCTAATAGCTGCTCTACTGTCTCAATACTGCCTTCAAATGAAACCATTGATCTTCAAGAAGTCAATGAAAGAAGTGTGCACCAAGTTTAATATCATAAGATCAAATAAAATACAAGAAGCAGTATACGTACCTTGCTACCGAGTTCTTGGGAAATTCCAAGAGCAAGAGCAGTCTTTCCAGTTCCGGGAGGACCAGCTAGTAAGAGGGCACGACCAGCCATCTTCTTCTGTCGAATCATGTCAACCACAAGCCCACCAGCTTCCCTTGCGGATGCCTGGCCAACAAATCCAGCAGCCAAAGGCAATGCTTTTCCATCGGCCTTATAGCATAAATCAACAGGACAATCAAAATCATAAAAACTCAGTTAATGGAAATACTATTATTCACGCTCATTTTATGAGCAGCAGGTAAATGACCGTGAACCCAGATAAACCACAGCATGCTACGTAAAGAAATCGAGTAATCTTTCCTAGAAAACCAATATTTCAACTTCACATATGTATCTCACTTTCCTTCTTTCACTTCAAACGTCGTATCTATCACTCTCTAAGAGCCCTTAAAAAAAAAAAAAAAAAACCGCCAGAAAGTAAAATCGTTAACATAAGGTTGGAACAGAAAAACCCTAAACCTCAATTCCTTAAACCCCTAAACCATAAAAAGCTGAAAGCTCCGTATTGCTGAGTACTGGACATTATAACATTATATAAACAGAGGGACGGTTCCACTTGAAACAGATTGTTCAGAAAGCCTACCTCGAGGCCAAGACCTTTAATGTGAGTGTGAGTAGCTATCCTCTGTTTCTTTGTCGTCGATTGCACTTCTTCTATCTTCATTCTCTCTTAGCTCTCTCTCTCGCTCTCTCAATTCTGTTTACCCTCGAAAAAGAAAAAGAAAAAAGAAGACTGGGTTTATGCGGGTAATGGGCTGTGGGACTTTTGATATGTGGCTCAAGCCCTATACTATACAAATTCTTCTATTTATGTCTTAAAATTAGAAAATTACTGCTTAAAAAAAAAAAAATTACAGGGCATATAGAAAATAAATTATTAAATCCTCCGTTTTTATTTCTTATCAACTACTACCCTGTAAAATAAAACTAAAAGCTATATAAAACACTGATAATATTAATAAATACTTATTATTGTAAGCTAGTTCCTAGGCTTAGCATAAGAAATCAAAAAATCAAACCGACCGATTTTATTTCTAATTTTCCAAATTCACCGATTTGGTTTCAATTTTTACGCATAAAAAATCAACAATTAACTGAACAAATACCTATCAAACAAAAATAATATTAAATACACACTTATATAATTTTTTAATTTATTTGATAGTTTGATTGTTAAAGTTTTAATAATATGTTTATTTCTTTATGTTTGTAGTATAAACTTCTTATTTGACGAAAGTTCACCACTTTTGAGTATTGATAATAAGTCAAAAGTTAATAACGAATTAAAGACGGCTCGATTGTTAGTTTGAGTGGATACGAAGCTCATTCCATTAGGATTATGTAATTTAGTTAAGTATTTTTGATTTTCTAAATTGTATATTCTGCATAATACCAGTAGTAATTAATAGTATGATTTTTTTGTGCTATGAATTATAATTTATTTTTTTAAATCTGATTTTTTTAGGTTAATTTACTTTTTATATTTCGCTTTTAGCGGTGCACACCCACATTTTACAAGCCCCGTAGTTTCTTTAACTCAAGCTGCATTAAAGAAGAGAAAATATATACTCTTCATGAAAATAATTTTCATGATTTTTGGCAGCCTAATATTTCTCTATTCAGACAAACCAACTGATGTTCCTTCAAGAAACATCCATCTTCACCTCTACAAACTGTCAAACTCTCTCAATACTCTTCTCCTCAGCGTCCAATGAAAAATTCCCCCATTCGATAATTTTTCGAGCTCTCTAGTACGAGGAAGCCATACGCCGTTCCCTCCATCTGATGATCTCGACAATGACAGAAGCTCCGCTCATCGCCACACCAAATCCAGCAAATGTGGACAGAAGGATTGATATAACAGGTTGCAAATGAATCTACCAGTATTCATAAACACAGATTCAAGATTTACACCCTTAAAAAATGATCATGCATGAATGATGAACTCTGGTTTCTTGAAGTTATTGAGAGAATATAACAGTAAGATAAATAATTTTTACCACGTTGTAGAAGATATGAGCAAAGATGACAACAAGAATGAACTGGCATGATGCATATGCCCACACAAATCTTCTCTTCACTGCAGAAATTTAAAGGTTGTTTAGCTCCTCTTTTTTTTTTGAAGATTAGTTTTATGGAGGTCTTTTTTGGGGAGAAAATCGGAACGTACCCATAGCCGAAGAGGTCATGGATGAGAGGAGGCCAAGCACACAAGAAACTGGAAGTGATATAGCAATTGCACTTGAGTTCAATTTCTTAACCTGCATTAGAACAAATAATGCATGAGAACAATTTTCTTTTCTTTTTTTGATGGAGAACCGTATTTTGTTCGATTTCTTACCAGTAGCTGTTCGAGGAAACAGAAGTAGGCCAACATACCAACAATCACAAGAATGGGCAATTCCTGCCAAATTCTGTATAAAACAAACAAAATCTTCACATAAGAAAATAATACAGTATATGGTTAAATCAGAATTTTCATAGGTTTTCTATGTAGAGTAATGGCAACTTGCCTGTGTCCATTGAACTCTATATCTCTGAAATCAGTTGCTCCGATATTGCGATTTAGAGAGCTTTGGACACGAAGAAGAGTAACAGGTAGATTAAGAACTTCTTTCTTGCAGACTTCGCACGTCTTGTTACCTTTGATGGCAAACCATTTCACTGCACATTCTCTATGAGCCAAAGAGAGTTCACCTTTGCAGCTACACTCCAACTTAAACGTCTCTCCTCCTTCACATAGCTCGACCATGCAAATCCGACACACAGCTTCCTCTTCCGGTATGTCTTCTCCTCCAGCTTTGTTACTTTCTGAGAACACATAGCAGCATCTTCAGAAGAAAAGTAACTGAGAGTATTGCTAATAGGAGTATTACACACTATCAGAAAGTAAAACAGATACTAATATTTATAATAAGTACCATCATTTCCTGTTGAGGCAATAGACACTTCAGAGTCCTCATCCTTCACTTTCGGTGTCGATGGAATCACACGAAAGAATGAATTCAGTTTCTGGTTGTTGATGACAGGAAGAGAAATCGAACGTGACATGTGTCGAGCTTCTTTTATCTACAACAGATAAAAGGAAAAAAGAAAAAACAACACAAGAAAAAAGTTAGGTAGACTCACCAACCTCAAACACCCAAAAGAAGTAGGCCTTCCTCAACAAAACAGAATTACCATCCCATTACCAGACAAGTAGGCCGAAAACGAAGTTCCATAGATACTACGCAAACTGCAAGAAGCTTACCTCAACTGTGAGATGACTGTTTACACTCCCACCACAAGCACTTTCCAAACTTTGAGTTGGATCATCAGCTACAGGCAGGGAAGATGACCTCCTAATCCTCGGTGTGAAAACTTTCGAGAGTGACCATGAACGCGAGATGGTCAGCTTATCATTCGATGAACATGAATCGACGTTCACAGCCTTATCCACAGGGTTAGAACCCCAGTTCTTGAAGCTCAACTTGGGAAGGAGGCTTCTGATTGATGATTTTCCTTCTTTGGTTGAGGAAGGCTCAGAAGATTCATTTAGCAATAAATCACAAGGGTCAGGAGTTAAGAGGAAGTTCACTCTTTTGGAGTGGATCGAGTGGGAGTCGGAGGCATGTTTATTTGCACGAGTTCGTGAGGGGAATCGTTGAGTGTTCTAGTAGGTATCTCTAACAAAAGATTTGGTTTCTTCAACTGCTTGTTTTGAGAAGTTTCTTCCATCATTTCTGAGGATTTCTCTAGCTGGGAATGAAGGTTTATTAGTTACTATGGTTTTCGCTTAGTACAGAAATGCAAGCAATGATGAAGCTCGATAGAAATTTGCACATTCAAGAAAACATGAAAAGAAAGGGGTTTCTCAGTTAATACAGCAAAGCATATGCATTTCATCAAATTGCAATGTAATTATTCTGATAATCTGTGTGGAGTGAAGAAAACCATGCAGGAAATTCAAGAACTCCATAAAATTCAGGATATTTTAAGAAACTAAGTCCTCTATACTAAGTTTCAACACTAAATAAACAAAAAATGTTCTTCTCGTGAATTCATGTATTGAGGGTAAAGAGCATGAAGCAGAGTATGACTAGAGAGAAAAGAAGCAGAAAGCATGAAGCTTTTTTACCTGAATTTGTGCTTCGTTAATCCCAGGAATGAAGCTTTTGTCTTGAGCGCTCACCATCTCACTACTTACTATCCAACAAAACGTAATTCCAGTGACCCCACGAGAAGAATAAATCTCAGCTTTTAACTCTACTCAAAATGGAGGAAAGGAGAGAGAGAGAGAGAGAGAGAGATGACAAGATATAAATGAAGGAAGAAAGGTAGATGTTGGGATGATTCCATTTATTATGCACGTCTGAAGAAAAAAGAGGGAGTGGAGGCCCTGCTACCTGCTGCTCACACTGCTTTTACTGCGCATTTCTCTCCATTTTTTATGCTACTTTTTTTCTTTTCTTTTTTCTTTTTTTTTGCAATTTCCTTTACAAATTAGTGTTAATTAATCTCCATATTATTTAGGAGCACCAAATTTTTATTTCATTTGTATTAGTAATTTATTTTCAATTTCAATTTATTCAAAAATCAAAACCAAACTCACGGGACAGAAATCCTTGACTTTAGGCGCCTTGAAAATTGAATAAACTGAAAAGAAATTTTGAAAATTTATGAATAATGGGCGCCGCTGAAAATAGTGGTCTTCATTGGTTGCAATATGTTGCTTCACCACACGTGTCATCGCCCACTTATTATTATTATCTATATATATAAAAAATATATATATATGAGAATTATTCTAATACCCACTGCAAGAGTAAATGACTTTTTTTTGTTTGTTTAATTTTAGCACCTTGAAATGGCAAATTAGATCATCGGATTTGAAAAGTTTGCCTGTTACATGCATGCTTAAATTGATCACTGCACTACTTCACCGACACATCAAATGAAAACCCTAGTCTTGTTTAAGTATATATTACTTCCCGTCCCACTTTATAAAGGGTCATTTTATTATTTTAATAGATTCAAATGAATAAAATAGTTCTTTATAATAAAGTTTATAAGTGGGATAGATAGAGTATATAAATAGATAATACATAATGGAACAAGTCTATCCGAATTTGAGTATACAGTGTTAAAGATGATTTGTGGTTTGAAATAATCAGCTAGTAAAGGACTAAAGGTGCGTTCTTACTTGGCAGAAACACTTTCGATAAAATCAAATTCAATCAAAGGAAAAGGAAAAGGTGGAAATTCGTAGAAATCATTAAGCATACCCAATCATGCATATTCGATAGAGAAAAGGCTAAAATAATACTAACATTAGAAGATCAGTTAGTGAGACAATTGTTTAGTTAATTAATCTTGACTATTAGTCAAAAGATTGGTGGAATTTACAACATATTAAATAAAATTAAATTTACATAGATAAGATAAATATAACATTTTGGATAGACATGCAAGTGAACCACGTTTAGACTATAATATTACTACTAGCATATATTACCTTCATCCCACCTATTATTCACTTTATTTTTGGAACAATAGCCAATGCAATGTATGATATGTGGTTGTAATCAATTCTAAAGAGAGAGAGTTAATTGTAGCCATAAATTTTTTGTTATTTTAGGAAAGTTAACTAATAAATGGGACGGACAAAAATAAAAATATGGACTAATAAGTGGGATAGAGGTAGTATATAGTAGGTTGGGACAAAACTTTGTAATCCCACTTGAATTTGATTTGATGTAAAATAAGGGATTGTTTCCCTAATAAATCAAGAGGCTTTCATTATTAATGATATTATACAAGGTCATTTTTGATGGAATGTTCCAACAATAATAAAGTTGGTGGGTAGTAAGCCCACATGCTCCATCACCGCACACCTACCATTATAGTACTAATTATATTTATATAAAATAATTATTAAAAAAAAAAGTTAATCAATTTCGGCCTCTGCTTTTGCTTTTTATTCGCAAAGATATGCTTAATTTTTAATAAAATGATAACAAACGTTTAATTACTAAAAAAGAAAATCAAAAGGCAAAAATTCGGTTTCAACTTTGGAACTTGGAAGTTCATGTTTTGATTTACATTTTGTTAAAACATTTATATTGAAAATACTCATTCACCAACATTTTATCCCATGTTTTTCCTATCATTTTCCTTGTTTTGATGATTTTCTTTTATTTATACTGTTCAGAGTCGTTGACAAATTAGTAATTTGGAGCATAAATTCAGAAGCAATAATTATATACATACATCAATAATCAAGCATAGAAAAACAAAATTTTATAATCTTATTTTCCGGCAAGTACAAGAGCATACATATGAGCAAATCTCAACTTCTCAGGAGAGAATACAGTAGTTAGAAAAGAAATAAAATAGAATAAAATAAAATAACTCAACTGAGAACAGTATCAACTCAAGTTGAGCTAATTCACCTCTCAAGCAGCATCACTAGCTCACAGTGAGGAGTATGAGGGAAAAGGTCAACAGCCATGGCTTTGATAGGTTTGAATGGCTCGGATTCGGGCATTGATTTAGCTCTGTGTCGAGCTAGCCCGGCTGCGCTCATATTTCTCCATCCACGATTGTTCTTATTTTTCCCTTTCTCAGAATTTTCGGGTGATGGTGTGCAAAGCTCGATAGCGTTCGCCACCAGACTCTCGGGATTGCAAGAAATGTAGCTGAACGAAGAAGACTCAGAGTCAAAGACTATATTTTCCAACACAACCGCAACCGAAAATCTCAGACTTAAAAAATAACTTACACGAGCCTCCTCAAACGAGATTGTGTCCGAAGAACTTTGATTACCTGCATTTTCATAGAAGTTGTGACAAAGAACAGTAATGAATCATAATCAGCATATTAGATATTACAAAATGCAAATGTAAAGCCTTTTCATTCAGATCGCTTACAGTAGGATGAAGTCCGACACGTGGAGGATCCACTATAGCCACGACATTTTTAAATTGTCGAAATGGGATGCTACTGCCTTTTGAAGCACAATCCTTCTCTAACATAGTCTCATCTTTTGAAGATTCATCCACACCATGACCATTCTCATGGTTAACAGTAGAGCTACTTTCTTCAGTAGAAACGGCTTCAGACTCGTTCTTTTCTGGTGTTTCAGTATTTTCATCTTGCTTTTCGGGCAAAGATAGGTACTCTTTCATCAACGAGCCGATAACATCCTCAGCCTTGATATAAATTAATGAATATCAGAACAGAAGCTTCAGCATTACTCAATAACAAAGAGATTAAAACAAAGGAAAGAACCTCAGAAATAGTAAGATATCAAATCCAACCTTTCCACAGACAAATCTGCAATTTTTGATGCCGTTGATTTCTGCATTTCTGTCAGCGTCTGAAACTGCAGAAGCATTCATTTCAATACCAACAACCTGTTAAAATTGGAAGCCAAATCATTTCTCATATTGATGAACTAACAACAAAAGAACAATAACAAGAGAGGGAGTATCATCAAAGATGATCGTATTTATATAAACCCATATGCAAAAGCATCGCCATAAGAATATGGTGGAGTTCTTACCTTTCTTTCCAATTAAATTTCCTATAAATTTACTACATCGACAATATAATAGCAATTCCAAAGCAACAGCTCCTAAACGATAAAGAGTTGCATACTATTAATACATGTTTAAATGGACTTTAAGCATTACCATACCGACACGGTGAGCTAAAGTCAGACCAATAGTCCCAGTTCCACAGCAAACATCAAAGAGTAGAGTGTCCTGGCCCAGGTCAGCCCAGTCTCCAGCAAGGGAATACAACTTCTCCGCAGCAAGGGTATTAACCTGCCACATTTTAGAAATGAATTAGTGTGTATTTATAATAAGAGAGACAGAGACTAATCCTCTTTATTCTTCACTTTCTTTATTCTTTCAAGAACGGAAGGGTCAAGCTTGTAGGAAGAGAATACAAATCGATCATTAAAAGAGAAATTTTACCTGAAAGAAGGCAGACGGAGATATAGAAAACCGAAGATTGCTTATGTGATCATGAATTCTCGGCTCTGGGACATCATCAGCTATCTCCAGTCCACGGTCATCTCCTCTATGGAGAAAAATGTATCGCAAAGGGGCATCGGGTGGTGCAGCATTTGATATACCCGTATGATCCTGCAAGAGAAGCCACACAGGATTATATTTCGACTTTATGCCGAATCAAAGATGGATACAATAGACAAGAGCTGCGTACAATGATTCTGTTTTGAGAATTCCCAACAGAAAAAGAAGTAGACTATACGGTTTATAGCTTCTGTTACTACCTGAATCACAAGTGTTGTTAAAGGTAATGGAGGAGATTCTGCAGTAGATCCTGCAGAAAAAGCTTGAGCTAACCGATGAAGTTCGCCTTTTACCTTTTCTTCATCATTACCAACAGGTGCAAACCTGCATCAAGCAAAAGATAGTGAAAACACACTGAACTAATTCATCAACCATTCAAGTTTCTTCATAACAAGTTACTGCAAACAGAGTAACTTTACTTTGTCTTCTTACTGTTAGAGTACATGCAGAACAAGCAATCACTCAAACAGAAGGATGGCAGCTGGAAAGACAAGATTCCAAAAGACGAGCAGTAGGACACGAACCTGAACAATGAGCATGACCTCTGAAACAATATCCTCAGCATTGTCAACCTCAGTAATCTGGCAAGGTTTTCTACCCTCACGAACCTAGATATAAAAATTTGCACGAAACAGACAATTAACAAAGGCAATTACCTCACTCAATATTTTCCAGTTTTTATTCCAAGAAAACATACCGTAAGTTGACGCCAGAACCCAGAATTGTTCAATCTGTTCCATAAGGGCAAGCATGAGTGCTGCAGAAATTCTTGAAAGACGGAAGCATATTTGCAAGAAATTCTAGAAACATTTGGACAGTCAACGGGTTCCTCAACAGCAGTCACACCTTCCCTGTATAACATTTCCAAATAATTCTTAGTTGATATAACAAGATATAAAATTTATGACAGCTTGCTAATAGCAGACCACCTGAAATTCCCAAGTAAAAAGCCCACAGTCTGCTTCCCTTGTAAGGAATTTCCAACAGAGAACTCACACTTGTTCCGGTATCCATTAACAAGGGGTGATTCGATTATACCCTCTAGCTTGCATGGAAGGCCACCTAAATGTCAGCAAAGATGGTTAAACACAGGGAAAGATGGCGTCAAAAAAAAAAAAAAAATCATCAGGACTGCCCTCTCAGTCAGCTTCTAGAATAATGCTATCACAAATTTACTTAATCATCACCATAATCGAGTAATTCAACTCCTGAGACATGAACAGAACAGTACCTATTTCTCTAGCATTCAGAATCCACTCTGGAAGTGATGTACCATTTGGACATGCCTTACGTGCATTGCGAGTCTACAAATAACAAATACAGTTCGAAGGTTCAGAATTATATCAGAGAAGATGAAATCTTTCATGAAACCCAAAAACCTGACGAGCAAGTACGGTGTACTAACTAGTCTTTTGAGGATCTGTGCCAAATTGTTTTTCTTGTGCTCTAGCTGATCAGAATAGGACATGTGAGCAAGAGGAGTCACTGCATCACGAGCACTTCTACTCTTCGAGGCTGAATCTGGAAGTGAACTGCCTTCCTCGTCATCATTATTTGTTGGAGATGGCTTTTCAAGCAATGCAGCTTTGTTGATTTTCTCGAATGGCCGCTCAATGACATCTGAGACCTTTAAAGTTCTATTATTTCCAATGGTTTTTCCATTTAGCTCCTGCAACACTAAGAACATGAGAAGCAAGTTTCACACTTCTTGAAAGTTTTTGAATGAATCTTTGGCTGTACCTCCACAACAGCCTTAGCTTGTTCTGCAGTTTCCAAAGTAACAAATCCAACTATCATTCCTTTCTTTTTCTTTGCTGATTTAAACACGACTCCCTGTTATAATAATAAGAAGATTTATCATATAACACGATATGCATCGAGCACTGCAAATGAACTCAAGTATTCGACGACAAAAGACATTTTTTCAAAAGAGAACTAGAAAAAGGAACCAAAAATCAAAATTTGAGAGTCTAGGCGATTGTTGATTTTCAGCATAGCAGTTATAGATTTGCAAAAGGCATACCAAATTAAGTAAAGAAGCCATCATTTTCCATTCAATTAAGCAACTTAATCGAGACAGTGATAGCAAACCTGATCTTTCAGAAACATCCGCAAATTATCCGCACTCCACTTCATAGGCAAATTGACGAGGCATTTGGATAAACCAGAAGAGGACTCCTCTCCGTCCTCCTCCAACGCCTCCGTCATCATCACGCCGCCATCCTCCGCCGCCTTCTCCTGGTCATCTGTTTTGGCCATCTTCTTGGCCCGCTCCGAAGTGGGGTCCCACGTGTTGTCGGGACGCGGACGGAGCTCCTCCTCTCCGTGAGCATAGCGGCAAGACTCGCCGTGGCTGCACGAATCACCGGACTTACTCCGAAAGTAGGAGCAGAGGCTCGTTTTCCACAGTGGGTGTTTTGTCTTGTCGGATGAGGATTCTTGTTCGGGCTCGGCCTCTCGCTTGCGCTTCTCCGATTGGTTGATTCCGGCGGGTGATGGAGGCAGAGGGTTTTCCGATGGGCTGGGTTGGTCGGCGGAAACCTGGGGGTCATCGAAGAGCTTAGGGTTTCAGTTGGCGGGATTTCCGCCATTGGAGGTTTTTGAGTTCGTGGGGGTTAACCGGCAAAACTTTAGACAACTGAATAGCGGAAGGGTTCGATTACTTGCACCACCCCTCGGAAATACCGAAATTGGCCCTCAAAGTTTTAGGACCAAAATATCATTAAATTATTCCTAAGTAAATTTCTTTTTATAGAACATTAAATTACTTAGGTTTTCATCTCAAGAAAAAAAAATTACTTTGGGTTTTTAGAGGTGCGTTTGCCCCTAAATAGTAGTAATACACTACATTTGTACATTTTTTGGTTTTGCTCGTCAAATTTACCATCATTTCCTAATATGCACATAGGCGAATTTGAGCTAAGTTGAAAAAATTGATTTGACGATCAAAGCAATATTGTTTTAATTTAAAAATAAAATTAAAATATTAAACATACACCTTCCATGCAAGGTCACTTCATCTCCTCTCTTCTGTATCCCGTGAATTCCTCCATCTCGTATTTTTTTTTATCATATAAACCAAAACGGCAACATCCAGATTGAAATGATCGTTTTGGTCATTAAGTTTTAAGTTAATCTTAATTTTGTCAACTTAGCATAAATTTGAGAAAAATCCAGTTCATGTGCAAATTAAGAAAAGTTTGAAAGCTGTGATATTACAAGAAGCTTCAAAAGGTGTGTAAGAAATCAAAATTTATACAAATATAGTGTATTTTTATATGCAAATATTTCATCCGTCCCATTGATCTTGACATGTATTCAAGAAACGCATCATCTCGATGAGACGGAGGGAGTATACTTTTATTAAAAAATAGTATTTATCTATCAAGTTGGAAACCTAAAAAAAAAACAAATTGAAAGTAAAAAATATGAAATATAAATATTAAGTCTATTAGCCATTGATCTCGTGAAAAATGGGCCTATCAGCATTTGAAACACTCTCTCCATCTAATTAATCTTGTATCGCTTCAAATAGGCATTGCATCTACTACCTCCATCCCATTTTATTAGTCTCATTTGTCATTTTGGTTCATCTCACTTATTAGTCTTATTTTCTAAAATGGTAAAAAACTTGTGGCTACAATTAACTCTCTCTCTCCTTATAATTGATTATATCCACATATCCTCTCATTTATTGGTTTATGTGCCCAAATGAAATGAGACTAATTAAAAGGGATGGAGGTAGTACTCCCTCTGTCCCTTTCAAACGGAGTCACTTTTTTCAACAATAATTTCAAGCATTTTCGAGCGTCTTAATGATGAGTTTTAAAGTAACTTTTTAATGAATTTTTTATTTCACGAGATACTAGAAGTGTTATAGTATTCCGTAAAAATAAAAAATATTTCAAAAATTATTTTAAAACTCATCATCAAGACGCTCGAAAATGCTTGAAATTATTAGTGAAAAAAGTGACTCAATTTGAAAGGGCGGAGGGAGTATATAATAATGACGACTACGAGCTGCCGTTTTTAGTAACTCCTTCAATCTATAAATAGTAACTTTTATATATATCATAATTTTTTTTATAAAAAAACTAATTCCTTAATGATTAATTAGATGTATTTACTAATATGTCAAAGTCAACCAAGCAATTAAAACTTGGTATATATATAACGTATGTTTATGGTAATGTTTTTATTCGAATATTAATACAATAGCATAAGTAATGAATTTTGCTAATTATTTTTATATTATTTTTCTTATAGTTGCATGAATAATAGTCTTAAATATATTAATATATAATAGTAGATACTTATGTACTTAAGATATTATATCTATATGTACATATAAATTTAAATGGGTATTCATCAATTTATATATATCTGGAAACTAGTAATTTCCACCAAATTTGAAATAAATACAACTTTATGTAAATTAATTATTGATTTATGTTGATTAGTGTTATTTACGGAAATGTGGTTGGTAGCACTTAATGTTTGATTGAAAATCATTTAAGTTTTAATAATCTTTTAATAATATATATATATAGGGATGAGATCTGGTACAAAAGTCATTTAGTGTGAGAAATAAGAAGAATCTTGGACCATTGATTACTTAACATCTAACCGCCAATATTTGATGCTTAAATATATACTTTTATCGAATTTTATTGAAACTGTCAACATTTTGCATTAAAAAGGGTAATTTAGTAAACAAAATAAATAACTATATCCTAATTCAAGAGGAAAAGCCGAAATCTATGGATATGGCTAACTAAATTCTTAAAAATCGACACCACTCTCCTAATTAACATATTCGTTTTTCATTTTAAGAGATAATTAATTAGATCATGCGCGTGAATGAAAATTAATAAAAATAGTTTCTTCATGGTATTCGTCGTCAGTAAATCGTATTGCATTGTGTACATATTTGTAATGTATTTATCTTTTACAAAAGTATAAGTATTGTGTGTGTGAAAAATAAGTTATATAAATGCATTCATAATGCATTAACCGTCTCTTTTAGTTCATTAACTGTCTTTTTTATTGCCTATTTTTGTAATGCATTAACATTCTATTAGAATGCATTTCTCCTATAGAATAGAAAAATACGTGGTGGCGCATATATGTATACAAATTCTCTAATAAAAAAAATTCTCTAATGATAATGCATTATTAGTATGTTTTTAATGCATTTGTTGTCATCTTATAATGCACAATTTTCGAAAATTATTATATATGGTGGCTGACTATCAAAATATTGTATTGATATATGGTGGATGATAATGCACCGATTATTATATTATAATGCATTGATTAATGAGTTATAATGCAATTTAATTTTAATATGATGCTTCTAAAAAATACGAACAAGTTAAAAATATATATATAGATGGAAAAATATTATTCAATAAATAATAATTTTCTAAGTCGTCAATTTCAATTTGAATACATAATATAATTCATTTATAATTTTCTGTATAATGCACTTCTTTGACTAATTAAAAAAAAAAATCAATAATGAATAACATTTATTTTTGTAATGCATATACATTATTATATTAATGCATTATTATATTCAAAAATGATAGAGAATTATTAGAATGAAAATCTGTTGGTGTAGAGATGTTAATAATATTAAAAAAATTATAAATATAAAACCATAAAAACATATAATGATTACTAATAGACCAAATGACGTACATCATAAACTAAAAATACGAAAATACCCAATATTAGTTATACATGGTAAGAACTTAATTAAAACATAACAATAAAAACCAACCATAGATTAATCAAGATGTATGGCTAAGATCATTTCTCATTTCTTATGGAAATGAGCTTTTGTATATGATCTCTCCTCTATATGTGTGTGTCTGTGTATGTATGAAATAACCGAAATCACAATTCATCCTCCATTGTAGGAAATGGAAGCTAGTTTTTTTTTTAAAAAAAAGAGAAATTGGGTTCAAACTAGCAACTAGCTTCTAAGGGGACCCACCAATAAAGCTGCAAAACAACATTTATTTTTTTTATTTTTATTTTTCTTAATTCTCTTTCTTGATATTTCCTTACTTTTTATGTTTTAATTTTGTTTGTTATATTTTTTTTTCGTTTAATTTATGTTCTTGTTTTTATGTTCATGTTTAATTTATTTTTATTTTTTTTTTAAATGTGTTCATGTTTAATTTTATTGTTTATACTTTTTTTCTATTTTCGTTATTTATTTATTTTCTTTTGTTTTGCCGACATGTGAATTATTGTTGTTCTTTTTTTTTTCATTTTATTTTAACTTGTAATATTTTTCTCTATATATACCTACTTCAATTTTTATATTTCATACACATTCCATCTAAAAGTGTTTAAGTTGTGTAATTTGAATTTCAGTAATATAATTTGAATTTGAGTAATGTAATTTTAATTTTAGCATTGCAATTTTAATTTAATTAAAATCATTTTAAATGTTATTAATATAATATGAATTTTATTTTTAAAGTAAATAATATCTAAATAATAATGTAAATAAAATTTATTGACAACATATAATGATAATAATATTTAAAATGATTCAATCTTATAATGAGACCCACAAAAAGTTAGAAACTAAAGTTTATTGTTGGAGGAGATAAAAAAAAAGAAGGGTAAGTTGGATTCCAAAACTGACGTGGTAATTTGAAAGCTGGAATTATTAGGTTCATGGTTAGAGGCACCTTAAAAAAAGGGGAAAAGAAAAGGAAAAAAAAAAGAAAAAAAGAAAAGGAAGAAGATAAGAAGCATTTAGAAGAAAATGATTGGATGAATGATGATTCTCCTAAGGAAGTGGAACTGTGGAAGTGCAGTGTCTTAACTTAAATGCAAGGTTTACATGTCAACTTCATTGGAATCAATAGCGCCCCTACACGTGGCGAGCAGCCGACAACCTTCATTCAACTCAAAGGAAACTCTTATCATTAACGGCACCAGTACCGCTCATCTCCAGATCCACCCCCAAATCTTCACTGCTCCATTCCTCTCTTTCCGCACTGATTTTCAGCGTTTCTTCCCGCCATGTAGTTACGAATTCGAGATGGATTGAGGAAATAGAAGATGGGTGCGACGTCGTTCGAGCAAATGGGGAGGAGGGTTTGGAAAGGGGCGTGGCTAGGGCTTCAAATGTCGATGGCATTACTGGTGGGTGGAAATCACACCTCCTCCAGGTTCTGCACTCGCTAATTTCTCGTTTCTTTGGATTTGTTTCCCTTGAATTTACTCGTAATCGGATTCGGATCTTTAGATTTCGAGTGCTCTTGTATAATTTAACGTGATTGAAAGAGGTGTAAGCTAATTTGAGGGCCAAAAAAAGGAGGAAAATGAACTCGAACAAGTTTTTGAAATGGCGTGTGGTGCTCAGAGCCTTTATGCTTGTGTTCATCGTAATTTTGCTCTGTTTGATGCAAATGGGCCGCGAGATTCGTGTGATCGAGCCGGTAACGACGGATGCCGATGAATGTTCGTTGTCGAAAAATTTGAAGTTCAACCTCACCGGAATCTTGAATTCCGGGTCGAATTTCGCTCTCCCCCTTTTCGGATCTCCACCGGCGCCGTGCGAGGAGAGAGAGAACTTCACCGGAACGGTTTTCCGAATCTTGATGGAGAAGAACTTGTTACAATCCGATGCGAGAGTCCTGTGTGTAGGGGAGAAATCGGCCTCTGCAGTTCTTGCATTGCGCCATCTGGGATTCTTCAATGCGTTTGGAGTGGAGAGGCATCCTTTGTTCTCCCTTCTCAAGAGGAGATTTGTTTATGATCTGAGCTTCGATGATAACCATTTCGATTTCGTGTTCTTGGAAGATCTTGATAGGGTCTCTGTTCCTTCTCTAATGGTGATGGAGATGGACCGCGTTCTTCGCCCCGGTGGGACCGGCTCTCTCCTCTTGAGACACGAATCTCAGCTCGTGTTCTTGAAGAGATTCAACCCTGTTCATGTCTGTGATGTTGGATCCTTCGCATTAATGGCGTTCATGAAGAGATTGGACACTTTTGCTTCATTTCATCACTTCCATCTCCCAACTACTTGCCCTTGTATCGAAAACAACAAGCCGTTCATGAAGAACATCGAGCCTCTCACCGATCCAAAGCTCTCGTACCTGCCCGAATCCATGAACATTTCCACTAGAAACAAGCTCATCTACATAAACCTCGGAGCAGGAGAGTACGCAAAGACCAGCATTTCGAGAATGTCAAAGCCCTACTGCTCCAATCATCACTCCGCGTTCGAAGTCTTCATCATCGACCATAAAACTTCAGTCCTCTCTTCGCTGGTGATGGATTCCGGCATCAACTTTGTGTATTATCCATCTCTTGCTGGAGATGGCGCTGCCCCGAAGATCAGCTCTGACGAATTTCTTGCAGCGCCTATGGAGGAAGAAGGCTTCAATTTCATCCGGTGGTTCAAGGAAACGGTGTCGGATGGAGATTTCGTCGTCCTTATGATGAAGGCCGAGTTGGCAGAGATGGATATTCTCGTTGAATTGTTCGATTCTGGAGCGATTTGCCGCGTGGACGAAGTGTTTCTTCGATGCTCGGAGGATTGCACGAATCTCTTGGAGAGTTTGAGGAAGAGTGGTGTTTATGTTCATCAGTGGCTGGGAAATTGAGCCTTCTGGGTTTGATTTATGTGTTTGTGTGGAAGAATAAAGTGAGTTGAGATGGTGGATTGAGCATGTGTTCTTTCTACACCATTCTCTTTCTCTTTACTGTTGAACTATTTATGTTTTCCTCATGCAAAGTGTGCTTTTCTTTAACTATGGGAAGTAAGTACGGAGTATCATTTTACATCCCATAGTAATTCTAAGTTGTCTCTCTCTTCTTTTTCGTTTTCTTTTTCTTATTTTTTTTTTATAAATTAATTAGAAAAATTGCATATGACGATAAGAATGCTTCTTCACGACCAAAATTGACGATCAAGACAGTCGCAAATCAAGAAAGCAATTTTTCACCAGAAAAAAAAAAGAGATAAAATAAAAATAAAAATGAAAGAACCGCGATTAAATTTTTATTTACATAAATAAATGACAAGGACTAAGGTCTAAGAGCTTGAAATTTCGCAATTAAATTATTCTGTTAGGGAGAAAATATTGTGACGAGAGGAGATTGAAATTCAAAAGTCAAAGAGAGAATAAAAGCACATGTCATTAGGAATTTTACATAATAAAAAAAAATATTCGTACGTAATTGGCATGGTATAAAAGTCTATATTCCCAACAACGTAAATAACAAATGTCATTTTGCGTTAAATCGCTGGACTTTGTCATTGTCGTGTTCACATCTAATAAGATATTTTCTTTTCCAACTATACGAATACGATTATCTCAATTAAGCTTTCAACGATACTGTTATATTCTTCAGCAATCATTAATCATCCCATTAATTTTTCTATCAAGAGAAAAAGAGAAAAAAAGAAAAAAAGCTTTGCCCAAATTTGAACACGCGACTTGACTTTAGCCAGTAATTATAGCAATTCCTAAAACTAAAATAGCCATGTGAAAATAAAAAGATTCATGTTTTCCGAATCAAACAACACAATCCAACAAAAGAGAGCATACAAAACCTAAAACTTCTGAAACCAAAACAAGATTCAGAATCTTATGAAACCCCAAAGACAACTTTATGCAGCAATTCAAATTCAAACAAATAACAAATTTTGTTAAATAAAAAGGATAGGAGAACCCAGAATCAATAATCATAGGTAGATGATGCAGGAAGAACCTGTAATTTGTTATCCTCAGCAGCCCATCACAGCACAATTGTAGACGAAAACGCCTGCATTCTCCTTCGATCCCAGAACTTTCCAGTTCAAGGTTCCGTTCTCGACTCCCGATTTCGGAAACCAGACGTTCAGCACGATCGATTCGCCTTCCGGGGGCCGTTGCCCTCCCACGAGCAAAAGCGCATCTCCGCAAGATTTGAAAGCGAGACCCCAGCCATTAGAGGAATCAGCCCTAACTGGAAGCCTACCCAAATCCTCCCAACTCTTGCTCTCCTTGTTATACTTCTTCACCATATTCGTTGAATACTCGACTGCGTAGAGTTGGTTATCGACGACTGCCACGAGAGGAGGCGCTTGAGCAGCTCGATTAACATTAGGGTACATCCCCTCGATCCTCCTCCACTTTCTTGTTTCGAGATCGAGTTCCTCTGCACAAGTTAGAGAAACAGTGGGACTAGTCATCCCACCAATCACGTAAAACTTTTTATCCATGAAGAAACCGGAACATAGTCTACGAGGGGAGTGCATGCTAGGCAACATCTCCCATTTACCAGTTGAAGAATCGTAAATCTCTGCAGATTTCAACACGTTTCCATACTTGTCGCTTCCACCAGCTATGATGGCAATCGAGCCTAGGCTAGCTGAGGCAAAGAGGCAACGGGGGCGATTCATTTCTTCACACTTGGACCATGATTTAGATGTTAAGCTATACTTCCAAATGGCGAATTCGAAAAGCTCACGCCCGAAAACAAGCAACTCGTTCCCCACTGCTAGAGACTCTTTATCCGCACAGTTAAAACAGTCATCACAAGGAATCTTCGGGAGCCTCATCCACTTATCTCTAAAGGGATCAAACGCCTCCCATCCTCTCGGATCACACACCATATACACCCAATGCTCCACAATCCTCAACTGCCTTCGCAGTTCATACAAATATCCACCCTTGATAAGCTCATTAAATTTCATGTTTAGGCATGATAAGGATGCATAATCTGATCTACTAGCTCGAGCAAGACAAGTTAATGCAACGTCGTCGTACAAACCAGGGAGAAGAGAATCACTTGATCCGAAAAGATGACCATCATCAGCTCTCACTCTTGATCTTATATCACCCTCCATTTCCACCAAAACACACAGCCTTATAAAATTTAACAAATCCAAGAGTTCAAAATCCACCTATGAAAGGTTCTTGATAGGCTTTTTCTTATTCCCCTTTCAACCTAAACCTCAAGTTCTCAGAATCACCTTCCAAACAACTTCCTTATTTATAAAAAATACCCATCAATTTATCAACTATGCATATACCTTAAAAATGAGATATCTTCACCCTACACAATCGAAGCAACAATTATTCAAACCCCTCAATTATTGATTACACCCAATCTATACCCAAGCCAGGAAATGAAAAAGTATATTAATTCCAATAAAAATTCGAACTTTCAGCAGCGCAATCCCACGGTATATCCACCGTATTATTCTGATTCGCGCACAAATTAATCAAAACACATGCAGCCAATCAGCTCTTCAGACTGAAGAAAACAAATCAATTACAAAAAGAGCCATCGATTCGGATCCAAACCAGGATTGAGGGCTCAATCGGATCTCCCGAAACAGAGCGGCGTCATACCGGGAGATAGACGTCGGGATAGCCGGAATATTCCTTCGCTGCCGAGAAAGAAGTAGGTTTCAATCGGATACGACGAGAGCAAGGAGGCTCAGCGCCGGCAGCATCGCCGCCGGAGACGGTTGGGGTACAGAGAGAGGGGAGAGAGAGCTGAGAGAGTTTTAAGAGAGTTTAGAGAGAGAGAAATAAAATTTAGTTTCCTAAAAAAAGAAGGTTATTTGCAAATTTTAGGCCCCTAATTACAAGAATTTTCTAAATTCTAAATTTATCAGTCAACCTTTTTCAGGTTTTTCACTTTTTGTCAACGCGGTCACTCGTGCCGTGTCGTTTTAGCTCGTTTCCTAAGACTTTTAATCTACTTTTTTTTTTTTTGATAAATAATTTCTTGAATAATATTATGAGGTTTATGTAGCAAAATTATTAAGGTGTAAATTAAAGTAAATGCCGACGTGCCTCGTTAAGTTTAATTTATTTTCATTAATGGTTATTTAACGAATTAGGCGACCAATCACTCTAGCTATACTATTTTTCAAGGTGTTTTTTTGTTTTTGTTTTTGGTACGCTCCGAAATACTATCTTCATCCCATATAATTAGTCAATTTTGCTTTATTGACTTTTCCGGCATGCGTTTCCACCGAAACTTAGTTTGGGTTTTAAAATATAATTTTGTAGTATCGTTTTTTTTACGGGATACTATGAGTGTCATAATATCCCGTAAAAAAAACGATACTTCAAAATTATATTTTAAAACCCGTACTAGGTTTCGGTGGAAACGCGTGCCGGAAAAGTCAATAAAACAAAGTGGACTAACTATATAGGATGGAGGTAATACTATATTACTGATGCACCTATTTGCTCAAACAATTTTTTTTATTTTTTTATTTACCCTCTCAAAATGCAAATAAACCAATGGAGAATAATTATTTCTTAAGCATATGAGTGTATAATTCGTAGCATATAATTACCGGTCAATACCATATAAAGTGATAATATTGCTTTTCCATGAATAATATTCCATCCGTCCACCATTTATGTGCCAAATTTCATATGGCATGGAATTTAAGAAAAAAACTGTTAAAATAGTTAGTAATGGATGATAAAGTTGTTAAAAGTAAATAAATAGTAAAATTATTGTGATAAAATTGTTAGAAGAATGGATAAAATGGTAGACCCTATTATATGGAAAATAAAGTGTAAAATAAGAGTTTTGAGTTAAAATGGTGTAATAATTTATTTATTTTTTGGAAATAATACGACGTCCCAAAATGAAAATTTCCACACATATATGGTGGACAGAGAGAGTAATAATTGTTTGAGGTGCATTACCTATAAAAGCTATGCTCCCATATCAAGATTTAAGGGGTGTTTGGCTAAACTTATTTGAAATAGCCTATAAAAATTTATAAGATGTTTGATGTAGAAAATAAAATGAGATGGCATAGCTTATTTTTAATGAGTTCGTATATCTTATAAACTCTTAAACAACTTATAATCTGTTTTATGAAGCTTATAAGCTTAGCCAAACACCCTTCATAATCACATCAATAGATCATCACAATGTGCCCTATAATTATTTGGCGATTTTGATAAATAAAAAATATTTATAAAAAAAATCTTTACATATTTTATTTCACGAATGACGAAGTATTATCGCTGTCGCAGTCCAATAGGTCCATTTCAGCATCTCTAGAATCATCTCTTAAGCTATTAAATAAAGGGATTTCTACAAACAAAAATAATAATAACGTTCAAAACACTTCTTCATTTTGCAAAAAAGTTACTGGAAATATGTAGATAATTTACAAGGTGATAAAATATTACTTCGGGTGTGTAGAATGCGAATCGGCAGAGTAACAACTTAGTAAAAACCAAGGCGAGAATTTAATTCTATCTCCGCAAGACAAAATTGTTCCGCACAGTACACGTGGTTTGATAGCAATTGTTTCCAAGATACAACGGTTGAAACGATTACGAGTCCTTGTACTAGAACGTCATAATACCGGCGAACTTACTTGATACTCGGGACTTGAGTATTCAAAAATATACTAGTATGTATGAGATGATTTGCTATGAAAATCGAATGATTGAAACCAAATGAGAGGGACTCTATTTATAGATTCCAAGTGGTGCGACTGAAGGGACGCGACCGCACCAAATGATGCGAACCAAGGAGACACCTTGGTTCAGCCATGAAGGAGGCCGAAGTGGTGCCTCGGTTCGCGTGCCAAGAGGTGCTGGTTCGCGCGCTGCCACGTCAGCAGTTGCCGAATAGGCACACGCGAGCCGACGCCTCGTCCGGGTTTGACATGCGCCGTTTGTCCATGTCACCGCCACCTCGACTGCCACGTCACCAATCTGAACCATTGACGTCCAAAACATCAAAGGCCCCTACGGCTCCTCGTGCGAAGTGCAAAGTGCGCCGACAAAGCGCCCATTGCGACAAGTGCGACGTGCACGGACTCGGATGGTATCCTCGTAGAAGTGCGGTCAATGGTGACTAAAAAGTCAACTATGGTACATCATAAGGCACACCATAGAGGAGCACATTTGATTGCTCCTTAGTGTTTGGAAATCCCTTATAATTGGCTCTACTCTTCATTATTTTTCCAATGTAGGACAAGTGTTTCCACATTTCCCACATTCAAAGCTTTACTTTGTGCATTCATTTCTCATTCATTCATTTATAAAATTAGACAAATAAATACACTAGATTCATCTACATTAAATGTAGATTTCAAATCCATTATCAAATTCCATTAATTAATGGACTTACCATAACTTAATTATGGATTTAATTAGAGCATTTATTGGGAAAATTCTAACATAAAACTTATCAAGTGTGTGTGAGAGAGAGAGAGATAAAACAAGCAACAGCTTCTTAGCAAAGTCGGTAGCATCAATATTTTCCATTCTCTTCAAAAGGGAAGAAAGAATCACATTCACATTGTAATAAAACCATTCTTGAATATAGAAAAGCAATAGAACTAAAATTCTTCTTCCATCAGGCAAAAGGGTGTAGTCAAGTTCCTCTCCTCAATCTTAAAACCAACAAACCTACTACTTTTCCACCATTTTCATCCCCTTTCACTCACCTCTTGAATAGCTGATTTCGATTTCGTACAACGAAGAGAGAATCATCGTATCATAGTATAGTGCCTAAGTTCTATACACTAAACAAGGATCTAACCAGAGCACAAGAGCTACGAGTTAGTATCGGCACCTCTACCCTCGGATGCTGCTCTTCCATGCTTACACCAACACAAGTGAAAATGCAATGGCCCTTCCTCTATAACAACCCATGGATGACGAGCGACTTCCTCCAGCGTTAACCTTTGCTTTGGATCTGCATATCGAAAAAATTGTAGGTTAGAGAGAAGAGAGAACGAGCTTTAGCTAAGCTTTTCAAGAAAATGATGGAATGGTGAAATGGTACCTTTGCAAAGAAGACCCTCGAACAGGTCTCTCAATAGAGGGTTCATGTCATCAGAAAGCAGCAACGGGTTATTCACTATCTGAAGGAGGCAACATTTGAAATCATAAAACAATCCGATTCAAAGTACCAAAATCAATATTAGTATTAGTACATATGCATGGATGGAGGGAGAGATTATTTTGAGTTATTTATTGGGATTTATCATACCTTATCATAGGTGTCTTGAAGAGTCTCCCCTAGAAAAGGGTACTTCCCCATAATATAACAGTACAAGGTAACTCCAACAGCCCAAGTGTCAGCAGCTCTTCCTCGATAAGTTATACCTAATTTATCAAAAGAGAGTAGCATGATTAAGTTGTTACAATCAAGATGCCAAAACATTTCGAATTTTGATTGAAAAAAAAATAAAAATAAATAAACAGACCTAAGCAGCACTCAGGAGCTGTAAAAACTGGAGTTCCAGGAGAACGACGGAGCTCATCGTTATCATCCTATGGATAGAAGTGAAAATATTTGTAAATGGGAGGAATTATTCTCAGTAAATAAATACTGAAATGAGAAGTAATCAAACTTATTCCTTTTTGGCATATTTTGAGCAAATGAAACCGTTAGATAAAACATAAACATAGTTGATTTATCCAAGTAAAAGAGAAAGAGGAACAGACATTTAAAGATGAAACCAATTAAGTCTACTACTAATATTCTCTTACCTCAGAAACCTGGCTGACGCTGAAATCACCAATCTTAACTGTGCCGGAACTAGTAATTAATAAGTTGTCAGGTTTAATATCTCCGTGCACTATATTCTGTCATATATGCAAATAGAAATATAGGGTGTCAGTCGATTCGGGTAAGCCATGCAAAAGGAAAAAAAAAAAAAAACATTTTCTGGGGGAGGAGGGGATGTCCTGATGCATGTACGCATATTATAAGGAAAGTTATTATATTGGAAACTGCAGCAAAAGAGTATGGCAGCAATTCTCAGTTTAGATACTTGCAGATTGATGCAGAGTACAATATAAGTTTAAGAAGTTCAAATGATGCAGAATTCAACTAATTTCCCAATTTTGTATGTTTAATCTTCATATATTAGCCTGGTAGAAGTTATAAACGAAAAGTAACATCTTGAATGGGATTGATGAATATCACCCCTAGCTATGGACTCACGAAGAAACTAACTAACGCTAATGTCTTCACTAATGAAATCCTTGTATTCCCAGAAAGAAGCTAAATACAAGATACAATTTTTATTTTATTTTTTTAGATCTTTGAGGCAGACATACTAACTAATGATACTAAAGTATACCAAAGCACATTTAACAAATAATAATTTACAACTCAAGATGCATAAACAACATCAGGCGATATAACATATGGTACACAATAGAGGTTTAGAGGTGAATGATTATGATAATAAAAGCAAGAAGTAGCCTTAGAATCATACATGAGCATGAAGATAGATCAACCCAGCAACTACATCACGTAAGTACTTGCGCGCGGTACTTTCCCCTAGAGCACATGAAGGACCAGTATCCTCACAAACCCATTTTCCTTCCACATATTCAAGAACTGAATCACAAAGTAGTTCTCAGGTCAAGTTTAAAAAAACTCCAGGTTTGCAGAACTAGCAATGAAATAAGAAAGGAATAACATAGAATACCCATATAGAAGTGATCTGTTGTCGGATCATCTATAACTTCCACCAGATTGACTATATTAGGATGGCTCAATACTTTCATAATTAAGACCTGAAACATATGATTATACAGGTTTAGTTAAGCTATAAAATTTCCCGCAGCAATAAAGAAAAATATAAAAACTGTGATTGAAGCACAATAAAGTTAAATAAACCGCTATATATAACCCAGCGATTGATTCTGAAGTATCATAGGCATCATCTTATTTTGAAAACATTAATAGGATGATTTAGCAATACATCACTAGTTGATGATCTCATAAGGAAACACTATAGATGTGGATACTAGATTATATTCAATCTCAACATCAGAGGTTTAGGAAAAAGGAAAAAGGAAAGAGGGGGAGAAGGAACAGAAACTGATGGCTAGAACACAAGCAAAAACCTGAAGAGATGCATCAGAATAAAGTATCATGTACCTCGCGGTAAACATCAGTCATGGCAGTTTCAGAAGGCGCGACACGTAGCTTCAGCAGATGAGATTTGTGAAAGGCCTGTTCATATAAATAATAAATTGAGTATAGCTGATTATGATATAAAACAGTATTTCTTGGGAAGCTTTTTAAGTTCCCAAAAGTTTCTGATAACTCAAGCATAATATTCTCTTAATAAAACTCTTGCAGAGAACCATATTAAAACGCTTCACGAATTCAGTAGCAGATACAAGCACAAAAAAACAAGCTATAAAATATTACCTTTATCGCATAATGTTTTCCATCAAGACGGCTTTGATAAAGAACCTACACATTTCCGAAGACTTAAGAATACATGTTAATTTCAATAAATCCAGACAGTATTATACCTAAAGTGGTACTCACCACTTTTCCGTAGCTGCCAGAACCAATCTTATGCTCACGCACATATTCATTGATAGTTTTGTTTCCATCATCATCCTGGAACATTGATAATAAATATTGTTTGGATCAATACTTCCAACATAGCAAGTTTCTTTTATGAAGATAGACTCACATGTACAACCTGTTCTACTAACTTATCTTCACGCAAAACCCACAGCACACAGTGATACATCCAAATTTCAAATGTTCTTAATTTTATAAGAAGTAAATATTCGTAATAGGCAAAGCGTATAATAGGTACCCAATAATATCTATGAGAAAGAAAGCCACAGTTTAATGCAGTTCATGTTCACAAATGCACCTAGACCAACATGCGATGATCATACTATTAGCTCTTTAAGTTTTAAGTTTTTCTTTCCCCTTTTATAGCATCATACATCAGCAAAAACTTAATAACCGAGTTCCAATTAGCACATTTCAAGAACTATTATCCACCTGAAAGCTTATAATAAAAACACACAAATATTTTCTGCATCTAACCTCAGAACGAATCAAAGTGCTGGTTTCCTTAACTGGGAATTCCCTGCAAATCATTCCACTCTCCAGCAGAGACATCAAGATCTCCTCGGAGCGCTTAGTTGGGCTATGGAAATCATCTTCATCTGGATTCCCGGTTTCAGTCATATCTCCATTATAAGAACCATCATCTTCATCTTCTACATCATCATCTAACAACGACTCCTGAGAAGCGCTGTGGGGCATCCCTCCATAGGGTTTCAATGCCTTCTTTGGCTTCCTCGAAGAGAAACCAAAACACCCACAGCAGCCCATTTCTTTCACTTACTCAATTAAACTCTTTCTTGCCAAAATTCGTAACAACAACAGTCTAGCCCCAATTTTAGAATACAATGAAAACTAATAAACTTGATTGTCAAACCTGCAAAAACAGGAAAAGCGTATCAGAACCATATTAAAAAATGAATCTTTGAATCAATAACCATAACAATGTTCATATCTCAGCAAAAGTGACCTCAGATTTGGGAAATGAAACTCAATTCAACAGAAACTAGAAAGCATAAGCATGAACATCCACTCAAATCCAAATAATAGATGCTCATGGCATTGAACACGCAAGAATGTCGTCCCTTCGATTCGAAATTTAAAGATTGAAGTAAAAAATGAATGATAACCTTTTTCTCTGTCTTTTATGAAATACTGGAGTGGGCATAGGAAGGTCGATCGGCTACTTTATTCCAAAGGATGCCATTCAGAGAAATGAAAGAAACAGTTGATGGAGCCAACACCATTGCAATTCACAGCCAACATAGCAAAGTCTCCAGTTTGATTATTCTTATGAGTTACAAACAAGAAAAACCAGTGCGGGCTAAGCTCCCAATTTCTGCCTCGCTGTGCCAGCGACGCCTTGACCTTTTGCTCTATACTTAAGAAACACAAAGCAACAACGAATTATTGAGTAATCTATTCAAGAAGACAACCGATAAGAAATAAAAAGAAAAATCAAATAAAAAAATAACAGTCGCACAGCGAACAAAATTCATTAAAAAATTAGGCTCGATTCGGGAAAGGACAAAAGGGTTGTAACCCGAATTCCAGAAAATGACATCACGCAAAATTATATAGCCAGATAGAATATAAAACTACATAAACCCAATTGCAGGAAAAAAAAAAAAAAAAAATCAATCTTATTTATTATTGACCTGCTCTTTGATGTATCCAGCAACGGCGCGAAAATAAAAAAGAAAACCCTAGCCCAGAAATCAACGTACAATCTGATTCCCGATGTCCACCCAAAAAATCTACTTCGGTATTAAAAAAAAAAAAAGAAGAAGAATATTTATCTGCTCCTTTTTTTCAACAAGGGGGTTTCGAAGTTATTACAGTTTGAAGGTTATTCTTCGAAAACTCAACAGCTACAGGTAGGAGAGGAGGGCGGAGGGAGAGATGTGCGGAGAGGAAATTTAGGATGAAATTGAAAAAAAAAAAAGAATGGGATTTTATAATTTTAATTAATAGAATTTGCATCCGATCCAACTCTAATGGATTGTTAGATTGGCGCGTGGGGGGGGGGGGGGTTGGAATTTTGAATGTGGTTAGGTTAGTTGAGTTGCAACAACTTTAAATCGGAAAACAGTTTCATTTCCTTTTCGCCTTCCGATTTTCTCTTCATATTTTTATTGTTGTTGTAGTTATTTTTACTTTTTCAGGACATTAAATCTCAGTCTACTGTCCTAAATGTTGCTGTCTTCTCTAGGGAGACAAGCACACAAATATAGTTTCAATTTCAATGTGTATTTTCAAACGTGACCGTACCCATATGGCTATAATCAGGTATTTTCTTAAAGTTTACGCGTCAGGTGCGAGTGCGGGTACAATTCGTGTGGGATTCGGACGGGATACGCCACTTCCCAAAAAAAAAAAAAAAAGAGATACACAAATCGGATGCGTGAAGGTGGAGCTCACGAATCCGGTACGTTTGTGGTACTTTTTTTAATTATTTTATTTTTCTAAGTTCTTTTTGTAATTTTATTTTACCCTAAAATCTAAAATAATTCATTACAGTTTACGCTCTTCGTCTCTTGCTCTCTCCACCCTCCAGCAAAACTTCGGCCATCGATGTCATTCTCTCCGGCAAAGCTTCATTCCGGCGATGACGCCCGACATCACAGGTACTGTATGTTCAATTCTTTTCAATTGATTTGGTAAATTTTCAAATACTAAATCTCCACTTTACAATATATGCATACGCACCATAGAGATTCTCGAAACATGTGGGAGATCGAAAGTGATTTATATTAATTTCTATGTGTTTTATTTAGGGGTGTATTCAATCCAGAATTCAAAAGATTTTAATAGACTTTTAATAATCTGTGGATTGTGTGAATTCCATGAATTGTTTTAAATTTACATATAATTTAACAGATTCTATTTGATTAATTTATCTCTATTTTAATAGACTTTAAGAGCTTATAGATTTTTAAAAGCAAAAGAATCATGATAATTTTAATCCACTTCCCTCACACACTCACTCTCTCAATCTTATCTCTTTCTCTTCTCCAACCGACTGTATTAGTCCATTAGCTTCCACTTCTCAAATTTGAACAGAAATTATTTCCGTCAATCCAAGAAGACACTTGCAAACAATAACAAAGCAAGAACTTTATAGGGATTAGGGAAGTAAGAAGATGAACACATCAAAACCCACATACAGAAAAATCTTATATTGATCAACAATACAAACAAATAGAAGTATGTAGAAGAATACTGCAGCCGTAAAAAAATATATGAAATGCAAGAATGACATAAAAATTAAAAATAAAAATACTTCAATTGCGGAGGGATCAGATGATGAGCAACACATGCGAGTGTTGCATAACGGAGAAGAAGACATGCCATGGATGCCTCATCTGTTAAGAGACATCATCAATCGCAATCTAGAAACGGCCATGACGCCAGTGTTGAGAGAGAGAGGGAGACTCTTTTCTAACAGCTAAATCTGGTCTTGGATATTATCGAGGAGGAAAGTAATCCTTAAACATTCTCAGCCCCAACAAATTTTTTTCAAAAGAAAAATGGCTTTTGATCGTAGACTTTTAAAATCTAAGTGGAGAGATGAGATTTGTGCAAGCATTTTTTCTTTGTATTATACAATAGAAATCCTTTAAAATCCTTGATATATTAAAATCTTTTAGAATTCTAGAGATTTTCAATACCATCAGATTTATATGGATATTTAAAAGTCATAATTGAATACCAACAGATTTTTAAGGATTCTTTAAAATCTTAATTGAATACCTATAGACTTTGAAAATACAAAAAAGTCTTTTAAAATCTGAAATGAATACACCCCTTAGTTAGAAGTTAGAACACAGAACTTAGAAGATTTCCCTCCATACGCAAAGTCGGAAGAATATTTTTATGCTTACTAAATTGTATTCTAATTACTTATTCGACCTATTCTTTAATTGAAGTTTTCATTCAGCCTTACTCATGTAACTCAACTATTTTAATTGAAGGGTTTTTTTTACTTTTTTTTTAAATGGCATTTGCATTGTTGTATTTAACTTATGAATTTATTTTTATTTTATAAATATGTGATATATATATATATGTATAATAAAATATAAACAATTTTGACGTATCCTTGATGAATCGCACCCCATTTTTTTTTGAAAATCCTTATATGCGTATCCGAATCGTATCGCCCCCGCATCCGTACCTCCGCATCTATGCAACATAGCCATATGGATTTTTTGTTACAATATATTTCCTCCATCCTATAACATGTAGTTTCTATACAGATTTTAAAAAATATTTGAGTGTTGATTGAGTGAATAAAAGAATACATGTGTGAATTTTTTTTATTTTTTTTATTTTAATAAATAAAGAGATATGCTGATGTTCAAAATTAAAAGCTGTGAATAAAAGTTGTAGTCACGTGTGATTTTTATGTAAATAAAAGATTTTGGATAAAATTTTAAATTAAAAGTAGGAGGTAGAGACGTAGAGTATATCCAAAAAGAAAGGTGTAACAATTTTTTTGAATGAATTGAATAACTTTAAAAAAGTTTTGGAAAAGTTGGACTTCACGATCTGGTGAGGTTTACTTGTGATGCACAGTGTGTGATTTTATTTATTTATTTTATTTGACATTGACATATTTATGTGATTTATTTATTTATTTTTAATGATGTTTTTTTTAAAGTATATTGTATTCCAATCCGAAACTTCTCATTAACAGAGATTTGTGGTGCCTGAACCTAGCCATTTAAGTAAGCTAGGCTTCCTTATTGATGATGTTCATTATAGGTGGTGTAATATTGTTGTTTCATTTTTGTTTCTGAGTCTAAGTCATGCTGCATGACTTAGATCATCCGCAGCCGCACCTGTGAAATAGCTGGGCGAAGCTTAAAATTGACAAATGTGGTAGGCGCCTATCATTTCTTGCAATGGAGCCTAGTTCTCCTTTTATTATTATTATTATTATTTTATTTCGTAAGGTGAAAAGAAGAATTAAAAAAAAAACAAAAAAACAAATCACAGCTTGCCAACTAAGTTGATATATGTAATATCCCAATTTTTTTTAATAAATATAATTAGTATAAATACAAGTGTCATTTTCTAAGCTATCCACTTGCCATGAGATACTTGATGATATAAAGGTATTATAGTAAAGAAATTTATGATTTTCTTTTATATATATATATAAGAAATAGTGTTATATTGTAAACTTACTGATATACATATATACATATTACGTAATACATATATTAGTGTATATATGTGGTTGCTATTTAATTCATTTAGCTTAATTGATTATTTTTAATCAAGATAAATGATTACAATTATAGATATATATATATACCACAACCGTGAATATTCTTATTTGGTAGTATACAACTACGTGTCTGTTCTTGTTGATCTAGAGTAGTGAGTAGGCTTATATAGGTTTGATGATAATGCAATGTAGCCTTGATGAATAAGGTATATAGCTTCTAGACGTGTTAAATTTAGACCAATGACTAATTAAGTTTCATTGCATATATATTGACGATGATAAGTATAAATAGCTATCAAACATTCTAGCTAGGAATTACACGTGTCCTTCATATAGCATGATGAGTAATACAAGCTAGTATTGACACACCAATTCTATTCAACTTTATTCTTATATAAATACGAATGAGGATTCTTATCAGTATTGCGTATAAAAACTACCAACTTAGGAAGCCCCCACCTCCACCAATGTGTCGAAAAGCATAAGAATGCTAAAGTCCATATTTAGTTTATAAACAGTCATCAATCAGGAAGATTATAAGTGCTAGTTAATAGCAGTAGTAGCTTCACAACAGTTTCGCAGAAGATTTGTAGTTTTCAGTTCCGGGCCAAGAATTTATTTAAGCTAGTAATCTCTTCGTGAGGTGAGGCTTTATTTTCGATATTAAATGTGAGACTTTATTTTCGATAGTAAATGTGAGGCTTTATTTTTTAATAGTATTGTGAGGCTCTCTATACTTACAAAGTATTATTTGAGTTAGTAAGCTCTGATAAAATGGGATTATCTATGAAAATATTTTAATGTGTTATTACATGTTTAAGGCTCTTATAATGTATGCGATCGGGTCTTTCAGTTGGTCTAACACACTAATCGAGAGGTTGTGCGCACAGTTAGAATCATTAGGTTGATCACCAAGTGATTCTAACTTCGAGGGAGAACCTCTGGATGAAATATTTCATTGTCTCCAAACTATGACTCCATCATGAAAAGGGAAAAGGGATCCGGCAGTGGCAATCTCCCGGGATCAATATAAGAGTAACATGGTAATACATATGCGCGCGCAATCATGAAAAACTAGGTTTTGTGTGCATGGAAGTAAATGATTTCAAAACCCTTCTATGTATACTTTATTATCATGAATATTTTTTTTATGATAAAATGTTTTTGGCACAAGCCCACTGGGTACATTAGTACTCAGTCTGCAATTCATTTCCAAATGTTTTGCAGATTAAGGAGCCGGTGGAACAGGCGAAGCTGGAGAGGACTGTTGTTGTTGTTAATATATGATAAAAGCTTCCGCTACGCCTATAAATAAAATCTCTATATTTTCGTACACCACGAGTTATATATAATATTACGGGTACTCAGACAAATCGGCCAGCATGGGTTGTTCGGCTTAGCCAAACCCATAGTTTGAGTTGTATGTCCCGATCCCGTATTTAAATATTATATTATTTTATATCTACGGGTATTCAGACACAGGCGGCCGGTACGGGCAGTATAATTTATCTACTTCGTAGTTCGTACTGTGGGTCCCAATCCCGTATTTAATTTCTTAATAATAAGGTTAAATATCCCCAAGCCATGAGCCCCTTTCTATCCTCGCTTCTAAATTCCAATCTCTTGTCATGTCCCGGCATACGTGTCTTCCCTCGGGAATTGGGGCGTGACAATATAGACGCATGATATAGTTGCGATCGTGACTACGGGCTCCGTCCATCCGTGGGCTGCAGCGGTATTAGGCTAGGCGCCTACCTCAAAAACGCATGCAATTACGGTGATTTAGTCACCGTTGCGTATGCTGTTATGCTAAGCCATGTTGCATGATTTATGTTAGGATTCCGTGTATGCCTACTGACATGGATAGGGGTGGACCGGTACGGTATATTGAAAAAAATTCTCCATATCGATACCGTACCGAAAATCTTCGATATGCACTTTTTCATACCGTTACCATACCGTACATTTCGGAATACCGAAAATTCGGTATGGAACAAAGTTCATACCAATACCGTACCGATTTTTTGATGTACCGTACCGAAGTTCGGTATTTCGGTATACCGAAAATTCGAATATTATACCCGAAAAAATTTATATTCGATTTTTTCATACAATATTGACAACATAAAAATAATATCACCACGAACAAATAAAGTCAAACACAAACAAAAAAATATTGTACACATTTCATCAAACCCCAAAATAACGATGAATAGAAAAGAAAAAAAAAAATCATGTCTCAACATCAATAATAAAATTTAATAAAAATCACCATGTCTATAAAACCAACCAAATAAAGATCTAAAAACTATCAATTTTACTCTCTGACAAATTGTTATCTTTGTTAGTACATGTATTATCGTATTTTTGATCGTTAAAGATTAAAAAATAAATTATGTAAATTATATTTTAATATTTTTTAGATAATTTAACATATTGAATACTAGTTAGATAATTAAAGATTTATTAAGATTGTATTTAAATTTGAAATATTCTCAAAATATAAAATAAAATTAAAGTATATTTAATATTAAAAGAAAGTAATTTTTCAGTATACATCGAAATTCGGTATATACCGAACATTTGGTATGTACCGAACATTCAGTATAATCGGTATGTACCGACATTCGGTATACCGAATGTTCGGTATATACCGATTTTTTCGGTATACCGAATCTTCGGTATTGACTGGTATATCGCGGTATAGAAAAACTCATACCGTTACCATACCAAAAATCTTTGGTACGGTATTATACCGTACCGAAAAACTCGGTATACCGCTAATTACGGTATTCTCGGTATTTTTCGATACGATATGTTCGGTATACCTTCGTTTCGGTAAATTTGTCCACCCCTAAACATGGACGCCACATCATCATAAAAAAATCATACAGTATATTTCTTCTTCTTCCCGATGACGTGCTTGAAGCTTGGAATATCAAATCTGAAAATTTGATCTCTCTCTTATCCTTTATTGTAATTTTCGTTTTCCACCCATCAGCTTTTAGTTTCATGCATCTTCTGCCGATTTTTTTTTTGCATATACTCCATCCGTCATTAATATTTATGCACAAAATCTTCCAGCTTAAGTTTTAATATTCGTTACGAGTGAATGTTAAAATGTTAGAAGGGTTTCAATTCTTGTGAATAATAATTAAATTGTTTTCAATTGACTTTATAGAGTAAAAAAATAATGATTTGAAATGAGATTTACACCTCAAAATGAGTTGTATACAAACATGACGGACGGCTGAGAAAAGAAAGTTGCGCATAAATATCATTGGACATAGGGAATATTAAGTTTTGTCGTTCTTTTCGAAGATTCTTCCAAATGAAGAATTTTTGGAATTGATAACTAAAACTCATGTTTACTGGCATGCTATGAAACTGGCATTCTATGAAAAGTTTTGACTTAATAATCTCATGAATTTTTCTGAAGAATAAAAAATATTAGCATCAAAACTTGAGCCTAGCTAGCCCATTGTATTTGAAAAATTTCCAGCCCACAATAAAATGAACCCAACCCATGAATATGAATAGAAGAAAGAGTTGGGCCTAATAATTGGGCCGTGGCTGCAAAGGCGTTAGCTCGTAACTTGTATCAGCCCGACCATATAGTGCGGCCAAGCCTCTTTGAAAACAAAATAAATTACTTAGCCCAATCAATTCATTTGACCCAAAATCAAAAAAAAAAACCCTATAAAAATATTCAATAGAAGTCAATGTGGAGTGTTTCTCATAAGAAAATAGTTAATTTAATTAATGACAACACCCTCCATGTTATGTGAACAAGAATTATATTGCAAATTAGGTAACAAATTATTTTTATATCAAAGTCGCCGGTTACAATCAAGAAAGCAAACAACTTACATTATTTATTCAAACAAACAAAAATCACACGAATTTACGCTTCAAACAAAAAAGAAAATCACACAAATAATATTTAAGAATCAAGCTACAGCAACTCCACTCGAATTAGGCCTCGAGAAAATGCAGACTTTGCACGTAGGCGAGTAAAGCGACGGCGTATAGTACTTGTCTTCCCCTCCGACCACCGGCATCGCCACCCCCTTCTTCGCCGGACTCACGTACCCGGGCCTATACGTTTTTCCCAAAATACCCTCCACATTTTCCGACAAGTTCACAAACCTAAATTGCGTCTCGAGATGAGCAAACGCATCGTCGCTGGGCAATTGGTAATTATGCACTCTGTTCTCCTCTTCTCCGATCGGGACCACCCTCAGATCCATCTCCACCAGTCCCGCCACCGTCACCCTCGCCGTGTTGACGTCGTCGGTCCTCTCCACCACCACCTCTCCGCCGCTGCTCCGCCACTCCGCATCCCCCTCCGTCGGGACAGTCACCGACTCGCCATTCCACTTCACGACCAGGGCGTCGGCGCTGTCGTTCCAGTTGGAGACCTTCTTCGCCGCGACCACTAGAGTGTGAGCGTCGAACATGACGGAGAGGGCCTGCACCCACGTGTAGTCGCGGCTCCTCCCCGGCGGCCGGGCGCCGATGAGGTGGGCGTTGATCTGGAGATTCTCGTCGGAGACGATGGCGAAGTTGCCGCCCTTCGATCCGTGGAAGTAGAACATGACACCGTCTCCGCCGACGAAGCGCGGATCGTAGCAGAGCGCGCCGTATCCGTTGCACTTAGGCCTTCTCCCTATCAGAGAAAAACGCAAATTGGTAAAAAAATTGTTAGAAACTCAGAAGGAAAAATGCTGCGCCTCCCAACTGTTCGACGAAATTCCCCAAAGGCGTGCCGGATTATATTATTACTCACATTTGCAGGTGACTTCGCACTTGCTACTGCAGTCGACGAAGCATCCTTTATTCTTCTTGTTCTTCTTCGGCTTCCTCTCGGGGCACTCTTCAGGACACGTCAGCGTCTCGAAATGACATTTTCCTCTCGCTTTGCAGAAGGCTCTTTCTCGGCCGTTCGGCAGCGCCGTCAGAACATCGTAATTCGTTGAGGCGGCGTCGAAAGGGGCCTTCTTCGGCTTGGCGGCGGCGCTGTTGCCTTGAGCGGCGACGGCTGAGATGAAGAGGAGGAGGAGGAGCAGCGCTACCAGTAAGTATAGCTTCCTGGCCTCCATAATAAAAGATTTTTTTAATTTGTTGGAGTTTTTGTTTGTGAAATGAGGGTGAATCTCATTAATGATTCATATATAGGTTGGAGAAAAAGGAGCGTAGCTTGGGTTTCGGCTGAAGTAATGGAGAAATACAGCTCGATACAGCTTTGGTTTCCAGGTTAATTAGCTTTGATTGTTGATAAAAAGCACATGCACATGTTGTTTGCTTAAGTCTTGGTTAGATTTTTATGTGAACTTGTTATTTATTCGTTATATATGAACCAATTAATTCTTGTAAGGCAAGGATTTTTCATGCCGACCCACGTAAAGGTCACCCTAAGCCATGCAACGGTATAAAAATATTACTCCAGACCCAGTAGTATAATTTGGAAGGAATTTTTTTTTCCCTAAAAAAAAATTATAATTTTGATTGCCGACACATTACTCAATTACATAATCGTGAAATTTTGTAAATAACATTATGTGATCGTGTAAAATGACAAGTTGAGATTATATGTATATAAAAGAGATGATTGACATAAGATATCCATGATAATTATTTCGCTCGAGATGTGTAAGAAGTGGAAATGGGAATTGTTTTATGGATTGATGCATCTCTACTTCCCGTCTTGCATGTTAAGTCCGAGGTGTTTTGACCGCCTGAATAAAGTAAACCTAAAGTCTTCTTTGCTCTTTATATATATATATATATATTTATTATTTTTTTTAAGTCAATCACTAATCTTTAATACTAATATGCAAAAATTTGGAACCCTACTCTTCAAAGCCCAACCCACCCAACTCCCCCAAAAAAAAAAAAGTAGCCCAACCCACTTATCCAAACCCAACAAATTCGAGCTACATACCCAAATTCTAGAAATAATACTCTTTCCCTATCTTTTTGCACAATTTTTTTTTCTGTACCCTAAATAATTCGTGCTTTTTCTGTATTTTTCTTTTATGAATACTATACTCATCATCATCACAATCACTTTATCTTTACTCTTTATCACTTTTACTTATTTATCATTATAACACACCACCTAACATTTTTTGTGCAAAAAGAAATGGACGGAAGGAATATAAAGCAATAATAACAACACCAACAATTAACGTAAGGGCTTATTTAGTAGCAATGATAAGAAAAGACATGATAAATTACAAATCATGAAAATATGGGTATACCAAATGGATAGAAGAGCCTAGATAACTTTATTTATCTAAACCTTTTCTTTTCTTGACTACTAAACATACCCTAATTATAAATTCCAATAATAATGCAGCAAATAATGGCGTCACTTGATACTTACAAGAGGACGTTATAGCTTGACGTAGTAAATTGGATAAGCATATTTCTATGTCCATTATGCAACCTAAGTCTACAAATATTAAAACTGGGAGGGAGGAGCAACAAAGTTGCCTAAAAACTAAAAAAAAGTGTCAGTTTCACCCAAAAAAAAAGAGAGAAACTGATAAACCTTAGGTCCTCTCTTAATTAGTTAACATGATAATAATATGAGTAATGCTCCAATGCCCATCGTGGGCACACTTAATACGCCCACGAATAATGTGACATTAGTATAAATAAATAAATTAATAAAAAACATACAAAAGTTAATTAAACCCTACTATAAAAAAATTAAACTTTACCTAAAAAAACTAAATCTCAACAGGAAAAATTGCCGACATAACATTGCCACATCACCGGTGGACACATTAAGTGTGCCCATAGTGGGCATTAGAGCGTTTCTGATACTAATATTGTAAATATATATATTCATGTAATATAACTTAATTTTATAAAATTACATATATATTTAAAAGATATCTGTTCAATAACAACAAGTAGTAACAAACATATTTCTTCAAATCGCTACCCTCAGCCACAAAAGAATTGAACGAGATATATAATCTATAAAATTACTAAGAGAAAAATTATTGATAATTTACATGTGAATCCTATCATCGTAGATGTATAATTCCATTAGAATGGAAACTAGAAAGTCGCTCTAAAAAGGAAAGAGAAAAAGACAGTAGGTCTTCTGATGACATGGAAAGAATGAATGACGTGGATGATGACTCCACCTTGACCAGGTCAAAATTAGGGCAAACCCTTCCCCCATCCCAAGTCTGGATTCGCCGTCGGCGAGAGTTCATATGCCGTCAGACGGCCTTCTAGAAACTCACCGCGGCGGCGTCGGCGATTTACCGGAAACCGCGACTCCTCCGCTCCCTACAGCAGCACCTTTATGGATGGACAACATGGCTTCAGCGCCGCCATAGCAGAGACCAAAGAGAGAAGTTCCGATAACCGATCGATTACAGCATGGCAAAACACAGTAAGGGAAGAAGGCAGAGGTTTCTCACTTACTTGACTTGTTTCTGCTTTAAACATATTTTGAAGCATGCGTTGGCGTTGGGATAATGTATCGTTGAATCAAGTCCGAAATCTGCAACTTTTTCGACGCGCTTGGCGACAAGAGCGGGCAGTCATGCTTTGAATATTCAAATCGGAAGCCAGATCTGGAAGCAATTAGCAAATAGCAATGCTTCAGGAGATTGATTGATCTGTGTCTGGAGCTAGGAATCTAGTAAGCTCCCTCCGCTCTCTCTTGCTTCAGCTCTCTTCTACCTTTTCGACACAAGTTGATTATATTAAAAACCATTATCATAGTCAATAGCTAGCCTTTTAAGTCAACAATCTAATCAATGAAAGTCGTCTTCAGTTATGCAGAAAGTAGTACTCCCTTTGAGTATAAAGCTGCTTTGGTTTGGTTGTTTATAAAGAAATTAAAGCTCAAAGGATGGTCAAGTCAACGAGGCCATGTTTTGAAATGCAAAAGACCTTCATCAGTTCATCCCTATTTTTTCCAGAAAAATAGACTTGCTTCTGAAGTTGCTCTCTCAACAATCAAAGGTACGTAGCTAAAGGATAGAGCTGTATTTGCTTATGTGAACAAGCTAGCTCCTTCCACTTTAGCCGAACTCCATGGGGGTATTTTCTTCGTAGCTATAAATACTTGGATTTCATGTGCAGATGGGAGTACCATTTACCAAAAAAAAAAAAAAAAAAGAGAATAGTTTTGAGTTGCTACTAGAAAGTATTGAGTAATGGAGATGAGGAGGCTGTGCATTTTGCTGTCTTTCCTCGTGTTCTTCATCTCGATGGAAGTCGGTAGCATTCTAGCCCAAAGCAATGGCAATGGCAATGGCAATGGCAAAAATGGAAATGATAATGGCAATGGCAACGCTGGAGGCAGCAATGGAAATGCAAACGGGAATGGAAATGGTGGAGGCAACAGCGGGAATGCAAACGGGAATGGCAATGGTGGAGGAAAGAACGGAAACGGAAATGGGAATGGAAATTTGGGGGGCAACAGCGGAAACGGGAATGGAAATGTAAACGTGGGAGGGAACAATGGAAATGGCAATGGGAATGGCAATGGTGGAGACAACAATGGGAGTGGAAATCGGAACGGAAATGTAAACGTGGGAGGCAACAACGGAAACGGCAACGGTAACGGAAACGATGGAGGAAACAACGGAAACGGCAACGGTAACGGAAACAATGGAGGCAACAATGGAAACGGCAACGGGAACGGAAACAGCGGAGGCAACAATGGAAATGGCAACGGGAATGGAAACAGTGGGGGCAACAACGGAAACGGTAATGGCAATGGAAATGTTGATGACAGTGCGGCCAACGGCTCTCAACGAAAGAGACCTCCTTTTGATGCGGCCTCGACTAATTATGTGGTAGTAACCACACTACCAAACACAGGGCAGGAAAGAGCTTTCTGCCAAGCTAGGGGGAAATGCCTGTACAAGATCCTCACCTGCCCCACCGAGTGCCCGGAGAGGAAGCCCAAGAAGAACAAGAAGAACAAAGGATGCTTCATCGACTGCAGTAGCAAGTGTGAAGTCACTTGCAAATGTAAGTCTATTTTACATTACATCTGTCCTCGCATTGTCAAAATGGTTCGGAGCTGGTAAAATAGTCCATGCATAACTTACCTAATATTCCTTACAAATCAATATATAATTATTTCCATGACAGGGAGAAGGCCTAAGTGCACCGGCTATGGTGCACTCTGCTACGATCCGCGTTTTGTGGGAGGCGACGGCGTCATGTTCTACTTCCACGGATCAAAGGGCAGCAACTACACCATCGTCTCTGATCAAAACCTCCACATCAATGCTCATCTCATTGGCACCCGGCCTCAGGGCCGGACTCGTGACTACACGTGGGTTCAAGCCCTCTCTGTCATGTTCGATTCCCACAAGCTACTCATAGCTGCCAAGAAAGTCTCACACTGGAAAGACAGTGCAGACGCACTCATTGTCAAGTGGGACGACGTCTCCATCAGCATCCCCACAGACGGGGATGCTGAATGGAGAGTCGACACTCCAGAGAGAGACGTGGTTGTTGAGAGAACAGATGATGTAAACACGGTGAGAGTCACCGTGTCAGGGCTCGTGCAATTAGACATAAAGGTGACACCGATTGGAGAAGAAGAGAATCGGGTTCATAACTACCAGTTGCCTTCGGACGATGCGTTTGCTCATCTGGAGACGCAGTTCAAGTTCTTCGATCTGTCGGAGGGAGTGGAGGGAGTTCTGGGGAAGACGTATAGGGAAGGATACGTAAGCCCGGTGAAGAGAGGGGTGGCGATGCCGATGATGGGAGGGGAAGATAAGTACTTCACTCCATCGCTGTATTCAACTTCTTGCAAGGTTTGCATTTTCCAAAGGTCTTCAGATGCTGTTGCTGTAGCTTGATCTTTATCTTTATCTTGCAGTTTTATGGTTTTTCAATAAATGTAATATTTTCATATGTTGTGCATTGTTTAATAAAAGTGTTAGTTCCAGAAATTGTAATAATTAAGATACAATAACTGTTGCCTAAGGGCGACTTTGTTTTTACTTATACATATCGGCGCCTGAGTTCGGGATAGTATATGCTAATTAAAGGAAGTTTAGTGCTTTTAAATGCAACTTGAATTGAGTGTTTTATAGATTATCGATGCTTATGCGAATTAGTATATATTATTGCTCAGTCAAGTTGATGAAATTTTTATTATTGCTATTATAAAAAAGTCAATTCTTATGACTTTTGATTTGCCTAATAAGCCCCATATTCTCAATATATTTTAAGGGTAATAAGGTAATTATGAACGTAATTTTATTATTGAACTAAATTTATATAATCTTTTCCTACTTCAACTACAATTCCATTACCCCGCTCTTATTTATCTTATCAATTTTCCAAAAATATTATTCATCTCCTCAAGAATTTATTATTTTCTACGTGCTATATCATAAAAACTCACAATAAAAGTAATAAGTATGATATAAATAGTGAAATTGTTGATGCATGAAGAGCATGCAACTAACTCATGAATGTTGTCGATTTATGTAGAAAGAATTCCGCTGCGTAAATCAATTCATGCGACGTTATTTTCTAAAAGGAAATATCTTTTGATAAGGAAAGAAGATGATACAAGGAAGATTGTCAATGGAAGGAAACTTTCCTTACAGGAAATATGTGCATGGATCTTCTAGGGTTTAACTCTTTCCATATATTGAAGAAGATATAAAAAGGAGAAGATACACGACTCTATGTGCGGTGATGAGATTTAGAGATTGATTGTTCAAGAAACTGTTCTTGAGAGTATTGGGTAGAGCGTGTGTGCAACTAATCTACTTCTTAGATTGTTGCTGGTTGAATCTAGGGTTGAGATTCATGTTTTTGAGTTTTCTTCTTTCGGTTTTCTGAGGGTAGGACGGGTGCTATTGGGTCGATAGCTGGAGCTTGTCTACGAGTGTGTTCGTAGTTTAATTCACAGTTGAAAAGGGGTTGTAAACAGAAGTTAGGTGTCATCATGGTGTAAGTCCTGTACTTCTCTGCCTCATAATAGTGGATTAATCCTCCCTCGGATTTGTCCCCCAGATGTAGGTGTTTTTCACCGAACTGGGTTAACAATTTTGGTGTGTTATTTTGTTTTTCTATTCTTGATTGTATGTTCTTTAGTTGATTCTCTGTGAAAGAACATATCTAGTAACAAAATAACAAACGAGTGGCACAATTTAGAAACTTCAGAAATATAACAAAAATTATATTATTTTAAATATATTTTTCAAACTTAATAAAAAAAATGTATCTATGTAGCGCACGTAATCTCTGCTAGTATAAAAAAAAAGTTGTAGATTTTTGAGTTTCTTGAACTCGCGTCGTCACAGAATGCTATATATATCAAATAAAATAATCTGAATTGTGACTCTATCCAATCTGATTGTGTATTAGTTTTATTAGCTCGACGAACTAGGAATCATATGTACGTATAACGTTTATTTTGTTTTATTACTAATTGAGTTGTAATCTCACATAATACAGATTCTGAAACATTTCCACGGCAATGATGACTTCTTGTTACTATTTTGAAGGAATTTTATTAGTTATAAATTAATACTCCCTCCCTCTCTCTCTCTAAGGTTATTCAGTATGTTACGATCAGGAATACCACAATTCAAATTTGAGACAACTTATTACTTGTCAGAAGAAAATTGAAAAGAAAAAGAGCAATACAAGCACTCACTCATTTTTAGGCATAATCGAAAGATCTAGGCAAATTATTGAGATTAAAAGGATGAGAATTCCAGCAATTTCAAAACACCATCACGAGGTTTTGGAGACATAAAATTGAGTTAATATTTTGGAACAGTTTTAGGCGATTACTCAAAGAGTACCCCATTAACGACATCTTATTTTGTCGGCGTGATGGTGACGTCACGATTTCCTAAGGATCAATAAACATAACTCTCAGAATAACTTTACATATGTCGAAAGAATCAGTCCGATTGAGACTATAACGAATGGGAAATGGGCATTCAAGTCCCTAAACCCATTTTGTCACTTAAGGACCAAGCCATATGATCATGCCTATCTTGTTATAAGACCGATTGAAACAATTCTCGATCTCTTGAAAAGCTTATTCAGTGGCTACAACTAACAATTTTAAAAGAAACATAGCAACGCGATCGCTCACTCATTTCAAGACAAAATTTTATAATCTAAACATATTATAGAGGTCAAAGGATGAGAGCTTCAACAATTTTTGCTCCAAATTAAACACCATTAACAGTCTTTGGAGGCATAAATTTGTGTACTAGTGTGCATGGTTAGCCCTGCTAAAGAAAAAATTGAGTTATAAAGTGTTGGTTTGTTTGTTTGTTTTTGTAAATAATGATAAAAGAGAGGTACTCCGTATAAAGTATAAATGGTTGTATAGGGTTATGGACTAAAATAGAAACATCGGACTCTTTGTAAACGAACGAAAATATCAAAAATACTTCACTATTCTTGGACGGAGAGAGTGCATTAATTTAGTAATCCTAATATAAATGGCTTCTCAATTAACAAATACCCCCGTCCTCTATTTAGTGACCCAAAATTTTGAGCACAAGATTTTATGTAGTTTGATAATTTATTAATAAATTAAAGTGTTAAAGTGAAATAATTGTGGGTCCATCTAATATTTTTAATAGTATTAAGTGTTAAAGTGTTAAAAAATAGAGTGATAAAGTGTTAAAGTGATTGTGTACGTCTCAAAATGGAAAAGTTCAGTACATAGAGGACGTCCCAATATAGTAAGAGTGTCGGTAAATGGAAGACATATGAAGTACAAAAATTTTATTCAAACTTAAGCATTGGCGGCAAAACAATGTCACTTACACTTGTGATCATGAAATACCAAAATGAAGTTGCTGCCAAGGCTACATTTATTACACAAGATATTAATTCCCAAAACATACAATTACCAAACTTTATTACTTAATTAAACACAAAACACCTTATAATTAATCATGCATGCAATCACCAAACATTAAAAAAAAAAAAAAAAAAAAAATCAAGCCACAGCAATTTCAGCAGAAGTAGTAGGCCTCTGAATAACACACATCTTGCAAGAAGTCGAGTAGAGCGACGTCGTTCTGTACTTATCCTCTCCTCCCATTATCGGCATCGGAACTCCTCTCTTCACCGGGCTCACGTACCCTTCTCTGTACGTCTTCCCCAGCACTCCTTCGACTCCATTGCTCAAGCTCAAGAAATTGAAAGTCACTTCGAGATGAGCGAAAACGTCCTCCGACAAGGGCAGCTGGTAGTGGTGAACCCTATTCTCCTTCTCTCCGATCGGAGTCACCCTCACGTCCATCTCCACCAGCCCTGCCACGGTGGCCCTCACCGTGTTCACGCTCGCGGTCCTCTCGATCGAGATCCGGCGTCCGCCGCTGGTGGTGGTCCACTCGGAGTCGCGGCGGCGGGGAGGGAGACGGAGACGCCGTTGAACTTGACGAGGACGGCGTCGGCGCTGTCGTCCCAGTGGGAGACGCGGTCGGCGGCGAGGACGAGGGTGTCGTCGCCGAACATGAGGGAGAGGGCTTGCACCCAGGTGAAGTCGCGGGTGCGGCCGGAGGGGCGGTTGCCGATGAAGTGGGCGTTGATGTGGAGGTTGTGGTCGGAGAGGATGGCGAAGTCGCCGCCCTTGGAGCCGTGGAAGTAGAACATGACGCCGTCGCCGCCGATGAAGCGGGGGTCGTAGCAGATCGACCCTTGCTCGTTGCAGTTAGGCTTCCTCCCTGCACAAATATAATTAAGTAATTAATATTTTTTTTTTAATTTGAAAAAAAAGAAAAGAAAAGAAGAAACGAAAAGAAGGAGAAGTTTATTAATACATTTGCAGGTGGCTTGGCATCTGCTGCTGCAGTCGACGAAGCATCCCTTCTTCTTCCTGTTGTTCTTGGGCTTTTTCTCCGGGCAGTCGGCCGGGCAGGTCAGCGTCTTGTACTGGCATGCTCCCAAACCTAGGCATCTCGCTCTTTGCTGCCCGGATTCCGACACCGCTGCTACTTCTTCGTAATCACCCGCCTTGCGAGGAGGCTTCGCCGGCGCCGGCGTCGGAGACCTTGCTGGCTTCTGGCCGTTGCTCTCTTCCTCACCGCCTCCGTCATTTCCTGGGGAATCTCCGTTTCCGTTCCGTTTCCGTTGCCGTTGCCGTTGCCGTTACCGTTACCGTTGCCATTTCCATTTCCATTACCGTTTCCGCTGTCGCCTCCGGAATTTCCATTGCCGTTCCCATTCCCGTTGTTTCCGCCGGTGTTCCCATTCCCGTTACCGTTGCCGTTGTTGCCTCCGGAATTGCCATTTCCGTTGCCGTTGCCATTGTTGCCGCCGTCGTTGCCGTTGCCGTTACCGTTACCATTGCCATTGTTGCCTTGGGCATTTCCGTTGCCGTTGCCGCTGCTTCCGTCGGCACCGTTGCCAAAGCCTTTGCCTTCACCTTCCTGGGCAAGAATGGTGGCGACGAACAGCGCGAGGAGGGCCACTAAAACGTAGAGCTTCCTCGCCTCCATTTCCGGCGATTGAAATTTTAAATATATATATTTTTTGTCTGTATGTATAATGGTGGAAGTGGACTGAAATTGAAGACCGCATTGGACCAATATATATAGGGTAAGAGAGGAGAAAGTACGCGCGTGAGCGTGGAGTTTAGCTAATAGTAGGAGATTGGCTTTTTACATTTTACAGGAATTAACAGCTAGCTATTCATTTTAGCTTACCTTTGATTGTATCTGGAGCAAACTCGTTCTCGAGTCGCCGCACCTAATTTTAAGCAACTCTCACATTTGACTTTACCATTCTTTCTGAAGCTATATGGTTTTAGTGCGTTGACTACATTACTTTAGTATTTGGTTTGTTAATTTAGATTAGGGAAGATAGAAGAAGAGATAAATTATTGACTTAATACCCCAACTTACCTATTCTCACTTAATAAAATCAAATTTTAACTCCCACATAAGAATGTACAATATATACCTATATTCTCAAAAGTGAGACAAAAATACCCCCAAAGTACATTCTCTCTCCTATCTCCCTTTTCACTCACCTACCGTTTCTGCCATTTTTATTTTTTGCATTCTTCTTCTTCTTTCTTCTTCTTCTTCTTCTTCTTCTTCTTCTTCTTCTTCTTCTTCTTCTTCTTCTCTCTCTCTCTCTCTCTCTCACCTACTTCTCCCTTTATCTTTTCCGTTGCCTCCATCGACCGTCGCCGTCGCCGCCAAGATGCTACTGCATCTCTGTTGTCGCCGTCACTCTCCCCTAACCCCAGATTTTCTTTCCCTCCTTCCCTCTTTCCTTCAAAGTTTACAGCATCTCCGTTGTGGCCGGCGACAAATCGCTACCGATTGGAAGCTGCCGTCTTGATTGGAACGCATCTCCGCCGTTGCCATTCCCGTCACCGTGCAATTACGACGAGGAACGCATCGGATCTGCAACCTCCATGCTATTACGGCGAGACGGCGGCGGCAACGACGATGGCGGACGAAGGGGTGAGTTTTGGCTTAGGGATGAGATGGAGAACAGAGAAGGAAGAAGAAGGCTCTAATTTGTTATCTTAATTTGTTAAAGAATACAACTTTCTGCTCTAATTTGTTATCTTAATTTCTCTAGGTTTAGTTTTCTCGTATTCTTGCCACAGTTTGTATGGATCTGAATTAAATTGTATTCAAGTTTTGCTTTTCTTTTGTTGCTGTAATGATAAATTGGATTCTTGAATTAGATAAAGCAATTGAAGACTGACTGCTGCAAAACGAATCATGTACAAATAATGAGCAAATTAATCAATTCTTACCTTAGTTTTGGTAATAAGTTAACCACATCTTGCCTTGTATTTGGTAAGAAATTAACCATATCTTGCCCTGTATTTGGTAAAAAATTAACCATATCTTGCCTTTTTAGGTAATTTTTCTTGAACATGTCTTACCCTAAGAAATCATATCTTGTTCGGTATACATTTCTTTGTCTGTAATCTAAGAAATCATCCCGTTTCTTGCCTTCTGCAAGCAAGTAACTAACAATTTCTTACCATCAGTAGGAAAGAAATGATGTAATTTAATATCTCATCATTTCTTGCTTTATCAAGGCAAGAAATTAACAATTTATTGCCATCAGTAAGTAAGAATTGCACCATTTTTGTAATCGATAACATACCAATGTTCTTGCGTTATTTGCATATAAGTTGGCAAGACGTTATCGACATCTTGTCAACTACCTTATCATGAATAGCAAGAACGTTACTTGCCATCAGTAAATAAGAATTTTACCATTTACTTGCTAATGCTATGTCTAGGTCTTATAAGTGGTAAGGATTTGATAACTGCAAATAACTTTGATAAGATTTTCTCAGTAACTTACCAATTATTTAAACGTGAATGGTAAAAATATATTCATTACTTGTCTTCTTTTGTATTGCACTTCACATGAATATCACATAATTTCATGTTTTTGCTTTCTTTGCATATAACTTGGCAAGGCGTTACCGACATCTTGTAAATTGTCTTATAATGAATGACAAGATTTCATCGATATCTTACTAACTTAATATACGTAATACACGCCATTAAGGTTCGCAAGATTACGCCATAGTCAAGATTACCATAGATTTCATCGATATCTTATTTTTTGCAATACACGCCATTAAGGTTCGCAAGATTACGTAATATCTTACCAAATACTAGCCATGAAGAGTAAGAAGTCTGCATATTCTTAAATACTTGTTACATTGCATATACCAAAATAATATCTTGCCATCAACAACATAGATGGCAAGAAATGCATCAATTCGCACAAATACATTGTCTGGATTGCCCCTAATCTTTCCAAATCATATACAAAAAACTACCCTAGAATTGTTTGTTCCATAGATACTTCACCCGAATTCATCCCACCCAAAAAAATACCAAACGAACAGTTTCCCCCACAAAAAAAAAAGAAGACCAAACATCATGTTTTGCTATGGGCAACATCATCAACCAATTTGCTGTGGTATTTGGCCATCAGCTCTTCAATCTGCTCCAATGATGGGGCTGCAATTGAGTTTCTCCCCGCACGCCCATGATCTTCATTATCTTCCTCGTCGGCTTCTTTGTCCCTTGGCCTCTTTCTCTTGCTTTCATTTGCATCGTATTGCAGGGCAAATGGGGCCCCCTCAGGCTCTTCTTCTAGTGATTTCCAGTACATCTTCTCGAGCTCTTTTTGTTGTGGCTTTAGCAAAGGCACAACATTCTATAAAAATAGGAAGAGTTTAGAATGTTTTTTGTGCACAAGGTAAACAAGAACATACAACAGCAGGCAAGATATGAACCAAACATTGTCATTCTAATAATTTTAAGTAGGTAAGATCATAACAATTATTAACAAACTTATAATCCGAGGCAAGATATGATGATCTTATTACCAAACCAAAAGCATAAGGCAAGATGTCATCAAAATCTTTCCAAATAAATTTTGTGTTGGCATCGAGTTATTAACATATTTTACTAACCAACAGAAGTAAGCAATATTACAACAACTTATTACCAAGTGCACAACAAATTGAAAAATGTTGATTAAAATTTTGTCAACTTATTACCAAGTGCACTGTTGCATCAAGTTTTTTTTCTTACTATTATTTTTGAATTATAATCCTAAAACTTGCATAATAATCCAAACACACAAGAACAAAGAAAGAATTGATCAATAACAGTCAAATGATCTTGACAATTCACTGGCAAGTTTCTGTCAGATCTTGCCAACTATTTGATTAGTGGCGAAGCGTTTCATATTATATAGCCAAGTAACTGGCAAGATTTTGAAGCTCTAACCCCAAACCAGTAAATAATTGCATCTATAATTGAAATCTTATCAACTACTTATTTGGCAAGATATTGTCTAATATCGACCGAAAAAAAATCATCGTAACATCTAATGAACAATTCATCTTAAATTTCAGAAACCTAATGACAAATTCAAACTTTTTTTAAGTAAAAATTTGTACACATCCATTTACAGAAAAACAAGAAGAAAAATGGGAAAAAAACCTAAAAAACAATAAAACCCATGAAATTTCATCCACAAACCATAAAAATAATTACAAAAATTCGTAAAAACACCTATAATGTCGTTGTCCTTCACTCTAGATGGAGAAATCGCCGGAGGATCTGGGTTTCTCAATGGAGTAACGCCTGCAGATCTGAATTTCTAGATGGAGAAATCTTCTCCTTCATCTCGCGACTATTCCGACTTGTCACTCGCCTTGAAGCTAGATATGCAACTCCTCTTCGATCGTCGCGTCGGCGCTGTCAAGTCGGCGATAATGGAGATTTTTTTGGGAGGTTTCGAATTTAGAGAGAGAGAGAGAGAGAGAGAGAGAGAGAGAGAGACGTTTTGGGTGAGGGGGGGTTTGTGGGTGAGTGAATTGAGGGAGGGGGGGGGGGGAAATTGAATTAGATAGTGGGGGTATTTTAGTCCCACTTTTAAAAAATTGGGTAGATTTTGTACAATTTTAAATGTGTGAGATTATTTGTATTCCTTATCTCATATTAGGTAGAATAATTCTTCACTCTAAATTATTTTACTACTACTTTTGCGGATGGTATCCTCAATATTTCTTGATTAATAATTTCGAATTTGCAATTTTTACTAAAAGAAAAGTAGTAACGGAAGAATAAATTTCTTGCTTCAATTTTTATAATTTTATATAAGTTTGACTCCTCTAATTAATGTTTCACCGGCCGGGCAAATATATTCAACTATTTCCATTCTTTTGTGTATTTCGTTCCTTTTTTAATTTTGCCGGTTCGGAACTTCTATTGTATTTGTATGTGACATCTTCTATTGCATTTATGGATAATTGACATGTGTCATAATTAATGATTTAGGATTTAAGATTTATATAAGGAAAATATATACTCTAACCTTTGAAAATTCTAAACCCCTAATATTTCCCACATGTCATTAATCCATTTATGCAATAAGAAGATGTCACATACAAATGCAATAGAGGATCTCATTCGTTTTTTTTCCTCTCTTCATATACGTTGTGAATCAAGCATCATATGAGATGTATATTTAATTTGAACAGCATACATTACTCGATTTAGAATCAAAATAAAAATCTAATTAACTACAAAGAAAAGCGTGAAATAGATGTAATTAAGTAGCAAAGGAAAAGTACGCATTAATGAAAGCATAATACTAAAATCTTACCTTATAAACAATCAATAGAGTACAAAGAACAATTTGCATTTGTAATTCAGATGTTGAGTGCAAAAACATGTTCTCTCTCTCTCTCTCAAATTAACAGTTCAGAAAAGAGTTGCCCAGATAAAAACTGGATTGAGCGATAAGCGATACATTAGGCAAACCTCGATAATTAATTAAGCTTCAATATTGTCGACACAGTTGGTGTAACGTGATCGACTTGCATGGGATCACATGCAATTGCATGTAAACCTACTTATTCCATTACTACTTTCGGTTTCTTCAATTATACTATTTTATTCAGGGATGATATTCTCTATCCCCAAAATGGTGTCCCATAATTTAATTTCTATTAATTTTATATTATTTTTTATAAAAATAAAAATACTATAATATAGTAAATCATAATAGACATTTATAAGAAAAAAAATTGATTTTTTTTAAAATTATATACTTTAGTTTTGAATTTTTCAACTCTAATATACTAATAAAAGTGAAATAAAATGCTAAAAAAATTATTATAAACCCTAATGGGGATGAGTGAACCCTTGAAAATAATCCTTAAATTAAACTAAATCATTATAAAATAAATTTTTATTAAAAAAAATTGCATGAAAATATTAAAAATTAAATTTTGGGACACTATTGAGACACAAATTTGAGGATAGAGGATCTCAAGCCTTATTCATATATATATATATATATATATATATATATATATATTTGGAGAGAGAAAGTCAAAGTCGTGTTTCGATGAAAAACTCGAACGAGGAGACTAGTGCGATCTCAATTATGGCATTTCATGCATGCACTCATCATTGATTAATAGTAAAACTGTAACCAAACTTTCTTTATGCATATTCATCATTTCACGACTAAAATGAGGACCTTCTTTGTCCCTTTTATTCAATAATGATATTTTCAGTAATTAATTAATAAGAGAGATTATCTATCTATCCACATGAAGCTTCAACAGCTAAGGTTTTAATTGTTCCTGCACACGGCTCTCCAAATGTATTCACTGATACTCCTATTCTGCAGCTTCTTGATCCTACGCAAGCCTGCAAATAAATCCACATTTTCAATATCAAATAATGAAATAAATATCACAATTACTATATTCTACTAACCACTTTATTAAAATCAAAATCAGCAGACAAGGGTTGTGATTAACCTTTTCAACAATGGAGAGAGCCCTCTTGCTGCTGCATCGACCGTGGCTGAAGCTTCCACATTTTCCGCGTGGCGTTCCGAAGCTGGCAAAGTTTATCTTAGAAATTACATGATCTGAGTTAGAACAACCAAGGAACAGAGTCGGCCCTGCCCTTTTTCTTTCTTCTTCGTCTTCGCTCCACATATCTACTGGAGTCGGATGCGACTCTGAAACTCGAGAGCATATGCTTTGAGTCTCTCGAGTTGCAAATGATAGCTTAGTTGGATCTCCGCCTCCTTCCTCGAACAAAACCAGCACATTTCCACTTGGTTTCAGCCACGAACGAGGCACGTGATAGCTGAAAAACTAGACATGGTGAATACTTGCTTCCATTGAAATTTAAGTCTTTGATAAGGATGTGGAGAGAAGAAGCTCTTACAGCTGCTGAGTTGGCTTTCCACAGTTTTTGAGACATTTATTGGAGTTATAAGCTCCTCTGTAATTGCAAGAATCAGTGCAACCAGTAGCTGTGGCTATGTTAGTCGGCCAATAACGCCCAATGCTCTGCCCGTTTATCCATGCTTCGCCTTTCCCTAGTCCTGTGAAGTCCAGTGCTACAGGGCTGCTTCCGGAGGGAGCATCAAAAGTTGTCTGAATTTAAAAATAAAAAAATCTTGGATCATATTATCTACATGGTTTTATCACAACAAGACTTACTGTTTCTTAATCATTGTGGAAAATGTACCTTGTACCAAATCAGAGGTTGATTCTTGGGCAAAGAAGGCTGGGATAACCAAAGTGAGGAACTTCCAGTGGAAAGGCCTAGCTCTTCCCCCTTTAGACCAATCTGCTTTCACAGGGAGCGAACGAGATGAGAAAAGACGAGATCACTAAACAGTTTCTGCTTTTACCTCAATCCAAAATGGAAATAGGTAGATTTACAAACATTGATGCATTATCTTGTATATATTGGTTAAAAAATGACCTGATATGTCCACTGCTGAGAAGATAGATCAACTGTAGATCCATTTTGCAGGCCTTTTAACTGGACAGGACCAGTAACTCCAGCACCTTTTAAATCGAAGAATGCTCCGTAGTTCTGAATAGACGAAACATTTGCATTAGGTACAAACTTCTAGTAAAATCGAATATCAATTTGCTAAGAGAAACTATATGTACCTGTAATCCCACTGTCACACTCAAGAGATCAATCTTGTTTTTCCCAGGAACAAGGCTAATAGGAACATCTAATGAGACTTTGGAGTTGCTGTTTCGCCCTTTGCCGCTTCCTGTACAATACACAGCAAGCTCAAGCAGTTAGAACAAACAGATAAGCAAATGGAAAAATAAATAGTAGTGTTTGCTTAGTTTTAGTCACTTTAACTCCAATCACCTGCAATTTTCCCATTGATAAAAACATTAAGTGCATGGCCTAGAGAATCCACATGAAGAACCGTCTGAGATCCGTCTTTAAGAAAAGGCTCGTCCCCAGTCGTTTCAATGCTGAAATAATCAAGAAGAAGATTAAACTTTAACAAGATTTTAATAAAAAGAAAAAAAAAATGTGCATCTTTCTTTTGGAAGCTAAGCTGTCATACCTCAGAGAATACCAGAGATAGTCACTTTGGTCAGCAGTTGTGTTTATTTGCTCCAGTAATCCAGGCTTTGTGAATGCATTATCACTAGATATACCTACAGGTTCACTGATCCAACTCCAACCTGTTAATGCATCTGTTCCTGCAGAATCGTCTTCTGTGGATTGACGAACGAACTTTGCAACAGTCGACATAGAGTTTATCTGTTATTTGCTAATGCATTAGCTTCTGATAGAAATCTGCTACTGACTCTTGCAGCAATGAATATAATTATCCAAAGATACTCTCTCAAGTATAAAATCTTCAAAGAACATAGAAAATCAAGCTTATATGAAGGTTTGTGATTCATACTTTTGCAGTATTGAGGACAACATTTTTGCAGTCAGGTAAGATGCTGACAGACCAAGCTGGCAAATTATACGAATTTCCATTGAACTTCACCGTCGCATCTGATTGCGTGCCTACATTTGCAAGAAAAGCAGCGCACTTTCCTGAATCTGTTTTATATACAGTGGCCTGAAACGTAAAAATAACTTTCTCAGGAAAAATAAATAAATGCAAGAACCTTAGTTCTGAGACAGAAAATTCTGAACAAAATGCTAATGAAAATATGCCTCGTCAAAACAGAGGTGACAATGAAAGGAAAAGATGATATGATGATTCCAGCTTAACATGTTATACCTCCAAATTCGAACCTAGAGAAGATGTTTTCGGATCAGTTTCCACCATTGCGGCTTCACAAAGTTTTATAGCCTTGTGCACATCTTTCAAGTGGCCCCATTTTGGCTGCCTCAGAAGGCCTAGAAACAGAACAGCCAAGGAACATTCATGATTTTATCACACATTAGACATTGTTATTAAGTAGAATGCATCTCTGGTTATAATCCTAGAGCAGCGAGTGGATATTATAAACGAAACGAATGGCATACCATACTCATCAATCGGAGCATCATAATCATAAGTTGTTGTAATGAAAGGTCCACCGCTAGAGCGACCAAAGTTAGTCCCACCATGGTACTGTCAAAAATGCAAGAGAGTCCATATGAGAAGTTCTTGCATATCTCAATTCTCAATACAAATACTATGAAAAGAAATACTATAGATGTAGATGTACCATGTAATAGTTCTGGAAGGTTCCTCCGAGCTGGTAAAAGCGCGCTACAGCAAAAGCAACGTCTTCCGTAGGTCTATATGGCACAGGATCACCAAACGAAGAGAACCTGTTAATTTCATTTCAATACATACATATGCAGTTAGACACCAAAGAAACTAAGAAGTTTAAGCAATAATAAGTATCCTCTGAAGTGCTAACCATCCGCTCCAGTTCTCTGTCCACATTTTCGGAGAGGTGTTGGAATTCGGGGTGAACTGATCACAGTAAAACCCATTGCAAGTGTTGATCTGCATTATCCAGGAAGAATAATACACTTCATTAGCTTTCCTTTCATCGATCATCATTTCGAATTATAAATCCTACTCGGCTTTCACTACAAGAGAAATCATGAAATCGGAACTACTCACCATAGGCTTAGGGGCATCTTTCTGCTGGCACATAACCCAGGGCACTCCTGTGTCCAATGAGGTAGCCATTGCAGCAGCCCAGTTTATGTATGGTTTGGCGCCATTTCCATAAGCAGAATCGATATTTCCATACTCATTCTCTATCTGAAATAAAATGTTGTACACACACCAAATTCTTGAGTCATAGTGATTTCTAGCATTCAAAGAATAAATAAAATAAGAGCATCAAAGTTATGAAAATTGAACCTGAGACAAAATTATGGGGCCTCCCTGGGATGCATACAGATTTTCTTGCTTCATCAAGTCCACAATCTTGGCTGTGAATCTCTTCATTTCGGCCTGAAATGTGCCATTTATCCATTGCAATTACTATATTTTATAATAACATCTAAAGAATTGCAGCAAAAAAAGAACAGTTAGTTACCTTGAAGGGCTCATTATCTGTTCGAAGCTTGATTCCTGGTATAAAATGCAGCCACAGAGGAAATCCTCTGTTCGAATGTATATATAAATAATCATGTCCACATTTTTAAGCATTAAGGAGAATTAAACATTAGTCTTTTTTTCTTGAAAAAATGAAGAAAATTGGTTACCCATAATTCCATTCAGCACAGACATAGGGGCCGATTCGGAGATGGACAAAGAGGCCAGCCTCCTTAACCAATTTCACAAATTTCACCAAATCATTTCTTCCTTCAAAATCGTACTGCAAACATTCACTTTCAACCATAAGTGTCTCTTTCCCCATTATTTCTTTCATATTTTTTTTCCATATTTTGACTTTCGCTCATTAAAACTATTAATCTAATTAAACCAATTTCATTCCCCAGAGAAACAATGATTTAAAACGCGGAATCGACCAAATTAGTAAATCAAATTAGTTCAAAAAGTTCACACAACTTTTTTGAAGAAAAAACTGCAAAAAGTAGAGACAGATTCTTTCTCCCTCATCATCGTTATTACCTCACTTTCCCCCTTTTCCTCCCATAAACCAAAACAAAGACTTTAGTTAAGGAGAATAATGTACCGCCTCAAAACCCAATGTTTGAAGAACTCACCAAAAACTAACCCAGAAAATTAATAAAATATAAATGTAACAAAAAAAAAAAAAAAAGAAAATAAAGAAAAGAGAATCAATAACCTTGCCGCGAACTGGTTCGTGCGAATTCCAGAAAACGTAAGTTTCGATCACATCCAATCCTCCGTCTTTCGATTTCTGTATCAAGTCCGGCCACATCTGATCCAAAAAAAGGAGAATAAAAAAAAAAGTGAAGAAACTTCGCATTTACATACAGAAAGCTGTATCTACAGCTCCTCGGAGCTCACGCGCAAATCAGTGCGTGAGTGCGCGAAAAATGTGAGTTGGTACTGACATCAGGAGTGCTGCGCGGGTAGTGGATGGAGCCGGAGACGAGAACCCTCCGCCTCCCGTCGATCACCAACGCCCGGTGGTCGTACGTCACATTCGCGCCTAAACAGTAGGACGTCGTCGTCGTCAGCGCCAAAAACCAAAGCAACCCGAACCGAACCGCCATTATCCTTCCTCTCTTAAACTAATTCCTTTTCCTTTTCCTTATTCGGCGTTTGGCGCTATATAAGGGGGGGGGGGGGGGGAGGGGAAAGGGAAATCCTACTTTTTCCTTAGAGTTTCTTCAAGCACTTATTCTTGACTTTCCTTTGTCTTAAGAGAAAATAACCGAAAAACAGTTCAATTCCGAAAGATAGCTAATGTGCGCCGGCGACGGCACGCTAACTCCTTCGCCACGTGTAGTCGACGTCGTCGTAGGGTTCTGGTGCAGTAGCAGTAGCAGTAGTACTGCTGCAGAATGCAGTGTATAGTAATGCGCAGGAGAGCGACGGTGTGGCTGTATATAGCGAAGAGGAGAATATATTTCAATTGACTGCATATCCTTTTCTCTACTCTACATGGATTTTTGTGTCTTTTTTTTTTTTTTAAATTTAAATTTAAATTTTATATTAATAATGAATAGTAATAATTTTCATTTTCTGTGACGTATGATTGAAAATGGTATGATAAGCTCGAAACACGAAGGACACGACAATCGTGCTCTCGGCCTCTCATCGGAATCGTACGCGCGGTTAATGATTAGGAAAGTCATTTGATAACAATGGATTTATTTAAATATTTATTATTATTATATATATATATATATAATATAATTATTAGAAACGCTCTCCTACCCACCGTGGGTACACTTAATGTGCACATGGCTAACGTGACACAACCACGTCAATAATATTTCCACTAAGGGTTTAATTTTTTTTGATAGAGTTTATTTTTATAAGATATATCAATTATGATTTTTCTTAAATTTTACCGCCATATCATCCGTTGGCATATTAAATATGCCTACGATAGGTAGGGGCCCATTCCTCGTATAATTATACAAAGATAGCATGTACGTTAATTATCCCCGTAATTGATGCGTACAAAACTTGAGCTTTTCAAATCTACTAGGAAGCTGAGAGCAATTTGAACACCAGAACCAACTTTATCCATTTCGCGTCCACATTATATTATTAAATTAAATAGGAAGCTGAGAGCAATAATATTGGCATTTTTTTTTTTAAACAATAAATGTTACATTTGAAAAGCGTACCTATGATCAAAATGTTAAATCACGTGTAGTGATAGACATTTCTGGCCTCGTACTGGGTTCGTATTTCGTAATGTCATCTTATCTACAACAATTTTACATATTTTCGTAAAGTACTTTATTTCGATAACAGAACAAGTTATAGTATTAGTTTTTTCCAATTGTTTTTTTAATTAGAAAAAAAATTGGGAGCTAAGTTTAGATTTATCACAAAAATCTAAAGACGTGTCACATGCATGTCGTCCCCCCATAGGCATGTGCTCATACTTCATTTCAAACCTAAAGACTACTCATTTACTATCACAAATTGGGTTGGTGACCCGTCCCACTTCATTCAATTTAAATTAATCATTCTTAATTTTTTTTTCTTTTCATAAAATTTGGGTTTTAATTTATTAACTCATATTTTGATGTATATATCTCCCCCCCCCCCATTATATAATAGATGTAGTTTCATAATTAATGTTCACGGATTGCAAGAGTTTGCTATCAAAAGTTACAAAAAAACATGGAATAATATTAGACACTAGCTCCAAATTTGTCACAATATTTAAATAAATAAAAAAAGTTAATTAAATGAAACATGGTGGGTACGCAACCATGAAATTCATCAAAAGAGAAGAACATATATAAAATGGGGCGGCGAGCACTTCATCTGTCGGTGATGAGACTTACACATACCCAATAAATTTTGTAATTTGGCATTGAATTAAATTAATTTATTTAATAAAAATTTGTTGAGATGTAGACACGTGTATCTATAATCTTATAAAGTGATGAAATTAACTTGGATTAATAGCCATATATGCTTAATCTAATTCTTGAAGCTTAAAGTAGCTCTTTGGGCCAGATTTGTCGAAAAAGGCGATTTATTATTGTTAAAATAATCCGAATTAGAAATTCAATCACAAAATGAATACAATATTTAGGCTGGCTAATTAAAAGCACCTTATATTTTCTAATAAAAATCAAAACAAAACAAGAGCACACTTCATATAGCATATGGAGTAGTAAATAATACATCTCTTAATCATATTAAGTCCGCTAATGGAAATATAGATTGAGATTAATTTAAAGAATCTTTTCTACGAGCATCGACCTATATTCATTGGTGCTACAGTAAGTAATAACTAAATATACAAGACATATATGGCCGGTCTTGTGTCTCACTAGGCTCAAACGAAAATAAAAAGACGTGTGAGCAAAAAAAAAGTTCGAAAAAAATGATAAAACTTGTAATAAAAATTATTTGAAATAAAAAAAAATTACATACTAATTAATCAAGTCTTATATGCATATACATCATAGAAATAATAAATGGTCTAGTAGTGGAGTTAATGCATGAGACTTCAGTAGCAAAATGTTTCAAATTCGAAAATATGCTAAAATAAGAAGTGAATTAATATTGCCACGTCTCAATTATAGATAAGGAGATGCCCCTTTCCAAGTATTTATACGTGAATAATTATGGGACTCAAGTTTGGAATGTGATCGGATTCAAATATGTTTACTCATGAACTTTCAGTTTTTGATTGGATAGGATATCCCATTTGGATTTCTATAATAGTAGTATTTGATTAAATATTTTTGAAACATAAAGTCGATTATTATTATTACTTCCGTTGCTCTATAAGTTAGGCAGTATATTTTATTCGTTAAATGTGAAACGTCTATCTACCGGTAAGAATTAAGATTGAGCCCTTTCTAATTCTCAAAAAACATATATAAAAAATAGAGAAATAACCAAACACTATCATTATATATAGTCGTGACACGCCATCTAAAAGAAAATAATTAAACAATAAATTTATAACATCTTCATTGAGAAAGATAACCAACAATTATAAACTATAAGATTATATCTCAGGAATTATTTACCCATTAAAATAATTTTTCAACAACAACAGAAACTGACCTAAAAGGTATAATTTGCAATGTTTTTTTTTTTTTCTTTTTTCCTTATGTTTGATGAATTAATCGAATGGAATATAAATTGGCAAACATTAATTTATTATTGACTAACTGGGGCCTAAAATCAGTCCATTTTGCGGAAGTGGTCCTCATAAGATTAAGTCACCACCATACTCCTCAAGAATTGAGAGTATTAGCTGAAAAAGGACCATATATTTATTCTATCCATATTTATTAAATGGATCAAAAGAGAATTGGAAATTGAAGGAGATATGGGCAGCCACAGCAGGTAAACAACTTCAATTTCAACAAGGGCACACTTGGGTGAGCCCGGGTGTACTATATGACCGTTCAAAAGATTGACACTTTTATTTGTATAGATTAACACTTTTCTGCATAATGATTGACCCTTTTAAAAATTGACACTTTTATTCGTTAAATAATTATGTTAAAGATTGAGACTTTTATTTATGTAGATTAGTATTTTTTTACATAAAGATTGACACTTTGACCCGACCACACTATGTGGCCAGCCTCACCCAAGTTTTTGCCTTTCAACAATTATTACAAATATAAATAGCTACGATATTTTCAAATATTAATTTGGATGTACTCCGGACTCCGGTTGTTGGTGCCATAATTTTCATAATTAAATAGTAGTACCAAAATAAAAGTAACCATAAATTTTAGAAAATTCTTATGAAGTTAGTTAGGGCTTCCACGAGATAAAATACTAGAGTACTTAGTTACATAACCCCTTTTTGTCCTCTTCACAACCAACTTATTTTTTTAAATAATAGGAGTATTTCTTCCATCTCGTGAAAAAAAAAAAAAAAAAAAAAAAAGCAAACAATTAAAGAAAATTAGACCTTAATAATTGGGCCTTTATTTTCTTGAATGGGCTAATCCATTACTAACCCTCCTAAATATAGATCTAGATTATCAGCCTGCTATGAAAAAACAAAATCCCCTAATCTTTGTTTTAGTGCAAAAATAACCGCACATTCATTTTAAAGAGAATTTCGCCCAATTAACTAACAGAATTCGTAAATACAAAAAAAAATAAATCATGTTATAACTATTTGCATATTAAGGAGGTTATATATTCTCATGCTCCTTATAAGTATATACTCCATAGTATTAGTGGCTATATTGTAAGAATATGCATGTACACTTTAAATGACTTCTTTCCATTTGCCGGCTGGCAAGATTTTATTTAAATGTTGTTTTTTCGAGAAGGCTATTTAAATGAATATTCAAATTCTAGAAGTTAAGCTCACTAAAAGCTTTTCCAGATGGATTTACAATTGAAACCATGATTGATGGAATGTGAATAAAGCCTTCTCGCTCAAAAGATACATTACATATAGTATTTTGAGCAATGTTATGTCTTATATGGTTCATCAACATTAATTTTTCAATCATGAATGTTTAAATTATTGTGAAATTACATTTTCTTATTCTTTCTGCCTACAAAGGAAAACAAATTTATATTTTGTTTTTTCCTAAGCTACCTAGATATCAACTGCTTCTACCTTCCTTATAGTTAAGTGTCATTCGTTGTCCAGAAAAAATTCTCAATCACAATCTATATACTATCTATATACTACTTCCTCTGTTTCAAGATTGTTGACACGTTTCTTTTCCTTTCTATTTGACACACATTTCCACGTTTCTCGATGATGAATTTTAAAATAAATTTTTGAAGTATCTTTTCTTTTACGAGATACTACGTGTGTCGTAGTATCCCGTAAATAAAAAATACTTCAAAAAATTATTTTAAAACCCATCATTGAAAAGCGTGGAAATACGTGCCGAAAAGAAAGAAAAAGAAACATGTCATCAATCTTGAAACAGAGGAAGTATATAATAGTAACTCCAGGATGCTACATATAGTAAATTCAGTTCATTAATTACTTAGCATTCATTTACATTTATGTTTACAAATTTGTAAATACTAATATTTAATCTAAGACAATATAATAGTATTTTACAATAATCATTAAAAAACATCTAATCTATTCAATTTCCATAACCGCATGCCAATAAAGTTTTGATATACTTTTTTCGTCTTTTCTTTATTTTAAATTTGAATAACATAAAAAATTGATTTGACGGATGTTTAATTTCGAGAAATAACACAATTATGTCATATATTTAAGAATTGTGTTCATAATTATTCATTCGATTATAATATATATAGAATTGCATGTGCATTTGTATGCATAATCCATAATTAAAAATGTTATTATTAATTTAACATTTATACTTGTCCGTATGTTTTTTTAAAATTTTATTTGATTTGGCCTATTTTATTTAAAATTAAACAACGGCAATTAATTCTTTAAAATTCCATTGATTTTCTTGTGGTAATGTAAAATACATATTGATGACATTTCATATTAAAAAATAGTGAAAAGAGATAATACAATGACAACAATTTTGTATATGATTTAGGGTGAACTTTATATATACCCAAAACCGATAAGTATGTAAGTTTTATACCCAAACATATAAAAGTATAAGTTTTATACCCAAAATCAAATAAAAAGACAAACTTACCCTTAAAAAGTTACTGCTTTTCACGGTTACAACATACCAAACCGTGATATCATTGCTAAACCGTGAGCTCACGGTTTTGCATGTATCCTCACGGTTTATAAGGGCTAAAAACCGTGAGTAAAGTATAAAACCGTGAGCTCACGGTTTTGCCTCTCTCAAGTCACTTTTTAATTTGATTTTGAGTGAAAAAAATATAAAATTCGAAAATTCATTTATTGACCAACAACCAAATCAGATAAAGATACATTTTATTAATTGAATTAACAGTGAAATTGAACAAAAACACTTCAACTACAACACAAAATTGAAATCGTGAACGCAAATTGAGTTAAGCTCTCTCAATTTTGTTGAAATTTCCCCTCGAATTTGGTTGATTCTCGAAGATATTCATCGCATTTGGTCCGATGTCGAAGATATTTTGATCATATTGAAGGTACGCACCGTTTATTTTTTCATATTTAGTTGTTATTATTGTGTAAATTTGGGAAAAATTATATGAATTTGGAATTTAGTAATTATTGATTTTTTTTTTCTAGAAAATCATGGTTTATTTACTTTTTTGATACGAAGAGTGATTAGATTACATGTTTGGTAACCTATTTATCGAGAATTAAAGTAATTACTTCCATGTAATAGGTTTAAACTGTTAGATTCGATATTAAGCTTGAAAAAAATGATTTTTTTTTTAACGGTTTAATTAAAATTCACAGTTTATATTTGACATGTCACGGTTATTTATAAGGAAAACCGTGAGATATCCTTTTTCAATTAAAATATTAAGCTCACGATTTATAATATTTTCACGGTTTAAACTGTGATTAAACCGTGAAATGTCCAACTTTCACGATTTAATCAAAGTTTAAACCGCTAACTTCAATTAAAGAACCGTGAGCTATATATTTAAACCGTGTAAACACAATTTATTACATTTTTAGTGTATTTTCTTTTGATTTTGAATTTCTTGATCTTTTTATGCAGATATGTCTACGGTCAAAGTATATATTCGTCACGATGGGTATTTTGAGGAGGAAACTCGTTACGTAGGGGGCGATCGTGTTTTGGTGCATTTGGCTATGACCCAAGTTACATATGCAAATCTACTACAAGAGATTCATGATCAAGTGGGCGAAGAATCCAATTTTTTGCTCTACTACATGAGTAATGCCGATGGTGGACAAGATAAGGTCGCTTTGAGGAGCGACATTAATTTGTTGCGATTGATTGTGGAGCAGATGAAGAAGGCAACTGTTTACGTTGTCAGCAAAGATAAGGGAATCGCCCGGAGCACTCCGACGACACAAGGTTCTAGGATTTTTACGAGTGTGAGTATTGAGGAGCCGAGCTCGGAGGCTCCATATTCTGAAGAAGAAAGGAGCGAGGAAGACGACGAGGAGAGGGATGAGGATGAAGAGGTCGCGGAAGATATGGCTGAGGAAGTAATGGACGCAGCGGATCGCACCGACTTATTTGAGTCACTTACGAAGGAGTTCGGTGCATGGATCCGAGAGCCAAGACGGCTTGATAGGATCGTTGGGCATCGCAACATTCATTCAGAGTCCTAACCTACCCAAGACGACGATGCCAGGGCCGATCTTGAGGCTATCCGAGATTGGTTGATTCCTCACGTTCACCTAGACACTGCGTTGCCTTTGGGGGTTCTGGATCCAAATTATTACACGCCTTGTAGCTAGTGCATTGCGAGAGGGCGACTTGTTCAAGAGGAAGTTAGATGTGTCGGTAGCAGTTGGATTGCATCAAATGGAGAACCGGCAGTAGTACAAAGTTGAGAATTTGAACAAGGGCCGCGTCGGGTTCAAATGCAGGATGGAGGGGTGCGAGTACCTCGTGCGGGCAAAGAACGTGGGGACTATGTGGCGCATCAGAACATACAATGGCAGCCATACATGCTCCGTCGATTTAGACAGGACTACACCGCGGCAGTACCCCGCGAATGTTCTTGGAGCATTCTACGCAAAGAGGTTGGTGTCGTGCTCAAGCCAAAAGAGATGGTTGACGAAATGCGAGCTGAGTACGGCATTAAGATCGATTACAGCTTCGCCCTGCGAGCGAGGAACATTGCTATCGAGATGATGTATGGAGGATTTGTGGAGTCGTACAAGAGGCTCCCATCTTATCTGTACTTACTGCAAGCAGAAGAATCCAGGTACCGTGTATAGTATCTCGACATCCCCCCTCGACGATCGACTGTGTTATATGTTCCTTGCATGCATTTCAGAACAATTTACTACGTTCAGTTATCGTAGTCGACGGGGCACACCTCAAGGGCAAGAACAAGGGGACGTTATTCGTTGCTTGCACGATCGAGGATGATGATTCCTGGACTTGGTTTCTGACGAATTTGCTTAACTGCTTAGGACATCTCAGGACCTGTTGGTAGTCTCCGATGGCCATATCAGCATTGGAAATGCAGTGAGGGATGTCTTCCCCAGTGCGCATCACGGTCTTTGCTGGCATCATCTGGCCAAGAATATGGTCACATTTGGGAAGCACGCAGTCGGCATATTCGAAGTTGCGGCCTACTCATATTCGGATTCTAAATTCAAAGAATACATGGAAAACTTGATGGGTTCTGGAATATATCAGAGGCTGTGTGAGATCAGCATGCATCGGTGGTCGCGTAACAAGTGCCTTGTTCCGCGCACGAGTTTCATGACTTCGAATGCCGCTGAGACGATGAACGCTAGACTCCTATGGGCACGTCGATTGCCCATCTGCGCCATGATTGAGGCGTACAGGATTATTACCGACAGATAGTTCGAGGAGCATCGGAATGCCGCTCAACTTGGGACCCACGAGGTGACTGAGACAACATACCAGAAGATGGCCGTATCTTCTGAATGGGCCCGTCACTACAGAACTCGTGGGACAACAATTCCCCATGTGTACAGGGTCGAGGGTGACAATGGGACTTACCTAGTGGACATGCAGAATGCAACGTGCAATTGCCATAAGTGGGAGGGGGACATGGTGCCGTGTCGACACGCTTGTGCTACCATTAGGTATGCGTGCCTCATACTCATTTTTTATGTTACGATCAGTCTGAAAATATTTAGTTTAATTCTTTCATATTTCATTACTATGGTCGCAGTTTTGCCGGAGGCCGTGCTACGGACTACGTGAGCCATTATTTCAAACAATCGACCCTCGTGGCAACCTACTCGCCCAACATTCATCCGGTTCCCGATCCACGGTCTTGGACTGTGCCCGAGCACGTTGCTGCTCAAGTGGTTTTGCCGCCTGTTGTCGAAAGACAAGCGGGTAGACCGCGAAACAGCCGAGCGAGATCAACGGTGGAAGATCTTTCGGGAAATCCACAGAGATGCGGGCGGTGCGGTGGATACGGTCACAAGAGACGCACATGCACGGCTTCTTCGTAGATCGGCGACGCCGATCTCAATAGAGTCCCAAACGAGGATGGTAGACAACGACGAAGGCCAAAAACTTGTAGCATTGGTCACGTACAGGGGCATACTAGGCGTAGATGCCCGATGAGAGTTGTTGATTAGATTTGAATCGGTTCTGATTAGATGCCCGAATCACAATTCTCTTGTTTTTGGAGCTTTAGCTTCTGTATCTTCTGTTATAGTTATAGTAGTATTCTGTTAAATTAAAATTACAGATTCACGGTTTAGGTGGTTTGTTGACCGTGAGATCACGGTTTATATGCCAAACAAACCATGAGCTCTTATTTAACAATTAAATTAAAAAAAATATATAAATTTAATTCACAAAAACACGACCTAACGGTTTAATTGGAGTACAAACCACGAGCTCACGGTTTGAACCCCAATTAAACCATAAAAAACTGTGACTCTCACGGTTAGATTAGTAAGCAAACCGTGAGATCACGGTTTAACTGCTAATCTAACCGTGAGAGTCGCATTTTTCATTAATTTTTTTGAAAACACAGTTTTTTTTCACATTTAAACCGTGAAACCTAACCGTGAAAAATACATTTTTTTTATATTTATTTATTTTAAAGAGAGCAAACACGGTTTAAATGCAAATAAAACCGTGAAATTATATAACAACCGTTAACCCTATAACTACACTACACGGTTTAATAGACGTTTAAACCGTAAGAATTTTAAAATAACCGTGAACCCTAACCGTTAATTTCATAATTAGGCCAAAATTAATGCCGAAACTATGATTTTAACCATATTTTAATTGATATAAATATATTATATGTGAAATGTGTGCATATATTATCTAAATTCTAAATTAATCACTAATTGTTGTCTATGAATAATGCTACACGTATATTTGAGTTCAAAGAGATTGTTGATGTACTGTTCACTTATACACTTGTACATATGCCCTGCCAGGAACTCCCCGACCTCCCGAAGATCCCCTTCAGGTGCCCTGCCATGAACTTGGCGATACGAGCCATCACCCCAGGTGTCCGACTCATCTTGGGCCATTCTCTCCATGATCTTGTCGGCCCAGTAGTCGTTATCACATCCTTGGGGGCACGGATGCCCATGCACGCAGCAAACAAGGTCCGGGGACCTCTCGGGATGTGAACTCTCCACCCTCGGCCTCTTCGACGTACTCGCACGAGCTCTGGGGTTTGGGAGAGGCCCTCAACCCTCAGAATTTGCCCTGGTGGCACGTGGCTGGCGACCACGGGGCTAGGGCTGCAGTCCCGGCATCCCGACACCTCAATTTGTCGAGATCTTTCGCCATAGTTCTCGCTTCCTTCGTCTGCCTCTGCGGTATAGGCGCTTTCTTCCAAGCATGACGCGTATTCGGATTAAATCGAACCATCAAGGGGTCTTGCTCTTCGAAGAGGCTAAGATAGTATAACTGAGTCATTTCTTCCATCGAAGGTTCGAGCGTCGGGTTTACTTGGAGCTGCAAAAGACAAAGGCACATAAAATCAAAAATCAAAATCAAATCAAAATCAGTATTCAAACTGTGAAATGAAACCGTGAAAGCTGATGCCTCACGGTTTGGGACTACATCAAACCGTTAGCTCACGGTTTGATTTAAGTTCAAACCGTGAGAATGATCTTTCACGGTTTGAACTTAAATCAACCGTTAGCTCACGGTTTAATTTAAGTTCAAACCGTGAGAATGATCTATCACGGTTTTAACTTAAATCAAACCGTGAGCTAATGGTTTGATGTAGTCCCAAACCGTGAGACAACAACTTTTACGGTTTAATTCTAAATGAAAGCGTGAGCTCACGGTTTTATGTAATATCAAACCGTGATCATGCTTAAATAATCATAATAAATAAATAAATTTAACTAAATTAATTATAATTCAGTTCAAACAATTAACCGATAATCTACATAAAACCGCTCCAATTAATTCAATTTCAATCACCATATACTATAAACTATAAACTAAGCCAATATTAATTTAATTTAATTAATAATTCAAATATAATTGGCAGATTAAGAGAATGATGACATACCGTCGGATCATTAAAAAAATCATGAAAATCTCTATAGTTGTGTCCCATTTCCCATCTCCTTAGTCGAGGGAACACGTGCGGGTTCAGCTTGTTGGCACACTGCTCTCCTAAATCCGGAAGGGCCTCGAAGGCCCAAAAATACAATGCCCAGACGGGCCCGTACAGATGGTAGGCAGCATTAGTGTCGGAGCCTCCAATTTCTCTCGGGTCCTTCTTTGCCACTCCTAGCTGGTGGCACAATATTTGGAACGACCATGAGCCCCATGAAAATGTAGCCCATCGTTCCGGATCCTCTACTAAAGTCCATGCCCAATCATCAATGCTTCTATTGTAGTCCCGACACAATAGCAAGTAGTAGTAGGCGAGGAGGTTAGCAGCAACCATGTATTGATCCTCCGTCCCTAGAACTATGTCGGCATTCGTGAAATCGTTAAACAACTATTTCACTAGCACCTTACGCCCCTCATAGTAAGTATAGAAGAGGCTCGTCCTTGGGATGACGTGGTTCTTGCCGTGAGGATTAAAGGTTGAGGAACCGAATCTCAATCCGGTCACGAGGCAAAATTCTTGTGGCCCAAACCGAATATCTTGGCCATTCACGTGAAATAACCTCTCAAAATCATGGTCGTTGCCCCTCCATAGCTCCCGGGACAAAAGCTCGTGCAAGGCACGCTTCGCGTTCCCAATCTTCTTAATTGTGCAGATGACTGCAAATGGAGATTCGTCGCTAAATCGGGCCAACAGATCACGTCCGCTAATGCGTAGTAAATGGTTCACGATTGACACAGCTACGGAGTCTCTATAGTAGGCACTGATTTCACCCGGAAATCCTTGCATGAGAGGCCTGTACTATTGGTACCTAGGCTGCAATCACCCAAAAAATGTAAATAAAGTGAATTAATTAATTAAATTAAATATATTGAATATAGTGTATCTAATCTGTATGCTACATAATTCACGGTTTAAAAGCAAAGAAACCGTGATCTCACGGTTTAACTAAGCTTAAACCGTGAGAAAATGGCTTCCTCACGGTTTGAACTTAATTCAAACCGTGAGCTCACAGTTTGCTTAAGTCAAACCGTGAGAATTCCTTTTCTCACGGTTTAAGCTTAATTTAACCGTGAGCTCACGGTTTCTTTACTTTTAAATCGTGAATTATGCCCAAACCTATACTGTACAGATTCAACTTCAAGTTCAAACCAAGCACACACACATAAATTGCAGTTCAAACACACACATATTTGTGTCATTTTCATATAAATCGCATACAAATCCAAACTATTCCATCCAAAAAACTGAAATACATGCTTACAATTTAAACCGTAAATTGAATAATTTTATTTTAAAAAATAACGAAGGTTAGAAAACTCACCGGCGCCGGCGGCTCCGGAATATTCTCCCGTTCGGCCCTCGTCGGAATTGGGCGACGTTGTGGAACTCCTTCGGATTCGGCACCAGAATCATGGTCATGGTTTGAATCGTCGGCCATGGTTTCTCCTCTCCGGCGCCGGCAATTAAAAAAAATTCACGGTTCAAAATTAGGGGTTAGGGCTCACAGTTTCTTTGGGAGAGAGAGGGAGAGAAATCGTGAGAATGGAGAGTGCGGCTGAGAGAGAGAGAATGGGGTATGCAGGGTTTGTTTTTTATTTCTTTGAATAAATTGAAAAGTGGGGCCCACATTCTTTTTGTTTTGTTTTGAGTGTTAGATAAATTGGAGGTTATTTTTGTCTTTTCAATGACTTTTGGGGATAAAACTTATAGTTTTATTTGTTTGGGTATAAAACTTATATAGTTATCCTTTTTGGGTATATTTAACCATTGACACTATGATTTAAAACAAATCATGCACTAATTGAGGACAACAACTACAAAATTGCCCTTATTCCGCGATTATTTTTCATGCAGTTAAATATCTGCATGTATTCGAGGCTTATAATTTATGAAAACTATCAACTTATGGATATTCTCATATTATTTTTTGATGGGTGTATATAATACAAAAATAAAATTGTTTTCACATTAAATATTAATTTTGTTATAATCATGCACTTTTTCGATCCATAGCCGTATTTCTAGGCGATATGTTGTAAATTTATTTTGAATTTATAATAGGACCAACGGGCTACCTTTTTTTTATAGTAATTAATTTCTACTTATTGTTAATTTAATATTGACAAAAACTTGTGTCAGCCGGAGGCACCGTGCGGCCGGGCCCAAAGTGTCAATCTTTATACAGAAAAGTATCAATCTATATGAATAAAAGTGCCAATCTTTAACATAATTATTTTACGAATAAAATGACAATTTTTAAAAGTGTCAATCTTTATACAGAAAAGTGTCAATCTATATAAATAAAAGTGTCATTATTTTAGCCCGGCCGCACGGTGCCTCCGGCTGACCCAAGTTTGTCCCTTTAATATTTCAATATATGAGAATAAAATTTAAAGATGGTAGATCATAATTGTGTATCCATAATATTTAATCAACAATTAATTTTAGACGTTACAATGCAAAATTAATGCCACCAAGCCAAATTGATTTCATTAATTACTTTCCTATTTTTATGTATTTTTGTGCCTATATATTATGGAACTTTTTAACAACAACACACACACCACATCACATCTTATACATCAGACATTTTGTAATTCTTTTATGGGCTGGCTGGTATGCAAGAATGGATTTATGTGGGAAATGAATGAACTTAGTAATATAATGGAGATAGGAAAGGAATGAAGTATTAAATAAAATTCTCATGGCTGGTATGAATAAGGAAAGGAATGCATTAATTGATTTTTTTTAATTGTATTTTATCTTTGAAATTATATTACTCCAAGATATCATTATATATAATTAAAATTACAAAACCATGCATTATTTTAAGTTGTAAATGTAATTTTTTTTAAATAAATATATTTATTTACTATTATATATAATTGAATTCTAAAATATTATCAAATTGATATCAATCAACAACGTGAGCAAATAAAACAAATTTACATACACTATGCAATCCAATCTGATAGAACACCCAAATAGAGAACATCATTATTTAAACAATTTAATAGACAATTACAAATTAAAAAATAATAGATAATTTCAAAGAGCATCATAAATTTACAGAATAATAAGAGAGAAGGGAAGATAAAAAAATAAATAAAATTCATTGTTAAATATTAGAAGACGTAGGAAAAAAAAGAAAAGAAAAAAAATTAGAAGACAAACAAAAAAAAAGAAAAAAGAAAAAAAATACTATATTAGAAGACGTATAAGACAAAAGAAAAAAAAAAGAATATTAGAAGACAAAGAAAAAAAAGAAAAAAAATATTAGAAGACATATAAGACGTAAAATATTTTATTAAGTTTAATTGGTATAAATATTGATATTTTCAATAATTTATGAGTAAAAATTATAATCCCATAATTTGGAATGGCTAATACCATGGGGGTGTGATGGAATGGTTAATCCCATTAATGAGAGATTAGTAATTCCTAATGGAATGGTGATTCCAAATAAAAAACTATACCAGTAATGGGTTTAGTAATGGGTATGGGATTAGTGATTCCATTCCTTTCTCATTCCCTCCTACCAGCCACCCCCTTATACTCTACATATCGTTTTCCTCTTGAAATTTAAGTTCGAAGTTTTGTGATGGGTGGTTCCTGGTTCGGCAAACCATCGGATTTCTTGCCACAAGAGATATTCGATAGACTTGCATGTATCAATTTGGAGATGGAAATTTGTGATGAATATACTAAGATTTCCTAAATCGGATATTTTTTTTAATTATTTTTTTTAGTATTGTAAGCATTTTTTGGGAAGAGATGGATTATTTTGTTTTTCAATCACTATGCCATGTCATTTAGAAAATATATTCCAAATTAGTAACATTGTAATATTGTAATAGAATATATTATTATTATTATTATGATTTATCAACGGTGAGCAATTAGTAGGTTGTGGTATTGTACGATAACATTCATTCAATATATAATGTGGTTACTTCATTACTGTAGATTGACACATAACACGTAATCAACTTCAATTATACTCAAGTTGATGATATTTATATACAGATGGTGGTTCAAATGAAACCACTCATGTATTATTAACTAAACACTAATCTTAATCCTTGATATGATCAAAATCTACGGTGCCATTATTTAGAGTTTTTAATTTTAAGCTATGCATCTTATCATGGTAAGGGTTAATACAGTAATTCATAACTTATTTTAACCAAGAATTTCACCTAATTATTGACATTTTGATCTATTTGTTTGTGTAAGATCTTTCCGATAATTTATATAACCCTTTTTTAGTATTATTTTCCTCCAATTTTATGAGTTAGAGCTATCTTTTACAATATTTTATTATAAGTAATCTCATCCTATGTACAATTAATCGAATTAGAGTTGTCTACTTTTTGCTCCATTTATTTTCAGCTACGTCATCTTATGTTTTGAATAACTTGATTTATTTATGTGTAAATCTTAGTCATTTATGTTTTGTACCAAGTTGATAAACTTCTTTAAATTAATCTATAACTAATTGGATGTATTGTGTTTTGTTTTAAATAATAAAGATTAATTATTTATGATGTATTGTATTTTTTCACTTACAAATAACCAATTAAGACAGTGAATATGACCAATTAGGTAATGTGAATGCACAACATACCTTAATTTTTTTTCCATACCTTATATATTACCTTAAATTAAGGTATGCTATAAATTTCATACCTTTACCGTACCGTAACTTTCGGTATACCTTAGTTTCGGTATGGAGTTAGTATACCTTAGAATATCATAATTCACATCTTATCGATTAATATTCAGACAATAAGTAGTTGAAAACATAATTAGAATATACAAAAATTTACATTTTATCAATCAAACTCTACAAATTACTGTAACACGATAATTAATACTCCAACTAATAAGAAATACTCTTTTTTTCTTCTTCTTCTTATAAGTTGTCTTTATTTATTCTTCTTTATTATTTTCTATTTTTAGCGTCTATTAGTCAATAATAGTATTCCCACCGTTCCACACCAATTGACGCGTTTGCTTTTTGCATAGGAATTAATGAGAGAGTGTTATGAATCTTTAATGTATTGTATTTACTGTATTTAGGCATATTTTAAAACTAGAGCATCATGAATAAAAATATATTGATAATTGATCTTAAATGAAATATCGTATCAAGACCTTTAATTTGGTATAAAAATCGGAGAACGAACGAGCAAAGCAAATTATGATGATTTAAACTGTTAGAATTCAAATTACATTGGAATATGTGCTGAGAGGTGGGTGGATGTTAAGTGTAATAAAGAAATTACTAATTATACCATTTAAATCATAATTCTTTCCCAATAAGAAAATGTGTTAATTGGTGTGGGATGTCCCAAAAATGAAAACGCGCCAACTGGTGTGGGACGGAGGGAGTACATTACACAATAACATATTTTTAAAATTATAAATATTAGCTAAATACTCCATCCGTCCCCCATATCCGTGTGATTATTACTCGCATGAAACGTCTCCCATATTAGTGTGTATACCTTAAATGGAAAGATTATCTCAGGAAATTAACATGTTTACCCTTCAGGCTTTATACTATTTTCCAACTTTCTACCTAGCTACTTTCCCCACTTTCTCCTTATTTTTTTCACTTTCTCTTATTTTTCTCACTTTTTACCTATTTTTTCCTTAAAAGTTAAAATACGTGTCACTTCTGTCCCACACCAATATGAGGGACATAGGTAGTATAAAATAGACTCTTATAAATAGTTTTATGTTACAGTATGCAACGGTATATACATTTACCTTACCGTAGTTTTACGGTATGGTATGTGTAATATCCCGCTTATTTATTAAGTTAATTAAGTAATTAATTTGCTTAAATATTTAATTAAGCAGTATTAATTAAACATTAATGCTCGATACGAGCCCATTGTGAGTTATAACTTGCGCCGCATTAGTCGGATTAAATCCGGAATTAAAAGTTAAGTGGACCATTCATTACTATTAAAGAGGCCTTATTTCTAAGTTTATTTGGGCCTAGCCCACTTAGAATTATAAGTCGAGCCATTGGAACTTATTAACATATTGTTGAATCGAGCTCGTTAAAATTTGATTGCAGACGAGAATTTATGTTGGGCCGAGCCCATTAATTGAACCCAGCCCATTGAGAAAAGATATGGGCCTCAGATTATTATTTTTACTAACTAAAGGCCCAATAGCCCAAGAGAGAGCTGAAAATCCAAATCAGCCGAATTTCAAGCTTTAATAAGAGAAAAACAACAATAAAAATTATTAACTACAGTCAGACGTATTCACTAATTAAGTAAAATAAAAATACACTATCCACAAACTAGCTGCAATAATCACAATTACATGGGAAATGTAAAAAGAAGCCTGCAACACAGCCACCTACTCCTATTTGCCTCCTCCATCACTCCAACTTCTGCAACTTCTCTTGAGAGAAGCACCCCCAATCGCAGCTCTCCATTTCCTTCCATTGCAATGATGAGAGCTCAACTCTCATTTCTACACTATAACTCTTTCATTCCTGCAAGAAACGCACATCACAATTTTAAACACAACCAAAAATCAGAGACAAGGAAGCGAGAGGAAGAGAGGGTAAGGAAAGAGAGTAAGGAGAAGAGCAAGAGAGAAAGAAAACAAGGAAGGAGAAGCACACAGGCAGCAGCCATTTGCAGCCCCATTCCAACCTCATTAAGCACCCAAGTTCCTATTCTTCTTAAGGTAATACCCTCAGCTCATCTCACACAAATCCCTTTCCAAACACCTTCTCACAAAACCCCATTTCTATAGATTCATTAAACTTAATCCTCTGCCCAAACATACACTTTCAGAAGTAGGGAAATAAAGGGAAGAGAGTGAGAAGAAAGCAAGGAGAAAGAAGACAAGAAAGGAGATGAAGGACTGAAGCTGCAGCCCGACAGCCCCTCTTCAAACTCCCAAACACCCAAATCCCATTTTCTTTCAAGGTAACACTCACAATGCCCATCTAACTCAGCCTTAGCCTACTCTAGCGTGTTTGGATCACCCAAATCAAGTGAATAATAAACTATAAAGAGCTTGACAGATTCTGAAAACTTAAAACAAACATAATATACTTCCGTTATTTAGATTCTAACTACTAAACAGTAAGCATGCTGCCACCTTTCTTCTAACCAAAAGCAACTAGAAACCTAAGCATAAATTATATTATTGTTTTATCATATATAGCTTATCAGATTCCAGCGTGATTATTTCCTCTAAATCTAGAAAACAACAAGCTTCTACAAAATTCCCTAAGCACTATCAAGAGGAGAAAACCATAACACAAACCAGTACTTCTATTTCATAAAATCCTAGTTAAACAATTAAATCGAAATAGATGAGGGGTCGATACCGAAGCAAAGGATTTTCCTTCGCCATTGGAGTCGAGTCGCAGTGGCGACAGTCCTGCAGCTCTCGGCGACAATCGGCGTCGATGACGGAACACCACAGTGAGTCCGACCGAGCTGCAGCAGCACCAACGTCTTCATCGTCGAACCTGCAAGGATCAAAAACAAACAAAGCAATAAGTAGAATAATAAAATAATAACAATAAAACTTATAAAATAAAAAAAAAAAGAGGGGAAAGAAGAGGAATAATCGTCAACGACGGCCCTCGCCACCGCCGGAAACCAAGGAAATTGACATGGGAGAAATGTCCCCTGATCTGACAGGAGTAGGGATTTTAATTTTCGACGATTAAAGGAGCAACCGATAGCGGGAGTCGCAGCGACGGCGCCATCTCAACCGCAGCAATGGAGAAGCACGACCGGGCTCCGAGCCAACGATGGGAGCTCGTTGATCAGAGAAGGTTCGCCAGAGGAATCGAAGAGGGGGCAGGCTGAAGATTATGCCCAATTTTCGAAATCTAGGGCTCCTCTTTCACAGCTCCGATTCTGGGAAAATTTCATCGGAGGAGATGGCCGATCGACGGCCAAAGGCAACGGCACAAGAACGATGGAAGCACCACCGCGAACCTGCGCCGGCAATGGCGAGGAGCGGTCGGAGTCGAAGGAGAGGAGGTCGTGAAAATGAGGAGGAAAGAAGGGGTCAAGGCTTCTTGTTTGACCCGGGTCGGATCCGGGTCGCGGGCTCGGGCTGAATCTGGGCTAAAGGAGGAAACGGGCCAAGATCAATTTTCAGTGGGCCGAGAATTAGCTCAAGTATGGGCTGAGAAATTAATTCTCGTGGACCAAATTTATTTAATTGTTTTCTTAACCCAACACTTAATTAAATGGAATAAATTTCTCGGTAATTGAAATATTATATCAAGATTATTAACCCGAATAAGTAATTAAAATTCTTTAATTTAACCAAAAGTTAAATTATATCCTAAGATAATTGATTAAGATAATCAATTATAGCCAAGAATTGAGAAACCTCTCAATTAAATAAGAAGAACCTTAATGATAATAATTATTAAGGAAAATTCTTAATAATTTGAGTAGAAATAGCAACCCCTCACTTAAGTCGATTTATCGATCGAATTAAGAATCTCATTCCGATTCTTTGAATAAAGGTCAAGCGAAGGGAGAACGAGGAAGCATCGCAGCTTAGCAACAAGAAAAGGGTAAACTATCGAGGTGGGCTTTCTAAAATAAAAGAGTTTTATTAGCTGAAGCTAGTTCTTTTTAAAGAATTGTCATGCCATAAAGTTTTCAAGTTTATGTATGATGTCTATCTGTTATGGCTTTGCCAAGTTTATAATAATCGAATTCGGGTCCTTGTAAGATAGCGATCTTACTTGGATTAACGTGCACGCAGTGGCAGACCACCTTAGCGAAGGTGTGTCTGTCTGGCCTCCGCGGAAGGTGTACAACTTCCCGGATGCAAGTTTAGTTCGGATATGACTGATTACTAAAGAACACAGACTGCAGTCGCTTTTAAGTATCAAGTGTTTTAAGTACACATAGACCTTTTCACAAAAATCCTATGTGATACTCTTGCATGACTGACAATTAAAGAAAATGTTTTGGCAACATGTCCACTGGGTACCTAGAATACTCAGCCCTGTACATATTTCTCATGTGCAGGTTGAGCGAATTGGAGTGAAGTGGCCGGTGGAGCTTTTGTCGATCTTAAGAAGTCGAAGTCTCTTGGTGGTGCATGTCTTCATACATGCATCCGTTTCCGCTGTGCTCACTCGAATGTTATTTCGATTTAATTCGATTTAGTTGTAATTTGATGACGTCATCATTGCACTTCGTACAATTTGTTTGATTACTGAACTTCTTTTGACATGATCGAGTCAAGTTATTAATTCTCCCTCGTCATTTATTTCTTGATCTTCGTATTATTTCCTTAAGTCACGAATTACCGAGCTAAGCTATTAATTAGCAAGGCGCGGTCGTGACAGTATGATACCTTATCAAAAGTTTCGGTATACCTTAACAGTATTTTCGATAATTTTTCGATACGGTATGAGCGGTATACTGATTTTTTGGTATTTTTCCCCAGCCCTAAACATGAGTCATGTGACACGGTCCCATTTGAAATTTGTGCTAACTAGAAGCTCTAACATGATGCAACTCTATAAATAGATAAGGTTTTATTAAAAATAAAGAAAAAAATAAAATAACAAAATAACGAGTTTGAGATATTACAAAATGATCATGCTACAACAAAAGAGAAAAGGAAACGTAAGTGGATGGAGTAATATACATGTTCTCAAAATTTATAATATAACAGTATATGTATATTCTTCAATTTTTTTTTTCTGTGTCTAACATGATCACTTGACTTTGCAAATAGTTTTTCTGTGTCATTTTCAATATCTTCATTTGACGTCGTCTCAAAATGAGGTATATCACATGAAGTAACAATTGAAATAATTCAAATTAAACTACTTGGAAGTTGGAGTAGAGATACATCGATTGAAAATTTATCAATAGCTAAAATTTTAAATCGCAAACTAATCACATCATCAAGAATGATGCAAATTGGCCAACCACTCATGCACACATGTGAAACTAATTTTCAAAGTTGTACATATTCCAAGTTAATTCATTCACCTATACATGCATTCAAATCGATTCCAATTTAAACTGTATTTCTTACAGACATAAATATCACATAATTATTCTCAAATTATTAAGAACTTTAAAAGTTCAAACCATATCCACTCATGTATCATTGGTTTACTAATATCAATTCTTATTTTTGCTTGGTCATGATTATATTTCTTCAAAAATTATCAAGAGTTTTAGGAGAATAGTACTCTAATTGATTTTAATTATTATATTACAGATTCAAATAAAACATAGATTTAGAGAAAAAAAAATGTGAAACTCAGTATATCCAGTGCGTCGCACGGGTGAAATACTAGTATAATTAATTATAATAACTTCTGATATGCAGACCATTTAACTACTACATCTACATTCTTTGTCATCACTCAGTCATATATTGAGAATGATTAAGATGTTAATAATTTAATTTTACCAAAGCCAATCACGACTAAGCTCATGTTTATGTTTGGTTCACTTTTTTTTAGGTATAGAAAGCGAAACGATTAATTGATTCTATTAGGGTTACCGAGCACTACTACTGAGTCCACATTAGTATGATATTGTCCGCTTTGAGCCGAGTCCGCACAGTTTTATTCTTGGGTTCTCTCCCAAAATGTCTCATACTAGTGTGGTGGGTGTTCCCCTTATATACAAGGTAAAATTCACCTTATATTTCCAATGCGGAACGTGTTGTTTGCATCCAACAATCATCCCCTCAAACACAAGGAACACATCATTGTCTTCCCCTCCAATGATAATCTGTCCTCTCATTGTCTAGGCTAACCAGAGGGGCGTCGTGGGTTGCCTTTCCCACAGATCTATCTCTCCATTATTACCCACATTACCAGCACAAGCAACTGTTATGAGTGCCCAAAACGTTAGCAAGCCTACTACTCTTGGCCCAAGTAATGCAGAACCATTCAAGGGGATAGGAGGCTTGATCCATGAGCAAGAAGATGGCAAACCAAGGCCCAAACGCAACATTAAGAAGACAACAAGTTTGAAGGTTTTGTGTTAGGCTGAAGGAAATATCTAGGTGGTCCCTAAGTTGTTAGGAATGCTACAGCTTTTTCATTCCCTCTGTAATTACAAGAAGGCTATGGCCATAAGTCGAGTACCTCTTTATGTTTTGATGATTATGGAATGAAATAGTTATCCTTTTCTCTTCTCTCTCTGTTCCTCTTCCCCTTTTCTGGAGTTAGAACTCACTCAAAGTAGTTCTTCATTGATTAAGATCATAACAACTGGTGCTTTCATTGTTTTTGTTTCATTCTCAAATCTTTTCATGGGGGATTTAGATGTTCTCTCTGCCATTAAAGCTCTCCAGTTACACTTGGAGAGCCAACTTTTGACCACCAATCACTCTCTTCAATAGTTTATGCCTTTTGTGGAAGCTCGATTCTCTAACCTCGAAACCTCACTATCCTTGGGGTTCTCTGCTAGCACGTCTCGACCGCCAGAATTTCGACCACAGCCGGAGCATGCTATCAACATCACTGATATCTCACCTCTGCTACGCTCCATCAAAATGGAAATCCCACAGTTTTGATGGTTCAGATCCAAACGGATGGATTTTTCGAATCGAAGAATTCTTCAATTTTCACGGTACACCGGATGAACTCCGTCTGCGCATAGTCTCTTTTCACATAGAAGGGAAGACAACAGCATGGTTTCAATGGGCGAAAGCTAACAACCTCATTTCGACATGGCCAGCTTTTCTCACTAGTCTGAGGAGCTCTTTGGCTCGTCGTTGTTTTCTGATCCACAGGGTGATCTCTCTAAGTTGACGCAGACCACCACCGTTGCTGATTTTCAAACTTCTTTTGAGGAGTTAATGAACCAAGTCAGAGGTTTTCTAGAACACCTACTTATCAGCTTCTTTATTACTGGTTTGAAGCCTGAAATTCGCCGTGAGCTGAGCATTACTCGTCCAACCACCTTAAGCGAGGCATTCGCTCTTGCTAGAGCATATGAATCGCGCTTGGAAGATTCTCGATCAGATCTTCATGCTGGAATTCGTTGGCCTACTAAAGCCACACCCATCACCGCCGTGCCCCCACCTTCTATTACCCAACACACTCAACATCCACCACCAAAAACCACACCACTACTAACCTACAAACCTCCAACGTCCCAAACATCAAACCCACCAATCATTCCCACTCCACAATTACCCATCAAACTGTTTCACTCCATCAGAAATTAAGGAAAAAAGAGATCGAGGCCTCTGTTATAACTACGACCAAAAATGGTCGCCTCAACACCGTTGCCGCAATCGATTCCTCATTCTGATGGGATCATAGAAGATGATGATTTCGAGAGCACCGATGAGCCTACCCCAACTTTGGGCGATGAGACAACGATTGGGGACATCTCTAGCCTTAATGCTCTATCTGGATCTTCAACGCCCAGATCTCTGCAACTAAGGGGATCGATTCACGGATATCAAGTCCGTGTATTGGTGGATAGTGGAAGCACCAACAACTTCCTTCAACCTTCCATAGCAATATCTCTGAAATTGCCTATAATTGAGATTCATTCTTTTTGTGTTTTTGTCGGAAACGACGACTTTTTGGTCTGCAAACACATTTGTTCGGCCGTACCTCTTCGCATCCAGGGCCACACTTTCAAGCTCGATCTCCATATATTAGCCATTGAAGGGCCGGGAGTTGTTCTCGGAATCCAATGGCTTCAGCAATTGGGACCGGTTACTTACCACTATGCCGATCAAGTGATGGAATTTTGTTGTGACAGCGCCCAGATCCAACTACGAGGAGATCCTACTCCATAAACTCCTTTAGTTTCATTTCACTAGCTACGGGCCTTGGCCTCTCACTCCTTAATTGATTAATTTTTTGAGGTATTTATCTGGCCTAATTTACACACAAATGAGCCCAAATTCATTAGCCTTATGGAATCCAGCCCACATGACACATCATTTATAGATTCATGCCCAAAAGAAATTCGACCATTGTTACAACAATATCACCATCTCTTCCAGCCGCCGACGGGTCTTCCGCCTCACCGTTTGATCGACCACCACATCCACTTGCTTCCAAACACAGCACCAGCCAATGTTAAGCCCTACCGATACCCTCAATTCCAGAAGCATGAGATGGCAAGATTAGTGGTTGAAATGTTGGAACAGGGCACAATTCGCCCAAGCCGTAGCCTCTTCTCATTGCCGGTACTGCTAGTCTGGAAGAAAGATAGCTCATACTGATTTTGTGTTGATTATCGAGCCTTGGACGCGGTGACGGTTCGCGACAACTTCCCTATTCCTACCATTGATGAGCTCTTGGATGATTTAGGGAAGGCTCAATTTTTTTCTAAATTGGACTTGCATTTTGGATATCATCAAATACGAGTCAACAACCGAGATATTCACAAGACGGCTTTTTGCACCTGCTAATGGCCACTACGAATTTCTGGTAATGCCCTTCGGTCTCTGTAACGCCCCCTCTACCTTTCAATCAGTGATGAATCAAATTTTTGCTCCCTATTTGCACAAGTTTTTTGTGGTGCTTTTTGATGATATATTAGTGTATAGTCCAACTATGGAGGCTCACTTTCCACACCTTCATCAAGTCATTGATTGTCTTTCTCATCATCAGTATCATTTAAAATCATCAAAGTGTGTTTTCGGCCAACCTTCCGTGGATTATTTGGGCCACATAATATCTGAGGGCTATATTAAACCTGATCCGAACAAAATCTTTGCTATGGAATCGTGGCCCACGCCTCTGAATTTGCATTCAACTTCGAGCCTTTCTCGGCCTCACGGGCTATTATCGACGTTTTGTACGTGGCTATGCCGGAATCGCCGAGCCCTTAACTGATCTACTTCGGAAGGATTCCTTTAAATGGTCGCCTTAAGCTCAAGCAGCTTTTGAAGCTCTGAAGAAAGCCATGATCACAACCCCTGTTCTCAGCTTACCCGATTTCTCCACTGAATTTGTTGTTGAGACGGATGCTTCCAACGTCGGCATTGGCACATTATTAATGCAAGTGGAGAAGCCTTTGGCCTTCTTCAGCAAAAAGTTAAGCTCTAGGATGCTGGTGGCATCCACTTATACAAAAGAATTATATGCGATTGTTGAATCAGTGCGGAAATGGCGACAATATCTTCTTCGAAGATTTTTTGTGGTCCGAACGCATCATAAGAGCATTCGTGAGCTCTTCCACCAGACAATCCAGATACCGGAACAACAACGTTTTGTTAGCAAATTATTGGGCCTTCATTTTCGGGTGGAATATAGGGCTAGCAGTTCCAACAAAGCCGTTGATGCTCTATCTTGCCTGCCAGAGGATCAAGGACCAATTTCGGAACATTTGATTGCTCTCTCAGTTGTTAGTATTCCCACCTCAGAGTTGATTGATATCCTACGACAAGAGAACTCCACAAGGCAGGATCTGATTCGCCTACATAACCAGTTCGCTGTGCAGAAACTCAACCAAGACTATTCCTTAAGAGATGGAATTTTGTATTTTCGAGGCCGCTTAGTAATTAGCAGCACCTCTACACTTATTCCACAATTGCTGCATGAGGCTCACACCACTCCGATAGCAGGGCATGGTGGCAGTTAAGCGTACCCTTGTTCGTCTCTCAACAACATTCTTTTGGCCGAAGATGAGAAAGGCTGTGGAAGAATATGTGGCATCGTGCCTTGTATGCCAGCAGACAAAATACTCCACCCAACCTCCGGCGGGCCTTCTTCAACCCCTGCCTACACCATCGCAAGTGTGGGAGGATCTCACGATGGATTTCATCACCGGGCTGCCCTCAAGTCGCCACTATACAACTATTCTAGTCGTGGTGGACCAACTTACAAAATCGGCACATTTTGGAGCCTTGCCATCACACTTTACAGCCAGTTCGGTTGCATCTTTGTTCATGGAAATAGGAGTCAAGCTCCATGGGATTCCTGCATCGATTGTCTCTGATCGAGACCCCATATTTCTAAGTAAATTCTGGCATCAACTGTTTCAACTCTCTGGAACAAAACTACACCATAGCTCGGCTTACCATCCTCAAACGGATGGCCAAACCGAAGTTGTGAATCGCAGTCTTGAGCAATATTTGCGTGCATTCACTCATGATAAACCTTCCACTTGGGCAAGTTTCTTGAGTTGGGCTGAGTTCTCTTACAACACATCGTATTGCTCAAGCATACGTATGACTCCATTCCAAGCCTTGTATGGGAGGCTACCTCCTAACATACCTCTGTATATGCGAGGAGCTTCCAAGGTCCAAGCTGTAGAAGTGTTGCTATTGGAATGAGATGAGCTTCTGAAGAAACTGAAAATCAACCTTCGTCAGGCACAAGATCGTATGAAACAAAAGAGCGATCGACGACGTCAAGAGCTCAAATTTCAAGTTGGTGATGAAGTCTTAGTTTGCTTACAGTCTTACCGACAAATCTCTGTCTCTGGCCGGGCAGTTCCTAAGCTTGCTCGGTGATTTTACGGTCCTTTTACTATCTCAGAGCAGGTCTGACCAGTGGCATATCGTCTCGAGTTGCCTCCCTCCAGTCGAATTCACACAGTCTTTCACGTATCTGCTCTCAAACCCTTCAAGGGAAAAGCTAATGAGCTAGTTTGCGCACTTCTTCCAGATTCACAACCTTCTAATCCAATTGCAATTCCTTTGGCTATCTGCTCTGATCGACAAGTTCTGTGCAAAGATGGGGTGCGTCGACAAGTCTTGGTCCAGTGGTGGGGTGAACCACCTAAATGTGCTACGTGGGAAGATTTGGAAGATCTCCGTGCTGCCTATCCTAACATTCACCTTGAGGACAAGGTGATTTGTGAAGGAGAAGGGAATGTTACGAGTGCCCAAAACATTAGCAAGCCTACTACTCTTGGCCCAAGTAATGCAGAACCATTCAAGGGGATAGGAGGCTTAATCCATGAGTAAGAAGATGGCAAACCAAGGCCCAAACGTAACATTAAGAAGCCCTAGCAAGTTTGAAGGTTTTGTGTTAGGCTGAAGGAAATATCTAGGTGGTCCTTAAGTTGTTAGGAATGCTGCAGCTTTTTCATTCCCTCTGTAATTACCAGAAGGCTACGGCCATAAGTAGAGTACCTCTTTGTGTTTTGATGATTATGGAATGAAATAGTTATCCTTTTCTCTTCTCTCTCTGTTCCTCTTCCCCTTTTCTAGAGTTAGAACTCACTCAAAGTAGTTCTTCATTGATTAAGATCATAACAACAACCCACAGATCTTCCCATCGTCTAGGCTAACCAGAGGGGCATCCCAACATCCTGTAGTGGGTTGTCTTTTCCACAGAGTTGTCTTTCCCATAGATGGTGCCAATTGAAAGGGTTACCGAGCACTACCATCGAGTCCACATCCCAACATCTTGTCGTGGGTTGCCTTTCCCACAAATTTGTCTTGTACCTCCGTTATTATCCCTCATACGGTGCCAATTGTTAGGGTTACCGAGCACCACCATCGAGTCTACATCCCAACATCCTGTCTTGGGTTGCCTTTCCCACATATTTGTCTTGTATCTCCGTTATTACCTAACGTTACCAGCACAAGAGCAACCTACAGATTTTCCTATCTTCCACATATTTCCCATCTTCCACAAATTTGTCTTGTACCTCTGTTACACAGATCTTCCCATCTCCCACATCCGTTATTACCTAACACCACCGAGTCTACATCCCAACATCCTGTCGTCGGTTGCCTTTCCCATAGACGATTACCTAACACCACCGAGTCTACATCCTAATATCAACCCATAGATCTTCCCATCTCCCACATCCGTTACTACCTAACACCACCGAGTCTACATCCCAATATCTTGTCATCCTGTCGTGGGTTGCCTTTCCCACAGACGATTACCTAACACCACCGAGTCTACATCCGACATGTTGCCTTTCCCACAGACGATTACCTAACACCACCGAGTCTACATCCCAACATCTTGTCGTGGGTTGCCTTTCCCACAGACGATTACCTAACACCACTGAGTCTACATCCCAATATCAACCCACAGATCTTCCCATCTCCCACATCCGTTATTACCTAACACCACCGAGTCTACATCCCAACATCATGTCGTGGGTTGCCTTTCCCACAGACGGCGCCAATTGTTAGGGTTACCGAGCACCACCACCGAGTCCATATTAGTATGATATTGTCCACTTTGGGCCGAACCCGCATGGTTTTGCTTTTTGGGCTCCTTCCCAAAAGGTCTCATACTAGTGTGGGTGCTCCCCGTATATATAAGGTAATCCAACTTATATTTTCGATGCGGGATGTGTTGTTTGCACCCAACAAATTCCATTACTTTTTATTTGGTTTGAGTAATATGTTATCAATTTCTCTTACTTTGGGGTAACCCAATCCACCAAATTATTACCTCTCAAGAAGGAGGGAAAACAAGGAGAAATAAAATCCCTTACAAGTGACTCATTTCTATTATTGAACCAAACACTCAATAAAAGTAAGCATTACTATTACCATTCTCTTAATTGACTTGATTCCATTCCATTTCCATTATCCAACTTGAACCAAACGAACATTAAACTTGATTCAACTGAGAAGCAACAATCTGTATTTGAATGAATTGACTGATCAAATCATCTTCATTGTCATTCCTTTGATTTTGGAATCCTTTGTTTCTTATTGCGAGTTCATCATATTTTTCAATTTTCTCCTCTTCCCTTGCATGGATTGGATTTGTTTGTTATGGGAGACTATTATTCAATTTTAGCTATTTAATTATTATTGAAGTAAAAAACATACCATTTTCATTTCTAACAACTATTTTCATTGTTAAACTTATTAATTTGCGGTAAACAAATTTCTAAACATATTTTGTAAATGCTTCCAACACTAGCTTCAAAAATATACATATGTCATAATTTGTTTAAGTATGATAGAGTAAAATGTGAAACATGTGCTTGTCGATATGCCTAAAATTTGGATTCGAATAGAATTGATTATTCTAATAATATGATAAGTTCACTTCAAAATCAAATTAACAAAATTAATTATATAGAATAAACCTTCACAATGAAAATGCTATAACGTGTTCTTATTGTAGTTGGTTGTAGTAGTCTAGTAGAGCATACAATGTAAATCATAGTTCAACGACAAATATTCCCTATAAAATAAGAATATATTTTTTTTATTAAAACGAAAGTGTCTGTTAATTTTAACTTATTGTTATGTTGTTTTAAAAAGAAAGAGTATTTTGTTACTTTGAGAAATGAATTCCTTTCATCTTAAACTATTTTGTTACTTTGAGAAGTGAATTCCTTCATCTTAAATATGAATTCTTTAATAAATTGAGATTGTGACATACTCCCTCCTGTTTTTCATATGACCCTTAAGCTCAATCTCTTCAATTATGAAAATTAAAATTTTCCATTTATATATCCAACTTAAAAATATTATTTCTTCCGTCCCATTTTATTTGTCTTGTGTACTATATTGGGCTATCCCATACCACTTATCTTGTTTCTTAAAATGAAAGAATTAGTTATTAAATGGACCACTAATCATTCCATTATTTACGCACCTCTCAGCATAATCAGAACATGTGTGGGTAAAATAACAACACATTTTTTTTAAACTTAGGGACATTTAGTATGTGTGCCTAAAATAGTTTAATCACATTTCGAGTTTTTAATTTCTTTTTAAATTTTTTTCTCTATTTAACTAAGCATTTAAAGTTTATTATATATGCTGACATGGAAAATTAATAAAAGCTATTAGCCACATATAATTATATGTTACTCACGTGTGGTTAATAAGACTCATATCGTTACATGTATTTTCACATTTAGCCACATATAAATTAACCACACATAGTTATGTGGGGTTGTTTAGCCACACATAACCACAATATGTGTAGGTAAACTCATGACACACTTTTTCCATTAAATATCACATTTAGTATGTGTGGCTAAAATATTTTATTCACATTTATAATTTTATATTAATTTTAATTTTTATTTTCTATTTAGGGTCAAAATTTAAAATACCCCTTTTATAAATCAAAATGTAAAAAATACCCCCATTTTATTAAGCATGTAGAAACTACCCCTTTTTTTTAAAATAATGTAGTGGGGCCATTCTTTTCAGCTGAAGCAGTGCTTGGGAATTATTTGTGTCGGGCCTTGAAATTCGGGGACCGAATCTGAGGAAAAAACAAAAAAAATGGAACAAAATTCGGCACGCCTATTGACTCAAGAAAACAGCTAAAAGACAAAAAAAAAATCCTACACTTACCTTCATCTTCTTCTTCGACTAGTTCTTATTCACCAGCGAAAACTTCTTCTCCTGCAACTCTTCATCCGCCGCCCGCCTACCTCTCACTCTCACCGCCGGCCCTCACTCACCGCCGCACACTCTCTCTCAAACCCTCCCCCTCCCATTGCAGCTCGCCGGCCGCCCCCTTTTCCACCGCCCCGTTGATCCACTTCCATAAACTCATTGCCGAGCCGTCTCACCGCCGAGCCCTCTCAACACCTCACGACCGCCGAGCAATTCCTCGGCGACCCACTCCCCACCTACATCCATAGCCCACAACTCCACTCCGACCCACTCCCCACCGTTCTCCCGTCGTCTCTGCCTTCGCCGTTGCTGCCTGCCGCTGGAGTAGCACGCCGCCCTCGCCGTCGCCGGATCATTGACAATGGCATACGATTCGGAGGAAGAACTCACCGACGAAATATTGGTGAGTTAAAAATAATTTACACTTCGGACGCCCCCACCGCCGCCAAACGTGGCCGGAAACTTCCCACCGCCAGCCGGAATAAATTCGACGGCGGCAGTGGAAATGTCCGGAGATGATGGTGGGGCGGTGGAGGTGCCCATAAAATGTATATAAATTGTTGTGAATTTTCAGCCACATTCACCGCCGGTGGAAGTCGCCGGAATATGCCCACCGCCGGCGACATGTTATTGCCGGCGGTGGGCATATTCTGGCGACTTCCGCCGGCGGTGAATGTGGCCGGAAAATCACGTTTTTTAAAACAATGATATTCATGAATTTTTATTTTTATTTTATTTGTTTTACTTAAATTTCTTAAATTTTCGCATTCATTAATTGATTAGTTTAGTTTTATTTTTTTATTTTAGGCAATGTTTCATAATATTTGCAATTAATTATTTAATAATTAGATTAGTACTTTCTTTATGATTAGATTAGCATTAGATTACTTCTTATAACAAAGCCCTTATTAGATTCGTATTTGTTTGCATGTAATTCGTGTATTTTATACAATTTATGAAGAATCTAATGAGATTAATAATGGGATGCAAAGTTTAGTGAAAATTAACAGCGGTTTAAATTGACTAAAAATGCAATCGAATTTAATTAACAAACTCCACTCATTTTTTTTCATGGAATAGAAAATATAAATTTAAAATAGGAACAATTTAAATAGGAACAAATCGTAACATATCATTAACTTAAGATTTCATAAAATAGAGAGACGAATTAAAGTATGTCAACTTAAACTATTAAATTTACAAGTACTAAAGCCTTAATTAATCATTTGTATATATACACTATGGAAATTAAACATGTAATTATAGATAAAATAATTCAATTCATAATAATATGGTATCCACCGCCGGCAAAAGTGGCCGGATCGCCGGCGGTGGATACCATATTATTATGAATTGAATTATTTTATCTATAATTACATGTTTAATTTCTATAGTGTATGTATACAAATGATTAATTTCGATTTTAGTACTTTTAAATTCAAGAGATGAAATTTAATTTCTTTAATTAATCTCTTAATTCATGAAATATTGTTGTTATTATTCATGTAATATATGTTTTGAGTTTAAAAAAATGATTCAATGCATAAAAACTTATCCACCGCCGGCAAAAGTGGCCGGATCTCTCCCACCGCCGGCGAAGGTAAAGGTGAGTAAAAATAGAGAATAGTACGTGAATTTATTAGATTAGTTCTTATAACAAATTTGTTATTAGATTTGTATCTTTTTTGCATGTAATTTGTGTATTTTATGCAATTTATGAATAATCTAATTTTTTTTTTTATTTTTAATGAAAAAATAGGCTAAGCCCGCACCGGGATATCGTCGTCCACATTATATCAACACGCTAGCAAAGCCCAATACATGCTATTACATTGACCAGTTGGAGGGCATCAGGAAAGCATTGGACAATGTCGGGGGTAATGATTTAGTGGACAGATTCAGAGAGGGACCTTTCGATCATTTTATCGGTTGGAATCCAAAGAGGAGTTACGGGGGCGTACTAAACAGTATACTGTCTCGGGCAATTCATTCAAAGCATGGACTTTGGTTCCACATCGGTGGTCAAAATATAGAGTACTCCCACCGCGACCATGCCTTGATTACAGGATTGAAATTTGGGCCTACACCATTTGATCCTTGCCGTAGGCGTAATCCTAGGCATTCACGTGTTTGGCAAGTTGTTTGTGGAGGGGCAAACGAGAGCGCCAACACATTGCTTCAGATGCTAAGTCAAAATCCTAGCCCCTTTGTCGACCCGGACGGTGATATCCACTTGCGACTGGCGCACATGCTGATAGCAAATAATTTCCTTCTTGGCCACGATGCGCGAAAACCACCGTACAATTGGCTGTGGTTCTTGGCTGATGATATGCACACATTTATCGAATTTCCGTGGGGTGCATACACTCACAAGACTCTGCGGTATTATGTGAGAACGTTTGGTGGGACCGATACGAAATACCATTTTCATGGTCCGGCGTGGGCGCTCATTGTATGGGGGTTTGAGATAATCCGAGGGCTCGGGCATGTAGCTGGGATGTTAGTGGCGGGTCATTTGTACCCCCGAGTTCTGAGATGGCATTACAGGGTATCGCTCAGACGTACGACTGATGAGGAGTTGTACACATTGTTTGATGAGATTCAGTATCTTCTTGAGAATGTAAGTGTCGAGCCACGTGAGGTTGAAACTCGAGGGTATCGCTCTGTAGATGTCGAGGGTTCTTACTCCGTAAGCTTTCGCGAGCCGGTGAACGCAGTGGAAGGCACACCAGAGATTACTGATGAGGCTCGTGATGGTTCACCGTTGCAATTTCCTATGCCCGATGATCCGACAACCTCCGGAGCCCGACCCAGAAGGAGCGCACGCAGTAGAGTGCCTGAGCATGTTCCCGATACCGGCATGGCCACCTCCCGACCGCATCGGGAAGCACGCGACACTGGGAAGCGTGTGTGGGAGTCATCTTCTACCAGCAGTGGTGGGCACCATCAGGATTCATCTTCTCGGCGTGAGCAGTTCAAGGAAATCATAGAGGATGTGGTGGGGAAACATACCGATAAGATCATGGAAAAGCTGGAAAACGACAAGAAAGAGGTTAAAGCCGATATCAGAGCCACTGAGAATCGACTATTGGCGTTCATGAAAGACCTATTCGGCTGCATGTCCGCCCGTCGTTCGCCCCCGGTTTACGAGCCACGTCGTCGTAGCCCACCAATCGTTTCATCAGCTCGGGATTCGGGGGTAGCCCTCCTTGAGCCTCAATCTTACATGCAACTACGTTTTATTTTTTGCATTGATCTTTTTCTATAGATTCGTCTTTTTGAATTTAATATTTATGATCTGCACAGACGGCTCCCGTCACTACCGCGCCAACATCATCAACATTCCGTCATACGGAGTCCCCTATGAACCACCTTTAAGCTATGCTTATGAGCCGCCGCGGCATTCGATGTTGGAGTTCTCTACCTCCACACCGGACTTCTTGACACCGACGGCAGGGTTCTCGACTCCATCTGCACCATTCGTTACAACTCGGCAACCAAGTCGTAGATCTGCATCATCGGTGGATCTTGGCCAGGTACTCTTCGTAATTATTTTTAAGTTATCAATTAAATAATCATGAGATATGGAGGTAACTGTTACTTGATGAGTATGAATTTTATTTTATTTAGTCTTCTAATTCAACTAAGAAGGCCAAGTCAAAGAAGGCAAAAAACACTCTTTTGAGGCCCTCATTCCCGGCTCCCCCACCGGATAAAATTGTCAAGTATTACAATCAATTCATGCAGAACGAAGACGCAACGGCGATTGCGGTGATGGAGGCTACTGAATTGGTTTCAGTATTTGATTTCAAGCAGATGTGTAGGGAGGGAATTGATTGGGATCAACTGGTATGCAATTTGACATTTTAATTGAATTTAGCTTTACCTATATTTATGATGATCTACCGTATTTATTCGCATTTTCTCACCCTTATCCACATGTCGTGCGCAGATGTTTAACTTGGCCATGATGACATTTCGCAACCGGCTTAGGAGCGGTGTTCAGTTGTACCCAGATTTTGGAAACGGACGAACCATCGTATGCAATCTGGATGTCATGGTATTTTTTTTTATTGAATTAGTTAAACTTTTTGACATTTATATAGTTAATTATAAATTTTAATTTCTTATGATTTAGGTGGAATTAAAATCCGAATATGAAAAGCTAAAATCAAGAGCAATACATGAGTTTGCTAGCAGAAGCTTGGCAGAAATTGATCAGGTCGTCACTTCGATGTGGGTACCCGGGCCAGAATTGTGTCAAATCGCAGAGGGTCAAGAGGTCCCTTATAAGACACCTAACTGGTGGAAAGCAGATAAGGTAACAATCTCATTTCACATTCAATTTTATTAATTTAAAATTCATATTTATTAAGACTCCCTATATAATGTTTTTTTATTTTTATTTTTTATACTTGTATTAGGTTTTCATCCCTTGGATTGTTTCCGATGAGTGATACATTTTCGTCATCATCGACCTGCGCACAAAACGAATAATCGTGCAGGATCCATTAGATCGAGGCGCAGAAACGCTGGATGAGATACGTCCCTTGATCACTATGGTACCAATTTGGGTTAATAACATAATGTATTGGAGGATGAACGAACTAGGGTTGAAGATCGAGGACAACGTGTTTCAAGTGACTTTTTACCCAGTTTCGGGCCTGATTAAGTATCCACAACTCAAATGTAGCGGTCCGGTCGCTTGCATGAATTTGGAACGAACCATCAGTGGGTGCCCTGAGCTAGAAACGAGGGCTGCAGCCGTGACCGACTACCGAAAGATTACTGCTCAGAGGATTTTTGGGCATGCTAGAGCATCTGATTTCGATCGTTAGCTTTATTTCTATTCTAAAATTGATCCAAAATTGTTGTTTTTATTTTTATTTCTATTCTAAAATTGATCCAAAATTGTTGTTTTTATTTTTATTTCTATTCTAAAATTGATCTAAAATTGTTGTTTTTATTTTTATTTCTATTCTATATGTTTATATATCGATGTTTGTAGTCGGGAAAGAAATATAAAATGACAAGTTAATAAGACATAATCTTAATACAATCGATTCACTCTAAACACTAATCAGCTAGATTCGGGCAATCTGCTGGTTTGTGATCTGTAAGGCCGCAATGACGACATCTACGACCACGACGACGAGCGCGACGACGACCTCCACCGCGACCACGTACTCGTTCAGCTCCTCCCGGGATCCTTGACTCTCTCGGTCTACCCGGCAGACGAATCCTTAAGTTGGGCAGGACTTTCATACTTTTGACATCGGGCGGTAGTATCCACTGCGACTTCATAGGAACTTGATAAATTAGCGTCTTGTAAGTTTCGACATATGTTGTCCTCCTGTAATAGTGTGCAATATATTGTTGGACATCACGTCCATGTGCACTGAGATAACACAAATTAATCAGTTAATAATAAAGGAAAAACTGTATAGTGGATCGTTAAGTAATCGAAAAAAAACTCACGTCATTGCCGCAATCGCATGCGCACAAGGGAGACAATCAGTCTGCCATTTACTGCATTGACAAAGAAGCCCATCTAGGTCCACATGCACTGTCCTCCCAGATGTGACCACTCTGTAGTGAGCATGATCATCAATCTGTGTGGCGGTATACTCGTGGGATCGTTCCAATTGCACACAGACTTTCCGCCGGGCCTCCACTGTTATTGGATGACTGTCGTTTCGGGCCTTTGTTCGGCAGTCAGTGAACCAGCGGTCAATTACGATCCGCACAGCATCTAGACAAGCACAGATTGGCAGGCGTCGCGCCCACAAAAGGGACTTATTGAATGATTCCGCGGCGTTAGATGTCATGTTGTTAAACCGTCGAACAGGGCACACACATTTGGACCACTTCTCTACTCCGAGTTCAATCAACTCTCGATATGCTGCACGTGCCTCTCGTTGAAGTGCTGCCATGATGGTGTCAAAAATGTGCTTATCATACGTGTAAGCAGCTCGCTGGAAGTAGGCGCCAACTTCGGATCCGTAGCCCAACATTTTTTTACTAAGATGATAATAGCATAACCCGTGGTGGGCTTCTGGAAACACTTCGGCTACTGCATGTATTATTGATGTGTGCTGGTCCGACACGAACAACCAATCCCGCATTGCCCCATATGCCGTCCTAAGAGCTGTCATGAACCAAGTCCATGACTCGTTGTTCTCGATCGGTCCTATACTGTATGCCAAAGGGAACAACTGCTCGTTCGCGTCCTTCGCCACAGCTACAAACATTGTGCCACAGTTCTTTCCCTTCAGATGCGTGCCATCTACACAGACCACCGGCCTAAGACACTTTGATCTGTAAGCATGTCGAGATGCAGCTAACGCAACGAATATGTGTCTGAATCGCTCGTCAGGGCCGAGGTCAATCTCGGTTTTTGTGCCCGGGTTTGACATCTTCAGCATGTGGAGATAACCGGGTAAGTCCTCGAAGGATTCCGTAAATTTGACGTATATCATCTCGATTGCACAATTCCGTCCCTTCAAGCAGACATCGTAGCTGGCATCGATGCCGAACATCGCACGAAGCTCATTTTGAATTATTTTTAGTTTCATTACCTCTGAATCACGCATAATTTTCTTGGCAAAAAATGCCCCAATTACCTTCGAATGGACTTTTCTACAAACCACGTTTGTTATGCCCACCTCGTCGCACGTGTGTTGCAGGCGTATTTTTTTAACCGTCCAAGGCCCGCCGAAGCTTGTTGCGCGTAAATGGAAGTGACACTCTTGTGATAACTTGCATTTCAACACCACTCGCGTAGTATCAGATTTCTTCACCTTGTATTCTTTCCTCCTCTCCAAATGCCACAAACCGACTGCAATACCGATCTCTGCCTTCGTATAGTAAACGGCATTTACGGCCAAATCTTCGATATTAAGGTTCTCATCGTGGAAAACTGCTGATGATCCAGGCTCAAGCGGGACCATCGGAACCAACCAATTGCTCATGTGATCGGTATCAGTATCTACCTACGGTTGATCCGTGTTTGACTCTGGATACATCATATCTAACAGTTTTTGCATCCCGCCTTCCTCTTGTATCCATGCCGTCCACTCAGCAAACAAGGCCCTGTTCACGGTCCTATCACTAGCATATAAATTCGACTCGCCTTCGCTCTCAGAGCTCTCCTCCGTTTCAAGAACATAATTTTCATCCTCCTCGTCATCGTCATCGTCAAATAGAGACGGTTCAGTTCGAGCCTCCTGAGCACCGTCGACCGTACGATTGAGGTCCGGGATAGTATCTTGAAATGAATCAAATCCGCTGTTGATCAGTGGGTGATAGACGTTCTCCGTCCAGTCTGTAGAAGTTGCAAATCTCCGTATCAGCTCGAGCTCCGCCTCCAAATTTCCGGTGCCATCGGTATCCTGACCGAATGACCCTGTGTACGGGTTATCATGGTTGATTGTAGGGACATATGAAGATGATGCTCCCTCGCTCGAAGACACGTACACTGTTGGAAATGACTCTGTACGGCACAACCAATTAAGTTGTTGATCGGTTCTGAGACGCGATTTAACAATCCGTCTGTGCTCCGACATCGTCAGATAGAAAATATCATAAGCAGTGCCCGAGGGATTGCAGTAGAGAGATATATGATATTGCAGGTTGTCTATCGAAATTGCATCTCTGGATAGGGGGACATCTAAATATGTGCCACCATTATAGTTACAATCAGTCCAATAGCCTCCGTAAATGACCTTAACATACTCGAAAGCCATCTGTAATAAAATAAAATTTAAAAATATGCATATGTTAGATAGTAATAATTTTTTAAAATTGTAACATATCATTAACTTAAGAGAATTAAAGTAGGTCAATTTAAAATATTGAATTAAACAATACTAAATCCTAAATTAATCATTTAAATATATATAATATGACAATTAAACATGTAGTGATAGGTAAAATAATTCAATAAGCAATAATATAGTATTCACCGCCGGCTAAAGTGGCCGGAAATCTCCCACCGCTGGCGACACAAGGCTGCCGGCGGTGAGAGAGATCAGACCATTTTCGCCGGCGGTGAATAGTGTATTATTGATCTAATTATTTTTTTACACTCAATTAATGTACTATGTTCAATTTAATAACAACATTTCATCAATTAAGAGATTAATTAAAGAAATTAAATTCAAACTATTATTTAATCAAGTACTAAATCATAAATTAATCATTTAAATATATATAATATGACAATTAAACATGTAGTGATAGGTAAAATAATTCAATAAGCAATAATATAGTATTCACCGCCGGCTAAAGTGGCCGGAAATCTCCCACCGCCGGCGACACAAGGCTGCCGGCGGTGAGAGAGATCCGACCATTTTCGCCGGCGGTGAATAGTGTATTATTGATCTAATCATTTTTTTACACTCAATTAATGTATTATGTTCAATTTAACAACAACATTTCATCAATTAAGAGATTAATTAAAGAAATTAAATTCAAACTATTATTTAATCAAGTACTAAATCCTAAATTAATTATTTAAATATATATAATATGACAATTAAACATGTAGTGATAGGTAAAATAATTCAATAAGCAATAATATAGTATTCACCGCCGGCTAAAGTGGCCGGAAATCTCCCACCGCCGGCGACACAAGGCTGCCGGCGGTGAGAGAGATCCGACCATTTTCGCCGGCGGTGAATAGTGTATTATTGATCTAATCATTTTTTTACACTCAATTAATGTTCTATGTTCAATTTAACAACAACATTTCATCAATTAAGAGATTAATTAAGGAAATTAAATTTAAACTATTATTTAATCAAGTACTAAATCATAAATTAATCATTTAAATATATATAATATGACAATTAAACATGTAATGATAGGTAAAATAAAATTCTCACCTCACTAATTGTTGAACACCTCTTTTGCAGTCTGTTTCCAGCCAACCTTTTCTGGCTTCACTTCTATTCTAGAATAATTTACGTAATGAAGTTTAAAATGTTAATTATCATGTACTAAACCTTAATTTATTGAAGAATTGCAGCTTACAAAATAAATTATTACCTCACTAATTCTTGAATGCCTCCTTTTGCAGTCAATTTCCGACCAAACTATTCTTGCTTCACTTCTATTCCGAACGAACCTTTTCTCCTTCACTTATCTTACACACAGTTTCAAAATAATTACATGCGAATTTTTTTTTTTTTTTTTTCCCTCTGATGGATAATTGAAATTTTTACGTGTTTATGTAGTGTTTATGTATAGTATATATAGTGGAGATTGTTCAATAACATAGGATACCTTCTTCGAATATTAATTCACATACAGTTCCTACTTTAATAGAGAGCATGCATGACAATTTTTCATGCATGTGTCGAGTCGAGGGCCCGGACCTGAGTCTAGTACGGACGCATGCATGCATAGTAAATTCATATTAAAGTAAAAGCAAGAAAAAAATGATAATATCTTACCGACAAATAACATAAGTGGACCCCAATTTTATATTTTTTTAAGAAAAGGGGTATTTTTAACATATCTATTAAAAAAGGGGTAGATTCAACATCTACAATTAAAAAAGGGGCAATTATAATTATTAAGACTTCTATTTAACTATACAGTTATACCTGTTGTACATGCTGACGTGGGAAATTAATAAAATTTATTAACCATATGTAATTACAAGATTTTACGCATTAGTTGTTCTCCTTTTATTTTATATATAATTACTAAAATTTTATGCATGCTGATGTGGAAAATTTATAAATATTTTATTTTTGATGGATAAGTATCATTTAAGATACGTGTACTTGTGTATTTTGAATCTTTATGTTTCTTTATCTCGTTTCTTCGATTTGTATCTCCTCTTCCGTCCCGTCCCCATTCTGTTCTCTTTCTTCCTGCTATTTTTTTCACAAATATCTCCAAATCAAAATCATACCCAATATGTATATCCACAAATATATATATATATATAGTTTGGTTCATATAGATTTAAGTCCTAGTGTGAGAAGTGTGAATTATGCTTAAAGCTATATAAAATCATGCTTAAAGCTATACAGAATCATGCTTATGGTGCATTTTGTGCTTATAAATATAATTTTATACCATAAGCATGATTCTGTATAGCTGTAAGCATGATTTTGTATAACTTTAAGCATAATTCGCACTTCTCACACTAGTATTTATTTGCATGTGAACCCTTCCCTATATATATATATATATATATATATATATATACCGAACATGTAGCATTTTTTTTCTTGAAAAATAATTCAAATTAAAACGGATTAAAATACCAAAACTCAATCTAGTTAATATTTCAATTTTAGTTTGGCTAAAAAAAATTAATTAAACTCCTATGCGTAGACTATTCACACTCTTATATATGTACTTTTTATTTTTTTTAATTTTTTAAGGTTAATAATAGCATAATCACCATTTAGATTTTAATTACGCATTAATTTGTTCTCATTTAAAATAATAAAAAATATGATGATTCAGCAAAAAGATAGCATCCAGCCACCAGTCAGCATTCTACGTATTTCTCCTTTCTCTTTCTCTTTCTCTTTATCTTTATTCCTTTCAACGTCTCTCTCTTTGTTCGTGTCTGTCTCACGAGTCTCTCTTTCTCGATTCTTTGTTGTTAGTGTGTGAATTTTGGGGCAAAGCTGATAAGGTACACTTTCCTTTTCTACTCGTATTACTTCATAGTTTGTTTGTATTTTGGTTAGTAATGTCGATTCCACTGTGTATGCGAAGTTGGCAACTAGAAGACAATGATATTTGTTTAATATCCCCGCTTTCTTTTCTTTTCATTTGTTATTATTCGTATTCTATACATTTTTGAGTTTTTGTCTTTGTAACCTTCGAAATTATTTTAGAGATTTCCCATGAGTAATTGATCATTACGTGTTTGTTGAAATGCCTAAAAGAAAATAATGATTTAACTTGGTCTATTCACTACAAGAAATTTATAATTTTGATCGAATTCACATCGCTTTCTTATGCAATTTTGTATTGGGGTGTGATTTCATTTAATGATTGCAGTCGTTTTCGTGTGAATACGTTAAGAGGGGCAAATATTGTGCAAATATAGTTGTTCATCGATGTGCATATAGATGTATGTTGATCTTTGAAGGTTTTGTTATGGGTGTTCGATCTTGATTTTCTTGGGGAAATTAAAAAGCGTAGCGAGAATGTAAAAGAACAACAAAAAATTACGCGGTTCGATCTTTAATGAGATCTACGTCCACGGAGTAAGAGTACGAATTTTATTCGAATACTTTCTCCCCTCTTTACAAGATTTCTTTCCCCCTATTTATAGAGGATCTACACATAACTGTGACCCTAATTTCTCTTGGGCTTGATATTGGACTTCACTTCTATTTCTTTTGGGCCACATCCTATCAATGGGCTTTTTCAATTTTTGAGATGACTCTTTGTGATTTCAATGGTCTTGTAGTTCTAAGCAGATGGTAAATAGAGCTACACCAATATCACTACTCCTATCCTAAGCAGATGTATAAAATAGCTTATTGGTGAATATTGAAATCATATTTAACATGGATACATCTACTTCGAGATATAAAACCAATTAAATAAATCTAATAAATTTATAGTCACCCACTAGAACAGTTTCTTAAGAGATCCATTATATTAATAAAACAAATCTTGATTCTCTTGCATACATGGCTGACCGCATTAATTAGCAGATCATTATTCTAATTTTCTTAGTTCAATCTAATTATTTTTCATTCTAGCTTTCAACTTCAGTAGTTAATAAACAACTTAAATGGAGAAGTTCTTGTAATGTATTTTTATGCTGCTTCTTATGCATATTCTAGCATTGCTGTAGAAGTTTAGGGATGTGGGTGATGTTGATCATGTTAATTAAAAGAGATGGTATATGCCGATCTTTTGACACTTTATCAATCTAGATATATGGTTGTTTTTATGATTCTTCTGTGCTGCCATTCTGTCGATTGTGGACCGATCAGTTAAGAACTATCCTTTTACTCCTATTATTATTATTATATTTTCTATTGTTTTTTTAATTCTAACCTAATTATTCATCTCTTAGTTAAATCCTAAATTCCCTTATTTCGACCCAGGCATGTTCTCATAACACACATATTCTACTGCAGGTAACTTTGGGATTCTCTGCATATCCTTAGTTGTTAATTGATGTCGTTGAGATTCTGTTGAGCACTTACATGTTAATTATTAGGTGTAGATTTCATAAGGGAATATATATATATATAGAGAGAGAGATTGGATCATATAAGAACTCCTTCATTAGTTGAGAACTAGGAACCAATTTCATTCGTTAATTTAATGAGATCTATGGCGATGATTAAGGCCTTTAAATTCGGCAGTTTTAACTGGTAGAGGGGCAGTATAGTAATCTTGATTAATTGCTAAATCGTGGTATTACCGTATTACATTCTATTTTTTTTTCCTTCTCTCTCCCTCTTATCTCTCTGTAACCGCAACTTTTCTTCTCCAAAACTCTTTTCTTTTTCTTCTCCAAAATACTCTCTCCCTCTATCTTTCTATCTCCATGCGTGTTCCTCTACAATCTTAAATAATACAAACATTCTCATCTTCGTTACCAAAGAACATGGTTTTAATTTAGTTATTCAAATATAGTAATATAGTATACTTTATTTTACTTTTATGGAAATTAAAAATTAATCCTACTACCATCATTTCTCGTTTTCTACTTTACTGCCGTCATTTATTTCATTTGGTTCTGTATGTATTTCAGTTCATTCCTTTCTCGACTAATTCGAGTTTGATAAAAAACAAATTCATGCATAAAAAGCATGAAGTGATTCAATAAAAAGCATAATGTGACGCATAAAAAAGCACAGTACATTTCGATTTTTACTTTTTAAGACTCCCAAAATTTAATAAGAATTAGATCGAAGAAATGTAATAATTATAAGTATGCTTGGAAAAAGATGAAGCAACGACATAAATAATGGTAAAATGACGAAACGTATAATTGTATTGAGCAGAAAAACAAAAATTATGAGGAAAAAGACGAAAGCCGCATATAATCGATGATATTTAGTTGTGAAATCGGAGAATAGATGCTATTTAATTATGAAATTATGCTTTTTATGAATGTTAAAATGCTTAATTTGTTTGTTTTTGTTTTTGTTTTTTTTTTTTTTTTTGTGTATGCTTGGACAATAATCATTTCCTGTTTTTTTATATAAACTTATGCTTTTTTACAACCATGCTTATTCATGTATGAAATTATGCTTTTTACGAATGTTAAAATGCTTAATATGATTTTCATGTATGCTTGAACTATAATCTTTTCATGCTCTTTTATATATATATAATTTTGTTTTTTTTATAATTGTGCTTATTTAGACATGTAATCATGCTTTTTACGAATGTTAAAATACTTAATTTGATTTTTCTCTATCCCTGGACTATAATCCTTTCATGCTTTTATACATATAAAACTATGCTATATATTTTAAAATTATGCTTATTTAGATATGAAATAGTGCAATTTTTACTTTAAAAGCATATAAAAATATTCGAACAAAGTAATAGATTCAATATATAAATAACACATAATAAGTGATTCTTAAAAGCATAATTTAATTTTTTAAAAGCATAAATTACCTTATAATAAGCAAAATATGTAAACTAGTAAAGCATCGAGGTTTGCATGCTTACAACTGATTAAGCACTGATACTATTATAAATAAGCAACAATCAAAAACTTATAAAAAATATTTTCAGATTTGTTAGGATTTATTGCTTAAATGAATGTCGTTGGATTATTTGGTGAAGAAATATGGTATACTTTACTTCACCAAAGGACGCCGATATTAAGGGATGACATGAAGTCGCCGATATTAAAGGAACGCACGATCTCTTTTAATTTTTTGTTTCCTTCGCTGCCCTTTAAAATTCAAAAATTAAGCATCAAATCAATAAAATATAAATTTACAGATTTAATCTCCACCATTAGATTATATAAAAAGGATGGCTAAGATTAGTTCCTAGTTCTCAAGTTTGGAGGTGACATCCACAAGATCCATCCCCTATATATATATATATATATATATAGGGTTTGATTCTGGTAAAAACTATTGTAAGTGTGGAAATTGAAAACTTTTAATAGCCATTGATTAAGTATATTTGTACAATCCAGATTAAGACATGTGGAAAAAAAATCAATTTTTATATGCTTTTTTGTATTCTTTTTAATCCTAATAAGGCTAATACTGTCAACAAAAAAAATATAGTTGAGTGCGGTCCCTTAATCTAAGCCTATTATTATGGGATTCTATATCCCACTTATACGGAATCCTTCTAAATCATTGAATCAATATAAATCTATGATAAAACATTGTGTCATTCAATTTTAAAGTAAAATTAGTGATTTTCCTATTGTTTAATTTTTTCCCAAAAAAATCCATTATCATGATGCATTTATCTTTACAATATATTGCATTTATGCACACTTTGTAGTGCATTAGAAAAATTAATTAAATTTACGCATTAATACTAATATATAGGAGTATTATATTTCACAATCTGCACATCATATTTTGTATATCGGTGTGCATATCCTATTAACATATATTGCATTAGCTTTATATTTTTATGATACAATTTCAAATAAAAATAAGTGGGTATTTTATATTAATATATTATGATGCATATATAATAAACTTGTGATGCATTTCTATTTATCAACAGTGCATACACTACAAGTGTTTTATATGGTCGAGATCATGTCATGTAAAGACGAGTTTCATTTTTATTGATAACAATCATGACGCATTTTGCTTACAATCATGATACATTTCAAATATAAAAAGTTTGCATATATGTTACTCTGAAAAAATGAAATGTTAATGTATTTAATTCACAAAAATGATGCATTTCATTAATACAACAAATAGTTCGCATATATTTAAATCATAATGCATTTTATTTACAATAATAATGCATCTTATATAATAAATTAAAAAACATATTGCATTTGTTATGCATATTTTATTTTAAGTTAATGCATAATGATTGTTCGAAATATGCATATCATGCATTTTTTTAATAAAATAATGCATTTTAGTTGCAATCATAATGCATTTCTCATACTCATAACATCCTTGTCAGGAATCTAAACCCTAGCCGAAAAAAGTAATTAAACCCTAGCAGAAAAAGTAAATCATAACTAGTAGGATAACTAAATCTCACATGTCATATTGCATTTTTGTGTCATTTGGTATGCATATTTTAAACAATCATTATGCATACACATGAACACTAGAGTATATTTCCTAATAACAATTATATTATATATATATATATATATATATTAATCTCAATTAAGGTGTAGAGATTACTAATCCTCAATTTTTAATAATAATGCATTTTTTGATGCATCGTTATGCATATTCTGAATAATCACTATACATTTACTTGAATAAGCAAATACACATTGTAATGCATTTTTATTAGATTGTGATGCATTTTGTCATATATCATTATGCATTATTGATGGTATAAATATTTTTAATATTATCTTCAATTATAGTTTTGGCCATAATATTTTATCATGCATTTACAAGTGTACATTTTCCTTCTAATTATTACATTTAACACAAAATATTAAGATGTAAATTCTATAATTAATCACTATGATAATAAAAGCTAAGAAAATATAAGCATAATTTTTTTTGATGCATATCCCAAGAATAATGAGGGGAAAGAAAACTTATCGCTATAAAAAACATTTGAAGAAAAAAAAATGATAAGCTTAAGATAAAAAAAAAAAGAAAAAAAAAGACTTTAATCATAAACATAAATTAGGAAAGAATTTATTGCATCGGTTGTACAATTAATATGGAATCATGTGGATTAATTAAGGAATACGTAAGTTACATATATATGCAAAAGACGAAGTTAGCCTCCTTATAGATTAATTAAGAATAAAATATTAATTAAAATGTCATCTAAAAATAATATCAATCTTTAATCGTGACCATCAGATTGCCTAAATCAAAGGCTGAAAAAAGTTTCTAGGTTTCACCACTTAATTAGTTTTCACCTGATCTGTCCCCTATATATATATATATATATATATGTGTGTGTGTATACTGTTAAACAGTGCTCTAGCTTATATCCACAACTCTTGCTCTAGTACCCAACTGAATAGGTAATGTACATAATGTGTTAATTTTATTTGTGATTTGTAACTAAATATTTGGCCAATGCTCTGTAAAAGTGTGTAATTATCTATTTTTCATATTTATTCTCCTTACGTATTTTTTCCCTTACTTCTTGCCTATTACTCGGAATTCTTTGCATACATATCGATTACCAGGATGTTTATATAACTATAATCTGGACTTGGAAATTTCTCATTGTTTTTTTATGGTAGATACACAGAAATCACATGGATCATGAATGGGTAAAGAATCGGAATTGAATTTCTTCAGAGTATATACAAGGGATCCGTGAGTTTATAGAGGTTGCAAAAAAGAATTTGGATTCTACTAGATTGGCTTTATGCCCTTGCAATAATCGTATAAATGCAAGATCGCACAGTATTGAAGGTATTAGAGCTCATTTGATTAAGTATGGAATTGATAGTTCATATACACGGTGGGTTCATCATGGTGAGGAAGAAAACAATGAATATTCAAGTGAGGATCTCGCTAATGAAGAGGTTGATACACTACAAGAATATTGTTCATCGCCGGCGGATTCGCGACGGACAAAAAAATAAGGAACGCCACGGATCTCCGGCGGATCCTAGATTAGGCGGATCCGCGACGGATTCGTGACGGATTCCTTCGGCAAAACGGGCGTCGGGAAATGCAAACGCCGACGGATTTTTCCATCGGCAAACTTTGGCTACGGAATGGTGACGGAATCCGTCGCGAATCCGTCGCAGATCCGTCGCTAATCCATCGCGGATCCGCCTAGTCTAGGATCCGCCGGAGATCCGTGACGTTCTTTTTTTTTGTCCGTCGCGAATCCGCTGACGATGAACAGTATTCTTGTAGTGATAGTTTAGAAGCAGGATTACAAGATGCTACTGAACATTGCTTTTTCAATATTGGTCCGACTGATGATTTCAGTCAAAACCAACAATCAAGTGCCGAGACTGATGTGCGTTATGAGAAACTGTATGAGGCTATACATAATCCTTTGTATGAGGGATGTGGTGAGTCGGCGTTAGCTTTCGTTGTGAAGCTTATGAATATTAAAGTGATGAACAAATGGAGTGATTAATAATTTTAATATAATATGAATACTAAACTAAATTAATAACATTATAAATAATAAATACAATTTGAAAAATCTAATGGTAACAATTGAAAATTTTCATACTTTTAGATGTTCATCAAATAAAACAAAATCTTATATAGTATACTGATATAAACTAACTGCATTTTATATTTACTTTGAAATTGGAAAACTCATTTTAATTTGCATACGAAAATATTCATCAATTTTAGAATTCTTTAATAAAAAGTTTAACTTAATAAACAAGATAAATTTATATTGTTATATTCTTTTTTCTTAAATGGATATGTATTGCCATATTCAAATTTGACTTTTCACCTCCATTTTCACCTAAGACTTATAGACCCCCACGTTCTATCTCCAATTATCTTTCCTCAATCCATTATTCTTTCCAAATTCCAGTACGCAACAATTCTTCACTCTCTTTCTCTTCATCTCCAATTCTCCATCGCTCTTTCTTCATATCACTCTGCAAATTTTTTTTTGATTTCATCTTTTTTCTTCTTTCCTTTTTTCTGATTTCGTATACTTTCTACCAGCACCAACTCTCCTCCACCTCTCAAGAGTAGTGCGGCAGTTTTCAAGAGTAGGCAGTTTTCAGTCTCACACTTTTCAGTCTCATATTGGTAGGGAAAATGGCAGTTTCATAGAAATTAAAGGAGAGCTCAGTGCCTTCAAAATTGAAAGAACAAACTCAGATCACCGGAATATTCGAGGTTACTAGCTCTGCCATTGCTGACGGCTGCGCGAGGCTTTGGTACATCGAGCGGCGGCGGCGAGAAGACCGTCGTTGCTGTACTATTCGAGAGGCTTCCGGTCGTTAGTAAGCATTTATCTGTTCTAATTCTCGCTTGATTTCAACTATATATCATTTTGTTACAATCGCTTATTGCTGAAACTAGCGATGTTGTAAAAAAAATGTAGGTATATCTTTTAATTTTTATTTTTAGATAAGCGATGTTGTAAATTGATTATGGATGGTTGAATTTTGGCTTATTGATGACTCTGGGAGTGCCAGAGTTTGTGTCTGCATACTTTGTTCATTCGAATCTTAGTGTATTGAACGTATGATAGGTTCCGATGGCAGCAGGAGTATAGATGAGAGTATCTTGAATCGTTATTGCCAAAAAAATCTAAAAGAAAGGTATATATTTCTCTTTTCCTTGTCTTCTTTTTCTGCGTATTTATTAATTCAATGTTAATATTGAAATTTCAATGCCAAGCTCTCTGTTGTAATGTGACATCTTTGTCTTCTGCATCACTAATGAATTCCTGAAGAACTAGTCTAGCGCATTTCTTGCTTGAATAGCATTTCGAATGATTGCTTGGTTGAATGTTACTTGAAAAAAGTGCTCGCCACAAATGCTTAATTGCATCGGATTGTTCGATGCGTGAAATGTATCTCATGTTTGATGTATATTTTCGCAAATTGTTTGTTTGTATGGCTTGTGGTGAGCGAATTGTTGCTAAAAATGGATCGAAGACAAGAGAGGGTTATCCCACATGACGAGGACGTCTTCGAGTTTTGGTGGGGGAGGTTTGTTAGACCCTTAAAATCAGCGGATGCAGCAGGTACGCCTAGCCACGGGCGACTATATCCAAATTTTGAGGCGGCCCATCGACCAATATTTTTTTGCCTAAATCGGCATCAAGTGTGCATAGCCACAGACGATTCATATTCGATTTTGAGGTGGCCTGTTGGCCAATATATTTTTAAAATCTTTTATTATGTGACGATAGCTATAATTGTCAAATATTTATAACAAAATGTATATTTGGAATTTAAACCATCTGAGAATATATTAGACACAAAATTAGTTTTTAGGTGGTTCATTAGCCAATAAATTTTTAGAATTCTTTTAGTATGTATCGATAGCTATAATTGTAAAAATTTTATAATAAAAGTGTATATTTTCAATTTAAGACACTTCAATATATATATTATACGTTCCGATGCGGATTCGGAGCACGAGAGCGATCCAAGCGCTTACGTGGCGCCTCCTACGGCCTCCGTTCCCTATTTATCTAAATTCTGAATTTTTATACATATTAAATCATTATTTAATATAATAAATTCACATAATTAAGATTTCATCAATCTCTTATTATCATCCATTTATATTTATACATATTAATTATTTATATATATACATATTAATATATTAATTATAATTATTATTATAATCTATTTATATTATACATAAAATTTAAAAATTTAATTATGAGAATTGGAGGATTCGAACTCATGATCTCCCACATGATAGGCTATATTTTGTACCACTACACCACATCACTAAATAACACTTATTTAAGGCTTACAATATATACATCCATTGTTCAATCAGCTTTGAATCATTATCAACTACATTATGTTCATTTTATAAAATTATAAATATATTTTTTGAGTATAAATATATATAATATGAATATTTTATTTATTAATTTTAACATGTGTTTCTTAAATTTTTATGAACTTATACTATATAAATCATGAAATTTTTGATATTTATAAATATACAATAAATATTTTTATTATTTTATTTATTTATTTATTAAATGGTTCAACCGATCGAACCATGACCAGAAAAATATTTCAATGTTGAGGGTGTTTTTGCTACTCTTCCCAAAATAGGAAAAAAAAAACAGAAAGGAAAGAAAAGAAAGTAAAATATTTTGGTTCGGGCTATCTAACACCATTTTAATTTTGAGGTGGCCCGCCCAAAAGATTTTGATATTCTTTTAGTTTATATCGATAATAACAATTGACAAATATTTAAAACGAAAAATATATTTTTAATTATTAAACACAAAATTAATTTTGAGGTGGCCCATTGGCCAATAAATTTTCTAAATTCTTTTAGTATGTATAGATAGTTTTAATTGTCGAATTTTTGTAACAAAAAAATATTTTTTTTAATTTAAAATAATTGACAATAATTAGACACAAAAATGAGCTTCGTGAGCAATTTTCAATTCGGATTGGCTAAACATTTTTTTTTTTTTTTTGTTAAAATATTTTGGCCCTAATATATATTGATTTTGAGGTGGCCTATTGACCATGAAAAATTCATAATAGAGATTTCCTTCAATGATTTGATTGTTTTTATTAATACGTATAAATAGAGTACAACTACTCGATAATGGAGTACACCGCATTAAACTATTTTTCTAATAAAATTTAACGCAACTTTGTAAAACATATTCTCTAACAAATTATCAGAATACTATTTTTCAGTTCGGGTTGATCAGGCTAGACTGATTTTAAGTAAAAAATATTTTTGCCCTAACATTATTTCGGTATTGAGGTGGTCCGTTGGCCAAAAAGGTTTTAAAATGCTCTTATCTATGCAGCATTTGGCCCAAACTGAGATGAGGTGCTTACGGGTGTCAAGGATCTGCCGTCCGCGCTAGCCTCTGCCTAGGAGTTGGTGGACTTGAAGGCAGGTGACTCTTCCGAGCCCGAACATGGGGATGCAGGATGTACTAAGGATAAGGGGAAAGGTTGGAACAAGAAGGCTTTTAACGACCCAGTGCTGGTGGTGCGGCGAGTCATGCTTCGCGAGCTGGGACAAGCTTTGCGGGTGCTTCATATATGATGAAGACCACCAGATACGGGACTGTCCGAAGCAGAAGGCTAACGTGGGGAGAAGTTGAATGGATGTGGTCGCTGAATCAGTGGATGAGGAGGCTCGGGTCAACACGATACAGTATATTTCGGGTATGCAAATATTAGATGAGGGTCAAGACATGCCGAGAGTGGACCGTGTGGAGCTTGGGAAGGACATGGCGATGAAACAGCCAAGTGTGAGCCGTGGTGTGCTCACGTATGAAAAAGTCTTGGCGGGAGCTGCGTCAAGCAACAGACGTGGTGTGCTGGGAGAACTCGCTTGTGGTGAGCGAGTTGTTGCTGAAAATGGATCGAAGACAAGAGGGTTATCCCACATGACAATGACGTCTTCGAGTTTTGGTGGGGGAGGTTTGTTAGACCCTTAAATCAGCAGATGCAGCAGGTGCGCCTAGCCACGGGCGACTATATCCAATTTTGAGGCGGCCCATCAACCAATACTTTTTTGCCTAAATCGGCATCAAGTGTGCATAGCCACGGGCAATTCATATTCGATTTTGAGGTGACATGTTGGCCAATATATTTTAAAAATTCTTTTAGTATGTAACGATAGCTATAATTGTCAAATGTTTGTAACAAAATGTATATTTTGAATTTAAACCACCTGAGAATATATTAGACACAAAATTGGTTTTGAGGTGGTTCATTAACCAATATATTTTTAGAATTCTTTTAGTATGTATCGATAGCTATAATTATAAAATTTTTGTAACAAAAGTGTATATTTTCAATTTAGGACACTTTATAATAAATTAGAAATGAAATGAAAATCGTTTTAACAAATTATCATAATACTACTATTTTAATAAATATACAATAAAATGATACCCCGTCGAATTTCGACGGGATACAAACTAGTTATAATAAATTAGAAATAAAATGAGAATCGTTTTAACATATTATCATAATACTACTATTTTAATAAATATACAATAAAATGATACCCCGTCGAATTTCGACGGGATACAAACTAATTTTATTTTATTTTATATTAAATCCAAATCACACTCTTGAAAATAGTACTAGTATATTGTCAAAATATAAGCAGATGTGACGAACCAAATCAAACCAAGTCGATATGGGCTTCTAGGGTTTCAAAATAATGAGGATAGATATGGGGCTTACATAAAGTTCGATCGAGCAAATCACGACTACATGTTTTTTGTGAATTTTTTTTTCCTTTTCCAAATTCTCATAATTTAGCCTATAAATCAATAATTTAATCAAGATATATATACCATATTACAATATATCTCAATATCTATATTTCTATATTATATTAGGATTAGATTATTAGAATAAACAAACCTATATATAATAACATGAAGTTGAAGGATAATTCTAGAGGAACAAAGGCTTTATCGTTGGTGAGAGAAGCTCAACGATTCTGTGAAAAGGAAGGTACTGTATTCTACACTTTTGTGTTCGGGTTTTACTTATTCGACGTTTTGTTTAGGGTTTAATTAGGGTTCTGTATTGATGTTAATCTTGATGGTAATCATGTTTCTTGCATGTTTCTAGATTAATAGGAGAATCTTGATTGTATTATCGTGGAAGAGCTGTTTTATTTTTTGTTAAATTTAATTGGAATACAATCATCTATCCAAGCCAAATTTCTCTACACTAATAATCAACACTTTCTACTCAACTACTTTCTCCGCTAATTCTTTTTATTTATAGTTTCATTTATATTCATGTAGATTTGATCCAATGTAAGAAAACTACTGTACGTACTCTAGGATTTATAATTATAATTAATAATTATATTTTTTTTCTTTTCTTTTTTGTGAGGCGTGACCGCGTCTTGCTCCGTACATATACATATTTTGATAGTCACAATTAGGGTTGTTTTATATTTTTTACCTTATTTTTTTTAATGTGTTTTCAGAATTATGAGGAAAGGCACTCACGAAAGCAAAAGGAGGAGGAAAGCTGCAATTAAGAGGAGGAGTCGTCGGCAAAAGGTACGGTGGTGAATTGAGATTATTATTTTCTCTATTAATTCTTTTCTTCTATTTTCTCTTTCAATTCAACAAATATATATATATATAATTTTAATACGCAAAACAATACTCGTATTGCAGAAGCATGTAAACAGAATCGAGCAATTACCCGACGATATTCTGATATCCATAATTTCCAAACTCACGTTGAAAGAAGCTACTTCCACATGCATACTCTCGCGTCGATGGCGTCATCTCCATGCTTACGTCACTCACCTCAATTTCCCACATTTTTTTCCAAAAATGTTAGATGACGATCTCATGAAGAAAAGATTTCTAGACTTCGCAAACACCGTGGATTCTGTGCTCAACTCACACAGAGGAAGTCGAGTAAAAGAGTTGAAGATAGCCATGGTTTCGTTGGAGGGAGCTAATTTCAATAAATGGGTCGAATTCGCGTTGACTAAGGGAGTCGTCACAAGTCTTTGGCTAAGGGACACGTAATATAGGGGTTGTGTGGGAGCGTCACTTTCTTGGGCTCTCAAATCTGATGTGGATCAAGAACCGATGCCTTAAGGAACTCCACCTATCTTTCGTTCACGTCACCGACCTTGACTTTGACCTTCTGGTCAACAATTTCCTCGCCCTCGAGTCTTTGACCATTGACATTTCCTTCAAGTACTTGCGAAATATCTCGGTCGTGGGTCATCCGAGACTGAAGCATCTCGACGTGTCTGAGGCCAGAAAGCTCGAGACCGCCGAGATACGCGACGTCCCCAACCTCGTGTCGTTTCGACTCTATCAGCTGCCGCGTGGGTTCACACTGCAACTCGCAGATGTTCCGAAGCTCATCGAGTTCACCACGAGCGACGTGTCCGTTCATTCGTATGTTGAGAATTTTGCTAGGATACCGTCTTGCATACGTCATCAACTACAAATACTCCGCCTCTCTAGTTCTATGCTGTATGAGTCGGTAAGAAGCTTCTCTCATCTAATCCCTTTCTTTATTTAATGTTGTGATATACTACTACTATGATCCAATTTTGCAGAGGCCTTTGGTGATACCATTTGAATTCACATGTGTAAAATATCTAGAATTGGAATTGGATCTCATGTGGGAGCCTTTAACTATATATAAGCTCCACCCCGTGATTGAAGGATGTCCTTCACTAGAAAAACTTCAAATAAAGGTACGCATGTTATTAGGGTTTTGGCTATTTTAATTTCTTTAAGCATTGACCGATGCAATGTTTCATTATATATTTGCATCCGTTAGTTAACACTTTAAGAAGAAAAAAAAGGTGGTGTTGCAATTGTAATGCTATCTATGTCCCACTTCATTAGTCTCATCTCATTATTTTATACTTCATACATATTTGAATTGGAATTAATGGTTGTGTTGCAGTTCTTGTGGGGGCTGAATAATACAAAAATGAGAAAGGGGGAGGCACGTACATATCATCCTTACAAGAAATTGTCTCCAAATTTAAAAGAGTTTGAAATGGAAGGATATCTAGGATCTCGATCGGAATTTGGATGTGCTTTGTACGTCATAAAAAATGCTGCTAATTTGGAGAAAGTGATCGTGAAGACTTGCCATTTAAGCAATGTAATACAACGCGAGTCATTAGCTCGAGCACGTCGAGATTTTCGATCGTTAATACTACCGTCCGTTTCATTCATAATTATCTGACCACACCATTCTTCTACCACATTATGTTTTTTCTATGGAAAACTTATACCATTTTTTTTTTTTATAGAAAATTTATACTATGTTTTAATTTAAAAATATTGTCAAGATTTAGAGTGAAGATGGATTTTTTTTTTTCCCCCCTAAGGAGTACGTGCAGAATCATTGTCAGCATTGAGACGCACTCCCATCAGATATTTAGGCTAGTAAAGTTACAAATGCATAATTTATGGCTCCATATTAATTACTTTTGCATTTTTAAGAAGTTACCAGGTACAGGGTCAGAGTATGTTCCAAGAGTAAGAATATTAGCAACTCGTGAGCCAGAACAGCCTGCAAGGGAAATGACAAGGAAACACGAGTAGAATGAAAAATTCTGACCAAGATTCTCCAAATTTGTTTCTGAGAAAAATAATGTTTTACTGGCTTCACTTGTTTGATTCAATGCAGACCTGCAACTCCTTTCTCGACAAAAGTTCCACTAAGCTTGTATGAACAACAACAAAAGGTTTCTTCCCACTGATAGCCAAAGTATATGCATTTGGGACGGGGCTTTGGCGTAAATAAAGGTCAGGTGCATCATACTGGCAGCCTCTATCATCAACTCAAGAAGTTCCAGAAGCTTTAGAAACGAGTACGTTAAGGTTAAGCAGAAAAACAAAGTTTTATATATGAGTTTAGCATTGAAACTGCTAAAGTATCGTGCAAAAGGAATACTGCAACTGGCACTATGAAAAGCATGCAGTAAGTATGAAAAAGTTCCACCCTTGAACTCTGAAGAAATTCAGGGAAACAGAAGTTTTACTTGATTATAAACAACTTAAAGGAAACTAGACCTTTAAATGCTTATCACAAACTAGCTTGCACATTTTAATAGTCACAATCGTCTGCTGTCAGAGAAAATCCTTTGATGTGTAACAGTGTAAGGAAACTATATGAGTTTTTGAGTTAATAAACCTTAACATAAAAATAGAAGCACGAACTCAGGGAAAGATTCACCTGATTATCTGATCGAGAGGATGTCTGATATCGTCTGCATCGAGATCGCGAATAGCAGCGGACGAAGCTGCCCTACAGACAAAATTACAACTCTTCCGTTCGCTCCCCAGCAAGTACAGCTTAACTCCGGAGGAAAAGCTGATTAGCGGCCTATTTGTGGCGATAGAGCAGGAGGTAATCGGGGAAAGCTTCACCGTTAATTGAGGGAAGAGAGAGAAAGTGCGGCCATCGGGGGGAGCTAGGGAGAGAGAGAGAAAGAGGGAGGAGCACGTTTGCTTGTGCATGGGAGGCGTCTGAATGTGATGCAGTGGTTCCAGTGGTGCGCTGGTATCACACGAGGGCAGTTTTGTTTGATTGATTTCGCTGTACGTTGCCGTCCACAACCGTAATCCTGGCAACTATTTTGCCGCCATTTCGTTTTCTGTTGACTTAATACCATAAAAGTTAAATTAAAACCCGGATATTTTAGGGAATAATAGTAGTAGTTAATTGATTGTAATTTTGTTTCATTAACAAGAAAATAACGAACTTTCTTTTAAAGGAACAAAGATGGCGCGACTAAAAGGTCGAGGATGGTTCGAGTCACTTCGAATGTGTCAACATTTGTGTTTGTGTGTTGTATTCTCAGTCTCTATTTTTGTTTTTGTTTATTTTGTTACTTGTATTCGAATTTCACGCAATTTTTTTTCTAAGAGAGTTGAGTATTAAAAAGCAAGTTGGTTTCTCAACAACAACAAAAAGCAAGTAATTTGAGAACAAATCAAGATGTAAATACACTTCGATACATGTATATCGATCTATAGTTGTCCTTGTCCCTTGAGATTTGTCTATCACAAAGTATGCTACTATCTCATAATCACTATTTCTCATCTATTATAACATATTTTTATTCAAAATGAATCTATTATAATGATAAAAAGGACGGTAATGGATTTGACGGAGAGAGTATATATTTCATTAATATCGATACACGTCAAACTTTTTATCAAAACCTACATCAAACAAACAAACCCACATTGCACGGCTTATGAACACATTTGTCACATAAAATATATAGAGGCGCGGCCATTTGTGCAAACCTCGTTTATACAGTCTGAAAATATTACAACGGCAAGTAATAACACTATATCTACTTGCATCTACACAAAACGACAATACATTTATTTGGACACGTACAAAGCAGATTCTACTCTCAACTATACTCATCTCGACTAGACTCGGCTCCATGGAAAGCATAGCAAACACCTTAGCATAAACACACATTATACAAATATGTTTATGTCATGTCTGAATAATGTTAGCAGCTGCATTTTATGCGCCAGCTTGTTCGCAGAGATCTAGTAAGTCCAATGTCTGTTACAATTAATTAGGTTTAAGATATCAGCTCCAATATCATACCACCATGTAAAGAAAGATAGCTGCTGTTTATAATTGCCTAAAAAGGTCCAATGTATAACATATGAAAATCGAGCATTTTGATATGGAATCTAGATGTAAAAAGATATGCATTCTAGAGGAACATTTTGATTTTTTTTTTTAACCAGAAGAGAAATTATAAAATCTTTTGGGTTTGATTAATTTAAGATATAAGATTTGAAACATTGCATAGATGTAAATAGGGAGAAGACGGTTTGCGAATGATAACAATCAAGACTAACCTCAGTTACAGAGAGCTCAAGGCGAAACTTAGGGCCATCATAGTGATACAAGACGGGCCTGAAAGCATCTTCATCAAGAGGATTGCAGAGTTTCCTAACAAGAGTTCTCACCTGGTTGAAAATAACAGATAAGAGAGTTGCAATCCAAACACATAAGCGTATATAAACAAGCTATTGAAGTAAGAGGTGGCATAATTGTACCCAAGCAGGGAACCTTGATTTGCCTCTGCACTTTTTATCTTCCCAAGCAGTAGGATCAATATTGGAACCCCCAAATGTTGTCGCCTGTACAGGCAAAATTAGCAACTTGATAATTTAGAAGTGACTGCAAAGACAAAGCATCATATGGTGCAACAAAAACCATATAACTCATTGGGTAAGTATGCTCAGTCGTCCTTGTTTACAGGACATGAAAATATTTTTCTAAGAAAGCTATGATAAGTAAAGTCTCATTATCTGGAAACATATATTTGACAAACCTTCAGTAATTATGCTGCTTAATTTGTGTTGACTAATGTGCTATGAAAGAAATTCCACGTGAGATTGGTAGAAATCGGACATACCTCAAAGATACCATGCATCTGGTGAGTGGTGTAGTTGTATAGGAATAAAGGTAACCCAGGTGTTATTGCCCTTGCAGAATCCCTATATCTGGGAGGCAAACCTACAAAACCCACAAATACAAGTTTCAGTAGCAACAAAAGGATGAATACACACACGCGCGCATATAAATACAGAAATCGCAGTTGGTACAAGTTGAAAAATGACAAATATTTTCTTTAAATAAGCAAGACAAACAATACATAACAAAATTACCAAACAATTGCCGCTTCAGATCCTCCTGCATTGTATCATTATTGCAGACAGAGATATATCCACCAAGCACTTTATTCCTAGGGAGCGTCTCTGCAGCAGGCAGTGTTTTGAACCTTTTATCAGCTCCACCATGGAATTCATGGCCTCTCCTTGTTACTATTGTTATTGATGTGGCTGTTATTAGTCTCCTTCATGGGGTTGATATTGCTATATTTGCTTCCAGATATGTTTCCCAGAGAGCTCATGTTGGGATTCCGATAAAAAGCATTCATATTGAAGATGCCATTCAACCCTCGGCTCCATGTTTAACATATTGAACTTGAAATTTTCAAACTTGTTATCTACCTGAAAATTGAAAGCTTCCCTGTCCCTTGGACTGAAGTCAGTACATACCTTCGAGAGATCTAGAATTCAAGATTGATCCTTCGTTCAGCCTTTGACCTTGTTTGCTCAGCCAATCTTGAAGCTGCCACCAACCATTTTTTATCCTCGGAGTCTTTAGACTATCCGCAGAGCTCATCGCCTAGCTGCCAAAAGCTGCTCCATGGTGGAAAGACTGTAAAATGTTTACGTAGAATATAGTCAGATACTTTACTCCGGAAGGCAACACTGACAGTCAACGTAGAAGTTATACTAGAGATGAAAGTGCAAAAGATACTACAATAACTATGATCGGCTACAGATCACATTAAAAACACAAGAACCTCACTCCTGCTCGGTAATTCAACCACCCAAAAGATTTTAATTGAGACGATAATTTCCCCATTACAATGGAGTTTACATAGGAAGTATGATCCATATTCAAGAAATTCCAGACTTGAAACGTAATTCAAATCATCCAACTTGGGTATACATAGCAGTAATTACAAGTTTTAACCAAACAAGCCAACTCAGGTAAACATAGCAGTAAAGACAAGTTTTAACCAGTTTGGCCTTGCTAAAATCGAAATGCAAAACCAGAAAATGGGTAAAATTTGTTTAAATTTTTTGTTATTGAGATGAATCGTAAACAGAAAAGAAAAAAAAAAGAAAAAAAAAAATCACAGAGCAAAAATCTACATATTAAGAATTATCACTTCCATTATCTCATTCCCTTCCAATTAACAAATACTACTATTCAGCAACACCTCAAGAGACAAAAAATTAAAAATTAAAAAAATCTCACGAACGAATGCCGTCCGTGGAGTTTCAATACTTCTTAAAATCCCCCAAAAAATGCAGTTTGTTCAGAGTTGACCAACAATGAAAAAAATTAAACACAAATCATACGGGAATTTAAGCAAATTCATAAAATGCAGATGCAGATGATAGAATGCTAAGCCGCAATAACGCTTGTGCATAATTGAAGAGATCACGAATCCACCATTTCTCCACGCACCAGTATCAGCCAAAAAAGTACTGTAATAGTGAAGCAGCTAAAAAAATAATCGAAAATCTTTCAGCATACTTTAGATTCGAAGGGTTAATTGATGAAATCGGTTAGAAACAATCCCTAGATTCGGGGATCGAGAGATTGAAAGGGAAAACCTAAAGAGAGAAGTCACGCACCTTAATTAGTAGTCCCAAAAGAATAGGCCAATCGGGACGTCCCAATAGAATAGATTTGTTTCGAGAGAAAGAATTACCCACACTATTGAAATAACCCCTAATAATTGTATACGACAATGACGATTTCGGGATTTATAATTCGGGAGTGAGAAATAATTATAAAACATTAAAAGTACGGTTTTACAATAATTTTAAGAAATATAGTAAAATTATAAATATACCTAATTTAATTTTTGACGATACTATATTACTTAAAAGCAATTGGCAAAATCGTATCAAAAACTCGTAAGAAAACACATCTTTCAGTGAAATTGACTAATCGACCATTTAAAAATTAATTTTTCATGTTATTCCACAACTTGTTTTTCACGTAAGTCATTCCGAAAAATACTCTCTCGACACCTGCAATAACAACCTGAAAAATCAATACCAAATTGCACTGTAAAAAAACTGCTTTCATAAATTTATCTATTTTTTTTAAATCTCATAATTAACAAGAGGAATTAAGGACAATATAATATAATTGTATATCATCAGCGAATGGAAGGAGGCTGGAGGATGGTGCAGCGTCGGAGGAGTGGGACGAGTGAAGGCAGGAGGAAAGTTGATCAAGCTACGTTCTTCTTCAGAAACTTCCCTGAAGGATGCTCAGAGGTGAGGCTACGTCGAAAGTTTGAAGAAATAGGAAGGGTAACGGATCTGTTCCTTCCGAGTAAACGGGATAAGAGCGGGAAAAGATTTGGTTTTGTTAGGTTCGCGACTGTTGGGAATAGCCTTGAGCTGCTGGATAAGCTGAACAATATCTGGATTGATTCGTACATCATAAGGGCTTTTGTACCAAGGTTCGAGAGACCATCGGAGGGGGTCTGCGGTGGTGAGGATAGGAAGGTCTCGGATGGAAGGGGGGCTCAAGGGATTGAGATCTCCAATGTCGCAGCGGAAAAGGAAGAAGGGCGAGCTTCCTATTTGGACATGGTGAAAGGAGGAACAAAGATGGGAAAGGTGGGTAAAGGTGAGAAGGAGAAGGGAGGGGAGGGGCGGAAGATTCCTGAGTTCCAAAGCTCGAAAGAAGAGGGAAGTTGGCTGCAAGGGGCCCTAACAGGTAGGCTGAAAGACGATTTCCTTTGGAAGTTTCATGGAGAGGATATTCAAAATGAGTGCGTTGGAAAGCTGAAGATCTCTGATCTGGGGGATAGGTTGGTTGTCATACAAAGCTTGGTGGAGAAGACAACGGAGGAGGTGATCGGAGGCTTCAAGGAGTGGGCGGATTTCTGGTTTGACTGGTGGAGGCCATGGAGGAGTAGAGACGTCAACCAACGGCGCATCGTTTGGACGAAATGGATAGGAGCTCCTCTACATGCTTGGTCGATGAGGTTTTTCAGCTGGGGCTGCTCCGACCTGGGTAGAGTGGTTGAAGTTCATGAAGTCACAGAATCTCGGCGGAATCTCGAAGCGGCTTTTGTGAGGATTCTTACGGGGCTGAATACGCTCAACGGAAACCTTGCTTGCAAGATCGATGGCGAGTCCTTCAATATCAGAATCGAAGAGGTGTGCTGCTTGGGAAAAGAAAATCTTCTTCAAGGTGGCTGAGAAACTGATTCAGACTCTGTTGAAGGACTTTTGGAGGAGCTAGGCAGCGTTGATTCAGCGTCAACGGTAGCCTGCATGGGGATACCGATGATGCCGGTGACGTGCAAAGGAGGTTCGGAGTTTGGTGGGAAGATCGCTTCGACTTCCGCCCCGCGTGCGATGAGGGTGGCAGTTGCTGTCACCTCGGAACACGAAAAGACGTCCCAGAATAATCATGACTTTGGCGGCGCACGTCCTTGCAGGGGTCCCGTGACAAGAATGAGTGGGCTGCATCCCAATAGCTCTAGTGGGCCTCGGAGAGGATTGGAAACTGTTAGGCCAAGTTTAAGTAAAGGGGGCAGTTCTAGTGAAGTTGAGCTACAAACAAAAAGGCTTGGGCCTCTAGTAAGGGAAGGGGGCACAAATTCTGCGTGGGCCCAAGTGAATGAGCAAAGTGAAGTGAACGGGTTGAATTTGGGTAGATCTATGTCTACGCCGCAAGACATCGCTATTTCAGATTACAGAAATCACGACAGGGTTTCCGGAAGGGGGGAGGAATTAGTCGAAGAAAATCAGCAATTGAGTAAGGAAATGGCGAGGGACGGGAGGAAGAGGTCAAATAAGGATGGCAACTCGGGCAATTGGGAGAAGCCGGACGGAATGGGGCACAGATTGAGAGAGAGTGGAAAAGGCATTGATGTTGCGACGGGGCCGGGAGCGGAATGCTGGAATTTTGGAAAACAACTGGGTTTGTCGGCCCGAGGTGGGGAAGAGAGGGTGCTGGAATACTTTGAAAGAATGGAGAACAACACAGAAGGGCAGGGAGAAGGCGGAATAGAGGTTTGATGAAGATCGGCTCATTGAATATAAGAGGGCTTGGGAGCGACGCGAAAAAGGATGAGGTCGCTGATTTTTTCTTGAAATACAAATTGGATTTTTGTTGCTTGCAGGAAACGAAGATGGAGTCGTTCTCCGATCGGGAGAGTAAGAGGATTTGGAAAGACATGGAGATCGGATGGTGTGCGGAAGGGGCAGTGGGCAGATCGGGAGGGATATTGTCATGCTGGAATGAGAGGAAATTTACGTGCGTGAGCTCATGGAATTTGGGAGGGGCGGTCATCGTTAATGGGTGGTGGAAGGCGACACAAGAAGACCTATGCATTATCAATATTTACGCTCCCTGCTACAGAGAAGGGAAGATGCGTTTGTGGGATAGGCTGAGTTTGGTGTTGGCACAGATATCCGGAACGCACGTCTGCATTATTGGAGACTTCAACTCCATTCTGGACGCTAGTGAAAGGGCGGGTTCCGGATGGCACGTATCAACAAGGGAAATTTTTGAGTTTCAAGAGTTTGTGGAGAGCAACGGTTTGATTGATGTCGGACTTCAAGGGAGAAAGTACACTTGGTATAAGCCTAATGGCACATGCAAAAGCAGAATCGATCGTGCCTTGATTAACGAAAAGTGGGCGGAGAGGTGGAGTGATACTGGGCTGCGTGGTCTTCCGAGATCCGTCTCGGATCACTGCGCGATCATACTCCAAATTAGGCAAGAGGACTGGGGGCCCAAGCCTTTTCGATTTATTAATGCGTGGGATTCCCACCCACAGTTTCGGGAAGTGGTGGCGGCCTCGTGGCGGGAAGAAGGTCTAGATGGGTGGGGAGGTTTCGTTCTCAAAGAAAAGTTGAAACGCCTAAAAGAAAAGCTCAAAATTTGGAATAAGGAGCATTTTGGGATCTTGGATGATAAGATTTCCACGCTGCGAAAGGATATTCATGATCTTGACATCAAAGATGATAGGGACGGCTTATCGACGGAGGAAGCTGCAAGAAGGAGAGAAATTACAGCCCAGTTGATTTTGCAGCTGAATAATAAGAGGGGTCTGCTCGCTCAGAAGGCCAGACTACGATGGCTCAAAGACGGGGATGTTAACAGTAAAACTTTCCACAAGGCAATAAAACAGAGGCAGATCTTTAATGGGATATTGGGTTTGGAGATCGACGGGGAATGGTGCGAAGAACCGAAGAAAGTAAAAGAAGCGGTCAAAGGTTTCTTCAAAAATCAGTTTCGGAAGAAGGTTGCTAACTTAGTGGAATGGCCCTCGGACTTGTTCGAATCCCGGTTGGACGAGGCGGATAGCGAGCTTCTCTTAAAAAACTTTTCGGAAGAGGAGATAAAGTGTGCGGTGTGGGGCTGTGAGAGTTCTAAAAGCCCGGGACCAGACGGCTTCGGCATGGATTTTTTTAAGAGGAGCTGGGAGGTCGTTAAAGATGACGTCATCAGATTCTTTGATGAGTTCCACACTAATGGCAGGCTGATCCGAGGAATTAATTCCACCTTTATCACGTTGATCCCGAAGAAAGAAGGTGGAAGCAATCTTAATCACTTCCGTCCAATATCTCTTGTTGGGAGCATTTACAAAATGCTTGCTAAAGTTTTAGCGAGAAGGATGAAGTTGGTGATTGGAAAGGTGATTGGAGAGGCTCAGACAGCCTTTATAAAGGATCGGTTCATCTTGGACGGGGTCGTGGTTCTTAATGAGGCGATTGAGGATGCGAAGAAGTCAAAAAGGAGAAGGCTTTTCTTCAAGGTCGATTTTGCCAAGGCGTACGATTCTGTTTGCTGGGATTACTTGCTGGATTTTATGAAAAATTTGAATTTCCCAAATAAGTGGGTGATTTGGATCAAGGAATGCATTTCGACGGCAAAGGCGAATGTGCTTGTTAATGGTAGCCCGTCTGGGGAATTCGAGCTAGAACGGGGGATTAGACAAGGGGATCCTTTGTCGCCATTCCTCTTTTTAGTGGCGGCAGAAGGGCTTAATCTACTGGTTAGAAGGGCGGTGGATAGAGGGCTGTTGAAGGCGGCCGAAATTGGGAGAAATAGGGTCCTAATTTCTCATATTCAGTATGCCGATGACACCATGTTTATTGTTGACAGGGTAAAGGAAAATGTCAGGGCTATTAAATGGATATTAAAGATTTTTGAGCTAGCCTCGGGACTTTCAGTTAATTTCGAGAAATGTTGGGCCTTTGAGGTAAATATGGGGAGGGAAGAGGTGGAGGAGTTGGTGGAGGGGATGGGCTGTCGAGTCGGGAACCTTCCAATTCCTTATTTGGGGTTGAAGGTGGGAGGTAGATTGGGAGGGACGGAGGGCTGGCGGGAAGTGGTGGAAAAGGTGAAAGGGAGGATCAGGCGGTGGAATATTAAATCTTTGTCGATGGCAGGTAGGATCACGATGATTAGATCGATTATCTTCGCTATGCCAATTTATGGGCTGTCTATGTTTCCTCTTCCAAAGACGGTGGCGCAGAAGTTAAGGAGAATTCAGAGCAACTTTTTATGGGGTGGTGAGGAAGGGGTTAGAAAATTAGCTTGGATCAAATGGGAAGATCTCTGCAGGCCAAGACAGGAGGGAGGGCTGGGGTTTCGAGATTTGATCTCCTTTAACCGTGCCCTTTTATACAAATGGGTTTGGCGTTTCATAATGGGGGAGGAGAGCTTATGGAAGCGAATCATTGTTTCTAGACATGGTGTTCCTCTTTGGGCAAAGAGAGGGGAAGGCGGAGATAGGCAGGGGGGAAACAGATCCGGGTGGTGGAAGAAAATCTCATCTATGGTGGAAGGCATCGAAGGTAGATGGTTCTGGGAGAATATGACGCGGAGGTTGGGAAATGGCAACGACACGGATTTTTGGGAAGGGAACTGGATGGGAGGGATGTCGCTGAAAGCCCGCTTCCCTCGCCTCTTTCATCTTAGCACTAATCAATTGGCAAAGGTGAGTGAGATGGGATCATGGACGCAGGAAGGATGGGTTTGGCAGTTGGAGTGGAGACGTGAGCTCCGCGACACTGAGTTGGCTGGGGTGGCAGACCTTGAACAGATTATACAGCAGGTCCCCCTGACGGAGGGTAGGGCGGACTGGTGGGAATGGAGAGGATCGGCTGGCGGCAAATTCTCGGTTAAAAACACGTATGAGAAGCTGGCCATAAGAAGAAGGCATGGAGTTCAGAGGGAGAGAAGGCTGCAGTGGCCCAGCAAGGTGTGGGACGCGGCTGCCCCCTTTAAAGCCCAAGTTACAGGATGGCGGCTGCTTCAAAACAGGTTGCCGACGATCGACAATCTCAGCAAACGTTTTGATCTGCCGACGGAAGAACGAATCTGCTGCTGCTGTAGGATGGAGGAAGAATCGAGTTGTCATCTCTTCCTTGCCTGCTTGGAGGTTCAAAAACTGTGGCAAAACATGGTGGAATGGTGTGGGGTGAGTTGGGCTGCGCCGGCAACCTTAGGCGACCACTTTGTTCAATTCATTGACCTTTTTGGAGGAGGTAAATCGAGAATTATTTTGAGTGGCCTCTGGTTATGTATTGTGTGGGTTTGGTGGAAATGGCGAAACGAGGTTCGATTCGAACAAAAAGAATGGAACTTTCGAAGAGTGAAGGAAGAGATAATGTGTCGCTTTTGGAATTGGTGTTTGGTACGGGGAGAAGTGGATTCGAGTTGGGTCTTTGAGACGTGGAGTAGATCTCGTTTATGTGAGCTTTGGATGAACAGTTGAATGTTTTCTCCGGAGCTACAGAGGCGTGGGAGTTCTGTGGAATTAGGCAAGGTACAGACCTTTGATAGTGGAGCGTTCCTTTTTGTTTTGTTGGGAAGAAGCTTGGGGTTGGATCATTTGATGTAATCGCTGGTGCAGAACGTGTTGTTGTGTTGTTTTTGTATCGGCATTTCTTGTGTCTTTTCTGTGTTTTGAATGAAGCATTTCTTTTCCTGAGCAAAAAAAAAAAATGTAAATCTATTAAATGTAAATTTATTTATTAAATATAAAAAAAACTGCTAAAAAAATAATTTAATGGGGTTATTAGGCACCGTTGCCATTGGCAACGGTGCCAAGGTCGAACCTCCCCCACTATTAATCACCATATCATTCACTCACCTCTCAGCACGTATTTCAATATAATTTAAATTATAAAAGTTTAAACTATCATAACTTGCACTTTTGTTCTCCGATTTTTATGATTTTTATATCAAATTAAAGGTCTTGATACGATCATTTAAGATCAAACATCAATATGTTTTTATGCATTTACAATGCTTTAATTTTAATACAATGAAATTTTTATTAAAATATTAAACATTACACTTTATCTCTACATATAATTTTCTTAATTCTCGTGCCCAAATGAAACAAGCCTATTCTTACGGGACGGGGGAGTACCATGCGACAAAGAGGGGGAACAACTAAATATGTTTCGATTTATATATATCTCAATTATGTCGGAAATTCTTAATTTATTTATTTACGAAAAAAGAGTTTGAAATATTTCGGCGGATGGCGATTTTGTGTTTACGCGCCATGCCTACGGTCGTGTGCTTGAACGCTCTTGTTATATAACAAATTTTATCATGGCTTAATATGTTGTAATTACATTATACTAGTACACTTCCCCATGCGATGCACGGCGTAACATTTTATTTCTCGTCGTATTAAAATTTATGAGTTTCGATTATATAATAACGGAAATGTATTTATTTAGCTAAAAAAGTAAAGAAACAAAATTGTATATAAACAACACAATGGTAGTATATTCCTTATAATACTCTAATGAATCTTCTATCAACAATTCAACATTACCCGATCTTCACATATTTACTACTCCATAATCATTTATGTGATTCTTGTATAGTAGTAGATGATATTTGTGCCCATGGGATGTCCATGGTTACTTCATTAAAAGAAACATATTTTACCAAAAAATAGTACTCCAATATCTATATAATATAAGGCTTAATACTATAGTTTATAGCTTACGCAACAAATTTGGTGCTCTCCAGAGGTCTCATATAGTACTCTAAAAGAACTGTTCTTGCACTCGAAGTAAGATTGTCTTCGTTTCTGGAATAGCATAAATTCAAACATTATTCAATAACATAATTATAGCATGACTGTATGGAGACCAGAAATAGAGTGTTCCTTTCTTTCTTTTAATTTTGAAATTTTACAGAGACACCAAAATGTATGAAAGCATTAATCATTGAAAAAAATATCTTATGGTGCTCCATATATAAGCACTATATATAAACGTTTGTTGACAGTGGAAGAGGAAAAACTCTGCAACATCATTGCTCCATTACTTTATTTAACAGCAATGTTCAATAAAAGTAATACTACTACATAGCAATTCTTGATTAGAAGCATGCCATCCGCCCTCAATCATAAACTGAAATACTGAATGATTTATTCCGAACTGAATTTTTAGACCCAAAAAATACATAATTGCTTCTTCATCGAGGCAACAATTAATACTAAAATTAAGAAATGGCACCCGTGTCTCTGATTTTCAAATTGTTAAGCACCATAAACTAAAAGAACTATGATGTTGGGAAGACTTCTAGCGTAAGTATTGTGACAGTCACAGAAAGATTTCCTCTAATCGTACTATAAACAACATTCAATGAGTGTAACACACAATGAAATAGCAAAGTATTGCAAGAAAAAAAAAATAGTAAAAAAATAGAAAAGCATTGTTTTCACCTTAAACTAAAATCTTATACCGGCGTCGGCGATTCCTTGCTTTAAATTTCTCAGTTTCTACCAAACCAATTCCACTTGGATCTCCTATATTGGCGTCGGCGCTGCACACACACTATAAACCAATATCCCAGCAACTAAAACAAAATATTACTATTTCTACCTTATATATGTAAACGAAATTCGGAACTGTGAAAGGGAAAGAAGAAACTAAATACAAATATCACTTGGGTCTAATAGAAAAGGCCAAAACATCTATTTTGTGCATCGACCTCTCTTACTCGATCTGTCAAAATTAAGAAAAGAAAAGATTTCAGGCCTAACGGTTTTGTACAATTAGGAAAAGATGACGGTTTTGTGGCTGAAGACGTGCGCAGAAGTTGTGTAAAGTAAACTGTCCCAGAACTGATCCAATAAGTGTGCAGTATTAATGTAATGATGTAACTGATTTTACAAATTTTGCCGGAAAAAAAAAAACTGCCAAAATCATTTTATTTTTATATATATATAGATTTTTGTAAAATAAAATCTCAAATGGAAGATACTCAACAATTTCGTCGAAGTTATAGTATAGTGTGTGTCACTGAATCTATATTATCATATTAATAAGATTTAGACAATCAACCGGTTGTTGCATAAAAATCACTAATATTATTTCTTTGTTTGATCTATTAATTTAGTACTTTAGTTGTGATTATTTTTATTTTTTTTATTATAGTTTTACTTTAATTCTAACTATTATCAATAAATATCTGTAAAACTTAAATTATACTACAATAGATGAATTTATGTGATATGCTATATGTTCTAACGTTTTTAATTAGTGTGTCAGCTCATTCATATAATAAGCACTAATATTTGAAATCGAGGTTAGAAAGTCTAACGTTGATCTATTGATGAAATTTCTTAGATCAATTTCTTTTTCTTTTTCTTTTTTTAATTAAGATATGTAGATACATATCACCATCACCATTAGATGTACACAATAAATCATAATTATTGAGTTTCAAAAATATAAGAATTTGAAGAGTGTTATTATGATAAAAATTACTAATTTCTTAACCATATATATATATATATATATATATTTTGAATTACATTGTTGCCCTTAAAAATCTATATATATATAATACTCCGGAGCAATATAAAGGTCGATCAACCATGATTTTTCTTGATTATTTTGCTAAATTCTTATAATTTTGAATAGAAGTCTCATAATTTAAATCATCTACATATACTCAATTATTTATATTAAATCATTTATTATTATTATTATTATTATTATTATTATTTATTTAAATTAGTGTGTATATATATATATATATGTAGATGCAAAAAATAAAATACCAAAAACCATATTATAATATCAAATATTACTTTGGTATATAAAAAACATAAATTTTACCTATATTTTGGTAGAGTAGACGATAATACCCTTGCTCACTCTCTTCCCTTCCCTCTCTCCCAACCCAGTCCCACCCAGTTCAGCCCGACCCGGTCAGCACGACCCGACCCGACCTGACCCGGCCAGAAAAATTTTCCATTTTTTTTCCCGAAATGTGCAAGTACACAGTACGTTTTTGATCATTTAGTACTGTTTACCCGGTAAGTGGTAAACGAATAATGTCTATTTATAACTTTATTACGCAATACGTTTATGTTCTATTAGTACTGTTTACCGGTAAGTGGTAAATGGTAAATGGATAATATCAAATTGTAACTGATTACGCAGTACGTTTATGTTTTGTTAGTACTGTTTACCGGGCGGGGCGGGCCGACGGGCCGGGGCAAAGCGGTTCGGGCCAACTGGGTGGGTCGGGCTGGGATGGGCTGGGCTGCTACCAACCTTAGGGGAGGGGCATTTTTGTCCTACAAACAAAAAAAATGGGCAAAATTTGATTAAATTATATTCCAAATCAAAAATTGATTTTACAATGGAAAAGTGGGCAGGAAAGTGTATTATCTCAAGTTAAATTCGGTAAAAACATGTATTATCTCTATATGTTATGCTAAGCGCTTCTTTTGAGCGTCTTAATGAGCGACTAAAGCCACGTCATAAATTTCTTAATCTATCTATTATCTTCATTTTTTTCTATTATATATTTTTTCTTGTAATGATATTATTTCTTCTTTTTTCATTTATTTCTCAACTGCTTGCCTGCGGGTTTTTTTTTTCCTTTCTTTCTGCCATCTTTCATCATCTTTCACAATTATCTTTTTCCAAATCTTTAACTATAGTAGAGAATTTCTTTATTTCTTTCATTTAGGGTTTAGTATTATCCAATTAGGGTTTAGATTTTTCTAATTAGGATTTAGTAATTAGGACTGATCAATCTTTAAGTAAAATTAATCGGATATATCAATTAGTTGGATTGAAGATTATTTAGGGTTTAGTTTTTTCCAATTAAGATTTAGATTTTTCTAATTAGGATTTAGTAATTAGGATTGATCAATTTTTTATATAAATTAATTAGATATCAATTATTTGGATTGAGAGGATTAGATGAATGGCGTAGATGATATTGATCAACATAAGAAATAAATAATTATGTCGTTAAAGGCAAAAAGAAGATGAAGAAACAAGAGACGTAAGAAAAAAATAATAATATGAGAGCACAATTAATTTGGGGAGAGAAATAATTCAAAAAAACAAAACTAATTAGCGGATGTGAAAGACTGAAAGTCGCTCACAGAGTAGCTAAAAGGGTGCAGCAATTTTCCTATTTGAATTGCATGTAGTTTTCTAGTTTAATTATTTAATATTTGGATAGTTGATTTCCTTTTGCAAGTTAGAATCAAAGTTTAGTATTTATGGCCTGAGTGTTTTACTTAGCTTTTATCCATGAAGGTCTTTATTGGCTAGTTTGGAGCTTCCCTCATCATCACCATTTGCATTACCTCCAACACACGGCTTCAACACTAAGTAGAAGTCATACAACTTCATCAATGGATATTTATTCAATAACAAATCTCGTATATTTTGGTCGGGCAAACCTGTCAACAAACGAGTGAAGAGCTCCTACAGTTCGAACTTCACGGCAACACATTAGACTTAGAACTTCTTTTAGGTGTTTTCTTCTTGGTTGGAATGATTTTCGGACTTCTGGGAACATCCGTGGAGAGAGTAGTTGAAGAACTAAGCTGACAAAGTTATAAGTGGAGAAGAAGATTAGATTTTGATGGTATGGTGTTAATCTTCTAAAATTTTATTCTCCGTCTTATAATATCGCGTATAAATTAAATAAATTCACGAGTAGAATTTCAGTTCTCTATCTTATAATATCGCGTATAAATTAAATAAATTTTGGTCATATTATGAATTCGCACTATAAAGTTGTACACTAACATAAACGTGAGACACGTACCATAGTGAAGTTCGTAATGTTTCTAGTCATCTTGTACACCATTAGTAATACGAGTAATATATAGTATAAAGTGCAAATGTAAATTTATTAATTGAGCCGCCTTCCGGAGTAGTTACATATCTTGCCTCATTTTCTTATCAATTTTGTTTGTTATGCTTATAAAAGCTGGGCAAAATACACAAATTCAGTTCATTTTGTGATAATTGAAGCTTGAACTTTACATTCGGGATAATTTTAATTTTATAAATTAAATGTGTCACAAGTTTAATCATTTAATAAATTTTAGCATAAAAAATAATCATCTAGCACTCGCTATCATTTTAAGAATCATTTTGCTTCAATGGTCAAAATTTTCTAGTGCGAATTCATAATATGACCAAATTCGTCATACATCTATATCTATATACTCCTAAAGTATAATAGTTTATTAATCCTACATTATCGCCTAAAACCTCATTATTTGAGTCTCATTAAATTATTATCTCATCTCCTATTAAATATTTGTCATTTTTCATGCAATTCATTCATTTTTTTCTCATGAATTGGCATCCGAAAAGTTTTAGCATATTACATACTACCTCCATCTTATTCACTTAGTCTCATTTGCCGTTTTGGTTCGTCTCACTTATTAGTCTCATTTCCTAAAATGGCAAAGAATACTTGACTACAATTAACTCTCTCTCTCCTTCAGAATTAATTATATCCACATATCCCCATTTTCCTTGGTTCTTGTGCCATTTGAAAATTGGACTAAGTGGGTGAGATGGAAGTAGTATTAATTAAATTTGACAGCATCATTTCATATATCATTAAATTGACTAACTAATCCTAATGTAAATTTAAGCCTCTCACCCCCCAAGATTTTAATTTGATATTTATATATACCACACAAAACGATCAAATATTATTCAAAATATTTTATTTCTCATTTTCTTAATTAGCATTGTATTCGTCATATAGCTTTCAAAGTATTCACGTGGATACCATAATTATTTATATTTTTCCCTCGAAAAATCAATAACTATGAAGATCATACTTAGAAATTTGATGACATTAATTAACGTCAATGAAAAATGGCAAATTCAAAATAAAAATAAAAATTTATATATATATATATATATATATATATATAGGTGGGAGATCATGTAAAAAAGAGTATTCCCGTAAGAAATAGGAAGTAATCTTGACCTTGCATTTTAATTGATTTACGGTCAGATTTGTTGTTATGTTTTGATTTGGTTATTGCCATGTATAAATGACAGAGGGGTAGTTTCGTGTTTTTAGCTTTTATTCTAACGGTTTCTCCCCTCAAATTACTGGTTCCATATTTGTTTTGTTTGGAATCATCTTAAATGATTATCTTTTATTTAATGAGTGTTTAATACATGAACAATTTTATGAGTTATTTTTTTATTCGATCTACCAACGACGATATGCGCCAGATTTTCATTGTTATTTTTTATTTTGCTTTTTCATCTTGTTGCGTTAATATAACACTCTATATGCATTACATAAGAACTCATTGTGCATTATTAAGAATAATATAATGTATTTTGTATATGTCCTACTATTATATATTCGAATTGAATGTGACAGATATGGAATTTTTAATTTATTTAATTATATATTTTTCATCTAAATATTTTAACTAATTGTTCACAACAAACAATAAAGTAATCCCCTCATTTTGTGTTTTGTATATTTAAAAATACATTATTATGATACACTTATAATTGCATTAGAATTATTCATATTTTAGTATATTCTTTTACCCTTTTCTTTCTCTCTCTAATATTGAATTTTCACATGCTCGTATATACATGCTTTTCATTCTATTTATTAATTTATTTTATAAAAATTAATATCTAATTGATATTTATTAAACCCTAGTTAAAAAATAATAAATCCTAATTGGGGATTATTAAACCCTAATTAGAACATAAAACCCTAATAGGGGATTATTAAACCCTGGTTGGAAAATGATAAACCCTAATTGCGGATTATTAAACCCTTGTTGGAAAATGATAAACCCTAATTGAGAATTATTAAACTTAATTGGTGATTACTAAATTTTAGTTAAAAATAAAACACTAAATTAATTTAATTAAATATTTAGATAGAAAAAACAGAGCTTCGATGCCAATTGAGAATTTAAAAATTTAATTTATATATTTGTGTGTAATCCTTTAGATAAATAGAGATTGGGAGCCGATCCTAGAAAAGATAAAATATAAAAAAAGTTAAAATAAGAAAGTGACTTGTATACGTGGAGCCGTGGAGAGATAAATATACAATTATAAAAGTTATTTGATGACGTGTAATGGAGAACAGAATCAGGCGCTCACAACTCACAAGTCGCCCATAAACAGTCGCGCAGCATATCAAGTTTGTATATATATATATATATATATATAGTGAGGAGACGGCAGAATTGGCGCCAAAAGAATCGTGAAGAAAGATAAACTCTAATTTCCAGCTGCACTGATTATGGATTTATTTTGGATTATCTTTTATTGTTTTTGTTTTGCAATAAAAGTCTTGATTATTATTTATTTCTAGCTAATTGTTGTATTTAGTAGGCCCAAGAGGCCAAGATGTATATTTAGAGTTTTAGTGTATTTGTCTATCCAAATCTATTGGGATTGCATATTTGTATTTTTATGGAATCTTTTGAAATGGAAATAAAATATTTTTGTTGCTAATGCAACGTTTTTTGTTTTGTTATTGGCGTAGTTACAAGAATTATAAGGAGGTATTTATAAAGAAATAAATATAAGAATTTAATAGATATGATTTCATGTAAAAAAAAATAGAGCTTATATGTGAGGGGAAAAAAAAAAACAAACAAACGTAGTTAGTTTTTGACATGTTATTGGCAGCAACATTTCTGTGTGATAAAATATGCTAAAATTAATATCAATATGCTCGATCCTTCCATCGTAAAAAAATAATTTTCGCGTACATTTATGAGGAAATATACCCAAATACCTATTCAACACTAAGTTTATTAAGTTTTGCCTACAACTTAAGAAAAATCAAATTCTACCTAAACTTTCAAAATTATCCTCAATTTACCCTTAACTCCTCTCTCCTCTCTCCTCTTTCCATCATTCACGTGTAATCCCCTCCCCCCTTTTTCTGAATTCATTTCTGAAACTCTTATTTTCTCTTCTCTCTCTCTCTTCTCTCTCTATCTCTCTCTCCTTTTCCCATTTTCTACCATTTGTGATTCTCCAACAACGATGGCGGCGTGGTGGCTTCGTGGCGGCGTCAGCAAGGAGCCGAACAGGGGGAAGAAGTGGAAGAGCTCCAGCGTGGAGACGACGACCTCGAAGGGCGTAGCAACTGCCGTTTCGCTTCTCAAAAGAGAGGAGGCAAGAGAATTGAAAGAAGCAAATGAAACAAAGAAGATATTTGAAAGGGAGAGAGAAGATAGAGACGAGAACAGACAGAGGAGAGCTGAGTCATGTGGATTATTCATCATTTTTTGCCTATTGATGTGTGTGCGTGGAGGGGATTGTGGGGTGTGTGCGTGAGTTCTTCAATGGTGTTGCATACACATTTGTGTTTCTCTTTTTTCTTTTTTTTTTTCTTTCTTTCTTTCTTTTGATAATTTGATTCATTCACTCCTGTATTGAAGATGACAATTTGTTCTTAGCCTCCTTTCTTTTTATAGAGAAGTAATGGAATTGGCACATCCTTTGTTTCATTTGGTTTAGGTGATGGTGGGAATTTAGTAGTTTTTTTGTTCGATTCTTTCACTACACATGAAATTAAAATGATTCAAGTTGGAATTTAGTAGTTTTTGATGGTTTGTAATTTACCTATTATTTTGACTTTATTGAATGGGAGTTTGTCATCCTTGGAGAATTTAGTTCCTGTTTGTTTTTTTTCTTTTGATGATGCACTTGCGATCTAATTCAAGCTCTACTCAATTTTTTGGCTATTTGTTGGTGCATAAATTTGCGTTTTCGTATTCAAGTTTGGTCGTAGAAATACAAATTCTAACCAAATAATAGGTAATAAATTGAAATTTATTATCAAGTTACAGTCCCACATACAATTTGAATTATAAAAATACGAATTCTTACTAAATAATAGGTAATAAATTGAATTTTCTTACTAACTAACATCTAAATTTATGATCATTTATACAGCTTAATAAAAACGCAGTAAGGATAGTAAGAAAATACGAATTCAAACGAAGTAACAAGTAAGTAATTAAATTTGCTTACCAGCTCACATATAAATTAACAAAATTCTAACCAAATAAAACATAACAAATTGACAAATTCTTAACAGTCAAGCTTAAGAATGTAAGAAATTTACAAATTAATACAAGCCATTTTATAAATGTAAGAAATTCATAAAATATTACCAAAAAGAACATAAGAAATTATCAAATTCTTACATATTTAATATAAAGTAAATCAAAATTGAAAGTAAAATTGTTTTTTTTTTTTTTTTTCATCATGTGGTTGTCTTCTTCTTCTTCTTCTTCTTTGGTCTCATCTCGAACGTGAAGGCAAACGGTTATTAAGCTGCATTAACTTTGAGGGATGCCCGATACATCGTGTGGAGCTCGCTTTTGTACAACTTAAACATCGGCAAAATGAGCTAAAAATCAAAGGAAACAAGGCAATAAGTTAATAAGAAACTTTTACATTCTTACAAATCGTTTTAGATAAGGTAATAAATTAACAAATTCTAACCAACTAGAATAGGACATAAAAAATTGACAAATTATTACCAATCAAGTTTAAGTACGTTAGAAATTAACAAATTATTACCGAATAAAACTTAAGAAATTATCAAATTGTTACATATTTAATACAAAGAAAAATTGTATTAAATTCTCCAACAGCCAACGGATAGCTATTACGAGAAAAAAAAAATTACAAATTTGGATACCTCCACTTCGAAAAAAGGGTAACCACTGGGCCTATCATCCTCCTCTTGTTCTGTTGGAGCCGCTATCGTCCTTGCTTCTTGGGGTTCGGCGTGCTGGGCTTCTGATTCACACGTTAGGAAAGCAGCAGACAAGCAACTTGTAGTAAGAATTAGTTTTATCCCACCAAGACCTTAGTAATAATTTACCAGTTCTTACAACATGTGTCATGGTTAGAGCAAAAACTAGCATTTCATAATGCTAGAATTTCTATATTCTAACCACTTAGCATGATGTGTCACTAGATACTGCCAATTCTAACTACATATACAGTAAGAATGAATATTGTCTTACCACTCTTCTCAAATCTAACAGTGGGGTTATTAGAAATATTTAATTCTAACCACCCATACAAGAAGATTAGTCAAAATATCACTACAGTAACCTTTCCCACCAACATGGATGTTATAAATATAGAATTTTTCAAATCTAACAAATCTACATCAACAGAATTTTTATACAAAATTACACCAGCAACTAGGAAAGCAACAGACAAGCAACATGTAGTTAGAAATTAGTTTATCCCATCAAGACCTTAGTAATAATTTACAAGTTCTTACAACATGTTACATGGTGAGAGCAAAAACTCGCATGTCATGATGTTAGAATTTATATACTCAAACCACTTTCCATGCTGTGTCATAAGATACGGTCAATTCTAGCTATCCATATAAGAAACTCTTATATCATCACATAAGAATTTATCTAATCTTACAACTAATACCAAGAGTGTATAAAAAATGATGAATTCTCACCATGCAGATAATACGAGTTGATAATTTCTCATAATGTTATTTTCACATTACTATAAGAAATGTTCAATTCACACCTATAAAAGCACATACATTGGACAATCCATCAGTTTACCATCTCACATACGAATTTACGGCCACGTATACAAATTAATAAAAACACAGTAAAAATAGTAAGAAAATATGAATTCGCACTAAATTATAGGTCAAAAATGAAAATTTCTTACAAAGTTGTAACTATACATACAAATTAATAAACATGATACACATTGAATTAACACAAATAAATAGTAAGAAATTGGTAGGAAATTGAAATTTCTAACCAAAATTAGAGGTAAGAAATTAATATTTCTTACCAACTACAAATTTACGAGCACACATACAAATTTTGTTACAAACAACTTGACAATTATTACCAAATTATGGGATACACATACAAATTTCTTTGACAAGTGAATTGGAACAATATAAGAAATTGTTAAATTCTTATTAAACGAGTTAGAGAAGGTTAGAAATTGACAAATTTCTATCAATCGAGTTAGAGAAAGTAAGAAATTGATAATTTCTTATCAAATTATTTTTGTATTACTTACAGTGTATTTGTTTAAAAAAAAAGGCATAACAAAAACGAAAAATGAAAGGAAAAAATAACAAAAAAAAATGAAAAAAAAAATCAAAATAAAGAGAAAAATTGGAAAAAGGAAGTGAAAAGAGAAAGAGGTGTGTGTGTTTGTGTGTGTCGGGTGATAGAGAGAGAGAGAGGGGGAAAAGAGAGTGTGTGTGTATTATCTCAGTGTGTGAGAGTGTGTATGTGTGTGTGTGTGTGTCAGACGAGTGAGAGAGGGAGAGAGAAGCACATGAGTGTGTCATGTGAGAGAAGGAAGGAAGGAAATGGGGGGTATTTTAGTCTAATTAGGTAAAGTTTAGGTAACTTCTATATTTTATTAAGTTATAGGTAGATTTTGATTTTTTTAGTGTTCAATAGGTAGTTATTTTACATTTATTGTGAGATAAATTACTACCTCTATTCTACCCCATTTAACTTATTTGTTGAATATACGTCAGAGATAAAATATAAAAACAAACTAAATTGGGATGAGAAGTATATCACAATATTTAACAAGTGTAGGGATGAGATATACTCAACGTTTTTCACATTACAATAAATACACACAAAAGTTTCGAAATTTTATTTAGAGATCAACTTTTTGTTTTCTTCATTGAAATTTTCATCAAGTTGATATTATTTTTATATAAAAAATTATAAAATATATCCGGTTCAATGCTCGGGTACAATATTAGTTTTAATTTATAATTGTACTAGAATGTCATAGTTAAACATGTGAAGTTCGAGCTAACTTTGTCACAAAATGAATTTACAGAGTTAAAATTGTCACACATGTAAAGCCAAGCTAAATTTATCTCAATATAAATTTGTGTATTTTGCCTAAAAGCAGTAATATCCTAAAATAGCTATTATAATAAAACAAAAGTAAATAAATTAAAAAGACACCATTAAATAAACGTACCGACTACCAAAATTCACTTAAATGAAAATAAATGCTCTATATATCAAAACAATAACACCACCAGACAAGCTCGTATGATCGTGCGGTCGTGTGGTCATATGCATTGACGGGCTTGGTGGCACAGATGCCCGTGGTCTTGCAATCAAGCACGAGCAGCGATGAGCATGCACTAGTGCATGTGTGTTCATGGTGTATGGTCGTGCACGAACTGTGTTGGACTCGATCGCATGTGCAATTACTTGAGGTCGTGCCGTTGTACTGTCGTGTACAAGCAATGTCGGACTCATGGTTGAGACTCCCTCTCGCGTCATAATCAGCCCTACGCCTTACTCGATTGAGTTAAAAGTTTAAATATTAATTATAGTCGTTTCATATAATTATATTAATAAAAATAATACTCCATTCGTAACGAATCATTTTATTGTTGTTATAGACTTAACTTGAATAAAATAGATTTAGGGGAGCATGACTAAGTTTATAAACTCCTTAAAATGATTCATATGTTATTTAAGAGTTTATAAACTCTGAAAATGTGTTTAACAAAATAAACTCCAAAAATAAGTTAGAAGAGTTTATAAGCTACTTAAAAATAAACGTTTTCACCCATCTTATTTATATATACTAGTTCGTATCCCGTCGAGTTTCGATGATTATCACTCTATAGTATATTTTACAATTAAAAAATATTAAACAATATTATATTTTTTGTTACAAAAATTTGACAATAATTAAAACGCTTATTGGCCAACAGGCCATTTCTAAATCGATTTTGTGTTTAATATATTGTGAAGTGTCTTAACCTTATTGGCCGATAACCACCTCAAAATCAATTTTGTGCCTATCTAATATATTGTCAAGTGTATTAAATTAAAAAAATACATTCTTTGTTACAAAAATTTGACAAATATATTTCAAAAATTAATTGACCAATGGGTCATCTCATAAGAGCGTCTACATCGTAGAGCCCCTTGAAGGCTCTCTCCTACTTTCCGGCGGAGAGAGCCCCTTCCAAAAACCGGTTACAGTCCAAGGGCTCTCCTCCGAGCTCTTTCTGATTTAATATATTATATATATATTTTTATAATTCTATTTTCAATTTTATTTTATTTATTTATTTATTTTTTATTCATTCATTTTTATTTGAAAAAAAAACACTAAACTTCAAACAATTTTCTAATTTAATTCAAATAAATGAAAATAATTTTGTATAGGTATTATTGGCTCTCTTCTTTTTCTCTTGTCCACATTGATTTTTTAAGCTTAAGTGGGAGCATTTTAAGCATTATGTATTATTTTATTGTCCCACATCGAAAATATGAGGAAAAACTTAAGAGGGTGTAACCTATAAATATTTTCCTCCACTCCTTTTCAAGATACACCAAAAAAAGTGATAATTCACAATATATTTATTCTACTTTGAATTGAATTTTTATATTAAAAAAAATTCAAAAAAAATCAATTTTTTAAGATAAATGAATTAAGAAAAATATATTATGACGTCAGCAATGACAAATAGGTGGGCTCGAGCCGGGTGCAGAGGAGCGAGGCGGACTTGCCGAAGGAGGGGCTCGCCAGCGCGGGGCCCGCTAGCGTGGGCGGGGTTCCACCAACAAATTATCATAAAAATTCGATGTGAGATGGAAGAATTAGATAAAATAAAAATAGTTAATTTAGACGATTTCACGTAGGCATATGAATTAATTTTATATTTGCCAGGTTTATTCAATTTTTAATTCTAAGTCGATGATTATATTCATATTGATATATATCGAGATGTGGTAAACACTCACCCATACCTTCACGACAGTAAAATAAATGGTCCGCTATTGAATTTTTCTAATATTTTATTATTACAAATCTACTTATCCACACCTTAATGAAGTAATTTTATAAGAGCTATAAATTGGTGGAGTCTTCTCTTATATAGGTAAACTTTTGATGTATATCGTAATTTTATACATGTTTTGTTCTTGAATGAGATCTCCTAATTTATGTTAATGAAAATTTGATGTGGGATAGAAGATTTCACATAAATAAATAAAAAAAGAGAATGTAGGAGACGCCACGTAGGTACGTGGATCGTTGTGGCGCTTCGAATGTACAACATAATTGATGTAGTAGTATTTTGAATTTAGAAAACTTTGAATATATCCATGCAATTTATATGATATAAATATCAACTAATTTGTGAAATATATATATGCATTTGGATTTAATTTCAATCAAACACTATATTTTATTTGCAAATTAATTGATACAAAAAATTCAATTAATAAATAAATTATTATAATTTATTTATATTATATTTCTCGATTTGTTGTTTTAATACTGATTAAAATTAATCAACGTGCAATAACAAAAAATTAATTATGGTGCTTACAATATCAATGCATGCTTGCTGATATAGATATAAAGAGAGTATTATAGATTTGATATGAGAGAGTATCTATACATACATAAAAATAGACAAAAATATGAACTAAAAATATGAACAAATAAGATAGAATAAATAAAAATAAAATTGTTGTATGCGTCCCTCACAATAGTACTTAAATTCATAATAATAGATTATAGTTTTACTTCGTTAGTTATGTTAATAGATCAAGTGAGCTTAAAACTAAAAATAAAAAACTAATAAAGTTTATAGCTTTGCTTCGTTAACTAATAAAGGCTTAAAGGATCTCTTAAGGTGTGGAATCAAGAAAAATTCGGGCATTGTGATCAAAAAATTGAAGCTCTCCGCAGAGAGTTACAGGAATTGGATGCTCGGGATGATGTGGGAGGGATCACGGAGGACGAGGCCATAAGGAGAAGTGAAATTTCTGCCCGGTTGATGCAGCAACTGAATATTCGCAAGAGTATTCTTTCCCAAAAAGCTAGATTGTTGTGGATTAAGGAGGGCGACATCAACAGCAGCTTCTTCCACCGTGTGATCAATCGGAGGCGCTGCCAAAACGGGATCTGCGGCCTTGAGGTGGATGGTCAGTGGATTGAGGATCCCAGAAGAGTCAAGGAAGCAATCAGAGAGCACTTTAGGATCCAGTTTCAAAAGTAAGAAGGAGGGAGAAGTTGTCTTTCCGAGTTCACTTGTGGAAACCCACCTGAATTCGGATGAACGTGCACAACTTATTAGGCCTTCTCGGAAGAGGAAGTCAAAGAAGCGGTGTGGGATTGTGAAGGATCCAAAAGCCCTGGCCCGGATGGTTTTAATCTTGGCTTTTTTAAATCGTGTTGGAATATTATCAAGAATGATCTTTTACGCATTTTTGCCGAATTTCACTTGAATGGGAAATTGGCGAAGGGTTGCAACGATTTGTTCTTGGTACTTATCCCAAAAAAAAGAAGGCTACGTCGGTTTAAAAGATTTTCGCCCTATCTCGCTTATTGGTAGTCTGTATAAAATCTTGGCTAAGGTTCTTGCGAGACGTTTGAAGGAGGTTATGGGAAAGTTGATTGGTGATGAACAATCTGCCTTCATTCAAGGTAGAAACATCATGGACGGAGTGGTGGTATTGAATGAAATTATTGAGGAGGCTAAGAAAACGAAGGAAGAAAGGGTTATTGTCAAAGTCGACTTTGCAAAGGCCTACGACTCGGTGGATTGGAATTTTTATTGAGGATGCTCCGGTACATGAACTTCCCGGATTTGTGGATTAAGTGGATCGAAGAGTGTATATCAACTGCTTCGGCTAACGTTCTTGTCAACGGTAGCCCATCCGGTTCCTTCGACTTAAAACGTGGTATTCGACAGGGAGACCCCCTGTCCCCTTTCCTTTTTCTTGTGGTTGCCGAGGGACTGAATTTGTTGACGAAGAAAGCGATTAGGGAAGGACTCCTTGATGCAGCTGAGTTGGGAAATGAGAAAGTAGTTGTCTCCAATATTCAATATGCGGTCGGTGGCCGGGAACGAGAGAAATGTGGAAGCGGTTAAGTGGGTGCTCAAGAGTTTCGAATTGGTCTCAGGCTTAGCAGTGAATTTTGATAAGAGCTTTATGTTCGGTATCAACTTGGAGAAGGAAAGAGTTGAAGAATTGGCCGCTAATTGGGGCTGTCGGGTGGGAGAGCTCCCGATTCCCTATCTTGGCATGAAGGTAGGAGGAAGGATTAATGGCGCTGGAAGCTGGCTGGAGGTTGTTGACAAAGTTCAGAGGAGAATCAAGAAGTGGGGAGGAAATAAGATGTCGTTCGGCGGAAGAATAACTTTGATAAGAGCTGTGTTTTCCTCGATCCCGATCTATAATCTTTCCTTCCTACCTCTGCCTAGATTAGTGGAAAAACAATTCAGAAAGCTTCTCTGCAATTTTTTGTGGGGCGGGATGGCGAGCTGAGGAAAGTTGTTTGGGTAAAGTGGGAGGGCGTTTGCCTGGATCAGCGCTTCGGAGGGCTGGGCGTGCGTGATCTCCGCGCTTTCAACAGAGCACTTCTTTTCAAGTGGATTTGGAGATTTCTGAGAGAGAAAGACAGGTTGTGGAACAGAGTCATTCACTCAAGGTTTGGGGAATTTTAATGGAATAGAAGAGGTGTGATTCGTAGCAATAGGAAAGGCCATAGAACAGGGTGGTGGACTAAAGGTACTGGAGGGTGTCGATGGAGAAGGGGAGAGGTGGTTCTGGGAGAATTTCTCGCAAGTCTTGGGCGATGGTGGGAATGCCGCTTTCTGAGAAGGGATTTGGGCAGGGGACATGACCTTGAAAGAAAGATTCCCAAGGTTGTTCAACCTATGTACTAACAAAAATGCCAAAGTTAAAGAGATGGGCGTGTGGTGTGAAGGAACGTGGATTTGGAGACTCGAGTGGAGAAGAGAGTTGTTGGCAAGGGAGAAAGAAAGGGAAGCCGAACTTCTTGATTTCCTAAGTGGCTTCGATTTGAAGGAGGGGGAGCAAGATGCCTGGAGGAGTACAAGGTGAAGGATGCCTACGAGGCGGTAGTGAGGTGCAGCAGGGGCTTTCAGCCTGAGGATAGATGGAACACTTGTAATGCTGGTATCTGGAAGTCGGTCGCTCCTTTCAAATGCCGAGCAATGTGTTGGAGGCTGCTTCGCGACCGACTTCCGACGAGGGAGAATCTTAGGAAAAGAGGGCTGATTGGGGAAGAGGATGCTGAGTGTTGTTGCTGCGGACTTGAGACGGAATCCAGCCGCCATCTCTTTGTGGAATTCCCGGAAGTCTGCAGCCTGTGGTCACGCATGGTGAGTTGATTGGGGTTAGCCGGGCGGCGCCGAGAGAGGTGAGTGATCACTTTGCTAGCTTTTCTAATATCCTTGGGCGTGGAAAAACGGTTAAACGATTGAGGGGTTGTGGACGTGTGTGGCCTGGGTGGTGTGGAATTGGAGGAACTCGGTTATTCACGGTCAAAAAGTGTGGAATTTCATGCGTATGGAAGAAGAAATCAAGTGTCGGTACTGGAGTTGGTGTGTGGTCCAAGGAGAGGCTGAAGAGAATTTGAGCTATTTGACTTGGTGTAATAGGAATCTTGTAGATTCGTGGACTTGACTTTGTTGTGTAACGGGTTGGTACCTCTTGTACCTCGCGTTGTTTTCATTTAATAAATCCCTTTTTCTGATAAAAAAAAAATAATAAATAGTTTAAAAAAATAAGTTGGATAGTCATAAAACATATCGATAATAAAAAATCTTGTAAAAATATATTACTCATAATCAATCAATATATTATACGTTCCATTGCGCATTCGAAGCACGACGTTAATTCATATGCCTACGTGGCATCACCTATGACCTCCATTCCTATTTATCTAAATTTTGTATTTTTATGCATACTAGCAGTAAGAACGTGCGTTGCACGTATAACGTGTTACTACCTCCGACCCAATTAAGTAGTCCCATTTGCCAAATCGGGACATCTCATATATTAGTCCCATTTCCATATAAGGAAAGTTTTTAAAGTCCACTCAGCCCATCCCATCAGCTTTAATTAGCCCAAATCTGAGCCTAATCCAATTAGCCCAAATTAGGCCCAACAATTAAGTGAACAAAAAAGGGGGTGATAACCCTAAAATCATTCACCCCCTCTACCCAATTCCAGAACATTCTGCATCGGTCTCTCTCTCTCTCTCTACCAAATCTCATCCTCTCCGATCTACTCCTCCGATCTTCAAACTCTTCTCGTCCGATCTTCTCCCTCTTTTAGAATCTTTTTGTAATGAAAACCTGGGGGCGAAGCTGGAGGACGAGGGAGACCTCAGTCCAGAAAACCCTAGGCCAGAAAACCGTAGGGTTTCCTCGCGCCACCCTCCACTAGCCGGAAATTCCTTAAATCTTCCAGATCTAGGGCTAAGCAGCCTAGGTCTCTCCCTCGCCTTCGTAATCTGGCCCCTTATCGTCGATTCAGATACATTTGCCGGCCCAGGGGGGCGCAACTAGCGGATGAAGAATCCCTCAGCCCAGAGAAGGCCAGATCTCTGACGCCGCTGCCTTCGCCAAGCCTGCATGTGTTTGTACCTGTGTCTCCGCCGGCGTTGCCCCACCCTGCTGGTGAAGCTCCCGACAGATCAGATTCGTGCTTGTTTCGCTGCCTCCCGAAATACTTCTACCGTTACTGCACGCTTCCGGCTTGAGCCAATGTCCGCAGCGGAGAAGTCGCCGCAGGGATGATGCAGGCGGCGCCGACGGAGGACAAAGAGGCCCCGGATTCTCCAGAGTTGTGGCTGTGAGAAGAGATGAGAAGGCTTCAAGCCTTCTATTCGGTGACTTCTACACCTACACCTGTTTGTAGATTTTTTGGAATTTTTTTTGGTAGAATATGTTGGGTGATTGGATGCATGAATCCTTGCTCTGGTTTATTATCTTGAATTGGTGACTAAACATTCTCTGTTTGGACTGCTGGAATCCTTGGTTTCTTAATGTTACCTGTGAATGTTGGTTTAGTTGGATGCTCGGATCACTGTGGCTATTTTGATGGAATAACACTGCTATGATGACAATTGGATGTTCTTTTTATTGCTAAAGCCTCTTTTGAACTGGATTCAATATGCTGTTTGGTTGCTTTTCTTGTCTGTGCCTAAACTTGATCATGCTCTCTTAATCTGATGGCATATTTGGTCAAATGATGGAAAAATAAATTCATACAATATGTGTGATCATTACTAGTCCAAAAATATCATTACAATAGAGCAGCAAATTCATACACTGAATTAAGTCTGAAATGTTATCTGCACAAAAAAAGAGTTCTTGCTTTACATTCTGTCTGCACAAAAAAAATGTCATAAGATCTTTACATTTCTGCATCAAAAAACTTGCATCCACATCTGCTCTGCCTTGTTCATCTGCACAAAAAAATACAAGATCTCAATTTCTACAAATTGAGATCAAGTATCCCACCTCCATTCTGTGGCACATTGATTCCCATCTTCTCCATGAGTTCTTCAACACCTGCTGTAGACTCTTCTCTAATTAGGTAGTCAATGCATTCCCTCACTAAGAATTCTGGCACATCCAAATTTGTAGGTAGTATTCCCTGTCTGATTAGGGAATCCTTCTTCATATGTGGCTGCTTGAAGTTATTCCCTCCCTTCACCTTCAAAATTTCTAGAATAACACATTGTAGGGACAAGAAAACCTTGTTTAGTGTCATTGGATCCAACATGTTGAAACTGTGCTTCACTGCAAGAATGAGTTCATCTGCATTTCATTCTCTAGTTGTAAGGCTTGAATAGCACAGAAAAACCCTAGATCATTTGCATTACAATCAGGACTGTTTGGTGGTTGATTCACAAGTTTAATGTGAAAGCCATCTGAATTTGCAATTAGATCAAAATCTGCATCTGTGTTCGCGATGTGTGGCCTTGCATTGTCTTGTTGAATTGAAATGTTTTTGCTTAAGCATGCTGGCCACTTTCTCTTAATTGTTGGGATTATCTGAAAAAATAAATGAAAAACTGCATGCATTAATTGAATCTTAGGCTTTGTGTGCTAATTGCTTGAATTGAAATTAAAAACAATGCTCATTAATTGAAAGTAGGGTCTACAAACTCATTCTTTTCAATGAGAGTCATCACTAGAGTTCTAGAAGTACAAGTAGGGAAACATAAACATGGTACCTCTTTAATGAGGCAGTCTTTGATCACCTGCCTTGTGATGGATTGTATAGGTTTAAGCTCCCTAGTGCCTCTTGGTCTTCTTATGTTGTTTCTTTGAGCTGTTACCTCTTCAACTAATGGCCAAATGCCTATCTTTCCATCAAACAATAGTGTGTCGTCAGCATCATAAACAGGCCTGCTGGCTGCACACATGAACATAACTTTTGGTATAAATTTCTTTGACTGAATCACTCTATGAGGCTTTGTTTCCATTGGAGTGAGGTAGTATCTGCAGCTCTTTCTTGTAAGCATAAACCACTTCTCATCAATGTGAATAGTGGTTTCCATGGGCTTGAATTTAAGAGCATTCACCCATGCATCATAGTTTAAGGCTTGTAGACTATAGTGTAACCTAGACAGCATATTAGGAGGTTTTAAAAGAGGCTTGATGTGATTTGTATGTGGTCTGAGCAGAAATTTTGTGAATCTAGCCACGGTTGATCTGGGAATTCCTAGAGCATCTGACATTGCTTGAATAGTACCTCTGTTTTCAACTGGAATTGCTTCTATCTTTGCAAAGTCAATCATATGCTTGGGGTGTCTCAGTCTGCCTTTGCTTTTGCTCTTCACATCAATGATCTCACCTGCAGCTCTTTGATCTTTTGCTATCTTCCATATGTTACTAACTGTTTTTCTGCAGATAGAGTATCTTGCAGCCAATTCGTTGATCATCCCATGAGATGGGTGATCCATCTTCAAGCTGGCCAACAATTCGTGCATGATCTCTGTTCTGCGTTGCTCTGAAACATCTTTTTTTTTCCCATAGCTTAGCTTTCAAGATCTGTATAGAGAAGTTTTTTGTATTTGCAGAGATAAATTTGTATCTGAGTGTTGATGCAGCTTTATAGAGTAGTGAAATGTATTTGAAGTGCAGCATTTGAATTTTAGGGGCCAAATTTTGAAATTTTTGCTCCAGATTTGTAATTTTTAAAATTTTTGAATTTTTCATTGTAGTGAACAGTTAAATGATGAACAGTAACTCGCGCTACAGTATTTTTGAACAGTAATTTTTAGTTTAATTTTTCTGCTTAAATCTCCCTAATAGCTGTCTAGTCCCATTTCCTTGGCTATTGAGCCATTTGAAAATGGGAATACTTAATTGGGTCGGAGGTAGTATTTACCATTTTTCATATAAAAAATAGTATAAAATTATGAAATCTTACAAAATCATTAATGATATATGATAGTATTGATTGTTCATATCAATTAAATGTAATGTTTTGTATGCATTATGTTTCAAAAAAGAATAGGATGAACTGATGTGCCATATGATTGGCATATATGAAATTGCAATTTTTTTGTAACGGGACATAAGGTATAGTGTTAGTACACCTTAGTGAAGATAAAAGATTAACGATCATAATTCATATTGTGACCTTATATTCTTTTTAAGATTTTTATTTTCATAGTAAATCAATACTGTAAATGTTAATATTAATATAAATATTAATATTATGCATTATATTAATGATATACACAAGGGATGCACCGGCATCAGTCCGGACTCACATTGTGGTCCATTGAATATTTTTATAAGGCTTTCTTATTTTGGTTGTGGGTCAAGTGGATTAATTGGATCAGGTAATTTATTTTGCTTTCAAAGCTTAGCCACACTATGCGGTCGGACTGTTAGAAGTCTTTGCCTATACACAAACTACATACAATTCACATATATAAATATAAAACCTACATGTCTTTATGTCATCAGTGCAATTTTTTTTTTCTTTCTATTTAATCGTTTTAAAATTGGGAATCATATTTTTATGCTCGTTTTTTGTGTGCTTTTAAAATTTAGTTTCGAATAATGTATATATTTAAGGGCAACAATAAGGTTGAGAAATATTCGATACTAACTGAAAAACTGAATCGATCCAAATTTAAATTTAAATATTTTTAAGTTATAGTGTTATTCTGTTCAATTTTAGTTTTAGAGATTCATAAATAAATAAAAAATAAAATAAAAAACAGAAAATCAAATCGAAATTATAAATAATACTCCAACAGTCCCACTAAACATGACTCGTATACCATATTCACGTGTCACATATAGATGGCTCGTTTTGAAATTTGAAATAATTAAGGTGTTATTAGCTTAATTAAACCAACATGTGTGTCTAATTAATATTCCCAGACATAATCTACCCACCCTTTGCGTGTGCCCCAACATAATTTGAATTACAAGATTTTAAATTATACTATTTTGCTCATGTATTCTCCAACTTTTGTGATATTCATGTAATTAAATGTCTCGATATGATATTTTATTCAAGATCAATCATCAATATATTTTCAAATAATTTTAATACTTTATATTAGAGTTTGGTTCTTTGTTGCAGCTGTATTTATGAGGAATTTAATACCTCACCATGAGTTTAATTTTCCTTTTATATATTGCATACCATATATAATAAATATGGAGTATATGTTTGAGTAATGCTCCAATGTCCACCGTGGGCATGCTTAATGTGCCCACGGATGACATGACATAAGAATATATAAGGAAGTTAATAAAACCATACCAAAAATAATTAAACCCTACTATAAAAAAAACTAAACCCCAACATAAAAAACTAAATCTTAAAAGTAAAAATTACAGACGTGGCACTGCTACATCACCGGTGGGCACATTAAGTGTACCCACCGTGGGTAGGGGAGAATTTCTAGTATATGTTTATCATTCGATTTATATTTGAAAAGTAACTCAAACAATTAACAAATCAATTTCAATTCTATTTAACTTTAGTATTAATGTTCATGATTTCGATATCTTAAAACTATTGATTGTTCATATAGATAAAATAAGGCTTACATATTTTTCATGTCTATATCTTTTCATTTTCCGTCTTTTTTCATTAGGAAATATTCTAATTTATGTATCATATTTATTCTTTTTTTTTTTTTTTTGCCTAATTCTATTTCTGCAAAATATTACTCCCTTTGTCTGTTAATATTGTCTCATTTCATTGGAGACGGATATTAAGGAACATTTTGTTAGTTATGAAATTATAGTATTTAATAGTTTTATACATATTTTATTTTAGAGCGTCGTAGATTCATAAAAATATACTAACAATGAATTTTATATGAAAGATTATATCAAAACTTTTAATTTGACAAAAAAAATGGTAAAAGTTAAAAAAAAATAATTGAGCTAGTTGTGATAATTATAATTGTTAGGGTTACCGAGCACCACCACCGATCCACAATAGTATGATATTGTCCGCTTTGGGCCCAGCCCGCACGGTTTTGTTCTTGGGCTATTACCCAAAAGGCTTCATACTAGTGTGGTGGTTACTCCCCTTATATCCAAGGTCTATCTACCTTATTTTTTCAATGCGGGACATGTTGTTTGTATCCAACAATCCTCCCCTCAAACACAAGGACCGCATCACTGTCCTCCCCTCCAACGATAATCACTTGAATTACCCGATGTATCCCGGCACAAGCAATCCACAAATCTCGATAATCACTTGAATTACCCGGTGTATCCCGGCACAAGCACTCCACAAATCTCCCGAATCGTTGAGGCTACACCGAGGGGCATCCCAATATCCTTGTCGTGGGTGCCATTCCCACAGACGGCGCCAATTGTTAGGGTTACCGAGCACCACCACCGATCCACAATAGTATGATATTGTCCGCTTTGGGCCCAGCCCGCACGGTTTTGTTCTTGGGCTATTACCCAAAAGGCCTCATACTAGTGTGGTGGTCTTTTTTGGGGTGAGGGGGATGTGATAGGATACAGCCCAGCTCCTAGGCCCAAGTATCAGGCCCAATATAATTGGGCCCCGACAGTTAAGCTTGGCCTACGCAGCTCGGCCCAACTAAGAAAGATAAACTTCTTCACCAAGGCAACCAAGACTCCTGCATCGACTACAACTCAAGCTCCAAGAGAGATATAGAAGCTCGGATGCCAACCCATAAGAGGAAGATAAGCTCAAAGAGTCCTTATAGGAATAGACTTTATATTAGAATCAAGTTCCATATGAACATCTATAAATAGGGATTTAGAGTAGAATGAGGGGGGAAAAACAATCTTGTAACCAATATTCATACTAGCAATAATATCGTTCACTAGCGCTCATTAAATACCCTATGAAAACAAGATCGATCATTGGCGCCGTCTGTGGGAAACTTTTAGTTATGTTTACGATCAACGTTTTCTTGGGGAAATTAACAGCCATGACAAAGCCACGCTCAACACCGGCAACCTGCAGAAGATGTCGGAGACGATGGACCAGTTCGAGCGCCAGTTCGTCAACATGGAGGTGCAGGCCGAATTCATGGAGAGCTCCATGGCCGGAAGCACCTCGCTCTCCACTCCCGAAGGCGAGGTCAACACTCTGGTGCAGCGGAGACCGTACCGAGTCGAAGAAGTCCTCAGCAAAGGGTCGTATAAGCTCCCCCACCTATTGGGTGAGCAAATACCTCATTCTTTTATTTATTTTCTATTAATAAAATATTTATTTTTCTTTTATGTGTTTGGTCTTGCATATCTCATGTCCTACTATCTCTTTCTCATGATAAAATACCCTTTCGAGGATGATAAAATACCCTTACGAGGATGACATAAAATCTTGACGAGGATGACTAAAACCCCAAAATGGGGTAAACTATAAACGCGCGTAAGGGGACCACCCCTATCGATACTTCTCGACAAATAAGGAACCTCGAGCCTACCTTCGTTAAAAACAAGGACGAACTACCTTTGTTTAAAATGAGGAGGCACTACCTTCGTTAAAAATAAGGACGAATTACCTTTGTTTAAAATGAAGACGAGCTTAACCTCGTCTCATGACGAGGACGAGCTACCTAAAGCCTAACCTCGTCTTATGACGAGGACGAGCTACCTAAAGTCTAACTTCGTCTTTTGACGGGACGAGCCAAACTCGACTTCGTCGAATTTATTTGGGGCAACGTACTTTATACTACACTACTCCAACCTCAACTATTTCCCCTAGGTCACACCCTCGCTTCTACATCTTTTTTTTTGGGGGGGGGATGTGATAGGATACGGCCCAACTCCTAGGCCCAAGCATCAGGCCCAATATAATTGGGCCCCGACAGTTAAGCTTGGCCTACGCAGCTCGGCCCAACTAAGAAAGAGAAACTTCTTCACCAAGGCAACCAAGACTCCTGCATCGACTACAATTCAAGCTCCAAGAGAGATATAGAAGCTCGGATGCCAACCCATAAGAGGAAGATAAGCTCAAAGAGTCCTTATAGGAATAGACTTTGTATTAGAATCAAGCTTCATATGAACATCTATAAATAGGGGTTTAGAGTAGAATGAGGGGGGAAAAACAATCTTATAACCAATACTCATACTAGCAATAATATCGTTCACTGACGCTCATTAAATACCCTACGAAAACAATCAATAATATTGACATTCAAATTATATTGAAGTATGTGCAAGTTATATTCAGGTATAGGATTTAAATTGCTATGAACCCCAAACTACAATAAATATAAATAATTCGCTAAGTAAAGTGATTAAATTTAAAAAAAAAAACTTTACACTACAACAACTTTTTGATAAAAAGAAGAAATCCTAAAACTTGAAACCTAATGCACAAACGCACATAAAATCTTCATAAAATAAAGAAGAAGTTAATAAATGGAGTAATAGTGTAATACATTATGAATTCATGGCTCGTATGAAAGGATGGAGTATTGAGTTCTTTGAGAATATCTAATATATATCGAATATGTATTATTAAGTTAAAAGACACAAGGTAAGTTTAGTTTATAATGTGTTACAATATTATTTATATTTATATATAATATCTCAAGTTACATTATTTTCCTTTAAGTTATAATAAATGAAAATGATATTATAGGCGATGTACATTTTGCCATAAGGCTCTTTTTTATATAGGTATAGATTACATGGCTTTGATTTAATATAAATAATTTATTTACAATTAGTTATCTCACATCGATTTCAGATAAAACTCCATCAATAGGGAACTCATATATAAGAAGACATTATATATTCAAAATTAATTATCTCCGATTTTCATTTAAATTATAGTCGAATATATTGGAAGCCCATATTTGAGATTGTGGACACTATCTTATAGGTCTTTTTTTTATAAATAAATATTACCATGTCAAAATAGTATTTACTATCTCAAAATAATCTATACATTAATTCATTTACACCATTTGCACTATATATAAAATAATGCTGTTAAAGTTGTTAATTTAATCGGTATGAAATGAAAGTTTCTATTTATATAATGCAAATTAACAGGAAAATAAAATATTATTATATTAGTTTGTAGATTAGCCTAATAAAATATTAGAATTGCATTTTAGGAAAATAAAATATGATTTTATACATATTTATTAAAGATTTTAGATAAACAGAGAACGGATAATGTAAGGAGCGCCACATAGGCGCATGGATCATTCTGGTACTCCGAATTTGCATCAAAACGTATAATATATATATATATATATATATATAGGTAGTAAATCATATGAAAACTAATTATTACGTGAAACTTGCAACTCATTATAAAATATTGCATTTTATGCATAAAATGATGCATTTTGTGCATAAAATGTTGCATAATAAAATATATTATTTTTATACATATAATGCATCATTATGAGAATTTGCATAATAAAATATATTATTTTATTTTATTTTATATTATTTTTATGCATATAATGTATCATCATGAGAATGCAATATTTTATGATAAAAATGCAACACTTTTATGCATAAAATGCAACATTTTATGATAGGTTGCAGGTTTCACGTAATAATTAATTTTCACCATAATTCATTCCTCTATATATATATATATATATATAAGCTAAGCAAGTGTGGGAGTGAACCAAATAGATGGAGGCACGATGGTCTCCTTTGATGATGAGGCGGTGGGATTAAGACATGGATAATAAGACGATGAGAGAGTCCCATCGCCGCAGTCAAAAATTCCAATATCACCTCCCTTCATTTCTTTTTAGCCATCATTTTCTCTCGGGGTAAAGTAAATGCAGTTGAAGAGATTCCTTCTCTTTGAATATACTATGCTCTTTTACTAAACTTTTTAGATAATTTGAAAGATTAATAATTTCAAATAATTGAACATATTGACTATTCTTTATTTAATTACTTTTGTTGATAGTCATATATACAATTATGGAAAGTATTTTTAAAAAATATAAACCTAGTATTACCATAATCATAGAATCGTAGAATGAATCGCCATAATTTCTTTACTAAATCATTCGTTATTAGCAAAAAAATTATTTGTTTAACGTACAAATGCAGGTTATATTTGCTATTTTATAAATAAAGCACATACTACATGAGATACGGTAAATGGCGACGAAAAAAGTATCCGCGCTATTTTGGAGAAATCCGTCGTTAACTTTACTAACAACACATAAAATCCATAATGGAAAAAAAAAAAAAAAAAAGCAAAAATAAATAAATAAAAAGATCAACTACGTCAACCCTCAATCAAAATATCCAGCTGTCTATTCTCCCTTCTAATTAAGGTAGTATATGGTAATTGAAGAGTTGAGGGTTTAAGATTATAAAATTTTAAAGTTAGAATCCCACACATGTCAAATAGTGACATAATTTTAAAGGAATTATGAGACTTATAAATGTCACTAAAAAAATTGTAACACTTTATGGTTGAGCGACTAATATGTGTGTCACAAAAATAAATATGTGTCACTAAATTTAGTGACATTTAATAGTGTAACTAATCTTTATGACATGTATAAAATAGTGACATAATTTTAAAGGAATTGTGAGACTTATAAATGTCACTAAAAAAATTATAACACTTTATGGTTGAGCGACTAATGTGCGTGTCACAAAAATAAATGTGTGTCACTAAATTTAGTGACATTTAATAGTATAACTAATCTTTATGACATGTATAAGTGTAGTTAATCTTTGTGACATGTAAAAGTGTAACTATTCTTTGACATTTATTTATGATTATTTCTTAAAAATATTTTATAATTTATTTATTATTTATGTGCGCGTTTGTGAATAGGAATTGATGCCCTGATCCTCTACTCTGTACATGCACTTGGAGAGGAATTAATTAATTCTTAACATTGCTTATTGATCATTCTCATTAAATACATTCATTTTTCTTGTACTTTTTCGATGTGGGATAATTCTTGTAGCAAAAAGCACCTAAATTGTTAAGGTGATATATCAAAATGTATGTTTGTGTCATGGAGAGGGAGAGAGAAAGAGAGATTGTGACACGCTTATGTGTAACAAAAATATTTGTAACAATTTAAGGTGTAGCAAAATTTAGTGACATGTATAGATGTCACAAAATTTGCTACATTTCTAAATGTAACAAATTTATTTACATTTTTACATGTCACAAAATATTATAGATGCATGTATAAGTGTAGCTAAATTTAGCTACACCTAAAAATGTAACAATTTTTGTGACAAAATCTCTTTGTGTCACTAAAATTGTGTCACTATTTGATATTTTTGTTGTAGTGTAGGGAGAAAACTGGAAGTAAATATACACATTTAAACTGCTAGTTGTTTTCCTAAGAAAAAACTAATTTGTTTATGTTGATACGAATGAGATCTTCTATTGTCAAATTGTATTGCATATTCTATTGTATAAATTAGTATAATGATATGTGGTAAATCTTAGGGTTTAGAAATTTCAAATTTTAGGTATATATTTAATATTTTCCTTGTATAACTCTTAAATCTAAAATTATTGATTATTCTACATGCAATTGTCTATAAATGTAATAAAATATGTCATACACGAATGCAATAGAAAATCTGAACCGTTATTAATATGTCACTTTCATTATAGTATTAATTGAATTTGGCAAGCAATCATGTCCAGATTTTGACTTGGATTTGATTGGCTCTCAACTAAATTATCATGAATAAAACTGGACTTTATCTAATGTTAATTAAACTCTCAACAATACCTATGGGGAAAAAATTAATACGAATAACAGAAAGATATATGTTTGTGTACTCCTTATCTTCATTTGTTTAATATATTTAACAAGCCCAAATTAACATACTGTACAATTCTTTTACAGTTTACTCTTTCTTTCTAAGTCTTTGTATTTTTGACGTGATGTAATCTTAAGTTTATGCTATTTATGATATATCGTCGCTAAATAAGTACATATCATGAAACTTAATAATATATATTATGAGCGAAAGATCAAATTCATCAGAACATCTTCTAATTATGTGCGAATAAATATGAACATATGTGAACGAACACAACCCACAATAATCAAATAATTAAAACGTATATCCATGCATATACTAATTTAAACGCAACAATAGATACGAATGCAAATACATAATACTAAATAAATGCATGAGCGGTCATGATTGTGAGCATAGCAATAATAATGAGCGAAACAAACTTGATTTTAAAGCATGTGTTGCTGCTAACAAATTAAAGGACAGAATAACATAATAATATCCATACATAAGTAAAAGCTAAGCAATCATAAAAACAATTGCTCCCACTTCTCTTGTTCCTGCATTCCCAAGCAAAGCCTCCTTTCTTTCTTTATTTATTTTCATCCTCACCTCATTCTTTCATTTGTTTTACTGCGCCAACTAAACTTATTTTAACTTTAAGCGAATTCAAGAAGATGAGTATTTCCTTTGCTTTCTCCTCATCAAATCTAAAGCTAGAAGCCACTATTTACACTGGTTGATTTGATGCAAGTAAACCATAAACAACTAGCTAATCTGGGGTGGAAATAAGAAACTTAATTCTAAATGTTGAAAATCAAATCTTTAATCATACATGATTAATATTTGGATCAATTAGGCCATTTTCCCTATCTCTTCTTCTAACTAGAATTGCAACCCTTCACCAACTTCTACCACATTCCATAATCAACTTAACCAAAAGTACCACTCACACCTAACAATTTCCTCTCTTTCAATCCCCATAAATCCTCCAATATTTCTCCTACAAACCATCTCACTCCACTACCACCATTTCCTCTCTTTTCCCAATACCAAAAACCCTAATTCAAAAGAACACACACACACACACAAAAAAAAAATGGGTCAAACCCTATTCTCCCTACCACTCCTCCTCCTCCTCCTCTGCACCACCACCACCACCCTAGCCCAAACAACCCCGGCTCCGGTCCCCTCCGGCCCCACCAATATCACCTCAATCCTCGAAAAAGCCGGCCAATACAACACCTTGATCCGCCTCCTCAAAATCACCCAAGTCGGAGATCAGATCAACACACAGCTAAACAACTCGAACCAAGGCTTAACCGTCTTCGCCCCAACAGACAATGCCTTCTCCGGCCTCCCGGCCGGAACCCTAAATTCCCTCTCCGACCAGCAGAAGGTCTCGTTGATCCAATTCCACATCCTCCCTAATTTCCTCACCACCTCCCAATTCCAAACCGTGAGCAACCCCCTCCGCACTCAGGCCGGCGACAGCGCTAGCGGCTCGTTCCCGCTCAACGTCACCACCGCCGGCAACCAGGTCAACATCACCACCGGCGTCAACGAGGCCACGGTGGCGAACACCGTGTACACCGACAGTCAGTTGGCGGTGTATCAAGTCGACAAGGTTCTTCTTCCCCTGAGCATCTTTGGCACGCCGTCTCCAGCGCAGGCGCCGGTGGCGCCTAAGGATACCAAGAAGAAGGCGGCGGCGGACAGCCCGGTGGCTGGCGGAGATTCTCCGGCGGATTCGTCGGACGCGGCGGAGCGCCGTGTGTGTGGAATTCTTGGATTGTTTGTAGCTATGGTGGCGGCGTTCTATTGTTTGTGAGGAGATGCATGAGAAACCGGAAGAGTATTTTCTTCATCATTTTTGTTTCGTTTTATAATTCAATTTGTATCTTCTTCTTTTTTTTTTTTTTTTTTTTTTTTGCTGATTGGTTTTGAAATTGTGGAGATTGTGTGTGTTGATTATTATGGTATTCAGATTTGTATCGATATTTGATCATATTGGTGATAAATATTGTCGATCTTATATCGTATTAAATAGGTGTCGCTTAAAATGATAAATCATCATGTTACAATTAATATTATTGTATATTGTATAAGTAGATAGAGTTATGATTCAATGCCCACGGATGACGTGACAATGCTTTAAATAAGAAAGTTATTTAAATACATACCATAAAAACTAAACCCTACAAAAAAAAATCGAACCCTAAAAGGAAAAATTTAACACGTGGCATTGCCACATAAGCGGTGGGCATGCCCACCGTGGGTAGGGGAGCGGTTCTGTAAGTAGATATGATCGCTATCAATTGCCATGTTTACTGGAACGTGAGATTCTTATGCATACCACTTTTTTGGTATATCAAGTAAGTATTGATTGATATATAATTATCTTTTGATTTTGGTCAATTATGCTTTTATGTGTATATCAACCCAATTATTAATATGATTAAACAACTAATATCCAAAAATATAAGTTCTAATTATCTTTTGATTTTGGTCAATTATGCTTTTATGGGTATATCAACCCAATTATTAATATGATTAAACAACTAATATCCAAAAATATAAGTTCATAGTGGTTATTATTATTATTATTATTATTATTATTATTATTATTATTATTATTATTATTATTTGTGAAAGGAAGTTCATAGTGGTTATTAGTTAACTAAAATGCACTAAAGTTTCTCTCTCACAAAACTAATAAGAGCAGAGAACATTCAATAATTAGGCCCAGGTCCAGGCCCGCTTCCAGAGCGAGCTAGGTTCAATATGGGCCCAATTCACAAACCCTATATATTAATGCATGAGAGACAAATTTCTTTTAGAGCTAAATGTTTTGCCACTTAAAATAGTACTCTTTATGTCCCAAAAACTTTGCCCATATTTACATTTTGTGTCATCTCTCAAATTTTTGCATATTAGATTTTGGACATGGACACGTTATAACAATATAAATAAACAATATAGATAAATATGAAACTCCATCTCCATTATCAATAAATAATGAAATACACTATACTAAAGGTGGGATTCATTCTCCTCTATCAATAATCGATACAAGTCAATTATATTTTTATAAAAAACTCGTTCTAGTTAAATCAGGACAAATGTTTTGGAGACGGATGTACAGTAATATTTAAATTATAGAAATTATAATTCTGGGTCGCTAACGATCCAAATAACCAGGCCCAATTCAACTCTTATTCAATAATTACATCATAAGCAAATTACACATCCGTCCTATTCTAATAGAACTTCTCTTAATAAAATTGGGTCTCTTATAATATTCAAATAGTTCTATTAGAATGTGATGAAAGGACTACTCTCAAATCTATATATATATAATAGCAAAATAAAGGTCGATCAACCACGATTTTTCTTGATTATTTTGCTAAATTCTCATAATTTTGCCAAATTAGTCAATATTTTTCAATTTTATTTTTATTAATGTTATTTTGAAGGAACTATTATTTATATTTTCTAAAATCTATGATCTCACCACACCGATAACCCAAAATCAATCAAATACATATAGTTAGATGGTATAACAGAACGATAAAAAATTTATATTTCATCTCATATTTCAATATATATATATATATATATATATATATATATATATATATATATATATATATAATACGAGATGGATCACAATTTTACATTGCATTATTGTAAATTTTTGTCAATATTTTCTTAGATTCTTATGGCTTTTACTTTACAATTCATTAATTTTATTTAATTTCAACTATCCCACATTGATTATTTATGAAACTCCACCAATATATCTCTAACAGAAACGTTCCCCTACCTACCATGGGCACACTTAATGTATCCACTGCTGATGTGACAGTGTCACGTCTGTAATTTTTTTCTTTTAAGACTTTTTTAGTAGGGTTTAGTTTTTATCTTTATTTATGGTATTGTATTTTCTTAGATTCTTATGGCTTTTACTTTACAATTCATTAATTTTATTTAATTTCAACTATCCCACATTGATTATTTATGAAACTCCACCAATATATCTCTAACAGAAAAGTTCCCCTACCTACCATGGGCACACTTAATGCATCAACTGCTGATGTGGCAGTGTCACGTCTGTAATTTTTTTCTTTTAAGACTTTTTTAGTAAGGTTTAGTTTTTATCTTTATTTATGGTATTGTCACGTCATCCGTGGGCACATTAAGTGTGCACACGGTGGCATTGGAGCATTCCTCATATCTCTGATATTCATTAATGTTTGTATTCGAATCCTTAATTTATAGCGCGGTCTTTAAATTTCAACTAATTGTGTTACAAAAAATTAATTAAACTTCCAGGAATGAATTTAATAAATATTTTATTAAGTAGTTATATTTCATTATAATACTAAGTACGTTTAAGTAAGATAATAACTTTTCTCGGTTTGGGAATGGTTTTTGATAAATGGAACAACTCGAAATAGATAGTAAGCCGAGATAGAGGAGACAAAGAAATTATATAATGCATCTCATGATCCTAACAATTCTATAAAAACTTAAAAGAGAAAATTCATTGATATTCTCTTCAATTTTGATATAGGGTAGGCACGAGCGAATGCGGAAATAAGAGCGACTTGACCATTACAAAAGAATACAACTACTTAAAAAGTATTACCCTCTTAAAAAAAATATAACTATATTGAACAACGGACGACTTGATGATATTCAAAGAAATACAACTACACTGTCTTCTCAATTACCATGTTGAAAAGAAATGAGATGCTTTTAATGCAACTCTCCCTATAAACATTCAGTGATATTCTCTCCAATTTTGATATAGGATAGGGACGAGCGGATGCGGAAATAAGAGCAACTTGACCATTACAAAAGAATACAACTACTCAAAAAGTATTACCCTCTTTAAAATATTTTTCTACTATATCGAACAACGGACGACTTGATGATATTCAAAGAAAGACAACTACAATGTCTTCTCAATTATCATACCGAAAAGAAGCGAGACGCTTTTAATGCAGCTCTCCTTAACTTATTTTTTATGAAATCGAGTAATTGAGAATACAACTATCTTCAACTTATTTTTTTTATATAATCGAATAAAGAACAACTTGAGAAATGTTGTCAATCCTTAATCTAATTTCTATTATAGTGAACAAACGAGCAGTTTGACATGTATCACTAACACACTCACCCGAGCAATGATACCCATCTTCAACCTATTTTTTTTAATATTAAAATGAACAATGGGTGGCGTGATATTCATATTGTATATCTGTAAATATATACTAATCCTATATAATCATTGAGAGATACCGATAAATGAGTATAGAAACATTCTCCTACCCACGGTGGACACGCTTAATGTGCTCACCGCTGATGTGGCAATACCGCGTTGTAAATTTTTACTTATTCAAGTTGTCTTCAATTAAAATTTAAAATATTTCTAAGCTTACATAAAGTACAAGTCGATTTAATTAAATTTTATTCATATGCAACAATTATTCAACAAATGGAATACCTTAAAAAAACCCGCAAAGATAATAATAATAATTACAATGGTTAACTTCAATCCACAAACTCCAAAAAACTTAAATTTTATAGCCCAAATCCGTCCAAATTATTGGGGAATCAAACTAACAACCAGGCCGGACCTATAAGAAGAGTCATGTTAGTTTGAATTTTGATACAACTTTGAGGATCAAATTATTAATATTTAGAAATATTTAAAGTTTTGAAAAGTCTAATTCTATAAGCTTATATGTATGCTGGTGCTAAATCTATTTTTGAGAAAATAATTTCATCGATAGGAAAACTCAAATATGATGGAGTTATCCTTAATTAATATTTAAATGACGGGCTGCTCATTGATTTTTTTTTTTTCTTCATGTTTTTTTCAAATTCATTTTAATTTTATTTTTTCGAATGGATCCTAACAAACTATACTCTCAAAATAAATAATTATATTATTATTTTTCACGAGATGTGAGCCCCGTCGAATTTCGACGGGCACTAAACTAGTGATCTTCGTATAGTTTTATGGAACAAACTTTAAAAGGTCTAGCATTTCGAAAATAAAAAAACACATTTTTATGAGTATCCTTTTTCAATTTTTTTTTTTTTTTTTTTTTTTCGTGAAACGGGTAATTACTAAAACTAAGAATTAATGAACGAAACATTATTGAATTGGATCTTGTATGATTTATTTTATTTCAATTCTTCGTCTCGTATTTTTATTTTGTGCATGTGTTACTTTGGGGGTGGGGGGAGGGGGGTAACCAGCCTCAGAAAGATAACTAGCTAGGTTCCTATATCTCATATTTTTCAAAAACACGCTTACTTCAATTTGATTCATGGTAAAATTTTAAAAATGGTACTAATAAATTGGCAAAAATAACCATTTTGAAAATAAATACCACTCTCGAGGCTAAAATACAATACATATCGATCTTTAATGTATTCTTGTAGTGTCAATTAAAAACTTGAAAAGAAAATTAAATCCCCCCTTCTCCCTAAAATTTACTCACCCACAACACACGCACACATCATACAAAATGCTTTCTCTCTCTCTCCGGCAAAACTCGCCGCCACCAGTCTTTTCTCCGCCGTCACAAACACAGTAAGTTTGGGCTCGTGATTTTATTCACTTTATGTGAGTGAAATCACAAATTGTCCTACTTTTGTAGAGTAATTTAGGAGCACGAAGTTGTGAATTTATATCCATACCGATTTGTGCAGAAGAAAGCAAGAGTAATATAATAATAGTGGCTATTTTTTTATCCAAATAATTATTACTATTATTTATCTTTATTATACCAGTTATTTTGATGGTTGTCCAGTAAATTTGTCATCTATGGACGCTAAATTTTGCACAGATGATGACAAGTACATTATGACCTAAGTGCTCGTTTGGTTCAAGTTGGGTAACGAAAACGGAATGGAATCAAGTCAAGTAAGGGAATGGAAACAATAAGGGTTACTTTTATTGGGTGTTTGGTTCAATAATAGAAAGTGAATCACTTGTGAGGGGGTTCCATTCTCCTTGTTTCCCATCCTTCTTGAGGGGTAACAATGTAATGGATTGGGTTACCCCCAAGTAAGGGAAATAGATAACCTATCACTCAAATCAAACAAAATGTAATGGAATCAATTACTTGATTCCCTTTCCATACCAAAAAAAACTTGAACCAAACATGGGCTAAGTATCAAACCCAAAACCTAATAAAATCTAGACACTAAGGATGTGTTTGGTTGATAGGTTGAAGCAAGATAAGTTTAATAATCTGAGTTAAACTTGTGTTTGGTATCCATGACACATAAACTTGGGAGCCCGTTATTATATCAAAGCCCGACCTTAATTCCCTGTTTTGCTAAGACAATTGATCCGACCAAAATGGTCAGATAACTTATCATGTTTCTAACAGTAAGCGAGATTAGACAGGAAAAGTACATTTTGCCCTTCTATATATAAAAATAATATTTAATAATATTATATAAATAATATACATAAATAATATTTAATGGTAGATATAAATTCCACTTTCCCTTCTATATATGTAAATAATCGATTAAAATATATATATATATATATATATATATATATATATATAATACTTGGGACACACTTGGGTCAGCCGGAGGCACCGTGCGGCCGGGCTAAAACAATGACACTTTTATTCATATAGATTGACAATTTTCTGTATAAAGATTGACACTTTTAAAAATTGTCATTTTATTCGTAAAATAATTATGTTAAAGATTGACACTTTTATTCATATAAATTGGCACTTTTCTGTATAAAGATTGGCACTTTGGGCCCGGCCGCACGGTGCCTCCGGCTGACACAAGTTTTTGTCATAATACTTATATTAAAAAATTAAACTAGATTACAATATACACAAAACAAATTATAAAATACAAAAAAAAAAAAGAAAAAAAAAGATTACTTGGCTTTTTTAGAAAATATTTTTGTCTAAATAAAAAATATAAGGTTATTTTTGTAAATTATCAATTTAATCTTGAGTTTTGTCCATTATACCAAACAATTTAATTTATTTTACTTTTTAATCTTACCTACCAAATACTAATATGGATAACTTATCTTACTTTCTATTCATACAAATAATCTCATGCTTATTAATCCTAACTTTCTACCAAGCACACCATAATATATTTAGATAGATATAAAGGTTCACGACCCTCCCTCGGGCTAATATATACCCATGACACATGCAAATTTAAAGAAATTAATCAAACCCTCCAAAATGCAATAAATAAAATCATTAATAGTAATACCCCATACATCCAGAATTCAAAAAACATGCACAAGATAGCAGTGGACCCAATGAATCACAGGTGACACAGTAACTTTGTGGTCCATCCATATACTAATACTAATAAATAAATATACATACACATGAATATGAATATGATATATGAAGGAAACCCTAGAAAGGAAAAAGGAATTAGTACGTGCACAGTAGAATCAAGGATTTGTGCCTATATATATAAAGGCTACCTTGTGATTGCCACCTCATCTTCTTCTGTCACGTCTCTTCCAACATCTCTGACACTCACAAGATCTCTTCTCTTCTCTTTCTACCTCTTTTTCTCCTTTCTCATTAATTTCACCCCTCTCCTTTTTCCTTTTTCCTTTGTTCTTTTTTTTTTTTTTTTTTTTTTTTATCTCAGTGAATATTTCTGCTGTAACTGCTCATGTCCATGGTCGAAGCGAACTTCGCCAGCTCGTTCTCCTCCATAAACTGCCGGTTGTCGCTCCCTCCCACTCCCAGGAAATCCCGAGTCAAACTGCTGTCGCCGAGCCCGAACCCGGCGGCGGAGGAGGCGGAGGCGGAGGCTCTTGTCGATCCCATCTGAGCTGCTTTCTGCAACAACGCGGTGGCCGACATGAGAGCTGTTCCATTGCTCTGATTCTGATTATGATTCTGATTCTGGTTGTTACTGTAATACAGTGAGGCGATAGCTTCGGACTTGTTCTCTTCCTCCTCTTTCAGTACCCTCGGAGTCTGCATCATCATCGCAGAGGCGGACGACATCGCATTAATGCCTACAAATCTCCCTTCGCTCTGCTCTTCTCCTCTACCGAACCACTGCTGGTTCATCTGCACCAGCTCCGGCAAGCTCGATCCCAGCTGGAAATTGTTTGAATTCGAGCTCCCTACGTTATCCAGCCACACCGGAAGCCTAGGTTTTTGCAAATCCAGATTCAGCTGATGATGACTCCCGCCGCCTAATTCCGCCCTAAACATCCCGGAAAATTGGGGATTTCCGTTTGTTTGAAAACTATTCAACAATTCGTTCCGGAAATTCAAATTCGCAGACGCAACTGGACTGCTAAACCTGGCGCTTTCTTCAGCTAGGGCGTCGCAGAAAGCTCTGTGGGTGATGAAGCTATCCTTCCTGTTCCCGACCATGCATTTAATTTAATTTAATTTAATTTCATTCAAATAAATACACAGGCAATAAATACAGACATGAATTAAATGTACTAGTAATTAATGTATGTACCTGGAGAAGAGGGTGCCGCAGTCGCATTTGTACTCTCGAGTGCCGCAAATCTTGCTGTGGGCTTTCCAGTCGGATTGAACTGCGTATTTCTTGGAGCATTTCTCGCACTTCCACTTCTTCTCCCCGTGTTTCCGGCTGAAGTGCTTCTTTATTCCGGTCAAGTCTCCGAGCGCCCGAGAAGCGTCGTGGTGGACGCAGGTTTTCTCGGGGCAAATGTACACCTTCTTCTTCACTTCTTTGTTGCTTCTCTGCTTGAGCTTCCATGGAAGGTTGTGGCCTCGCCGGTGGAGCTGCAGATTCTGGTCTCGCTGGAACCCCTTGTTGCAGATTTCGCACAGGAATCGGTTGGTCGCCATTAGAGACTTTGGAGAGAGAGCTATCACTTCTGCATCTGGATCTGCATCAAAATAAATATAAATAAATAAAAAAATAACTAATTAATTAGTTAGAGGAAGGAAGGAAGGAAAGAGATGATTGAGAACACTTGCCTGGTGTTCCTGGGAGATTTCTCTTGCGCTTGGATGAATTAGAATTGGGATTAGGGTTTGGATTGAGATTAGGGTTTGGGATGGGATTGAGATTGGGATTGGGATCCTGGATGATGAAGCCTCTCATGGAGGGATGAAGCCCATCTTCGGAAATCATCTTCAGCTACGACTACTAGAGCTAATTACTACTCTATGCAAGAGAGAGAAAGAGATGATGGAGCAGTAGGTAGGGGTGTGTGTGTGTGAGTGGAAAAAACAAGGAAATTTCTTAAAATAGGGGAAGACCTGAAGAAAGAGTAAAGAGAGGAAGGCGAAGAAAGGAAAGAAGAGAAAAGAATAATTAAAATAGGGAGGAGGAGGAGAATAGTAGCTAGGAGTAGAGAAATGGATGAAGAATTAATGGTTGCATGCTTGCTTATTTGAATGTTAGCAGAAAAGAGGCATGGAAGGCAGCAGCAGCTCTACCGGAGAATATTTTCTTTCTTCTTCTCTCTTTCTCTCTCCTTTATCTTACACAGCTGCTCCTTCTGCCTCCTGCTTCTTCTAAAGTCGGTCAGCCATAGACTCGCTCAGATTGGACCACTCTCTCTCTCTCTCCGTCTCTCTCTCTGTATATATATTATATATATAATGTGTGTGTTTAATTTGTTGATTATTATTGAGGGGCTCCGGTTAGTGGTTACCAGAATAATTAGTTTTATTATTTGATGATGCATGTATAAACTATAATGATAAACTGCTAAGATCCAAACATTCCATGGGAAATGAGAAAATTAATATTCTAAACAGGACTTTTTATTTGAATTTCATTATTTTTCAAATAGGGTATATTTGGGAATTGGAGGGTTGGGATCTGTATATTCTTACTGGATAGATATATGAATATTAAAGTGATGATTTTGCTGTCATTATTGTTAGTATGCCTTGAATCCGTAATGTTTGCCGCCACGCAAACGTAGAAGTAGGGCGCACAATCTCTGTAACCTGTAGCCGTCATCTGAATAAAACTGTTCTCTGTTCTTGCCCGTGGCCGTAGCCAACACAACGTTGGTGAACCACGTAAATCTGTGTCACTTTTATGCTTTCTGTTTATTTCAATCTCACAATTACTCTATTCCGTTATAACGATTATTAATGATAAGAGCATCCCCAGGGCATAGTGGTTCGGGGCTCGCCGGCGCCTGCAAGCCCCCTACCGCGCTGGGGAGCCCTAAGGCGAGAGCCAAGGCCCTGAAGAGAGAGCCCCTAGTCGAAACCCATCTGTGACATCATGATTGTTCTTATTATTATTTTAAATCAAATTTTTTGTAAAAAAAATTGAAATATCACATTCAACTGTTGGTGTCAATTTTTTATAAATTAATACCGCCTCATTCTCATTTCTCACACTGATTTCATCATCTTCTTCCTATTTTTCACAATTTCTCTTTCATTTCTTCACATTTTCGCTCCATTTTTTTTTTCCCCCATGGAAAATCAATTCTCAGCTTGGTTTAATCAAAATTCGGCCAATTACGATGGATCAAATTCTACAGATCCAGACAATCAACCCAAAACTCCGGTTTTGAATTCGACGTTGCTGATGGGTTTTGGTGTATATTCATCTTCTTCGGCACCTTTTATGGGATGTTCTCCACAAGGCTTTCAACCTTTTTCTCCGCTAGAGAAATCTAGCTTCGTTGCATTTACAACTCCACCTAGTCGAATGCAGCCCCGAGTTTTTTTGCAGGGGCTCTAGTCTATGAATCTCTCAGGTTCTTTTGAAAGTGTTTCAATCATTTCGGGCATCCGGCGCCATCAAAGCAGAAAGGGAAGACAAAGAGCAGCCCAGCATAAAGGCAAAGCTCAACCCAACGCTTACAGTCTGACAGAATTGAAGCAGCTCATCGTTGTGTGGTCGAGTATTTCGATGGACCCTCGTATTGGTAACAATATAAAAACAAAATAAATTAAAAAAATTAAAATTGAATAAATAAAAAGTAAAAAAAAATAAATCGAATAGAGCTTATGCATTGAGAGCTATGAAGCACGAATATGAATACGAATATGAATACGAATACGATACAATACGCAAATATGTTAATTTTCTAAAAATCAAAATACGAATACGTTAAAAATACGTTTATATTTTTTTAATAATATTTGTATATATTATTAGTAATAATATTATTAGTAGTTTACGACTCTCGAAATTTGGATTCGGTGTCATAATATTAGTAAGAGATTAAGAAGTACGTATATCCATTTTGACTACTGCTACTGGCTACTGCTATTGAATGCATTTTAAATCTCTAATTTCTCAATTCTACTTGTAACTTGTAAGCAATTAATAAGCAGCAATTAATGAGCATTGAATAGCAATTAATGATCCCAAAAGCATTTTAAAATTATCGATATAGAAAGCCCATTATATTTTATTTTTTGTGTAATACGTATTTAATATGTTTTTTAATAAAAAAATAAAAAATATATTAATTAAATAAAAAATACGTTTTTAATAAGTATTTTAGCGTATTTTTAGTGTATTCGTATTAAATACGTTTTTTCTAGAAATACGCCACCCACTAGGCGTATTTGTGCTTCCTAGACTGAGAGTGAATTGGAGAGGGGTTCTCTTCTCTCCACCAAATAGTGGGAGAGAGCCCCTCACGCGGTGGGATACCCTAATTGGAGTAAAAATTTGAACAGTTTCCTGCAAGTTCTTATCTTGCTTATTAAGTGCTCGTTTGGTTCAAGTAGGATAACGGAAAGTGAATGAAATCAAGTCAAGTAAGGGAATGCTAATAATAATTGTTACTTTTATTGAGTGTTTGGTTCAAATATGGAAATGGAGTCACTTGTAAGGAGGTTCTCTTTCTTCTTGTTTTCCCTCCTTTTTGAGGGGTAACGATGTAATGGATTGGATTACCCCCAAGTAAGGAAAAAGGATAATCTATTACTTAAATCAAACAAAAAGTAAGGGAATCAATTAATTATTTCCTTTTTTCTAACCAAAAAAATATGAACCAAACGTGGGCTAATGCATATTCTTGAGGGTATGCTTAATTGTTTTGATAATTCCTTTTCAGCTGACACAAAGCAGATAAATTATATAATTATATTGTGATTTGCTAGTATAACTTTCTGCAGAACATTTATTTCTTATAAATGGTCACATTCTTATATATGGTGCAGTAGGAGAAAAACACATGTTTGTAAGCATTTTTAAATATAGATAGAGATTTTAATTTGTGCAATTGTGATATATGTTCGGCGAAAATGCTTTCAAGACAAGTGAAAGAGTACAAATTATCATCACTACTTAAATTTGCACTTTTTCAAATTAACTTTTTTTCTGAATAAACCACCCTTTTTTAATACATAGAGTTCAATATATATAAATGTATATCGAAACAAACTGCTCTTACAATTATGTTCTGAATGGTAAGAGTTTGTTTCAAAAATTAACCGGATAATAACTGACTTTAGAATTGTAACTAATTAAACTAAAACTGATACCATTATTATTTTGTTTTGATACAATCATTACATTGTACATATTCTCTAAGTTTTGCATGTGTAATCACTTGAACTTATAGTATTATGACTACACTTAATAATTCCGTGTAAAATTTTAATATTTAATTATTATTAATTCATCAAGCTATTTAATTTAACTAAAGAATTAATGGATTGGGGGTGGCGAAAGTCGAAGACTGTAAAAGTGAAATTCAAACTTTGGTAGTCACAAAAAGGTTAGAGAAGCAAAAGTTAAAAAGCTTTACAGCCATGGATTCGGTGAAAATGATTATGCCATTATTATTTTTTGGACCCTTCCTTCTTCTCTGCCTCAAAAATCTTTTTGAAACAGCTACCACTATATTAAAATCCAAAATTCAATTTTCCCCCCTTAAAAAATTAGGGTAAAATTGTGAATAGTACTATTAATATATTAATACGGTGCCGTCCCGTGAAGACTGACGGCAACTGGCTTCAGTGGGAGAGTAGGTGGATGTTGTGGGGACCCACTATACTGTCATTTTCGCCCTAGATAATAAAAAGTAAAAAAGAAATATATTGTCATATTCGTTTCTGCATAGACATAAATGGTAAATTATACGCAGTACAAATCAGATATACCTATGTGCTTTGTTCTACTACATTTAGCCTTAATTAAAAAAAAATATATGAATTGACAACAATTACTTCAGAGAAATACGTACATTATTCTAGTTTTATAAATTCACTTTGTGACGTTTTTAATCTAAACTTAACTCGATACTAATTCTACTATTTATGATTTATAACTGTGGAAAAGTGTAATTTATAGGGTTAAAATCGTTACATGTATAATTCATCTGTTTATATGGTTTTAATTTTATAGTATTAGGTTAGGTGCATGTTAAAATTGTCACAAAATTTGATTTATTTACATTGAAAAAATTTTGGTAAGGCGCGTGTAGAGCCCAAAAAAAAAGTTACACTAAAAAATCATCAAATTATTGTTAATTTTACATTTTATAGCATTAAAGCCCCTACTGCCAAGCAAACAACAAGAAAATTTATATAAATTTCAAGATTTAGAAAAATTAGCCATTACTTGATATTATATTTGGATCCGCCACCGGTTAACATAATCACAAAGTGAATTCATTAAGCTGCCATTTCTTTTTTCATTAATATTTTCATGCGAGTATATATGTAAATGAGAGCATGCATGTGATATGTATTGATGGTGTAGTTCGAAATAATTTCTTCTTAATAGTAGTAGTAAACAATTCTCATGCAACCAGTAAAAAAAAAAATTGAATATGAAATTTACGGTCTCTGAGAATGGACCAAGAAATTTAAAGAACTCTCAAACAAATTCAACCTAATTAAAGATTTGGTCCCCTTTTCCATCAAGATATATAGCTCAGTTGTCCATTTTTATTGGATTCAACCAATTTATGCTGAAATTCTACATAATTTGTTACAATTTTTATCCTAGTTTGAACGGTACAAAAAAAAAAGAATGAGATTTTTTTTTAGATTTGGACAAATTTAAACTCAGTCCATTTTTTATCACTACACAATAAAAGTAGAATTATAAAATGAAGAAAAGTTTTGTTGGGAATTTAATTACCCTTAAAATTGACAGGCTAATGTAAATTGACCTTCCAACAAGAAGTAATGCATGAAATAGATGATGATATGAGGACATGAAATGAACAAATAAAAATAAAAAAAGGTGCATGTTTAGAAAAATTGGGAAAAGATAGGAGGAGTTGATAAGAAAGACAAGAGATGACACTAGACCCACACGTTTCTCCAAAAATTCTTATAAATTCTCTCTTCCTTTCTCTCTCCTCTCCTCGCCTCGCACTCTCTCTCTCTAAAACAAAAAAGAATCTTTCCCTTTAGCAAACCGAGCTTTCATGGGTCCCCCTTCTTGTTCTAAAAGATAGGTGAAAAATGAATAATTTTTCATGGCATTCCTTTCTTTGATATCTGAATATGTCTCGAAAGATATTCTCTTTTTCCTTCTTCATTAATATTGGGGGAAAAAATGAACATTCATTTGGGGTTAGCACTAATTGTTGATATTTAATTTAGAAACTTAATTGTCACATTTTATGTATTGTAATGTATGTTATAGAAACACATGGATTTGCAAACTACATCTATTTCATTTTTTTTTAATTAGAGAAATTCATTGCCGTAAACCTATGTATATATGGTGTCACTTGGGAACTCCTAAATTTTCAAAATTATGAGAAGGAACTCCTAACTTTAATTAATTGAGTTTAATAGCAACATAAGTAAATCATGATAGCTGATGTGCATTATTTTTAGGATAAGAGGTTTACTACCAAATGGTCCTGATAGGATATGGCCCAATAGGCCCAGATCAGCTCGGCCCATTCCTAATTCCCCCGGCCCAATCAAGGATAAAGCCCAGTGGAAGTTAAGAAAGTCAACCAACTGCTCCCAACCACTCCACAGTGCAGACAGGAGCACCCACGACCCCCCAACCACTCCTGAAACACCCGTGACCTCCATTCTCTATAAATAGAATCATTTGTAAAGAAAGAGGCAGGTTGTAATAGCAGCTAGAACACGAAAATATAAAACATTCTCTCCTTCGTGGACGTAGATCTAATCAAAGATCGAACCACGTAAAAACCTCTCGTGTTCTACATTCTCTCTCTCTCGTATAATCACTCTAAAATACACGATCGATCACTGGCGCCGTCTGTGGGAAACGAAAGAATTTTATGAAACCGATCAGCGTATTTCAAGTGAAAACACGATGGTAAGACCAACCCGCTCCGCCACCACCGCCGCTGCCGCCGCTGCTGCCAAGGAAAAACAGAAACGAGCTGACCTCTTTTCCAATCCACCTTACATGCCGGCCAACGAGGAAGAAGGTGACGTTAGTCAAGCTCAGAAAACTGCTTCCCAGATCCAGCGTGACCAACAGCCCATCCGCCGAACTCCTGAAGGCCACCCGGAGGAGGTCCCATCTGGGGGTTCAGCTAGCGACGATGGACCAGATCAAAGTGGCAGCCGACGCGGGAATGCTGAACTCCAACCCGAGCTGGGAGACGTACTGAAAGCGTACCTGAGCATCCATGAGCAGGATTTTCGCAGGTTCGCCGATCAACACCGACAAAGTCAAAGCAAGGAAGACGAAGTCGAACCGTCACAAAGGCCATCCCCAAGTCTTCGGATCGTTGGAGGCAGGGAGGCCGAAGTTCCCCGTAGGCGACAAAACAATCGCCGTGGGAACGGTCGCGCTTCACCTCGGCGCGGTTCAACGTCACCTCGTCAAAACGCCGTTCCTCATTGGCGTGACGAACGGAACGTCTATCAAAGAAGATTCGACGTTGAGCCCGAAGTTCCCCGAAGGCGACAGAGCAATCGCCGCGGGAACGATCACGTTTCACCTCAGCGCGATCCGACGCCACCGCGTCAAAACGCCGTTCCACCTCGGCACGACGAGGAGAACACCTACCAAGGAAGGTTCGCCGTCTACGGTCGAATCTCGACTCCCTTCACTAATAGGATACTCTATACTCCCCTCCCGTCGACGTATAGAGTACCTCCTATCCCGCCTTACAACGGAACCCAAGATCCCAACAACTTTTTATCCCGGTTCCAATACAACATGATGAACCAGGGGTTGGCCGAAGACGTTTACATGTGTAAAGTCTTCCCCGAGCTACTAGTAGACAACGCTAGAAGCTGGTTCGATAGCCTCCCTAATTGCAGCGTAGGATCATATGTCGACCTACTGGACGCCTTTGAACGTCGTTTCTTCCAAAAAGCCGAGGCAAAAATCAGCCCAGCCCAGCTCCTCACCTTAAAGCAAGGGCGGGGAGAAACGATCAGTGATTTTCTGGCCCGTTTTTATAACGAGAGCCTAAAAGTCGATCGTCTCTCCGACGACGTGCTTATCTCGGCATTCCAAAATGGCATCCAGTCCGGGACTCTCTTCAGAGAGCTCGTAAAGGCACGTCCTACGACCTCCAAGCGGCTATGGAAGATCGCCGACACATTCGCCGAAGCGGACGAGGCCGATCGGAAGAAACGGGCTGCAGATCGGCCCGAAAACAACGATAAGAGAAAGAAAGAGGAGCGCACCGACCTTGGGCAAGGCCGCCGAAGTGCCCTCGAAAGGTTACAACGAGGACCCCTCGAGTCCCGATTAGGACCTCGATCCAACCAAGACCGAAGTCAGTATACACCACTGACAAAGTCAAGGGCCGAAATATACGAGCTTCATGCGAACTTGTTCGAGAAGCCGCCGTCCTTATCTCGAGGTGGGTCGAAACGTCGATCCAAGAAGAAATACTGCAAACTCCATAATGACTACGGTCATGAAACTGAAGATTGCAGAGATCTCGCCTCGGACATAGAGCACATGATACGCGACGGTACCCTCAAACTGTACCAAAGTCGCAATCAGAAAGAGGCCCGACCTCAAGGGAAGGGCAAGAGAAAGAAAAATAAGGGAGGCTATAACTGCGCCCCCCAAAATGACAAAAGGCCAAGGCACGACGACGAGGATGAAGACGAAGATCAGCCTCAATATGACGCAGTCATCACGGCCATCACCGGACTGCCCGAAGGCACGACGAGGTCATCATTGAAAGCCGAAGCCCGGAGTCAACAGCGAGAAGAACCCACTCAAAAAAGGTTCAGGAGAGACGAGGTCGTCACCTTTTCTGGTGATGACCCAGTTCCCCATGCGGTACCTTATCAAGATGCCACCATAATCGAGGCGGTGGTGGCCAACAAACTGGTCCACCGCGTATTTGTTGATAGTGGAGCATCGGTGAGTGTGCTCTTTAAAGACTGCTTCGATAAGCTAGATATCGAAGAAGCACGTCTAAAGCCAGCACCCATGCCATTAAAGAACTTCACACAACAAGAGACGATGACGGAAGGCATAATTTCACTGCCCGTGACAGTTGGAAAAAGCCCGTTGTCTACTACGAAGATAATCCACTTCTTCGTCGTAAAAGCCAGCTCCCCCTATAACATCATCTTAGGAAGGGATTGGCTAATATCGACAAAGGCAATCTGCTCGGCCTACCACCTGACGATTAAGATTCCATCTAGAAACGGAGTGATCACGCTTCGGGGAAACCAGCAACAGGCTAAGGAGTGCATGCAGGTCGCACTCCGAGGTGATAGGAATCAACACCCCCAGGCATAGCAACTACAGAAACCCGAAGAGGTGGAGCCGACGTCGTCTCCATCCATCGAGCCGGTAGAAGACGTCGCATTATACGAAGATGACCCTGCCAAGGTCGTCAAAGTAGGGTTCGTCGGCGAAAACGAGCTCCGAAGTCAACTTATCCGGCTACTTCGGGAGTATAGAGATGTCTTCGCCTGGTCGCCGCTTGACATGACCGGGGTGGCACCAAACATCATCACTCATCACCTCAACATCGACCCTGCAATAAAACCAGTTCGGCAGAAACAACGAGCCTTCGCGGCCGAAAGGAGTCGAGTAATTCACAACGAGGTCCGGCAACTGCAAAAGACCGATATTTTATTCGAAGTAAAGTATCCGACCTGGTTGGCCAACCCCGTGATGGTGAAAAAGCAGGGAGGTGGGTGGCGGATGTGCATTGACTACACGGACCTTAATAAGCACTGCCCAAAGGACTGCTACCCCCCTCCCCAACATTGACAAGAAGGTCGAAGCTCTTGTTGGCCACAAGGTATTCAGCTTCTTGGACCTATACAAGGGATACCACCAAGTCCTCATGAATGCCGAAGACGCGCCGAAGACAGCCTTCGTCACGGACTTCGGCATCTATGCATACAAAAAAATGCCCTTCGGACTAAAGAATGCCGGAGCCACATACCAGAGGATGGTCGATAAAATTTTTGAAGCCCACGTCGGTAGCATTGTCGAAGTATATGTAGACGATATAGTCGTAAAGAGCAAGGAGATCGTCACTTGTGTAAACGACCTTAAAGTTGTCTTTGGCCTACTTCGTAAAGTGAACCTAAAATTAAACCCAGAAAAGTGTACTTTTATGGTCCGATCTGGAAAATTTCTAGGGTGTTGGGTTTCACGCGAGGGGTTAAAAGCCAACCCTTCGAAAGTCCGGGCTATCCAAGAAATGCAAGTGCCGAAGTCGATCCACGACGTGCACAAACTGACGGGCTGCCTAGCCGCCCTAAGTCGCTTTCTATCTAAGGCCGCCGAAAAACAACTCCCATTCTTCAAGATACTAAAGAAGGCTCCGAACTTCGAGTGGAACGATGAGCACAGAGGAGCTTTCGATGGTTTGAAGAAGTATCTCGCAAATCTCCCAACCTTATCTGCACCAAAGAAGGACGAGACCCTCTCTTTATACCTCGCCGCTTCGAACGAGGCAATCAGTGCAGTCCTGGTACGAGAAGAAAGACGTCATCAGCTACCCGTCTATTTCATAAGCCGAGCCCTAAAAGGGCCGGAGACGAGATACCAGCCTTTGGAAAAGGTCGCACTTGCGTTGGTGAATGCAGCGAGGAGACTTCGACCATACTTCTATGCACATCAGATACAAGTACTGACCGACCTACCACTTCGACAAGTACTTACAAAGCCAGAAGCGTCTGGGCGAATCGCTAAATGGGCTGTAGAACTCGGCGAGCACACAATTTCCTTTATACCTCGCCAAGCAATCAAAGGACAAGCCCTGGCCGATTTCCTGGTGGAAGCCAAGTTCACGGAAGCACAGCAATCCGTTGAACCTACTGAGGATAAACCAAAGGCCGAGGCACCTAATCCACAACCGCGAGACTGTTGGAAGGTCTACGTGGACGGGGCATCAGGTAACAAAGGAAGCGGAGCCGGGGTTTTACTCATCAGCCCGGAAGGAAAGGAGATCACCCACGCACTCCGGTTCAATTTTCCGACCACAAATAACGAAGTTGAGTACGAAGCTCTAATCGCTGGACTTCGCCTAGCCGAGGCTCTCCAGGTAAGGGCCATTCAAATTCACAGTGATTCCCAAATCATAGTGAATCATATACTGGGTAAATACGAGGCCAAAGGAGAACGAATGAAGAAGTACCTTCATAAGGCCAAGATCCTACAACAAGGCTTCTCGTACTTCGAGTTAGTGCGAATCCCAAGAGGGGATAACGGGCGAGCTGACGCACTAAGCAAGCTCGCGTCATCATCAACAATCTCTCCAGTGGAAGAAGTACAGCTCCGAAGTATCGATGAAGCCGAAGTTAATATAGTAACCGAAGATGGACCGAACTGGATGACTCCACTTCGCAGCTATCTAGAGATAGGCGAACTCCCCACCGATAAGGTTGAGGCTAGAAAGCTCCTGGCCAAGTCCACCAAGTATGTCTTTGAACAGGGAGTGTTGTATAGAAGATCCTACCTCCAACCTCTCCTAAGATGTGCGGGGCCCAACCAAGCAAACTACACACTGCGCGAAGTCCATGAAGGCTCCTGTGGCAGTCACATTGGAGCCCGCGCCCTCTCCAAAAAGGTCATGAGGTGTGGGTACTACTGGCCCACCATGTTCCAAGACGCTACCAACCTCGTCAAAAGATGTCCGAAGTGCCAAATCCATGCGACGGTTCCGAGGTTGCCTCAGACCGAGCTGACCAGCATACAAAGCCCTTGGCCGTTCATGCAGTGGGGAATTGACATCGTCGGCCCATTTGAAAAAGCCCCCGGCCAATTACAATTCCTCATTGTAGCCATCGACTACTTTACGAAGTGGGTCGAAGCCGAACCATTGGCCCGGATCACAAGTAAAAACGCCCTGAACTTCATTTGGAAGAACATAGTTTGTCGTTTTGGCATACCTCACGTCCTCGTATCAGATAATGGAACCCAGTTCACAGACAGGACGTTCAGAGAATGGTGTGACGAACTCCACATCCAGCAAAAGTTCACCTCGGTAGCCCATCCTCAAGCGAATGGCCAAACCGAGGTTACGAACCGAACGATAGTCAAAGGGTTAAAAACCCGGCTCGATAAGGCCAAAAGAGACTGGGCTGCGAACTTATCCCAAGTCCTATGGTCGTACCGAACCACCCCGAGGACATCACACGGCGAAACACCATATAGCTTGGTGTACGGAACCGAGGCGGTGATCCCGGTATAGATCGGTCTGCCGAGCCCCCGAACGCTTAACTTCGCAGCCCAAGACAACGAAGATGGACTTCGAACTAACTTGGACTTGCTAGAAGAGAAACGGGAACAAGCCTACATACAAGAAGCTCGATACAAACAGCAAGTAGCTCGGTATTATAACAGTCGGGTGAAGCATCAGCAGCTCCAAATAGGCGACTTCGTACTCCGGAATAACGAGGTCAGTAAGGCGGAAAAGCTCGGCAAATTAGAAGCCACCTGGGAAGGACCATACCGAGTTCAAGAAGTCCTCGGAAAAGGGTCGTACAAGCTCGCCCACTTATCTGGTGAGCCCATACCCCGTACATGGCACATTACTCACTTGAAGAGGTACTTTGTATAAACAGAGAGCAGTGTCCGAGTCCATTTAGGTCCTAGGAGCCGGGTCGTCTTGGTAAATTCTGTCTTTTTTTAACTCCATTCAATTAATGTTTTTTTTTAGTTTCACTTAAATAATTTGCATACATGGTACACCTCTCTCTCGTTTTATACTAAGTATCTCGATTTTTAAAATCCTGACGAGGATACAAATAAACTCCACGTCGGAGTAACACCTAAACGCGCGTAAGGGGACCACCCCTATCGATAAACTCGACAAATAAGGCTACCTGAAGGCCTCAACTTCGTCTTCGTACGAAGTGGCTACCTGAAGGCCTCAACTTCGTCTTCGGATGAAGTGGCTGCTTAAAAGCCTCAACTTCGTCTTCGGACGAAGTGGCTACCTGAAGGCCTAAACTTCATCTTCGGACGAAGTGGCTACCTAAAAGCCTAAACTTCGTCTTCGGACGAAGTGGCTACTTGAAAGCCTAAACTTCGTCTTCGGACGAAGTGGCTACTTGAAAGCCTAAACTTCGTCTTCGGACGAAGTGGCTACTTGAAAGCCTAAACTTCGTCTTCGGACGAAGTGGCCACTTAAAAGCCTCAACTTCGTCTTCGGACGAAGTGGCTACCTGAAGGCCTAAACTTCGTCTTCGGACGAAGTGGCTACCTAAAAAGCCTAAACTTCGTCTTCGGACGAAGTGGCTACTTGAAAGCCTAAACTTCGTCTTCGGACGAAGTGGCTACTTGAAAGCCTAAACTTCGTCTTCGGACGAAGTGGCCACTTAAAAGCCTCAACTTCGTCTTCGGATGAAGTGGCTACCTGAAGGCCTAAACTTCGTCTTCGGACGAAGTGGCTACCTAAAAGCCTAAACTTCGTCTTCGGACGAAGTGGCTACTTGAAAGCCTAAACTTCGTCTTCGGACGAAGTGGCTACTTGAAAGCCTAAACTTCGTCTTCGGACGAAGTGGCCACTTAAAAGCCTCAACTTCGTCTTCGGACGAAGTGGCTACCTGAAGGCCTAAACTTCGTCTTCGGACGAAGTGGCTACCTAAAAAGCCTAAACTTCGTCTTCGGACGAAGTGGCTACTTGAAAGCCTAAACTTCGTCTTCGGACGAAGTGGCTACTTGAAAGCCTAAACTTCGTCTTCGGACGAAGTGGCCACTTAAAAGCCTCAACTTCGTCTTCGGATGAAGTGGCTACCTGAAGGCCTAAACTTCGTCTTCGGACGAAGTGGCTACCTAAAAGCCTAAACTTCGTCTTCGGACGAAGTGGCTACTTGAAAGCCTAAACTTCGTCTTCGGACGAAGTGGCTACTTGAAAGCCTAAACTTCGTCTTCGGACGAAGTGGCTACTTGAAAGCCTAAACTTCGTCTTCGGACGAAGTGGCCACTTAAAAGCCTCAACTTCGTCTTCGGACGAAGTGGCTACCTGAAGGCCTAAACTTCGTCTTCGGACGAAGTGGCTACCTAAAAGCCTAAACTTCGTCTTCGGACGAAGTGGCTACTTGAAAGCCTAAACTTCGTCTTCGGACGAAGTGGCTACTTGAAAGCCTAAACTTCGTCTTCGGACGAAGTGGCCACTTAAAAGCCTAAACTTCATCATCAGACGAGGTGGCTAACTGAAAGCACAATCTTCGTCGCAAGACGAAGTGACTGAGAAAGCTGGTAAACGCAAATGCAAAAATTTCTGTTTTATTTGAATGGAAATAAATGTACATTGTTACATTAAGAAGGCGAGGAACCCGGAGGCTTTGGCTTACTAAAGCTAAGCCAATCTCTAGCAAAATCCCTGCCGGAGTTGAAGTTCAAAACATCGTCTATACTAAACCTGCCCCGACCGCGTCCAGAAGCCAAACTTCGGCCTCTACCTCGGACATTCTGGCTCGCCCGACCCCGACCCCGACCCCGTCCAGACGCCGATCGCCGCTCTTGACTATAAATTTCTTGAGAATGGCGTGTCACAATCTTCGGGTCCGGGTCAGCAGACCTCGAAGATTCACCTCCCAAAAATTCTCTAGAAGTACAGTCGAGCAACTTCGGATCCGGATCGGAAGAAACTGAAGTCGCAGAACCAGCTTGTAAAGACAGACGCCGCTTCAGCTTCGGAAAGCGATCAAGGACTGTCTCATAAATGCTCGCCACACGAACGAGCTCTTCAAACTCACCTCTAACCTGCCAGGATTCACTCCCATATTCCTCCCTGTAACTTCGGCATCGGGCCTGGAGCTCCTTGACCTTATCGTAAGTCTCGGAAATCGTGGATCCCCCAGCTCGGTGAATTATGGTCTCGTACTCCATATGCTCCTCGACGATCTCTTTGCAAGCCTTGATGTCATCCCGAGCTCGCTGGTACTGGTCTTCGAGCTCCATGTATCTGGCATGCATCTCATCGAGTTTTTCTAAAGAAGCCCGAAGTTTCACCTCGGCCTCGATCTCTATGTTATTAGCCCACTTCTTCCAGTTCGAAACATCGAGCTCAGCCACCTCTACAGCTCGGCGAAGCTCGGATATTTCTTGAACAAGGTGGGAGGCATCATAAAACTCGGGAGCAGACTACAGAACAAATACAAGCAAGGTTCAAAAAGAAATCCTTTTATTTATGTATAGCCGAAAACGGCGAAAGAAACGCCACCCTAACGGTGACGAAGTACAAAACTAAAAAAAAAAAAAAAAAAAAAAGAGAAGAGGGAAAGAAGCCAAAAATCGTGGTGTCAATTCACTACATCACGATTTTCTCCTTCTAGGCCGACCTCTGGTTCCTCGAGGTCGTCGCGAGCTGGTTCCTCGGTGGTCTGTGCAGCCGGGGTCTTCTCAAGGTCGGCAATGACCGTCTCCAGGAGTTCATACCTGTCGGCGGGACATCGCCGAATAGTCCCTTCAGTGAGAAGAACCCTCTGCGCGGCGAGCTGCTCGACCACCAGGATTGAAGAACCGAGCTCCAAGAGCACACTGGCGAAGTCCTGCAGCGTTTCCTCCTCCGTCATGACACCATACCCGTACTTGGTTTTATCAAGCTCGGGGATGTCGGCGGCGATGTTGTCGAGCACTGCAGAGACGATCGGGGTACTCAAGGCACTCGCCAACTGAACGGCCATGTGGGAGAAATGCCTCGACCGGAAGACACGTTCCACCACAGCTCGGAACACGTCCCCCTGTCCAGCCACCACCCCGGCAATCTCGTTGGTCAGCCGGTCCACTTCAGCCTCCAGCTCGGCGTTCCTCTTCTTCGCCTCTTCAGCGGCAGCCAAAGCCACCGCCTCCCTCTCCTGTGCTGCCTGTGCCGCGGCTTCGGCAGCATGGACCCTGGCCATCAGCCGATCCTCCGTAGCCGCAGCTTCGGCAGCCTGTGTTTGTAACTTGGCGACTCCACTCCTAATGAAGCTCGCCAAGCCCTGCAAAACCGCCTCGGCTCCCTAAAACCCGAAAACAAAGGGGAGATTAAAAAAGGTACAATCACTATATATATATGTAATATTCAGTTGTACACTTACTTCAGGGAATCCTTGGCTCGAAGTCGCGCCACTCTCGACGATCGTCACTTCGGCATCCAACGAAGTTACGGCTCCTCGAGGTCGTCGGCCGACCACCTGCAATGGAGAGGAACCACGGACAGGCGCCTCTAGCTGCGAGCTTACGGATACCGACCTTGGAAGGTCGGTCGTCCTCTCTGACGACACCGCCGAAGTCACCCTCTCCACCACGGAAACAGAGGGCTTCTGCCTCTTCCTCTTATTCTTGCCTTGTAAGGCGGCCTGGAAAGCTTGGGCATCCACTACAAAAAAAAATATATATATTGTCAGCAAAAAACGAAAGAAATCACGAAACGCAAGTCAGCGAAGCAGAGCCTCACCCAAGTCCGCGTCAGACACGGAGTTATACGGGCTTAGCCCATGATTCGCAAGCTCGGCCTCGGCATAATTCCTTTCAACGAGGCCGAGGTTCACCAAGCTCGTCTCAAGCTCACCGGTCGGTTTCCCAGTGTCTCAAGGAGCGAACTTACCCTTCATCCAAGGGTATAACGGGACACCTTCACACCGGCAAAAGAAGAACTTCTTTTGCCAGTTCGGCACCTTAGAAGGCGTCCCCAACTTGAACCTATTAATAGGGGAAAGGTAAGCCCACCCCGTCGGACCAAGCTTAGGCCTAAAAAACCTAAGGAACGACTCTACGGTAGGCGTACCACCACGTCGGCTGACCTCGAAGCAAAAGCCGATGATCTGCTTGACAGAGGGTGGCTGCAACTGACCTAACGCCAGTTCAAGCTCTTCTAAGAGCTCGACAAAAAAATGGTTCAAAGGGAACCGTAAACCAAAATGAAGGTAATCTTCATATACAGTAAAAAAACCCACGGGAGGCGAACTACCCCTATCAACATCACGAGGTAAAAGGAGTTCGACTGACTCGGGAAATAAAAAACTGCGGGCCAAACCCTGCATATGAGATACAGACATGGTGGAGGCCACAGCCAGAGACGCGTCAGACCCGACCAACGACGGGAATTCAATTTCCCTAAAATGCCGGCGGGACTAACGCGCGGGTATATACATTCAGCCAAACCTTCGCCGGAAACCCCCTAACCGGCGAAGGCGAAACCCCTACGTTCTCACTATCACTATCTACTTGGGGAAAAGGAGAAGCATCCATTGTGAAGAAAATTACTTACTTGTCACAGATTTTCCGATCAAAAATCACCGGGAACTGGCTAAACGGCGGCGGTTGCAGAATTTTGGGGCTTAGGGTTTTCTCTTGCGCGATATTGAGAATCGATTGAGAAAAATGTTGTTTAGCGTACATAAGAAGCTTTTAAAAGGCAAGGGCACGCCTTTTCAAATCCCGCCTCTTCACCTGCCCCAACTAAAAAGCGACGCGTGTCCTACCTACGCTGACAACAGCAGTCGCACGTCACGCCACGTCTATTCAAGCTCGACCTCGTCAAAACGAGGCGGTATACATTTCGACTTCGTCAAAATCTCATTTCCGACGAAGCAATGAAATTCAAGCTCGACCTCGTCAAAACGAGGCGGTATACATTTCGACTTCGTCAAAACCTCATTTCCGACGAAGCAATGAAATTCAAGCTCGACCTCATCAAAACGAGGCGGTATACATTTCGACTTCGTCAAAATCTCATTTCCGACAAAGCAATGAAATTCAAGCTCGACCTCGTCAAAATGAGGCGGTATACATTTCGACTTCGTCAAGATCTCATTTCCGACGAAGCAAGTACAATTCGACCTCGACCTCGACCAGTTTACACCTCCCCACAATGACCTCGCTGCTCCGGTCTTTTGGAGGGGGATGTGATAGGATATGGCCCAATAGGCCCAGATCAGCTCGGCCCATTCCTAATTCCCCCGGCCCAATCAAGGATAAAGCCCAGTGGAAGTCAAGAAAGTCAACCAACTGCTCCCAACCACTCCACAGTGCAGACAGGAGCACCCACGACCCCCCAACCACTCCTGAAACACCCGTGACCTCCATTCTCTATAAATAGAATCATTTGTAAAGAAAGAGGCAGGTTGTAATAGCAGCTAGAACACGAAAATATAAAACATTCTCTCCTTCGTGGACGTAGATCTAATCAAAGATCGAACCACGTAAAAACCTCTCGTGTTCTACATTCTCTCTCTCTCGTATAATCACTCTAAAATACACGATCGATCAGGTCCAAATCAAACAAATAATTTGCCAACTCCGGAATATATATAAAAATATGGCTAAAGTTTCTTAACAGTCATGAACATTTAAAATAGTACGTATAATATTAAATGAAGTATCAATATTTATATAGCCACTTTATTGATTACAGGAACAATTCAAATAGTAAATATAAATATCGGGATTTATACAATATAATTTTTTAATAGTTACAAAGGCATAGTGAAAATGTAGCACATTAATTCTACTCATATATATACAACAGAAATTACTCTACACGGAAGTGAGACATCTACTCCACAGTATTGTTGTTTTAAGCAAATTAATTAGTTGTATTCTTTTGAAGCAATAGTATTGTTTTACCAATTACTATAAATCTTAGCACAGTCAGATTTATTTGTGAATAATGATGTTCGATTTCCAATTGTAAATAGGTTGAAAATCAAATCAACAAGTAGATTGATCGATCCGTCACGTCGTCTATATTTATATACAGTATTCCATAAAGAAAACAAAAAAAAATAATTTAGAATTTGATAGTTCAGGGTAAAATCTGCGTCGTATAGTAACAAATGATGGCTACACACACTCAAATCTCTCGTCCAAACAAGATAGAACTGATAATTCTGTTAAGCAAAATTTAAAATTCAATGCAAATTTAAATAAAATTGAATATCGAGTATTTAACTGGACGGACAGGACCCTATTGTTTCTATATATATATTCGGGCAACACGCGTCATCGCCTAGTTGGGTTGTACCACACCATAATGTGGGGGCGATTATAGATAAACCAATTGCTAATTATTTGTCATGAAATAATGGGAAAATAATTTATTTGTTTATTTATTTATTTAGTACTCAACCACTTTTGGCTGTAAGCTTTCGGATCTTCTGAATTTGGACGACGACATTGATTCTTTGCCAAGTCTCCTCCCCTCTCTCGACACAATTATTTTCCTCACACACCCCTATAAAATAGAATAGTGCCCTAAACACCTTTCTTTTCAACCCTTGTACTATACTCTAAAGTATTATTCCCCCTTAATAAAGTTTGTTTATCTGAATAGGGTCAATTTCCAATAGATCGAGAGTTCGAGTTTTCAACCATATGCGTTTTGTTGTGTCGAGGTGGACCGAGCCTATTGGGCCAATGAGTTGGATTGAGCTTCTTTTGGTACTTCTAATATTGATGCCTAACTACCACGCAATTAACTTCGAATTTACAACATAATATAAAATAAAATAATATATTTCTTGAGTAATATGCAATTAATTCGGAAAATTGAGTTTTTCCAATTTCTTGCACAAACTTGTATGAATTTACAAGTTGCTTATACAAATTTTAGGTTATGGGCCCCTTTCCTTTCAATGTACTCCTGGACGTGCAAAGCCCACTTTGTGTACATAAACAAAATTTTCATATTTAGCTTTATGGCTTTTATCATATACTCCATCCGTGTTATTCATTTTGACACATTTTATTATGACAAAAACTTGTGTCAGCTGGAGGCACCGTGCGGCCGGACCCAAAGTGTCAATCTTTATACAGAAAAATGTCAATCTATATGAATAAAAGTGTCAATCTTTAACATAATTATTTTACGAATAAAATGACAATTTTTAAAAGTGCCAATTTTTAGACAGAAAAGTGTCAATCTATATGAATAAAAGTGTCATTGTTTTAGCCCGGCCGCACGGTGCCTCCGGCTAACCCAAGTGTGTCCCTTTTATTATTATAATAGACTCGTCCTAAATAAAAAATGTGTCAGAGATGAATGGAACAGAGGAAATATAATTCATATTTCTTGAAAATTTTCAATACTCAGGCTTTCAATCGGGTGATTAATTTGGAAACTTAAAAAAGGTGCTTAAAGTTGAGTTATACTATATAAGTGCATATATAATAATTAAGTTTTTTACGTTCATGACTAATTATGTGCGATCTATTTCTATTGTGCATTTTTTTTTAAAATTTATAGTGACTGCGAATTATTTGTAAAAATTTATATGATGGGGTTTGTTTATTCGATCTACTAAAAGTAATAAGAAAAAATTAGTAAGATGTCATCTACCCTAGCAGAATTTGCTCCAAATCGACTTATTTAATCGTCGCAGCGAGTTTTAAAATTGTTTAGTGCACATTTTTTTTAGTAATCTTTACAAACTTTGAGTTAATTTAAAATGTAACTGAATTTTAATGAGAGAATATTTCCATACTCTCTATATAATTCATCGATCATGATTTAGAGAGAGAGAGAGATAGCTTGGTTTAGTTGTCAAATTTATGTAATACGATAAGCAGTTAAGGGACACGTATATTGAGCCAATAACCTAAATTTAAAAAAAAACAATAAATATATTTCTGGGAAAGTAAATGACAACTTCATTCGATTATAACAAGATTGGGAACAAATACTACCTCCACCCCCCACTATTAGTTTTATTTACTTTTTTAACTTTTCGGGCACGCATTTCCACTGAAACTTAATATGGGTTTTTAAATATAATTTTGAAGTATATTACTACCTTCATCTCAACTAATTAGGGACATTTACTATAGATTCAAGAATCAAGAAAGTGAGAAATATGTGGCTGTAATTAATTCTAAGAAGAGAGAGTTAATTGTAGTCAAATATTCTTTGCCATTTTAGAAAATGTGTCTAATTGTTGAGACGGACCAAAACGGAATACGTGTCTAATTAAATGAGATGGAAGTAGTACCAAGTTTCGGTGGAAACACATACCCGAAAAGTCAAAAATGTAAATGGTACTAATAGTGGGAATGAAGGTAGTAGTATATAGTTACTTGTGTATAGATACAAACTCGTACATACATAGAAGTACTTGAACTGAAAATTTTGTGCATGGGGATTATCAAATTGTACTGTCCAAAGAATTTTCTTTATCCAGCTTCAGCTTATAACTTTTTTGTTTAAAAACTTAGGGCGCATTTGGGTTGCTGAATAAGGATTTTATTTTAAGCTATATTAATCATTATTTACGGTGTAAATTAATTGGTACTCCCTCCGTCCTATTTTAATTATCCTATTTTTTTTTTACATCTCACATAAATTTAAAATACGGGATAATTAATTTGGGACGGATGAAATATATATAATAGCAGTGTGAATATATTATAGCATTATAACTTTATATAAAATGCACTATAGTGATCATATTTTACTTATTTTTTACATCAAATTTACCTCTTTTTTAGAATCATATACCTATATGTATATATATTTGGTTTAGTCCTCTTTGTATCGTTTGGCTATTTGAGGTCTGTGATACATGGATGAGTCTGGTATTATATCGTCTATATATTATGATTAGTTGATGCATTTTTTTTTTCTCATGGTTTTCTGGAAAATCTGGTTGTTCCTTCTAATTTTAGCTGCCATTCAAGGATTATGAATTATTCTATAGTTTTGGTAAAATTCAAAGTTATTTTATTGTATTATGAATAAGCTAGTCAATTCAACCACATGATTTACAATCCACGAATAACATAATCATACTTAATTAATTAAATTGTATTTGTCACATCAGTAGATCCGAAACACTAAAGTGGGGGAACTGTCAATGCCTAAACTCTTCCAAAAAAAATAAAATAATAATAAATTAATTAAATTAAAAATAAATAAATAAATAAATTCAATAATACATATGACTGCTATCTCATTCCACATTTAAACGTATTTACAATTATCATACATATATCTGAATAAAATTATTTCCACCTGCTGGCACCCTAGTAAATTCAAATTTGCAATAACTAAAACTAGGATGAAGCTAGGATGTTTCATCTCCCTAGCTATGTATTCATTCCATATATGCTATATCAAAAATAAAAATAAAAAATACTAATATATTTGTCATACTAAAAAACACAAGTTAGGAGAAGCCTAATATGAAGAAACATAAAAAGTAAAAACCATATGAAGAGACAATAATAGAACAGGTAAGGGTATGGGGTTTAAGGAAATGGCCAAATTTAAGAAAATTAGTGATCCAAATTAAGCCTTCCCTTGGAGTTCGGCAGCATCTAATTCATTTCCACTTGTTTCCATACGCAATACGACGCTTTCACTTCACATCTCCATTAACTTGGGCTTAACCTCGGCAATAACTATGTCACACCCTATCTATCATATTACGCTTTTTTAGTTTCTATCAAATTAATATTTTCAACCAAGACTATCATCAATATTCACTCTTACATCGTATCCCACGAATAATACTATCAATATTCAAAATAATACTAGTATCAAATTAACAATCTTCAATCAGAAAACTGCTTTCATATATAGAAACGATCCATGAAGTTCATATATATTTGAATGGCATGAGGCATTGAAACAACGACGACGAACAGTGCGACAGAAGAGAGGAGAGGAGAGAAAGAGAAGGTCTTCATAAGGACAACAAAAACACAAAACATGAATCCTAGCTATAATTCTTTATCCATTAATATTTTAAGAATATGTCGTCATCTTTGCCAACTCAACTGCCTCCCTCAATATATATAATGTGGAGGGGCACTGTTCTCCAAACTTACTCTCTCTCACTCTCTCTCTCTCTCTGCCAATATATCCCACACACCTCACCTCACTCTTAAGAATATATACAAATATATAAATGGATGAAATTGAAATTCCAACCAGCCAATACCCTCCAGGAATCAGATTTCATCCCTCTGATGAAGAACTCATCTCCTTCTACCTTGAAAGGAAGATGAAGTCTCTGCCTCTGCCACCAAACGTAATCACCGACATCCAACTCTACAGCTACGATCCATGGGATCTTCCTCGTGCGTTTCTCATCTCATCTTTTCTCCTCTCCTCTCCTCTCCTTCATGCACAACTATATACACATTATATCGTATACAAATTAAATATACTATGATCACACTTTTGGTCATCTTGTGATGAAGGAAACACTATGTTCGGAGAGGATGAGTGCTATTTCTTCACTCCCCGAGATAGGAAGTACCCTAATGGGGGGAGGCCGAACAGGGCAGCTGTATCCGGATATTGGAAAGCAACCGGAACGGATCAGCCCATTCGGAGCTCGTTCGGGTCGAGAATGATAGGGGTGAAAAAGGGTCTTGTGTTTTACAAAGGTAAGCCTCCTAGTGGAAACAGGATGGACTGGATCATGACGGAGTACAGGCTCCCCGACACGTCCCGTCCATCGAGGTCCACTGGAGGGTCTATGAGAGTAAGTTATTTTCTCTCTCCTTCTCTCTCTCTCATCAGAGGTTGTTTACTTTGGGTGATATATTAGATTGGACGTATTGGATCGACCCAGTGTAATTTTTTTATATATGAGTTATCACCCAAAGTAAACAGTCTGCTAACAGACCAGATCTCCCTGTCTGTCTCAGCTCGACGATTGGGTCCTGTGCCGTATTCGCCAAAAAGGCAACATGTCAAAGAATGAAATCTGGGACGAGCAGAAAAGCTTGTCCTGCTCGTCCCAGATACGCAGGAACAATCCGGAACATGCTCGAGACATGCTATCGGACTATCTGCAGTCGAATGAATACAACCTGATAGTTTCATTACTAGCTGGGCAGGATCCCACAGCTCTATCTACTCCTACAGCCATACTTCCATGCTACGGAAGCGGCAACGGAAGCAGAGGAACAGATCAAGACATCTATTCAGATTCGACTCAATCAAACGAGCAAATCAGCTATGGCACTGTGCAGCTGCCCTCAGACATTATCGACCAATCAGGACCGTTGGTGTCTACAAGTGATGGAAAATCGTACGGCCAATACATGCCGGAAGGAAACAAGTGCAAACCTAGGGGGTACTCGTTAAATGGCTGCATCAGCTTCCAAGAACTTGATCAAGAAAACTATATGCAGTAACAGCTTTGTCGAGTTGGGATTTTGCCTCTCCTACATTTCTAAATTCAATAAGATGTGGTGAAGCCATCGTTGTGATTGGTTTATTTAACCATGCATATTTGTGTATATGTGTGTTTTTATGTGCGTGTGTGTGTCAAGTTTTCTAAATTCTGAAATTTGTAAGTAGTTCTCTATTTGTATCCTTTCTGTGGTATGATGTTAATAATATTGAAAACTATGTAATCTTATGGATCAACTCTTTTATGTGATCATCATAAATGACAATACTGCTATTATCAATCGCTTTTTCTTGTTAGTATCTGTTACATGGCTTATTATTTCTTTACCCAAAATAGTAGTATAAAGTAACGACTTCATCAACTGCAGAAAGGAGAAAGACAATGATATGAAGTCAAATTGAATAGTTTTGAGAGAGATAGGTAGCTAAAATCCAAAAAACTAGTCAATAAAGACAATGGTCGGAATCAATCTTTTAGTCTTGTGTGAGTTATGGTGGAGTGTGTAAGCAAACTCTGAGCCATTTTTTCTTAAGAAGAAGGATTGATGCATTGTTGAAAGAATAGACATAAACTTGATAAGCTATGGTACTTACAGTTAGGCACATAAAGGGGTTGCATTATGTTCCTCAATCTCAAATCGAGCTAGTTCGAGCAGAAGGTGCCGACAAGATTTATTAGGATAAATATATCATGATGATAATTAACACTCTAAACATACATGTGATGGAGGGAACTCGAGACCTTCAAAACGTGGAATCCCCTGAAGCATTCGGCCCGAAACACAGCATTGGCTAATAATAGGTCAACACACTGCATTGAGTAAAGCAACACTTAATCAGCAAATTTGTTTGTCAAAGAATTTGTGAAATTAGAAAAGGAGAGAGTTGAGGAACAAATGCATCTTAATTTATGGAACTCACTTGTATAAATAGGCTGCAATTCCCAGAAGAATGCAGATTAGGATTATATCGATAAAGAAGTTCCTCGTGGACCTCACCTGCAAAAAAAATCATTCCTGATAAATACACATATTCCTCGGATCAAGAAACATTATAAGCTCCGTAGATACAGGGATTACGTTAGTAAGTGTTTCCTTCAGCCTAACATTAGTATGCCTGAGATCACTTGATGCCTTATCCACCTGAAAGCCACATGAATAACATCAAGTATATTTCTTTTTTTGTAGTTGATATCCATTAGTATACACACACACAGTCCTCTGAGAGCAAATATCCGAACCTTCGTGTCTATTTCATCAATCAAGGGGACCTGCCTATCCAATTCCTGGATACACAAAATTCAAGAATCGAAAAGATATCAGTCCACTTAAACTATAAATGGAGTAGAACTTGAAAATAATTGCTCCGAGTAGACCTCATTCATATCCCTAGCTAAATTCTTTAATGTATCCAAGCCCTCTGATATAACCTGCAGACCTTCATCCTGCATGTAAATTTTTAACGACATGAACAAAATTCCTAAGATGGAGGAAATGTAACAACAATAAATTCGAGTGGAGAGACTACAAGCCTGCTTTATTTTCCGCATTTCATATTCTTGCCTAAACTGACTTGATTCTTGGGATTGTTGAAAGAAATCCTCATCAAGTCTCCCATCTGATGCATACAAGTGATAAGAAAGTTATAAGCAGATGATCAGAGAGATACATACACAAATAAACTGCAGCAAGAATAATTACCAAAGTCAAAGTTTATGTTCTTGTTGGATGATGAAGCAAAAGCCATTCCTTCCGTGGCTGGCCATCTACTGCTTTCTGGTATTGCTTCGATTCTCTCAGGAAGTGTCAGAACTAGCTCGAGACGAGCTTCTTGTTCTTCTTTAGACATACCTTTTACCTGTAAGCAGTGAAGATCATCCTCAAAATACCACCCTAAGCACATAAGTTTAATGCTACTATGCCCTAAGCCATTTCAAGTTAAGTTTTCGTCGTAACCATAAGAAAGAGTTGCAGCATAAGTTTCAATAATGCTATGTGATGTCTTTCAAGTTTCAAGCAAAGGCTCAAGATAAAGCTCTTGGCTTCATCTCTTGTTTTTAGTTTGGTTCTTCTAGGTGTAATCTTGTTAGCTAGTATATTACAATACAATGCTCGAGGAACTTTTTCTTGTTTTCTTCAGGTACAGTTCCTCAATCTGTTAAGAATTTGATATCAAGAAAAGGGAAATCGGAAAAGGAATGAGGTGACATCATGCATTATGTTGCAATCGATTTCATCCCTTACTTTTCTTTTGTCCTCTCGATTATATCCAAATTTTTTTTAAAAAAATGTGAATTTCAACTGTTTGCTATAATGACAAACAGAAAAAGGGCATGAAAAATCAAAACAACCTTCCTCTGAGCAAGTTTCTTCAACTTAGGCACTTCATCCATAAGCCTGGCCTTAATCCGCCTCACCTCGGCATACAACGCCACCACGGTTGCTCTATTCGTCTCAACCGCCGCCACCTTGGATTTCTGGGGACGAACATCGAAGAAATTTTTTAAATCGTGAGCCCTAATTTAGGGAAAAAAAATTTAGAAATAATTCTTGGGCGGACCTTGAGAGCGAGGTCGATTTGGGACTCGAAGGTGGAGTAGAGATGGGCGAAGGCATCGTCGGAGAAGGCATTCTGATCTCGCTGCTTCTCGACGTCATATTTTTCGTATTTTTTGCAGATGGCATCGACCCTGAATAGAATGTCGATCACGCTCATCTTCTTCGAATTTCGATCTGTTTTTCTTTGTTTTTGTTTTTTATGTTGTTATGGAGGCCGATACTAATTTCGTGGGAATGAGAGAGAAATGGCGGTCGGTCTTCTATTCCCGCCATTCTTCCGTTTCTTTTGTGGGGAGTTTGGTGGTGGCGGTGGAGGAGGTCAGAGGTTTACCGTTAATGGCGGTGCGCATCACTGCGCGCCAACAATTAATTTCCTATTTATAGTTCCTCAATTCCATGTTATCCCTTAATTAATTTCGCTTTTTCTTTTTTGGCAGGTTCTCTTTGGGTTTAATTTGCGCTAATTGATGAGTATTTTTTTTTAGGGTAATTGATTAATATTTTAAATACGTTATTTGTACATTTCAAATTGGCTAAAAAAAGTTCATTTTTATTATCATGGGTAAAAGAGTATTTTTATTGTGAAACATGGCTATTTTTATGTATTATCACTTTTTTAGAATTTTCAAGCATTCATCAATTTGTTTTCGAAAATACACTATTAGTTTGAGTGATTTAGTGCTCGTTTGGTTCAAGTTGGGTAACGGAAAGGGAATATAATCAAGTTAAGTAAAGGAATAATAATAATAATGGTTACGTTTATTGAATGTTTGGTTCAATAGTAGAAATAGAGTCACTTGTGAGGGGGTTCCCTTTCTTCTTGTTTCTTCTTCTTCTTGAGGGGTAACAATGTAATGGATTAGGTTAACCCAAATAAGAGAAATAGATAACCTATTACTCAAACCAAACAAAATGTAATGAAATCAATTACTTGATTCTCTTTCCATACAAAAAAAAAAAAAAAATTGAACCAAACATGGACTAAGTAAAAGAAAACAGCCGAAAACACAGACAACTCCTTTGCTTTTTTAATATACTTTTCAATTGGTGTCAACAACGGGCGACTTTACTCAAAATCTAAATGAATATGTCTACTTGAGAAAAATGTTACTCTCATTAATTTATTTCTCAATTACTACAAACAATGAGTAGCTTGACATTCAAAATTTGAATGAATACGATTACCCGAAAAACGCTATCCTCATTAATCTATATATTTTTCAATTATTGTAAGACATCAGACGACATGACATGTAAAACTAAACGAAAAATATTGTACCTCCTTGATAAATTTCATTTTCTAATGTAATTCAATCATAACATGTTTATTTAATAAAGTATGGCACTATTATTTTGAATTAAATAACTATACTATTTTCTCTATACTTAGGGCCGAACCTGTGTGTAGGCCTAAGAGGCCGACGCCTCGGGCCCCAAAATTTCGAGGGCCCATAATTTTTTTTAATAATATTAATGTGCAATTTTTTTTTTTTTATTTTAACTATCTTTTTGATTAAATGCAAATGCGAAAACTTTGACTTGATTTCCTTTTTAACGTAATTTTTCAGTAATTTCGAAAAAATACAACATCTTTGATCTTGATTCAATTTTGACACGAATTTAATTTTTGCTCAATTTCATTATGGAATAGTGCACACAATGCAATGTAAGTTCCGTCCGACAATCCACGCGTGTACTAATAATGTATCTAAAAACGACATTGTGTGAATCAATCATATAAATGGACTTAAATGGATATGTTGTTTAATTAAATATTATTTTCAAATATATTTTTGCACACGTGGATTGTCATGTAAAACTTTCAACATTACGTGTACACCACGTAAGAGTCAATTTTGGAAGAGATCAAATTCGTATCAAAATTGAACAAAGATGAAAGTTGATGTATTTTTCTGAGTTTTTAAAAGATTGTGCTAAAAATGAAAACCTTTGTATGTTTTGTTGCATTTAACCCTAGTTTTATCATATTTTCAATCATTATTTTCCAAGATAAGAATTTTTTTTCCTTATTTCATGCTAATATTTATTATATGTTCTATCATTTTTTTGTATTACGTACTATTCCGTCGGTGGCGACGCCGGGGGGGGGGGGGGTGTGTGTGTGGAGGGGGTCACTCGGCCCCACTGGGATTTTGAAAAATATTAGTATTACTATAGTTGAATCATGAACATTTAGTTTATTCATACCAATTGGCGCAAGGTTCAGTCGTATTACTCAATCTTTATTCATCTGGGTTCGAATCCTCTTGCCCCTTTTTCTTTTTCTTTTAGTGATAATTTCCTTCTTTTTTTTTCCCTTTCTACTACTAATAACCCACCTATATTTTTCTATTTCCTATATTTTTTCTTTTTATTTTTCAATAATATATTAATGTTCCTTTTATTTTTAAATAATTATTTAACTTTTCCTTTCATATTTTTATAATTCTAAAGGGCTCAGGTCATTTGTAATTTTATGTTTTCCTTTCATTTTTTAATAATATGTAAAATATTCAGTGTTCAAACGAGAGCAAAGGGATCATGTCAATACATTTTATTTATTTATTTATTTTTATTTTTCTAATTATATATAATACAATATTTTATTTTAGGCTATAAAAATTTGGACCCTACTGGATGAAAATCCTGGCTTCGCATGTACTCCGTATTATTATTTTTTCTCGTCTCTTAAAGGGCCTATTTTTTCATTTTCGCCTAGGACCTCACAAAGTATAGGACCGGCCCTAGACTATACTTTACTACCTTAAAAATTATAAAATAAAGTGATTTTTGTTGAATTTCGACAGACATTAAAATATTGTTTTTTATTGCCCTTTTTTTTAAAATATTATTCAATACTAATATTTTTTTTTCTAATGAAAGGTCAAAATACTACGCCCTCCGTCTCAAGTATTAAGAACCTTTCTTTTCGGCACGGAACTTAAAACGAGAGTGTTTAGTTATTTAAACATATTTTTAAACTAGAGCATCATAGATGCATAAAAACATATTCATGTTAGATCTTAAAAGAAAGATCGTATCAAGACCTTTAATTTGGTATAAAAATCATAAAAATCGAATAACAAACGAGAAAGTTATGATAGTTTAAACTTTTAGGATTTAAATTATATTGGGATGCGTGATGAGAGGTGAGTGGATGAGATTTAATTAGATAATATTAAGTGTAATAAGAGATTTACTAATTGTACTATTATTAGCTAATTATTTCCCAAAAAAGGAAATGTGTCAGAATACTTGAGACGGCCCAATAAAGAAAGGGTGTCAGAATACTTAAGACGGATGGAGTATTATTTAAAATAAATATTCATAATTATTCTTTTCTTATATATTTGACTTAAAAGTTAAAGAAAAAAAGAAGGGATTTTTGTCGAATTTTGATGGGCGGTACATTAGTTTAACTAAAATTATATGTATATAAACGTAACCTTGGTACCTGCTAGCCGTTTCTATTTCCTCTTTTTCTATCTCCTTCTTTCGCGACAAATTAAATACTACTCTCTTCATTTCATCCAAAAGGCTTCGTTTTTTTTTTTTTTGGCATTTTTGGCACATTTTACCACGCTTCTTGATGATGAGTTTTAAAATAGATTTTTGAAGAATTTTTGTAGTATCCGTAAAAAAGAAATTCTTCCATTTTAAAACTCATTATCAAGAAGCGTGGAAAAGCGTGCAGAATGCCAAAAAGAAATGAAGCCTTTTGGATAAAATAGAGGGCCAAAATTAAAATTACCCAATATTAACACACATATACACAATCTACCCAATCTCAAATTACATCTACAAAAAATACCCATTTTTGGTCAAAACACTATTTCACACCTTGTTGACTTTGTTTAAACATGATAAAATAATAATCAGGCCCACTACACTTCCGTAAATAAAATTAATGCATACCAACTTCATACCTTAATCTGCTACGGGATCTCCTCCGACTGAGGTTTTAAAGACCAAGTCCAACCACCAGGAGCACCTTATGGTTCTCTTGTCGAATTCCTTCCTTAGCTTCTGATCCGCCTCGCCTTCGTCTGACTTATCGATCCGAGCAGCGCTCCAGGAATTGTGATAAGGGCTCAGAACACTGAGCAAGAGACTCACTGCGGGCTAAATTTATTGGTAAACAAAAATTGAAAATACGAAGGTAATGAGCAAAAGCCCGTATTTTTATTGGGAAATTATAAAATATTTATAAGTTTATCTCCTTTTGGGAGGAGACAAACTCTTATAGCTACCTATGGTAGCGGAATGGAAAACACTCATACACTAAAAAACTTGAAACTATTACAAAGCTAATGTTGAAGAAAGCTAAGAAAATGATCGATGATCTTTGCTTCCTTCTCTTGTCTTTATTTATAGAGGGCTGAAGACATTCCTCTTGCTTGAATTATTACATCGGATGCTCTTTTCCACCGATGCCAGCTTGTTTCCCATGTGATGCATGGGTCCTTCTTCCTCCATTATCACCGAAAGTAGCAATAATTGAGGGCGGCTAATGGAGTTTGGGGTCCTCCATTTTGAATTCCACCGAAAGCAGATGGTGGCCTGTCTTTTTCTTGAGTAAAGACTCTCAAGATTCCTTTTCTCTTACACGGTTTAATATAATTTTGAACCGTGAGACATTTCTTTTTTCACGGTTTAATATTGTTTTGAACCGTATTTCTCTTCTCACCCTTGTCGTTTTCTTTTTGGGTGAGATTCCTTTATTGTAAAGTCACATGACTCTACCCTCTTGTGTTGGCCACCTAGTTTTTTCTTGGGGCCCTGGGCATCCTCCCTTTTGGTGGCTCCCTTGATTCTTTCTGTTCTTGGGCACGAGCTCTTCCTGCTCTAGGCATGAACTTCTTGCCAAACTCCAGCTCCTTTTGGCCTGGGCATGCTGGACAGATATGGTTAATCCAGTTCCCATAGTGGGCCATATTACAATACTTGCGATGAGTTTCTTTGCTCGTCACAAGCTTGTTTTCCCAGAGCAGATTCCTCTTTCTTTCGAAAGCCTCTTCTGCAAATCTCGTAGTTTTTCCTGTCATCATATTTAACAGGAATGATCTGTTCACGGAGTTATGAAAGAACTTGAATTGATACTTGACTTGTATCGGTGAGACAGACCCATAAACCCCAAGCCCTGCGGGTTGAGATTTCATCTTCAGTAATCATGGAGACCAGTGGTACTTCTCCACCTGGAACCTGGATGTTACAGCGGCTCCTCTCGTCGGTTCGCCTTAGCCTTATGTAATGAAAGGCTTCGTGGTTCCCCTTGCCAACTGGTTCTGGTGCTGCACTTATAAAGTAAAGCTCCAAAACATCGCCTCGACTGAGCTGGTCATTGTTAGACCATGAATCATATACAGCTTCTTGAATCCACTTGGGTAGATTCTTGATTTCTGTAAACGATGGAGAAACCGTATAAACTGAGGCAAGTGCCCCAAATTCATACCATTCCTTGACTTCTTGTGGATTAACTCCTGGCATCATCCACACTCGGGGGTATTTTCCTGAGACATCAACCAATGTTTTGTTTGGGTTGATTCCTCTTCTTGTCATCAACTTCTCCCAGCTAGCCTGATAAGCCTGCCAATAAGGAGAAACTTGAATAATATTGTCAGTGTTAATCTTAGAGGTGCCTTTCATCGGCCTAAGATTAATCTCTCCCTCCTTAACCCCGGAGGTGCTGGGTTGAAATGATGCCTCAGGATTTGATTCCTGAGTATCATCTTTTCCTTGGGCCGATAGTATTGATACCACCAACTTAGGACTCGTGCTAGAGGTATTTGAATCCTCTGCTACCGTTATAGGGGCCGGTAACCGAATCGCTTCTTTTTCTGGGGTAACTGGAGTCACCCTAGAAGCCCGAAGGAGTGGCTCTTGTATTGCATTCCAGCACTTAGTCTGTGCCAGCCTACAGTCTTGTATTCTGTTTGAGACTTTCGTCTTGTCAACAGATTGTATTTTTCCAGCTTGTTCAGCTTTCAAAACACACTCGTCCCATTCCCTCTGAAGCATCTCAAGGTCTTCCCTGAGATGTCTCATGGCATTGTTGATGGAGCTTACTTCAGTTGGCTCCATCTCTTGTTAAGAAATCTGCAAGAACATTTTCATGAGATTTCACAATGACAATATCAAAAATAAAATATTGACATTCAGCTTGCCATCTAAGTAATCTAGCCTTTTCAGGTTTCGATTCAATCTTGTTTTTTAGGAAAGCTTTAACTTGTGTGTTATCCACTTTCAAAACAAATTTCTTTGCTAAAAGAAAGAGAGACCATTTTTTGAAAGCCTTTCGAACTGCAAAGAATTCTTTCTCGTTAATGTGCCATCGAATGGCCTCATTTTCCTGGAACAAACCACTACAATATCTGCATGGTTCTTCTCCATTGGGAGTGATCTTTGTAAGCACTGCTGCCCACCAATGATCGCTTGCATCCGTGTACAAGACAAGATCGTCTTCATCTTGTGGTATAGAGAGTTTTGGGAGGTTCTTGCAAACCTCCTTTAGATCTCTCATTCCTTTACGATGTTCCTCTGTCCAAATGAATGGAACATCCTTCTTCAGTAACAGACTGAAAACCTTTCTGTATTTTGCAAGATTCTTGATGAATGCTCCTGCAAAATTAACAACTCCTAGAAAGCTTTGAAGTTGTTTCTTCTCCTTTAGATCCTCAGAGAAATTCTTAACCTTTTGGACTATATGGTCCTGTAGAATTATCCCTGATTCATCTATCTCGATTCCCAGAAATTCCATTTTCATGGTTGCAATGACTGCTCTTTTCTGACAGTACTAATCCTGCCTTGTAACAAACATCTGCAAAAATCTCAAGATGTTTGACATGTTCATTTATATCTTTTGATGTTATTAAAATATCATCAATATAAACAAACATAAAAGAGAAGTAATCTTTAAAAAGATTATCCATCTTTCTCTGGAAGATCTGAGGTGCATTAGCTAACCCCATCGGCATCACGTTCCAAACATAATGCCCTTGTGGAGTAGAGAAGGCTGTAAACTTCTTACTACTTTCATCTATGCGAATCTGGTAAAACCCTGACTTGCAATCAAACTTGGAAAAAACCTTAGCATTTCTAATGCAGTTAATAAGGTGTTCTCTACTTGGAATGAAATAACCATCAAACTCTAAAACGTCATTAATCTCTTTATAATTAATAACGAGTCTGGGTTTATTTCTCTTAATCTCACCATGATTTCTTACCAAGAAGCTTGGGCTACTATATGGCGAGTTACCTGGTTCGATTAACTTCATATCAAGGTGTTCCTTGATAATCTCCTTCATGTCCTGTTGATCTCTGAGATTCATCAGGATTGGTCTGAATCTAACAAACTCATTTACCTTATCTGGCTTAGCCTTTAAGGTTGCTCTGAGTTGGTTTTTCTCCCACCATGCCAAAGGATTCTCATTGTAACACCTTACAATCTTCCTTTTGACATCTTCTATTGACACCTGCGTATCATTTTCAATATCTTTAGAAATTAAAGATACCTTTAGGAGTTGAATCTCAGCTTTGTTATCTTCCAACTCGCTGTCTATCAACTCTCCTCTGATCCTGTAGTTCAATAAAGCTTCATTGAACCTTCTCCGATCTTGCATTTTTGGGTTTCGAAGTTGTCCTTCATCACCACGCTTGCTGCGAAAGACTAATGGCATTTGCCTGTTGAATGCCCCTTTTAGCCTTTGAACAATGATTTTGTGATCACATTGGGTTGTGAACACTAATCTTTGTTTCTCATTATCCTGCATATATCTCTTGAACATCTGCAAGAAATTGTTTCCTAACAGGATATCTGCTCCTGTATCATGAAAATAAACTGGTGGAGTTTTAACCTTATACCAAGGCGTCTGGCCTGCTCCTCCAATTAGAACTTCCACCATCTTGACTCCCTTTGTTAGAATCAAGATTTTCTTGGAAAAATCTCTTCCTGCAATCCGAGGTAGATCTTCTTCAACCTCTGTTGGAAAGATCCCTCGTTTTGCCGTGCATATTCCTGCACCAGAATCAATATAAGCAGCAAAGTATTCTGCCTTATATTTCTCGTATAACACTCCAATAGGAATGTATATTGAGAATGGACTAGTCATTAGATCAATATTTTTCTTTCATTGATCGTGACTTCCATTCCTTCTTCTCTTTGTCTCAATGGTTTGAATTTCTCAAGGAAATCCAAACCTAAGAGTAGGATATTCTCCTCTCTTCCTGCTCGCCCTTTGATTTCAACCGTATGTCCTCCAATTTCAATCATTCCTTTGTAATGATGGACTTCTGGTTGCTCGAGATAGTACAAGACGTCGCATGGGAAATTGTTTTCCCATCTTGTAATATCGAATCTGACCATTACACCTCTCCATCCTTCCGGACATTTGATGGTAATCGCCGTCTTCTTGTGACTCAGAGTAGGTAAAAAACTCTGAGACTCTTGACTCTGTTGTATGAGATTTCTTCCCATTAGTTGAGAAGTAATCCTATCTCCTTGGAATGACAATCGTCCTGATTGTATTCTAAGACTTTGATCATGGGTTATTACCATTCTGTCTTGAATTTGCATATCCACATTTCTCAGACGTGGAAACTCAATTCTATCGGGACAAATCGCCGTTGTCACCTTCTTGAAAATATCTGGTACCTCAATGAACTGCTTTCCTAAGAACAACTCAGTATGATGTGAGTTGGAAAGCGCATATGATACCTGATACGTGATGGAATAAGGTCTATTCCCTTCTTCCACCAGCTCTTTCCTCTTGAAGTCCTGATAAAGTGTCAGGGCTCTGCTGAAATTGGTGTCGTTAAGATTGTAAGCAATCTTAGGATATATAATCCCGACCACCTGTCCAGCACATAAATTTCCCGCAATGGTTCCCATTACGGAATCCTTGAGATTTCTGACTCGTTTGTCACAAATCGCAATGTCAATTGGAGAATCCACTCCTGCGAAAAGGGCAGATTTGAGTACTAATTGAATTGCTCCAATATGTATCCAACTCATCTTCTCCGCAATTTCCGGCTTCATCTTTTCAAGATCTTCCCAGATATCGTTTGCTGGAATCAATTGCATCTCCACTTGATTCTCTGTGAGCTCGATTGGGAGCGACATCTCTCGTCTCGTAATACCATATACAATATGGTTCTTCCGAGTCTTAAGACTGAAATTCCTCAGGCATAATCGATATTCCCTGTTGTAAAGCCTTGATACTTCTGTATATTAAGGCTTTTCTTCATGATCTTATCGATCTGGCTTTGTGAAATCATCGTCCGGCTTGAATAGCCAGTTCGATTTTCACTTTTTTGATGATGAACCTCCGGTTCAGTCTGATTCTGAATCGGTTGGTCCATCTTCTTCACTAGTAAGGATTTCCTCCTGTTCATAAATGCTCTCATCTGAGACAATATCCTCAAATTGGTAGACTTGTACGAGATCTTGGAAGTAGATCGCGTCTTCGATGTCTGGGGTTGACTCGAACCTCCTCATCATCTTGTTTTCTGGGCAATTGGTAGAGATATGCCCGCTGCACCGCACGTCCAGCAGTTGCAGTCTTTGAAACTTTCATTGGCTCTGGTGTGAGCTTTTCAGAAAGTTTTCCTTGCTGGTGTTCTCTCCTGAGGTCTGCTTGAGCTTGTACCTCTGGATTGAAACCTGTTTCTTGATGGACCACTTCTCTGTCCATTTTTGTATGATCTAGCCTTTTGTCTAGACCACATCGTTCTTGGTTTCCAAGATCGTCTCTTTTAGAATAGGGCTGATACCTATTCTTCCTGCTTTTCTTGTAACTAGCAGGATCCTCTCCAATGACCGTTGGGAGATCATTGTCTTCACAATTAAGAGGAGTCTCCTTGTTGATCCTTCTTAATTTCTTGATGTTCTTTTGTGATGTGGCTTGTTGACACCACTCCGTCAGTTTGGTGTGCACAAAAGACATTCTTTTCCCCACTCCATCATATTCTCGGGAACGTAGTCTCGGATGAACATTTTTCTCCATGGGTTAGGAAATTTTAAGAAGAAAATCTCCTTTGCGAAGCTATCATCAGTCTTCGATTGATGTTGATAGACTGTGAAAAGCTGCAGGAACTTGTTGAGAGATTTTTGATCTAAGACAGCAAGTCTTAGATTAAGAAGGGCCATTGCATACTTCTTCTTTTTCTCCTTGTCATAGGCTCTGAAATACCCAACTCCCAAGAAATGATTCTTTAGGATGTCAGCCATTTGTTTCACCTTCTTAGTGTGGGACTCGATTTTAAAGCACTCATTTTTTACTTCTGTGCTTTATACTTTCTTCCCACGCGGTCTTTGCAACTCCTGCAAGACTCATTTAGAGGAATTTAAGATATCCCTCGTCACTCATATCAAGAGTTGATCCTGCAACTCTCATTGCTGCTCCCCAGTCATCGATGAATTTCTCTCGATCTTTGAAGTTAACTTCATCGATGTTGAGAGTGACTCCATATGGATGGATGGGCTCCAGTATTGTTTTCTCCGAAGGATTATCATGTTTCCATTTCGTCCTTCGTTTGAAGTTGATTTTGAACTGATCGTCTGCAATACCACCAGTTCTTCGATGATAGGAGGAACCAGCCTCAAAATCGTAATGACTCTGGGGTGGTTGTGTAGCACCGCCTGATGTATCTCCTTCGGTCTTGGCCATCTTGAGATCCACCACCTTCATGTTAGCAAAAGATTCTGCTAACTCTTGTAGATCTTCTAGTCCGATCCTCTCGAGGTTATTCATCTTTTTTACCTCGGATCGTACCAGTAATTATATCCAATCTAGGGTCGCGTTTCTCGCCCTCTTTGACCGGTAGCGTGTATCTTTTTGGTTCGTCCCAAAAGAAACCCCTCTTGGCTCGACTGGAACTTGGGTGTGTCTCCAGTTTCTCTACTCGTCTTTGAATATCCTTTAGAACGTCAAGGATGACATCCTGTTTGCGGGATATTTTGTCCACCTTTTGAGGTACTCCATACAGGCTGTTGCCTGTAATTTTGCACCGTCTTCTAGATTTCCCGTAGATTCATAGAGATTTTAGCCGGATCTGGCGTGATCTCTACAAAATTAGGGCCAATCTTTGGGTCCATCAGGTATGATCTTGATGGGCGATTCTTCTGAGACGTCTTAGTTTCCCCTCAAGATAAACGTTTATCATGAGGCAGTCTAAGAAGTGCTTGCACTCCCTGGTTCGTTCCTGGATTACTCCTGGACTCAGGTTATCTCGAACCGCCTGTTCGAGACGTTCTCGTCTATCTCGCATTCTAGCAAGATCTCTTTCTTTATTCCCCTCCAAAATTAGGAGATAGGAACTGTAACACTCGCAACTCAGACAAAAGTCTGGTTCCATTTTTACTTGGAGTCTCCTCCGTTAGGTAAATAAACTTTTATAATAAATAAATATAATTCCAAATAAACCTAGGGCTTTGATACCATTTTTGAAGCGCGGATCACATCACCAAAAACATGGGATTTTAATCCTCTTTTAAACAAAATAAAACAAAATATGGAAATCAAAGAAATACTTGTCATTAGCAATTCTTTGGTGTGCTCAAAGTAAATGGGTATATTTTGAAGATGTATTTTCAAAGTGGGTATAAAATGTATACATACATTAATAATGGGTATAAATGATTATTAGCACTAAAATGGAGGTAGTACTACTATATAAATTTTGTACTCCGTGGAACAATCCAATAAATATTTATCATTTATTAATTAATATTATACTAATTAATTTAAATTCATTTCTTTTCGTAGTTGGGTTAGGGTTAATCAGTTCTGTGAGAAAACTTGGTATAAATAGGTTACAGTAGTATCTTGTTTCCTTAAGCATAATAATATTTTTCTTTTGCTAGGCGAAACTAGGTGAAGCAAGGGCGTCGGCATGGGTGGCGAAGAGGTTTATTCTGGCGATGAATCAGTTCCCGATAGAATTGAGGTTTAATTGTTGCCGATTTAATTGGTTTTCAACTCAAAACTACTACTATATTAATTAATTTTGTTCGTTGTTAATAGAGATCTTAATTGTTTATATATCAAACTTTTAATTAGGGGAAATTCAAGGCCGCTGTGATATGTTGGATTGTTGGAACAGGCGTTGCTTTCCCATGGAATAGTATGCTAAATATCTCAGATTATTCCTTCGTAGGCTCCCCAGGGCCAGCGGTGAGTATATTTATTTACTGTATTTGATCTTTGTACTATGATTTTTTACTGTCATTATTACAATACGGCATCAATAACACGAATGAAATCTGCATACAAGGCTACTTACCCTAGTTTATCACCCAGTTGCATTGGGAACGATGATGTTACTAGCTTACTACGAGGCAAGATTGAATACATCTAATCGAATAGGTTCTGGATACCATATTTCGGCTATGTGTATATTCCTACTTTTAATGGTAAGTTGCTTGCTTTGTTTATGGTTTGATTATTTTGCTAATTAAATGATTGATTAATTAAGTACTTAATTAAAATTAATTACTTCTATCGTCTGCAGCTGAATATAGCGGCACCCATGGATAGAAATTATAGGGAGTTTTGTGTTTGTGCTGGATTCCTCGGAGCTTCCAATGCTCTAGCTCAAGGAGGGATAGTTGGAGATTTATTTTTGATGGATCCTACATTTTTACAGGTATGTAAACTAAATTAAACTATATATATATGTATATAGGGAAAGGTTCACATGCAAATAAATTCTAGTGTGAGAAGTGCGAATTATGCTTAAAACTATACAAAATCATGCTTACAGCTATACAGAATCATGCTTATGGTGCATTCTGTGCTTATAAGCATAATAAGCATGATTCTGTATAGCTGTAAGCATGATTCTGTATAGTTTTAAGTATAATTCGCACTTCTCACATTAGGACTTAAATCTATATGAACCAAACTCTATATATATGTATATATGTATGCTCACATCTCATGTTTATTATATTTATATTTTATTAATACAATATATAAATAGATTAATAAAGAAGTAGAAGATTAACATGTTTGTGTTTGTGGGTTCAAATAGTCGTTCTTAGCCGGGTTGGCCACATCCGGCACCCTAACTTCTGTGTTGAGACTATTTACGAAAGTGGACAAAACCAATGACGGTCCACGTAATGGTATTTGTAAGTTAATGCTCTCTCTCACTCATACCCATTTAATTTCATACTAATAATAATCAAGACATTGATATGCTTGCATGATAGCTATGCTAACTAGTAAGTAGTAAAAAGTATTTGCTTTTGCATGCATCCAGTTCTATTCCTCTTCATCTCAGGAGTATATATTGCTGTTTGCTTAATTGTATATGACGGGCTGGCGAAAATACCGATTGTGAAGCACTACCGTAAGAAGGCAGCTTTAGAAGGCTCCAGAACAGTCCTAGAAGATCTTCATACTGCAGGGGTCTCTATTACAACAGATGTTCATCATCAAAATGTAGTAACTCATTTCTAATTTTGTATAAATAATTTGCTTAATTAAAAGACAATCAATGTATTAATTATACTACCATATATCTACTATTGCAGGTTAGTGGTGCTCAAGATCCTGATCGGTTAAGCAAGAAAACATTGATATGTCAAAATCTTGATCTTGCCTTCGAGCTCTATTTAATCTATACACTCATCCTTTCTCAAACTCTAACCAACTGAGCTCTAGGTAAGTTACCATAATTAATGACATCACCTCGTTTTCTAACAATTTAATTAATTTATGTTTCATACATATAGGTATGGGGTTGTGCTGATGGCACTCTACAATATTTTTGATCTAATCGGAAGATGTGTAACCCTAGTTGAATCCATGAGATTGGAATCTCGAAAGGGTTTGATGATTTCTTGTTTGTCGCCGTTTGTTGCTCATTCCTTGCTTCTATTTCACGGCTATCTATGGAGGCTGGGGATGGATGATTATGTTGGTCGCGTTTCTTGGACTGACAAACGGCTACCTCACAGTTTCTGCACTCGTAGTTGCTCCCAGGGGATATAGGGTAACTAAGCTTTTTCAAATATATATCGATTCAAGTATTTATACTTGAAATTTATGAATATTAACGCTTTGGTTTTGATCAATAATTTCAGGCACCGGAGCAGAATGCGTTGGGTAATCTACTATTTGTGTTTCTTCTCGGTGGTGCGCTTTCCGGCGCTGTTCTTGACTATTTGTGGCTCATCAAATGATAAATTTGGGAGTCGAAGGTGGGGTACTGGTGGGTGAAGGCATCCTCGGAGAAGGCATTCTGATCTCGCTACTTCTCGACGTCATATTTTTCATATTTTTTTGCAGTTGGAATCGACCCTGAATAGAATGTCGATCACGCTCATCTTCTTCGAATTTCGATCTGTTTTTCTTTGTTTTTGTTTTTTATGTTGTTATGGAGGCCGATACTAATTTCGTGGGAATGAGAGAGAGAAATGGCGGTCGGTCTTCTCTTCCCGCCATTCCTTCCGTTTCTTTTGTGGTGAGTTTGGTGCAGCCCCGGTCCTGAGATTTCAGTGCGAAATTAAAAACGTGGGCCCCTATTCCTAAGAGTATTATGTTCGTTCCATTTAAGATGATACTCCGAATATTTTTTAAATGATGTACGAAGTATAAAATAATAATAAAACGTATCATCTTAGATAGGGCTTATAGTATATATATAATTTAAATAATCCCTACACATAATAAAATCATATATAATATTTATTATATTTTTATTTCAATTTGTTTAGACATGTAAATTTAGAAGTATCATTTTATTTGTAGAGAAATTTTACACTTTCCTTATTGTTCTAAAAAATATTAGAAATCAAAATTGACAATGAGTCAAATCATTAAGAAATTATTCATGTGTGAAAAGATTTACTACTAATTGATTAACTTTAACATTTTAGTATGCTTTTCTAACGAGGAAAGTACTCCATATATAATTGTTGATTCATTATTATTGGGGTTAATTAGCTATAATGTATAAAATATGTGCACACACTCACACAGTGCTCATTATGTACTCTAATTCGTTATTTTTATTTTCCTATTATTAATTGAAAAACCATTGAATGTGATATTCTACAAAGTAAAACTAAACCAAGTGGAATCCATGTGTAGGTGTAGGCATAGTCTAACTTTCTTGGGTCTTTCTATCTTCTTTTTAAATAATTTTGGGCTTTATAATTTTTTATAAGGGCTTCTACATATGTATTAGAATTTTTTTTGGGGCCCCTTTTGGTCCTGGGCCCTAAGGGGCTGCACCCCTGGCCTAGGCCCAGGACCGGGCCTGGTTTGGTGGTGGTGGTGGAGGAGGTCAGAGGTTTACCGTTAATGGCGGTGCGCATCACTGCGCGCCAACAATTAATTTCCTATTTATAGTCCCTCAATTCCATATTATCCCTTAATTAATTTCGCTTTTTCTTTTTCTTTGGCATGTTCTCTTTGGGTTTAATTTGCGCTATACTTGATTAATATCTCAAATACGTTACTTGTGCGTTTCTTATCGGCTAAAAAAGTACATTTTTATTATCATGGCTAAAAAAGTATTTTTATTATGAAACATGGCTATTTTTATGTATTAGTACCACTTTATTAAAATTTCAAGCATTCATCAATGTAACTTTTGTTTTCGAAAATATGCTATTAATTTGAGTGATTTAAAGTAAAAGAAAACAGTCAAAAACACAGACTAGAGTACTGCTCCCTTGCTTTTTATGTTTTCTTGTCGAATGCTACTCAATGTATCCACATGTCACATGTGATGTGGCAATGATATATTTTAAAAATACTCCCTTTATTTTGCGCCGAAAGATATCCTTTTATTATTTTATATATCACATATAAATAAATAAAAAAGCGAAATGGAGGCAGTATATATTATAAGTAGTGTCTAAAATTATGTGTGTATTGGAGATATAAAAATATCTAGTGATGATATATATTAATTATTTTTATAGATTTCAAAAATTAATTAAATCAAATTATTGATTATAAGGCAAAACATGATAATTTAGGAAATTAATCATAAAAATTCGGATTTTTTTTTTATAGTATTATGATAGTATTTTAGATGGTAGTATTATGATAATTTGTTAGATAAAAGAAAAAAAAAAGACAAGGATGAAAAAGAATTGGAAAAACACAACTAAAACTATAACATAATTTCATACAAGTAAAAATAGTTACAAAAAGTTCATCTGACGATGAAGTTAAAAATCCTTCTTACCATAAATAATAATCATGGCTTAATTACAATCTTATGGGCAATAATCGTGCTAAATAACTAATAATTAAAATGAAAAAAAAAAAACAAAAAAAAAACCCAGTCCAGATCTTTTCTGTGAAAGAAATAACTGTCCAAGCCTAATATTTGCATACATATATTTTATCTTGATGAAACCTATCATTGCAGTTCAAATCAGTTCTCCAATGATTCTCCAGCAATATAATGCCTACGCACTGCTTTTCTGTACTCTGAAATTATGTAGAAAATATATAAACCACATTTGCAAAACTATACGAACCAATGAACAAATCGAGCTCAAGAACACGATACAAATCTACGAACCTTCCTTATTCTTCCAAAGTAAGGCAGCAGACGCGTTGAGAGGGCTCTCAGTATTGGGTTCTGCGCATAAAGAACACGAGGCGTAGGACAAAGAGTCTATGCAAAACAAATACTAAAAGCCAAACAAAAGTATATATGGTTGATACCTCCTAGTAGACTCTGAATAGACAAAAGAATTGTTCTACAATCGTATGCTGAAGACCACTTATCCTGGGACGTCAACGAATTCAAGTTACAAATTTGAGACGAAGAACAACACGAGAAATATTTCAGCATTCAAGAATGGCAGTGTGCAAAAAAGGGCAATACCTGAAGAATGTCTAAACAAATATTTCCGAATTGATCCACATTAGGATGGAAGCAAGTTGTCTGGAACTTGACTAGAGGAGGTTTGAAAGGATAATCGAGTGGGAAACGCAGCAAAAGCTTAAAACACAAATCCTCGTACATAGTCCCTTTGCCGCCTTTTATAGTGCCAGTCCACGTAAATATACTCTCTCCTTCAGGGAAGGCAGATACTCCTAGATCTCCACTAGACATCTTTGCACACAATTTTACACTCAGTTTCACCAATTCAATACTAAATGCACCTAAATAATTGTTAGACTTCATTCCTAAAGCAAGAATAACCATTGTTTCAATTCCACCACAGATTGCAAGGTTAATGAAAAAAGTGAATCTGGCATAGCATTTTTAAACTATTTACTGGAGAAAAACCTTAAGTTTTGGGATGTTTCATTGTTGAAAAAATTTATACTCAAGGAAACTAATTTCAACTGGATAAAGAAAGCTCTCTTACTTGTACAGTTCATTAAAAAAAAAAATCAACTACATAATAACAATTACCAACCATTCTGAGTCATGGAACAGAGCATAGCATAGCACATCAATGAAGATTTAGCAAGATAACCAGAAATTAGGACAGATAAAATATGCTAGTAGTATTCGTTAGTAGAGTGTAATTCTTTATTTCTTTTCCTGCTAATACAAACAACTTTTCCATTCCCTTCTCCTTATTAGAGGGATAAAGCTTTTACTTGAAGAGTTGTAGTGAATGATCCAATGAACAAACTCTATTTCTCTCTCAAAAAAAAAAAAAAAAATCAAGAAAGAGAGAATTAATATCATAAATTTTCTTTGATGAAAGCGGAAAAACATACCATGAGAGCCATCAGCTCCTTCTGCAACCTGCAAAACACATCGAAACCTAAATTAAACCCATGATTAAATTGCACCTTATCCCGATTAATTTAATCCAGAATTTCACGAAATTTCCAGAAATCCTCCTCAAAATAACTCCATAATAATAAAAATAAGAAGAAAAAGTAAACCTTTGGGTAACGGAATTGGTATGAAGATGATTGGGAGAAGAGTTGAGTCGGTTGGAGGGCGGCGATTGGGGTTGGGATTGAGCATCGCCTTCATCTCTATCCTCCATCAATTATACTGTATATTTCACCTTGCACTTACAAATTAAATGGGCTTCGCTTTGATTTATCAGCTTTTCTTTCTTCTTGCCCTCCCAATCCCAAAGCAATAATCAACAAATTATGGAGATAGGTAGAAAGAGATAGGAGAGAGAAAGTGTGTGTTGTGTGAATATATGATACACAGATACTTGATAGATTTGGCATATTTTAGAAATGTGTCACATTTGATGGAGAATTTCTGCACGAGTGTTCGAGAATGGGTCACATCACTAGTGACTAGTACAATTTACCAAAACATTTTATTAGAATTACATTCGAAGCATTTGAATACTAATTTGTAGCCTATATGTATATTTTTACTATGAAAATAATCAAACCCCCGTTTTTTTTTTTTTTTTTTTTGAAAGGATCAAGCCCCATATTAAGAAACTAAAATACTGTATTTGTATTGAAACTCATTCCTTTAGCAATTGGCAATTATATTCTTAACTGTAGGTAGGTTGTAGCTATGATAAAAATTGATAAGAGAGCACAATCAATCCATATCGAGTATCAAAGTAAAGCTACTATATACTCCGTAGTATATATTATGATAAAATCCCCACAGGCCACAGTACAGTCGACATGTTATTATATTGGAAACTGCATCTTCCACTAAAGATTATTCAACTACACACCCCCACACTTCTACACAAAACCAACGGAAGGACACGTGTCGCAACACCAGCCCTCGATCCGAAGCAGCGGATCAGGATCCGGTTTTGAAGCGGTAGAACTTGCCGATGACGTGGAGGGCGGTGACGAACCCGATGAAGCAGAGGCTCATGATCAGAACCACGGTGGGCCCGATCTTCAGCCCCGGCGAGTCATCGGTGTAGAACCGGAGCATGTTTCCACCACCGCCACCGCTGCCGCCGTTGACACCGGAGGAGCTGGATCCACCGCCGCCCGCCCTCCGACGGCGCATCCCGGCGGTGGCGGCGGCGGAGCCACGCGGGGCCATGGTGCCGGGGCGGGAGGTGGTGGAGGAGGCGGAGGAGGTAGTTTGCGACTGGGAGGAGCCTCGCGCCATGGCTGATTTGATTAAAAGGTTGCTAGGTAGAGATGAGTTTTAACTGTTTCGGTGGAAGTACAAGAGTGGGGATCTCGAGGTTTCCTTATTTTATAAAAAAGGCTTAAGAAATGTTAAAAACGAAATTCGCAAAAACACAATAAAATTGCAAAATTAAGTACTTATTCATCAAATTTTCAGTTATACCTAAACCTATCTATTTAAATGCATGTAAATGTTTAAATATAAATATAATATTATTGTTATCTACGTCAATGCACGCAAAGTATTTTGGTCTAAAAGCTGTTAACTGTATACAAACATAATTCAGCCATAAATGAATTCGATCATAATCAATAGTGCAGTTTAATTTGTATACCCAATTGCCACGAAACAGTGAAATTCATTTGGTTCGAGAAAGAATAAATTATTGAAAATTTAATAAAGTATAATATCCACTAATTACTTTAGAACTCGCTTGAAGTTGATTGAATATTTTTAAATGATGATCGTCTCGGGCGAAAATGTGAAGTCTATGTTGACAATAATTAGCAGCTTAATTAACGATTAGGATTTGACATAATGACTTCAATATCTGTGTGGAAAAATATGGTGTTTTATTGAATTCTTAGGTCTAAGAAAATTTATTTTCATCGAAGAAAGAAAAACAGTGAATCATTAGCCGCCTCTACACGTCCCACATCGAGTAATAAAAGAAACCTGTATACCAAAGATCCATATAAAATCCGAGGCCCATGCTCTCTAAAGCTCATACCTTTCTCGGCCTTTGGCTAAGATCAAGTGTAGTATCTGTTCTTATCATTTTAATATCTGATATTTGGGCCATTGGCCCACATGATATCAATCTAATTTTTGAGGGGAGGCGTCGCCCAAGCGTTGCACTACAGCTTTGGCCTGGCGCACCCCACCAAATCCAGTACAATTTTCTTTTTCTTTTGTTTTTGAAACTAAAGAAAATATATTAATCGCTCCAACATCACGACGAATAAATTTGGTATGTTCAGTTATCCAGATATTTTATAAAGTGCAATATTCTTGTAGTTTAGATGCATAAAAATCAAGTTATGTGGTAAGTCCATTGTACACTGAATGTTGGTGACTCAAGTATACTTCTGAGATAAAAGAATTGGGAAGCACCCTTAGCCTCTCTATATCTAGTGGACCTTTATATAATCAAGTGCAGAGGTCAAGCCTCATCGTTAGATGAAATATAACAGGTATTCTGTTATTTGTTTTCTGAAATTGTTATATATTTTATGTAGAACAAGGCAGACAAGGTATACAGGAGACTTGTTCGTCTGAAGTCCAAGAAACCTACTCGATGAAATTCCGACAGAGGAGGTTGTTTTGGAATTTTCGGGCAAAAATATGAACGTTAGATCATTATGAGAAGAAACTAGAGGACATGGAGGGTAATATGAAGGCAGAACAATCATCTGTTGCTGGAAAGGTGAAGATCAATAACTGTTGTCATTGGTTTAGAATTGAATCTCTTATTTCTGGATAAACTATATTAACTAATTCCTTTGGAGGCCAAAGAGAATTGAGATTGAATGTGGTATGTTCAGTTATCCAGATAAAGTAGAGTTGGTGGAGTTTGTATATATTTGTTGAAGAGTGCGCTTAATTGGAGTTTCTTTGGTGAGTAAGAGTTTGTTAATATATATATACATATATATATGTACAGTACATGTATATCTGTGTGGAATTGAAGAGGACAAAGTTTTCATTCAATTCACTATGCTTGTTCTCATCTATGATATTTTGCGCATGCAATTTTGTTTTCATCTCATAAATGTATTCGATTAAATTAAATACTGTGAAATGAACATGTACATTAGTGCATTGCTTGTTTGCCATCACTAATATTATAGTATTACTTTTTTTGGCATAATAATAATAATAATAATAATAATAATAATAATAATAATAATAATAATAATAATAATAATAATAATAATAATAAAGTTGTTCATCAACTTAACTTATTATAAATTCTAGTAAATTTTGAGAAATTTAGACGAAAAAAAATGGGACTAATATAAAGGGACGGAGAGAGTATTAATAGTTAGCTGCTATATTATCCACGCCGGATCGGAGAAGAAAGCCACAATCGGATTATGCGTTATGATCGACCCATTTCGTCGGATTTTACTCCAACAGCACAAAATTGACATCACGACGAATATGTTTTAGTTTGAACAAACTACTTGACTCCAACATCAATTTACAGCTATGTACTACAGCTCCAAATTCAGAGAAATCACAAGAATTAGAAAGAATGACATCACAAACTATCTTACTATCCGAATGAATGACCACTCTCTCTAGATTCATTTGTTTGATCCCTGATAAAGCTTCAAAGATGCCCATAGCTTCCCCTTCATCAACACGAAAGCAGCCTATGAGACGATGAACCCTCGCTGCAACAAACTTTCCCAAATAATCTCGAATAATGATACCCAAGCCTGTACAATTTAGTTCTGGGAAAAACACAGCATCAACATCACACCTAAACCATCCCATTTGAAGGTTATGCCAACCTTTACAAGTATTACGATTCAAACTTACAGTAGGTTTGGAAATCGTACCTTCTTGTGCCAACTTCCAATCAAATCGAGCATTATGAGCATGAATAGGAGATCTGCTCGAATTAGGTTGAATAGATTTCCAAATGGCTGCATTGCGATCCTTCCAGATTTGCCATAGCATCATGGCAATTTCATCTCTAATCTTCTCATCTTTATGCGACAACATAGTAAAAATGAATTCCTTCGCAGATTCACTCTTTTCCATCACAACTTGAAACCACCTTCCAACACCCATAGCCTGCCAACACCCCTCTGCAAAAGGGCAAGCAACAAAAGTATGCCATTCATTTTTCAAACTCATATTGCAAATCCCACATTCTCCTCCAATCGACATACCTTTACACATAAGATTAAATTTCGTAGGCAAATTTCTGTGAGCGGCACGCTAAAGGAAAACTTTCACCTTTGGAGGAACATGAAGTTTCCACAACAATTTCCAATCACATTCGACTGCGTAAGTGTTGTCAATGGTAAGAGAGCAACCCAAAGCATAAGCCGATTTAACCGAATAGATTCTTTTTCTTGAAAAATGCCAAATTAACTTATCAGACGTACCTGTTGGGCTAATAGGAATATCCAAAATATCTTTAGCATCTTCTTCTATGAACAAAGTCTGAACAAGATCTGAATCCCAGGAACGAGTATAAGGAATGAAAAGATCATTGACTCTCATTTGCATAAGATCATGACTAGGAATTGTAGTAGGATAGAACCTACTATCACGTCAAATCCACGGGTCAGTCCAAACCTTTATATCTTCACCATCTCCAATCTTCCATCTACTCCCTTGCTTAATCAAATCTTGAGACACGCAAATGCTCCTTCAAGTAAAACTTGGACTATGTCCACATGTAGCAGTATGAAAATTTCCTCTTGGATATTTAGCCTTGAGAACACGACAAACCAGAGCATTTGGATCAACAATTAGACGCTAACCAAGTTTCCCAAGCATAGCAATATTAAATAATTGAAGATTGCGAAAACCTATTCCTCCAATATCTTTCCTTACACAGAGTCTATCCCATTTCATCCAAATGATGCCACGACTACCATCACCCTTATTACCCCACAAGAATGACTTCATCATTCTTTCAAGTTCATCAATTAAACTCACAGGTAATAAAAAGCAACTCATGTAGTAAGCCGGGATGGCCTATGCCGCCGATTTAATCATAATCTCCTTACCTGCTTTTGAGAGATGCTTTCCACTCCAACCTTGGAGCATGCTCCACATTCTATCTCTAAGAAAACCAAAAATATGTCTTTTATTTCGACCAATCAATGAGGGAAGACCAAGATATCTACCCGTATTCAAAGCCTCAAAAACTCCAAGAATACCGGAAAGCTCATCAGAAGTTGCTACTTCCATATTTTTGCTGAACATTATGCCCGATTTCTGGAAATTAATAGCTTGTCCAAACGCCTTTTCATACAAAATAAGAATATCTTTAAGCTTTTGACATTCCCTCACAGTAGCTCTACAAAAGAAAAGACAGTCATCTGCAAACATGATATGTGATATAGCTGGAGCAGATCGACTAACTTTTAGACCATGAATAGTGCCACGACTACTTTCAAAATTGAGAAGAGCTAATAAACCCAGTACAATTTTCAATGCTCATAACTTGCTCCGCATATAATAATTTATGCAAGATGATAATGTTTTGCCAAATGAACTATTCCTTTTATAATTTTTTTCCTTTTACAAATATACACGTTTCATGCCTAATGCTATTATATTAAACTATTATGCATTTCTAATGATCTGTAGGTCCCGATAAATAGATATTGGTGTATGGGGGGGGAATACACCAATTAGCCAACAATTTTGATTTTTCAAAACAATTTAATCTTACTGAGTCGTCACTACAGTATATCAGAGCAGTTTAGTTTTTCCAGCTCAATCAGTAAACTGTTGAGCTTGCAAAACTAACCTGCGTGCGGAAGTTTGGTGGAAAGGTTAGCTAACAGTTTTCAAGACAGTTTTCAAACAGTTTTCAAAGGAAACTTTAGTTCAGACAAGTGTTCATGCAAGACAGGTTACAGTGGTGCAGGTTGTGAACATGCAAACTGTGTAAATGAATAAGTAAATAACAAGAGAGACACTAGGAGTTTTTATCGTGGTTCGGAGTAAACAGCTCCTACGTCCACGCCAGATTCCGTCGAATCTGTAATCCCTTAACTTGAGATTTTTCGCTCCTTTTAATACTAGTGGAGGTCCAGTCCAAATTTAGTTTTTTTCTTAGACTGAATCTAGCACGATTCTTGAGTCGTATCTCTTCTTACTTACATATAAACTATCATACAATCTTACTAACACTAAATGACTAGTGCTACTATCCAAACTAGAAAGCTGTGAATAGTTATCGTCGTAAGGAATACAACTCAATCAACTACACTAGTTTTTCAACTTTGATGGTAGTGAGAGTGTGTGATGTGTTCTAGTAAGACATATTCCAGAAAGATTAGAAATCTACAATGATCAACACTTGGGAAAGCTCTAGTAATTTTGAGTGTTGATTGAATGAATTTCAGCTTGAGATTTCTGCAGAGTTTTGGCTTGTATATTGAGTTTCCCGTACTTCAATCTGGAATGAGTTGAGGTATTTATAGAGAAGCATTTAAAATAGAGCCGTTGGAAGTGTGTCAGGATTTGCAGTACAATATACTGACACAATTCTTGTCGTTGGGTGAGAACAGGTTTCTCAACCACAGCTCAGGTTGATCTTCACAGGTCGAGCTTCCTATATCTCGAACTGTCTTCAGTCTTCTGTAACCTTCGTGTGAGATCTTCTGGCATGGTAAGAGCAGGTTACATAGACAGTTTACTTAATGGAACAGTATGACAGATTGGGTGGTTTAGGTACCAGGTTGCACTTGCAACCTTGACCTTTACATGAGCAACCTGTCCGAGTAAAGCTTGACTGATCCAAACACGGAGACCAGCCTATTCCACTTAAAACCTATATCTAAGTGTGGTTTCTAATAGCATTATCAAAACTTAGTTTTAAAGGGTTCCCAACATGATCTAATTTGTGGTATTGATGAAGTACAATAAAATACGATAAAAAATAATAATAATAATAATAAATAAATTATATAGCAAATCAATTGAAAATCTCACCACAAAAAAAATAAAAATAAAAATAAAAAATAAAAAAATTGGATCATGGGGGTACTTCGCATCCCATTTTTGTCCAACTTTACAATTTTGGAACGTTAATGGAATACCCAATTCCCATACTCATTAAGTGCTCGTTTGGTTCAAGTTGGGTAACGGAAATGGAATGAAATCAAGTCAAGTAAGGGAATGGAAACAATAAGGGTTACTTTTATTGAGTGTTTGGTTCAATAGTAGAAAGAGAGTCACTTATGAGGGAGTTTCATTTCTCCTTGTTTCCTCTCCTTCTTGAGGGGTAACAATGTAATGGATTGGTTTATCCCCAAGTAAGGGAAATGAATAGCCTCTTACTCAAACCAAACAAAATGTAATGGAATTAATTACTTGATTCCCTTTCCATACCCAATAAAACTTGAACCAAACATGGGCAAATCTTTATTAATACTCTCTCTCTTTTATTAAATGAAAAGTCATTCGGCGGCGCACCAACATCAATCTCGTGTTGCTCAGTACCAGGCAGCGGCGCCACCTAGGAGGTGCCGCCCATCTCACGGCAGTGCTCCTCCTCGTGCCCTGTGGTATCTATCTCGATGTGGTGGTGGAAGCGAGGTGGCGACGGAGACGGCGATGGTGAGCCCTCATTGTCCATGTGCTCTGCATAGTAGTTAGGGTTTGTCGGGGATACTTGGGGGCTATCGATCTCGCTCCGGTAATGGCGGAGGAGGTGGACCGGCGACATCCCATGCGATGGCGTGACTGAGGCCGGAGTGGCGGCGGCGGAGTGCTTACTTTGCTTGACGTGTTTCTTGGCGGAGTGGTGCCAGTTTCTTAAGGCCATCGCTACTTTGTCGTTGAATATAGTTGGCTTCATGCTTGATCCCATCTGTTGGGTTTTTTCATATTAATATTTTTCTGTTTAGTCGAACGAAATTTCTTAAAATTAAAAAATTCTTTATATTATCTCAACTCTTTTTTTTTCCTCTCTCTACTTAATTATTATACCTGAGTGACAAGGGCGTAAAGAGGGAGAATGACATAGCTACAAAGGATCTGTATGAGAATCCTGGTGAAATAGGAAAAATATTATTAATATTGCATGTCATGATAGCTTGTATCCATAAATTGATCATTTACTTACATGTTAAGTTTCAATTAATGCAAAAATTATTGTAATTACACATGTCAAATTGTTCCTGCCATCAAGGAAAAGTGGACATATCCTCTTTAAGCAAGAATATCTCTATACAACAAGACAAGACAATGCTAGGCCCCACATATGCAACACAAATGAAGAGTTTCAAGCTTGTAGCAAATGTAGATGGCTTTCACATTGAGTTGATTCGACAACCACTAAATAGTCCAAATTGTAATGCTCTAGACTTGGGGTTTTTTCACAGCTATTCAAGCATTACAACAAAGGAAGAAGTGCAAGACTGCAAATGAACTCATACAAGCAGTGAAGAACAATTTCAATGAGATAGAACCAATGACCTTGAACAAGGTTTTCCTATCATTACAGATGGTTTTCACAAAAATTATGAAGGTGAATGGTCAAAACAACTTCAACCAGCCATACATGAGGAAGAATGCTCTACTTAGGCAGGGTGTGTTGCCTACTACTTGGAGGTTCCAAAACACTTAGTAAGGAAAAGCATTGATCACTCAATCATAGAGGACTTTGCAGAAGGTATTGAAGAACTAATGGCAGAATTGGGAATCATACCTCCACAAAATGGGGAAGATGTTCTGGATTTAAACATTTGACAAGATTTAGAAGAAGGTTTTTTGTTTAGTAGAAGAAAACAATTGGGATTTTTGTGCAGAAGAAGAACTGAATTGGTTTTTGTGCAATTTAACATGTCTTTACTTTTGGTTAGAACATGTCTTTAGTTTTGGTAGAACTAAACAGATTTGAACTACTATTATTAGTTTTTGTGCAGATTTACTTTTGAGCAGGAATTTAAGGCTTGTGCAGTGCATCATTTGGCCATATTTTTCCATCAGAAAAAATGTTTAATTTTCATCAAGAGTGTATGGTGAACCCAAACTTGAACACACCCATAGACTTATTGAAACCACTTCAATAGAGACATCTATATTTCACTAAACAAAAAGTGATTCATAAATATAGATTTCTTCATGGAGAGGTGAATAAAATTATCATCATCGCAGTCTATACCCATCTTCCCACAATAATCCAACAAACATCCCACCAATTCACAGTAAATTGATCACCAAATCACAGTAACCATCATCCAACACCAAGACAGAACATAAACCAATTCACTAAACCAATTCACAGTAACCATCATGAATAAAGATTGTCATAAGATTAAAATCTCATGAAGGAGCACATATGCCACAAAAAATTAGCACCCATGTACGAAGGCAACAAATTAAAAAAACCAAAAAAAAAGAAGAAAAAAGCAAAGAAGTCACCAAATTAAAAGCTTCCCAATTCATAACTCCATCAAGGCCTCTCAAACCCCGCCGTCATCAGATTTTCTGGGCCACCTCACCATCTTCAATCCAGGCCTCCTTACCACCTTCAATCTGGGCTCTGTCCTCCGAGCATGCGCCGTGGGAGCTCCCGGCTGCAACAACCCCTACGGCAGAGGGCTCATCGAGGTAGAAATAGGAAGGGAGACGGCGGTAAAAATGAAATTCGTAAAAACACTATACATGAGTTATAAAATTGCAAAATTAATTACATGATATACTCATCAATATAATGTATGTAAATGTTTAAATATAAATATAATATATTATTGTTATCTACGTCAATGCACGCAAAGTATTTTGGTCTAAAAGATGTTAACTGTATTCAGCCACAAATGAATTCAATCATAATCAATAGTGCAGTTTAAATTGTAATCCCATTTGCCACGAGACAGTGGAATTCATTTGGTTCGAGAAAGAATAAATTATTGAAATTTAATAAAATATAATATCCACTAAAACTTTATAATTACCTTAGAACTCGCTTGAAGTCCATGTTGACAATAATTAGCATGTTAATTAACGATTAGGAGGGAGTAGGGACATAATGACTACGTAGTATAATATTTATGTGGAAATATATGGTGTTTTATTGAATTTTTAGTTCTGAAAAACTTTATTTTCATCGAAGAAAGAAAAACACTGAATCATTAGCCGCCTCTACACGTCCCACATCGAGTAATAAAAGAAACCTGTATGCAAAGTATCCATATAAAATCCGACGCCCATACACCCTAAAGATCATACCTTTCTCGGCCTTTTGGCTAAAATGAAGTGTAGTATCTGTTCAGGTCAGTTTAATATCTTATATGTGGGCCATCGGCCCACAGGATATTAATCTAGTAATTTTATTGAGGGTGAGGTCCCATTAAGGTAGCTTGCTGCCTGGGTCTTCGCTTGTCGCCCAAGCGTTGCACTGTAGCTTTGGCCTGGCGCACCCCACCAAATCCTGTTCAATTTTCAATGTTCTTAACTTGCTCAATAAAATAATTAACTTATGCAATAATATATGGTACTCCCTCTTGAAATATTGTTTTTTTTACGGAATACTACGATATTCATAGTATCCCGTAAATGAAAAAATACTTTAAAAATTTATTTTAAAACCCATCATCGAGAAGCGTGAAAATACGTGCCGAAAAGAAGGAAAAGAAATGTGTCATGAATCTTGAGCCGGAGGGAGTATATAATAATTTATTTATGCAATAATATATGGCATATAATAATTTATGCAAGATGATAATGTTTTGTCAAATTTACTATATATTCCTTTTGTACTTTATTTTATTTTACAAATATAGGCGAGTTATGCACAATGTATATTCCTACTCACTGTTGTAAAAGAAGGCCGATTTGACCGCTTAGAAGGCGCCTAGGCGGTTGAAGGTGTCGGACCGTCCTGATTGATGGCAAAGACGGTTTGCTCTAGGCAGCGACGAATTAATCGGCATCTAGGCAAGTAGTCCTAGGCATGTTTAGACAGTCCTAAAAGGGTTTAGACGGGGCTTGAAGGGCTGTAAGATTAAATTATAGTTAAAAAATCATGTATTTTATACTTTAAACTTATGGATATCATGTTTAAATATATGAAAATTTTGACGTAAACTTTGATTTTATACTAATCCGTCCAGGCACCGCCTAGACGCTAATCGCCCATCCACCGCCCTACTAGCGTCTAGTGACTTTTAGAACAATGTCCTACTGTTATTAGTACACATTTTTAGTACATAAACTCTCACCGTCTCACTTAAATAGTCCACATTTCCATATTGGTCTGTCCCATATAATAGTCTACTTTCCTAAAATGGTAAAAGTCCATCTCACAACTAATACTATTTTAAAATTTCTTTTTTTACTTACATTGGTCTCTGTGCCAAAAACAATATTGACAATTTAGGTGGAACAGAGAGAGTACATGTTTCATGCATACTGCTATTATATTGAACTATTATACATTTCTTTTCTTTCTTTCTTCTTTCTTTTTTTTTCTAGCAACTACTATTATACATTTCTAATGATCTAATTTGTGTATTATTGTACAATAAAATGCGACATAAAAAGTAGAGCAAATCAATTGAAAACCTCACAAGAAAAAAAAAAAAAAAAAAAAAAAAAAAAGGGATCATGGGGGGCCAACATTGATCTCGTGTTGCTCATCCCCCATTTCTTCGCATCCCCCATTTTTGTCCAACTTTACAATTTTAGAACTTTAATGGAATACCCGATTCCCATACTCATTAAATCTTTATCTATACTCTCTCTTTTTTATTAAACGAAAAGTCATTCGACGGCGCACCAACATCGATCTCGTGTTGCTCAGTCGGAGGCAGCGGCTCCACCTGGGAGATGCCGCCTGTCTCGCGGCGGTACTCCTCATCGTGCTCTACGTTATCTATCTCGATGTGGTGGTGGAGGCGAGGCGGCGACGGAGACGGCGATGGCAAGCCCTCATTGTCGTTGTGCTCTGCGTAGTAGTTAGGGTTCGTCGGGGATACTTGGGGGCTGTCGATCTCGGTCCGGTAATGTCGGAGGAGGTGGACCGGCGACATCCCGTGCGATGGCGTGACGGGGCGGCTCGAGGCCGGAGTGGCGGCGGCGGAGTGCTTGCTTTGCTTCACGTGCTTCTTTGCTGAGTGGTGCCAGTTTCTTAAGGCCGTCGCTACTTTGTCGTTGAATATAGTTGGCTTCATGCTTGATCCCATCTGTTGTATTTTTTCATATTAATATTTTTATGTTTATTCAAATGAAATTTCCTTAAATAACACTATATATTGGATTATTCAAAGGAGTATTATACCTGAGTGACAAGGGCGTAAAGAGGGAGAGTGACATAGCTGCAGAGGATCTGTATGAGAATCCTGATGAAATAGGAAAAATATTGTTAATATTGCAAGTTAAAATTTGTTCAAAGATTAAATAATTAAATTGAAGTGTTTTATACGAATAAATAATTAATTAACTAAGTAAGACGTACCCCATTGACATTCTGATTATGATATCTTCCACATGTTCATGGAAACACGTTCTCATTCCGAATTCATACTGTCAGACCAAAATCTTAATTATTAATTTTTGTAGGGGCATAAATTAATTAACTTTTTTGAATTTCAATTACTATTACTATATATTATTAGGTCTTACCCAGCTCCAAGCGAAGAAGGCGAGCTGAAATGCGTTCTGCAAAAGTGAAATCAATATTTGGCATTAATTCGAGTACAATACTGATTAGAAGTCATTGACCCGTAATATTCCGGCTAAGGATTTATTAGACCTTTTATATTAATGTGTGAGGTATAAAATAATTAAAGGTGTCAGAAATCATGAGCCGAAGGTAGTAGAAACTATTCATCAAGTTAGAAAGTCACTGACCTATACATAAAAAAACTTAGTAAATTAAATTATTGACGATTAATGTACATATAGTACGATATCAACAAAATCTTACAAGTCATTGACCAGTAATTATATAATACTAATAACACAATCATAACAAATAGTACTATTATAATATAATGTCACCGACTAGTTAGTATAGTAGTATATGGTAACAATCTCAGAAAGTCGTCGAATATTTTTTGCTTAAAATTAGAAGATAAAATCTAGAATTGATAAATTAAATTTCATATAATAATATATATAATATATATTTATGGGAATGATATAATATTCTTTTTTTAAGGATATAATATTCTTTAGATTCAAATTGAATGATATAATTAATATGTACTATCAGTTAACTAATAATTTAGCATTATATATATCCTTAATAAATAGTAAATGAGAAAATACCTGAAAAAGGACAAAATTAATGAGATAAAGAATGAGACGAGGACGATTGAACCAAAAAAGGTCATCTCCAGGTTGAACTACTGGAACACCCTTCACCACTTCGCCACGTTCTTGAATTCTCAACCCCATTTTCGTTATTATCACTTGTAATTTCGTCCCCACCATTAATATTATCTGCATTTCATTAGTATTTCCCAATTATTCCTTATTTTAATAATTTCTTTATTTTTATATAAATATAAAAAATAAAAAAAAGTCAACTGATGGATGGATGGATGTCTACGTAGAAAAATTGATTACTTACGATCAAGGGCAGGAATGGTAGCCAGAGATAGGAAAACCAGCCTGTCCACAAATTAAATAAATATGATTATTATATTATTTCTTATTTTATGATACAAGATTTTCTAAAATCATTGACCCACAGCTCTAAATATAAACACAATAATAGATAACAATCTAATAATATAACATAGCAGGCAAATTAATGGTTATTTAACTCAACGTTTACTAATGTTTCAACTTCGTACGTTTGATACACATGTTTACATTAACCTCACTAAGCAGTCCATTTGCAAGTGCAATCAGATTTACAAGAATTAACCATTTATATATATGTAATTAAGTTATTGTATAATTAAGGGAATATAACTTACTTAAGTAATTTAATTTAAGGGAATAAAAGGATATTGATATGCTTTTTATCCGAATATAATCAAACTTTTGATGTTAGTTAATTAGTTAGAATGAGCTAGCTAATTCGTACAATTAAATTAAATTAAATATGAAGGGAGTGAAATAAAATTAAAATTTACTTACCATGAGTATTGAAAAGTAAGAACAGCACAGCGAAAAACCAAATGGGTGGACTGAAAATCAAAAAACATATAAATAAGTTAGGGTAGATTATACTTATACGCAGGAGTTAATTTAAATTAGGGTGTGTACAAATTTAAGAATATTGATTTTTGAACAGTGCAAAAAAAAGAAAGAAAAGAAAGTAAAGTAATCACAAACCTAATTCCAACGACTACTTTGAAGTCCTCTTCAAGTGATCTCTTGATGTACTTTTGGAAATCGAAGTTAGAATGGCTTTGTGGGGCCAAATGTGCCTAATATATATATATATACATCACAACAAAAATTAATATATATGAATACTAATTATTACTTTTATTTGCATACATAATCATAATAGTATAAATTAGGAAATAAAATTGACAAGGGGTTATGATAATTATACCATAATAAATCCATGGCGTAGAGTCAAATAGTCGACTTTTGGAACCGATCTTACAAATTGTCTAAAGAAGCAAACCTGAAAACGAAACATCAAAAAATGTCTTAAAACAATGCACGTCAAAATTTCATTAAATTCTGATATTACATCTTACCAAAAAACTTAGAAATTAATAGATATTGATGTGTTATTTTTCAGTCTTTTCCGTTCGAATTTGAAAAGTTGGAAAAATAATAATACAACAAAAGTCCTAATAGGATCCACGTGTATTTTAAACATTCGTTAACTATTAATGAAAGTTTATATATTATTAACATAACATTGCCACATTAACCGTGAACACTCATTTAATAATCCCTTCTCAATGAATTTATCCTTTTAATATTAGGAATTGAGCTCGAAGTTATGTGTGATTCATTCTCGATAAGTACTTATCCGCTTGAATAATAAATCAAATTAAATATTTAGCCAAGTGATTGATCAGTCACGTGACAAGTCAGTTAAATATATATTGAAGGATAAAGCTAAATACTATATTAGTCAAACTTTATTAATTTAAACCACGAAATTAAGTCAAGCTTGATGAGGCAAGACGTTTATATAAAGTGAGTGGGCCGACCTTTCAAACAAGAAACGAAAACAAAAGACGTTTATAGTGGAAAAAGTCAAACAAACACGAAAATATATTTTATTTTTGGTAATGAAGCATATTATCTTACTACCTTCATCCCATGAGTTTAGTCCTATTTACTATTTGGCACGTATTTCCACCGAAACCTAATACGAGTTTTAAAATATAATTTTGTAGTATCGCTTTTTTTACGGGATACTATGAGTGTCATAGTATCTCGTAAAAAACTCATAGTATCTCGTAAAAAACGATACTACAAAATTATATTTTTAAACCCGTACTAGGTTTCGGTAGAAATACGTGCATAAAGCAAATGGGACTAAACTCATGGGATGGAGGTAGTATAATGCAATTCATATTATTATCTTAATCTTATACAACTTCGGAACATTTAATGAAAGCTCATCAATTATATTATAATTTTTTTCGACTGATCAGCCTCTTGGATAAGTGCAGTTCATACCTCAATCATCTATATACAGCAATAAAATATTTGTGAAAAAAAAACCCAAACTTTTGCAAATTAAAATCGTCTATTAGATACATGGATTTCTAATTAAGTACAATTAATAATAATATAATTACTTGGGCATTGCTCTGTACTCTCCCTTTCTTATAAAGCAGTGTTTGGAAAATTAAGATGGAAAAATTCCCTAATTTAGCTCGATCAAATGATTAATTGAGATAAAACTCACTATTTCAGTACAGACTTTGTGATTTAATATAGTACGTAACGGTTATTTTATGCTTAATCAATTTCAATAAGATAATAATGATTTTTCGGACGACTGTATCGATCGATGAATTTATTAAATGAAGTGAACAATACCACGTGTACAAAATGTGGCTCGTAATGTGATTATATTATAGTGTGATGTGAAGTCATTAAGAGACCGAATACTACTAACTGTCTAACTACAATTATATACACATCATGCCTTGACTTAAAATTAAAAAGAAGATATTATATAATGGCTTAGTTATTAATTTGTCATATTAAAATTAAGTTAGCATCACTTAATAGCTTGTACATCATTTATAACGTAATTAATAAACAATTAATTATAATTGTAATAATTAAACAATTAATAGTGGCATGATGAAGAATGTAAATAAAAAAAAATATGGGTTTAATTAATTAGGGGTTGACTTACAGGCCACAAGAGAAGTGGGGTTTTGCTCCAGAAGCTCAAGTGCCTCCTCCCAAATGATGTTTCTCTTGCAAATCTAAATCTCTCTGGATCTGTATTTTTATTTTTATTTTATATAATTTATTTAACCAAAAACCAATCAGAATACATAATCTCTCTCCCTCTTATATACATATAAAATTATAAATATACATACCGTGAGAAAATTGGTATTCAACGGTTCTGGTTTCTTTTTCCCATGCTTTCCAACGTCTCATCTATAAAGGGATCACAACCAATCATAATTATAGTAAAATACTATAATTAAATTACATTAAACGACATGCATGCATATGTTAATTAGTCATATTTATAAGAAATCAAAATAAATACTATATACATACCTTAGCTCTTCCCAAAGCGAGAGTGAGGATACAGTAAAGGACATGAAAAATAGCCAAAACAAATATGAATATATGCAGCTGATGAATCCCATCCGAAGACACAAACGCCACCTTTCCCTGCAAATATATATTTTTTAATATATTATTAGCCCACAATTCAAGCATAATTACGATATGATATACGCCCCTTTTCTACATATTTATTATAATCATGTTTAAAGAATCAAAGCATGGATCGGAGTAATAGCTAGCGATCTCACCTTAGCCGCGCATTTATCAGGCGCACCGGCAGCCAGGATTCGCCGGAAGCTGCCGTCATCACCGTCGCCGTACATAAGAAGACGCCGGCGGTTCTCCCCGTAGGACGGGTACTTTTTGACCTCTTGTTTCTTGCTGCATGGGTGCCACGTGGCGGCAATCTCCTCGGATATACATATTTCCGATATTGGCCCTTGCCCTACTGTCAGCAGCAACGATATAAACCCTAGCAGCATCAACTCTTCACCCCCAAAAAATAAAACCCCCGTTAATTTTTACGATAAAAAATAAAATAAAAAAAATTAACTTGATCGCAAATAAACAATGAAAATAACTTCTCGTTAGTGAATATACCTGCTTTGACCTTCTCCAGCGCTTCATGTAGAGCTCTTTTGTTTTTGGACTTCAACCACTGCAAATATTAATTGTTAACGGATTATTATTTGATTTATTATACAATACGATGTTTCAGTTCGCAATCATTATAACTGAACTGAACCCAACCAGTGTACGTAAGTGGGTGAATGTGAATGTGTGTGCTGTACTTAAAAAAAAATATTAGTTAACGTTTGGATTAGTATTTGCACCTTTGCTATTAAGTGGATAATATATTCGATGACGATGGAAATAGCGACGAGGATAAAGCAGACGACGGCCACGGCCCACGTCGGCGTCTGCTCCAGGGTCCTTCCGCCGCTGGCTCCAGCCATTTCCGCCGCGATAGATCGATCTTCACCTCTAAACTCACTTTTAATTTAAAATTAACTGGGCACAACTAATTAAGCTCACTCTTTATTATTACTATTTGGAAGGTTTTTGGTAAGAGAGGAATTTGTAAAGAGAAGAAAACTGAAAAAAAAAATGTAAAATAAGGTTGTGAAGTGTAATGTCAGAAATACGAGTGTGGTCTCCTACATTTATACATGTTGAGGACAAGTTGGGAAAACCGTATAAGGGCAAAAAAGGAAAATGACTTTGACTTTAGGGACGCGTGGAGGGAGTTGGCTATTTCTTTGACTTTATCAAACAATATGAAATATACAGATTTCTTTGACTTATTTGCAATGGTTTTTTAGTTTTTTGCGATTTGATGTTCGGAGATTTCTTACAAGATAATGATTGATTTTTTATTTTTAAAAGTATTGACCGTTGATCACTCACCTGAGTCAAACTTCACATTTTCATGGAATGATTTTGAGCCCTTCCTTTTGTTGATTAATGATATATCGGATTTATGGGGAAATAAGCAAAAATAGTCATTTTCATATAGTAAAATAAAAAAATAGTCATTAGGATAAAAAAGATAAAAAATAGTCATTTATTAACTTAAAGTACAAAATTACCCTTAATTAAAATCGCTCCTAACTGTGTTTCCTCTCCCCTATGTTTCTTCTCCCTGCGTTTCTTCTTCTCCCCCTGCCTTTCTTCTTTTTCTTCCGCCCCTCCAATTTCAGAGTTCGTAGCCCGGCGTCGCTGCCGTAGCCGCCACCTCGTGCTCTTCTTTCTCCTTCGCAGATCTAGATATATACCACTCTCTCTTCCCATTCCACCACCGCCTTTCCTCCGACAATTTTCTATCAATCCAACTCAATTGGGGTTCTAAAATTCAATTAGCAAGTTTCTTATGTTCTTTTATGTTAATGATTGCCTTTTAACTCATACTCCTATCATTTATCTTCAATACGCTCATTGATGTTCGTCGTTACACAAGATTAGTTGAATTCACCAATTTATTTTTGTAACTCACGAGCTTATAGGTGAATTCGTGATTTACTTATTTTATGTGAGTGAAATCACGAATTCATGATTCGTGAATTGTCCTATTTTTGTAGAGCAATTCACGAATTCACCAATGAATTCGTGAATTGTCTTATTTTGTGAGAGCAATTCACAATCACAAATTCGTGAATTCGAAAAGGGAATTGTTTTCTTTTTTCTTTTCTTTTTTCCCATTGTTTTCGAAGTTTTCTTTCGCTAGCTGATTTGAAGTCCACTGATTTCCGTACGTTTCTGCGGAGGTTGGTTCATATGTTAATAAATCCTGGTGTGTTAAATAGGAATGAATCTGGACTGTTGATCTTAATCAAATCTATGGTTGTCATTGATTTAAGCATGATTTCAAAGTACAATAAGCATGCTTTCATTTAAGCATGAATTGATACATTTAAAAGCACGATTGTATAATAAGCATAAGTTTATGCACATTTAAGCATAATTTTATATACCTTTAAACATTTTTAACATTTTAACACAGCAGGATTTATTAACACACGAATCGTTCCCCGTTTCTGCGTGTATGCTTTATAAATTATAATGTTTCTGATTTCGTAAGCTTGATAGAGAGAGAGAGCTGATGTATGTAGGTGTTGTGTGTCTGTGTGTGTTACGCGTTGGTGTGTGTGTGCATTTGTTTGGTGTGTGTTCTGCCTGAGTGAATTTTGGGAGGAAGGAGAAGAGGAAGGGTAGTAATGTATTTTAACTTCAAAAGTGGTTATTTTTTATCTTTTTTATTTAAGTGGCTATTTTTTTATTTTGCTATATCAAAGTGGCTATTTTCATATTTGTCCATCGGATTATTGGCTTATAACAATTTTTCTTCGTCAAACTTATCCCTCTACTTCTTCCTCCTCCTATTTTTAATTCACTAGTATTATTATTATAGTGCACAATTTAACGTTAATTTCGAGTAGTTATTCATTATGAACTGTTTAATTAGGTAATACGTCCTTCTCATTGGTCTAGAAATAAATGTACCCTATCTTTTTTGATTCTTAAGAGAACGAACATAAAATATTATTTATCTAGAATGACATATTCTGTGATTATAGTAAAATCCAAATAAGAAATTCTCTAGTCTGTAATTTTCAGCTACATGCTGCTGATGCATGCTCCTCCAAAACATGCTCTAGAACATCTCTTGTTTTAACTTCTACTACGTGTGTGTGTGTAACATATGTAGCTAGCAACTATGGTTTCAAAATTGATGTATTTATTTATTTATATGATTTCTGTATTATAACGAAATTCTCAATGGTTTTTACCTAAGTTCAAGGGTCAATTGCAGTCTTCGCCAAAGTGTGAAATACAGACTGTCCATTGATTCCATTCCTAAATGGGAAATTGCATAATTGATTGATTAGCTATTTTCCCCCCTAACTTTAATTTATCTTTTGATATAGAACGTAGGAACGTTCCTTTACTCATTATGGTCACGCTTAATATGCTTATAACTAACTGATGTGGTAGTGTCACATTAATAATTTTTCATTTACAATTTAGTTTTTTTGGTATGGTGTATTTTTTGTAAGTATTAATAATAATTTTCCTTAGATATATTATCGTCACGTCAGCCGTGAGCACATTAAATTTGCCCATGGTGGGAAGGAAAGCATTCCTCATATAGTACTTAGTATTAATAGTGATATATTGAGATCGACTATGAACTTCACAACTGATTAATTCAACAATTGAGATAATTAATGTTAGTCATGTTGTAAATTGGACCCAAACAAATTTAATTAATACAAAATTCAGAAATTACACTGAAATTGTTGAGTTATTGGAGTACTATTTATGTGTCATCACATGTAATTTCGTCCACAAAATGCCCAAATTAATGTGCCAAACTTATTTTATAGGTTGACTAACTAGTAATTAATTTGCCTAATTATTCTTCATTCATGGACAAAACGACATTACTATTTTCTTAAGAAAATTCGACACACTGTATAATTTCTTATATGCCGTACACTGCTGACTAATTCAAAGATGCTAGCTAATTCGAAAATATTTATAGAATCATCATCCAATCATTATTGAAACTTGTAATCTTCTACGAAATGTGCATGAAAAGCTTGTATGCATTCGCGATAAATACAACTCTAAATTTGCAAATTAAATCCGTGAAACTTACATCAAAATAAATAATTAAACATTTTTAGTAGAATATATATATGATGTGTACTCTTACTTCTGATCCTAATAAATAATAATCCCTTATTCAATAGCCGATATTGTTTACAAAAAAGATTAAATGAAATATTACAAACCTACTTAGACTTTCAATTCAATATAGGAGTATATATATGTTAAATAAAGGATAGGTATTGTATTCGACTACATACGAAGAAGAAGAAAAGTTGTTCCTCAAGTGGGGCTATAGCCCTCATAACAGCCGACTTCAACTACTCTATTCTCCTTTCCCGCTTGTTGTTTGTGGATAGTGGTGGAATTTGTTCTTAGTGGTGTGTGTGTGTGTGTGTGTGTGTGTGTTTACTTTTTTTTGGTTTATTTGAGGTCAATTCTCGTCTTGTTTTAAGGCAAGGCCAATACGAAAAATTAAGTTGTCGTCAACGCCCAGCCTACCGGGAAATATCATACTATAATTTGTCGATATTTTTCTTTTACGAAAAAAAAAATCATTTTAAAACAATTAATTAACGGACTAAATTTAAAATAAAGCCTATTTATTAAACAACATAAACCAATATTATTATTTTAAAAAATGGGCTCTATTTTTGTGGCACTGTGTCTTTTCGGCCCATTGGGCCAGAAGATTCCAAAAACTGTTCCCGCTCTTCATTTGTTTAAAAACGTAACGGTCTTCATATTTTCAAAATTAAGCAAAAGAATGAACCAGAAAGATTCCTTCTATTTTCCAATAAAAGAAAAACCTAAACTTGTTCAGACTTTTCCCTCGATGGATCTTCATCCCACTCCGTATCCAGGTGAATTTGTGTTTATTTTGCTATTATCTCTTCGATTCTCACCGTTTCATTTGATGTGCGAGAAATTGTTATTCGGAGCAGTTTTTTCCTGAATTTTGTGGAGATTTTTGCAGTTAGATCCCAAATCATTAAACCTAAATCTACAAGGAAAATCTATGAGCCCCCGAAAATAAATGTTAAGGGTGGACCGCTTCCCCAAAGGTGAAAATTTTTGCGTATACAAGCTGTTTGTTTTAATGCCTAAATGAATGAACTAAAAAATGAAGGATTTTTCTGTGATTTGTTGCAGGGAGAAGCGGGTGTTTGGAACTGTTCGAAACCCTAACATCCCTTTGAAGATGGTGCCGGAGAAACCGGCCAAGGTCAAACCCAAACCCGCATCGGTTCTGCTGAAGAAGGCGACAAAACCGCCCCAAGCAACTCGATCGCCGATCATCCGGCGCCGGCGGCCGATTGTGGCGGCTGTGAAGCTGCCTGAGAGAACTCCGACTAGGCTGAAGAAGAAAAATGTTTGCTTTCACGAAAACGAGGCTGGAAGAAATGGAAAGAATTTGGACAGTGGAAATGCTAGTGAGCCTCGCACTCCTGTGAATGCGATCATATCCAAGCCAAGAGTGTTCACGCCTTATCACAGTGCGGAGAAGTGTAGCAAATGCAGGTTCGACAAGCTCGAGACGGCTTCTTACTGGCTGTCTCAGATCAAAGTGTCGGAATCTGTAGGGAGGCATTCGATCTCCGCTGCTTTCTTCGGACTGGCCCTCGACTGCAATGCAGAGGTGAGTTTCGTTCACCTTTAATAATATTAGGATATTTTGGTAACTTGTATTGAAACTTTAGTGAGGAGATTGTGCTTAACTGTTGTTTTTGTTATGGATTGTTGTTTAGCCCATTCGTAACTTGAGAGTGGAAGTGAAGAAATATCTGGTTCGGCATGAGCACTTGAACAAGGAAGAGAAGTGGAGAAAGATATCGGTTAGCTATGGACTTGCAGAAGAGAAGGATGTAAAGGCGGTGGTGGAAGAAGCGAATGCAAGTGTTCACATCCACAAAATGATGATTTGCCAAAGCAAATTGTTGAAGAAGATAAAGATTGATCCTTTCTTGAAACATGGGAAGTTCACTTGATAAGTAAAAAAGAGCAAGTAAGATTTGGTGATGTTTTCCTTTTGGTGAGCTTCCTTTGATTTAGGTTGTGAAACGAAATTTGTGATGTTGAGTGTTGTGGAATTGTGGTGTAGGAGTTGTTCATGTTAGAAATCCTGGTTTTTCTTTCTGACTCTTGAAATTGTGACAGCTTGTAGGCTAGGCTTATTTTCAATTCTAGTTGGAATGTTTGATATTTATATAAATTATAATAATATAATGAAGGACATCTTTTCATTTGTTTGGTCTAATATAATATTAGTAGTACTTACATCTTTGCATTTTGTTGAGTTGTGCAAAAAAAAAAAAAAAAATGTTGACTATTGGCTATTGCAGTTTTGGGTTAAAAAGCAAACATGGTTTTGGACCGGGCTGAGTGGGATGAATTGTCCAATTGGGCCAACCGGGCTGAATACTAAGGCTTTGGGCCCGTTAGTTCCACTTCCACCATTGCTTTGTATCTGTATAGCGATGGTGGAAGAAAGAATTTGATGTGGGACGAGAGAGAGAGAGAGAGAGTTGGTAAATGGTAAAATGGTAAAATGGTAATGGTAGGTAGGAGTAGGACGAGGAAAGCGGGGGGGGATAAGAGAAAAAATGGTCCCACATCGTTCTCCCCCGACAAACAAGGCTCGATTAAAGCACATAAAACACAGTCACACACTATCGCTCTCTGCTCCCACCACCATCGCCACTACTCACTTTCACTCCGTCTAGTGCTCATCAAACCAAACTCTCTCTCCTTTTTCTGCTTCACTTCCTCATTTTCTCTCTCATTATCTTTCTCTTTCCAGGCCCATTCCTTCCATTTATATAATTATATATCTCTCTCTGACTCTATATGGATGTATGTATGTGTGTGATAACTGATAATGCCTCTTCGATTCACTTTATATATCTTTTCCCTTCAATGCCCCCTCTTCTGCGGTCAGAGGCTGGGATAAATTGTGTATCTATATATATATATATATATATATTGTTGCAGTTGTGTCGCTCTCGATATAAAGAAGAGACAATGGTAGAATTATGACTTTAATAATAAAGTCACTGCACCACACTGCTCTTTTTGTGACATCTCATACCTTATATATTTTGTGTGTTTCTTGACTCCTGACTCTCTCTCTCGAGAGAGTAACTATTGAGTACAAACAAATGCAGGATTTAACAAGGAAATCAATGGGTTTTTTTTTTTTCATTTTGGAAAGTTTAGATGTTGATGATCTTCCTCAACTTGAGTCAATAACAGAGAGAAAAAAAGAAAAATAAAATAAAAAAATTAGAGACAGAGAAATAGATATCTGGAACTCTGCTCTCTGTCTAATGTTAGAATTAATCTTATTGTTGCGAGGAATTCGGAGAACCATTCCATCTCCTGGATTAGTGTAGAGAGAGAGAGAGAGAGGGTAAAGTAACAGACTTTTCAACTGTTCGTGTGCAGCATTTTGATTCGGATCCTCACTCGCCTTTTTTACCTCCTCTTTTTTTTTTTTTTAAAGAACTTAAAATTATAGTAAAACCTTTTCCCCTAAAAAAAGGTAAAATAAGTGAGTGCATGTTTGCAAGCTATAACTACAATTTGGCAAATCAAATTATGAAAGCAAAGAAACATACATAACTCTTTCAAACCGTTCGAAACATTGGCATTTAGCTAACGTTTATTTTCAGCAGCAGCAGTCGTCAGTGTCAATGGCGAAGTGGCCACAACTCCTCCTTATCTTCTTTCTTAACTACTAAAACTTACTTACTACTAACTCTTTTGCTTAACTTCTCTATGACCCTTCTTCCTTTAAAACCAACATCTTTATACGTTTCTTCCCCACATCTTTAGTTTAGCCCTTTTCTTCGAATGCTTCCTCCCAATCTCCACTTGTTATTTCCTCTTTCCGTTTTAGTGGCCTTATAGTAACTTATTGCTTCTTCTTCTTTTTTTTTTCCTTCTTTTTTTTGTTGTTGGACTGGAAGTCATGGAAATTGATCTGAACCTTGCAGTTTGTGATGAAGTGGAGAAGAATGCATGCAGTTTGTCTAGTCCTACTTCATCCTACTCTTCAAATGCCTCTGCCTCTGCCTCTGCTTCTGCCTCTTCCTTTTCTTCTTCTCCTTCAACATTTGCACCATCGTCTTCGTTCCACGCGGAGCTATGGCGTGCCTGTGCAGGACCTGTACCGATTCAGCACAAGAAAGGAGATTTAGTTGTGTATTTCCCTCAACAACAGTCTAATTCTTCCACTCAAACTCATCTTCCTCCTCGAATCCTCTGTAGAGTTGTTGATGTTCAGCTACTTGTATGGTTTTTGCATGAGAGTTTCGGTTTTAGTTTCGTGTATGTCTTTTTATGATTTTTCTCAATCATGGCCTCTTTTTGAAGCAGGCTAACAGTGAAAACGATGAAGTTTATACTCAGCTATCTTTGCATCCCATGCCTGAGGTACTGTCTCTGATCATCATTATTTCAATGATTATAATCATTGAAGTTTTCGAGTAGTAATATAAGTTGTGTAAATCATGCTATTAGTACTATTTGGAAGTGTTGCTTTCAGTTTTGGTGATTGCTTGATTTCAGTTTATGAATAATATCAAGAACATCAACCTATGCAGATGGTCTGTGAGAAATTAGAAGGGAAAGAGAGTGAACATGTGGGATTCGACGAGGGTGGGAATGGGGACATTCCTCCCAAGTCGAGTTCCCACATGTTCTGCAAAATCCTCACAGCTTCTGATACGAGCACTCATGGTGGCTTCTCCGTTCCTCGTAGAGCTGCTGAAGATTGCTTCCCTCCTCTGGTGTGGAATCATCGCCTTCCGATAGGAACTAAGAGTTGTTTTGCATGGCTAAGTTTGTGTATCTTATTTTTGCAGAATTATAAAGAAGAAAGGCCTAACCAGGAGCTCATAGCCACTGATCTGCATGGTGTGGAGTGGAAATTCAGACACATCTATAGAGGTATTAGAATTAGTTTTGATCATTCTATCTCATGCATTTCTTCATGCTTGGTTCTGAACTTTCGTCTCTAAAAAAAAAATGTTCGATTCAAAATCTATAGGGCAACCGCGAAGACATTTGCTCACCACCGGATGGAGTACATTCGTGAGTCGAAAGAATCTTGTATCAGGAGATGCAGTTCTATTCCTGAGGTACATCAATATTCCTATATATGAACTTCAAACTTTAGGGAGTGATCTTCATGTTTTCAACCCAAGGGTTGATTCAAGGAAAAAGGAAATACTGTTCTTTTTTTTGTGTCTTGACTTTCACCTTGTTATATGAATTAAGGGGAAACGAAAAGGAAACCAAGAATATTTGGTGACTGCTTGATTAGTGTGGTGCAATGTGGACTTATTTTTCAAATGGAAGCATTTTTATGATTCTGTCACGCACATTCTTGATCCAAAATGAACTTTAGAGCAAAGTTTAGCTTGAAAGTATCTTCCAGTAAATGATGAACGAACTAAATTACAAGACTTGCATTGCAGGGGAGAATCCGGAGAGCTTCGACTGGGAATCCGGAGAGCAGCTCGAGCTAAAAACGGACTACCCGATTCAGTGACCAAAAATCAGAATTATTATTCCAATTTCCTCTCTGATGTGGCAAGTGCATTAGCAAGCAATGGCGTGTTTAATGTAGTTTATAGCCCTAGGTATTAATTGTTCTCTACATTTCAATCTCTTTATCTGCCATAATCAACACTTCATTCTTGTGTTTATAACCTTATGCTACTATGCATCTTGAGTGGAGTGACAAATTCTTAGAAAAATATGTTGCAGGGAAAGTCACTCCAGCTTCATTGTTCCCTACCAAGACTACTTGAAATGCACTGCCTCTCAATCACCCGAGGGTACGAGATTCAAAACGAAACACGACTTGGATGATCCTCCGGAGAGAAGGTCGAACGGAATAAACTTAAGTAGCATCGCATAATTTTCCTCTCAGATGCATCTCTTTCTGAACAAGTATGCCTGTTAGCTGTTGCAGGTTTAGCGGAGCGAGTGATGCCGATCCTTACAGATGGCCGAACTCAAGATGGAGAAGTCCGGTGGTGAGTACAATCTCCGAGTTAGATCGTGTAATCCTTAAAATACTCAATCATACGTATTGTCGATCCTATAATTGCAGATTGGTTGGGATAACGTGATCGATCATCACCAAGAACGGGTTCCTCCATGGGACGTCGACTCCTCCTCTTCATCGACTTATGGTGCATCTCTCAGCTTCCAGCCTTGGAAGAGGCCGAGATCATCAAATCTGCAAACATCATCATCATCTCCACTCTCCAGTAAGTTGGTGTCTCGATTTTCGAGTTTCTTTCTGTTGTATTTCGACTGAGCTCATTACATTTGGTGGTTTTTTAAGGTGGGGGAGGTCTGGTTTCGGAGTATGTGAGATCCTCAAAGGTTTTGCAAGGTCAAGAAAATGTAGCAAAGAGAATGAGAAATGGTGAGTTAGTAATAAAGCAAGCTTCTGTGGAAAACAAATGGTTTCCAAAGGTCTTGCAAGGTCAAGAAATTTGTGGGTTCTACCCTCTTGCTTCCGAGGGAGGCAGAAGGTTGCCATTTCAGCTTCGAAACCCCATCCTCAGATCAACGCCTGAAGCATCGACGGATATCAATGGAAACGAGCTGGTCGGTAGAGCCGTCGATCTCTCACAACTGCACGGCTCCCACAACCTGTTGTTCGAACTCGAGAGGCTGTTTAGCATGCAGCGAGCGCGATGATGAGGAGGAACTCGTCGTCGTCTTCCTCAACTACCATCCGATCGTCCTAGTGTGAAGCTTATGTTGTCTGCTCCTGGCTGTCTAGATTGTGAGGCTACTGTTTAATTGTCTGAACTTATGCCTAATTTAAATAAATGCTTCTTCTTAATCACTGCTATTTTTCTTAGTTTTGATAACGGAAAATTGTAGTTTTGTTTATTTCATTTGTGCAAGTTATTTAACCCAAATTAATCATGTGCACAAAATGGTTTTTTGATGGAAATTTTTTATTTAACTTTGAAAAGATTGGTGAGTGAAGCTACACAGTCTATCAGGCGAGGTTTCGTGCAGAACAGCGTAATTTTAAGAGTATTAAGCTCCTCACTGTTCCTTGAAGAGCTCGCGCCCGATAATCATCCTTCGAATTTCACTCGTTCCAGCTCCAATCTCGTATAGTTTCGCATCCCTGAGGAGCCGCCCGGTTGGGTATTCATTTACATAGCCATTTCCACCTAGGCATTGAATTGCCTGCAACAGAATCGACTCACAAAGTCAGCTCACTAGTTTCTGTTATGAGCTTCGTACACAAGCTCATCGAGATTATTTCTATATCTATAGAGCCTTTATTCGTGAATTCAAACTTTTGTACCTGAAGAGCAACTTGAGTAGCTCTTTCAGCTGCGAAGAGTATGACGCCAGCGCAATCCTGAACGAAAGCATTCAATCACGGTTTTGAATTTTTTTTTTTTAAAGTGTCAAATTTCAGGAATTTAGTCAGCTATGAGAAAGCAGGAGATTTTCAGACCTTTGGATTGAAATTTCCACTGTCACAGTCCCTAGCAACTGAGTATACATATGACCTGCAATGTATAGAAATTTATCTCTGTCGAAAAGTTTTTGTTCTTCTTTTTTTTGTTTTTGTGGAAAATATTTCAGTATAATGTGGATATGCCATGATCAGAAGCTCCCACCTTGAAGACTGCAGTGAAGTATACATATCAGCAATCTTTCCCTGCATTTTGTACGAATATCAAGTTTAGTATAGATTGTCGAATCAAAGGAGTATTTTGCTTTAATTTAATGTCTCCACCTGTATAAATTGAAATTCACCAATCGGTTTGCCAAATTGCTCTCGTTGTTTGACATAGGGGAGAACAGCATCGAGACACGCCTGCATGATTCCTAGAGGTCCTGCTGACAAAACAAGCCTCTCCAAATCTAACCCCGACATCATCACATAAACTCCTGATGATAGATGTATATAATTAGTAGTTTAGTACGTGTTTTGCTTATATAAGCTTCGCATACTGCTGGGAGGAAGAACAGAATACGAGTGCATAGCAATCAGTGTGGTATCTACTTTCTCCCCTTGAATTTCATTAAATTAGTTGAGTTTCACATAGTTAAATCGAAAACAACTCAAATACCTTTGCCCTCCCAGCACTCTGGAGGGTGAACACTTTTGGTTCATCCTCGCCACAAACTTTGTTCCCCCCGTAAGGTGTTGATTTTATATATATATATATCTGATGTTTCTTAAAAATAAAAAAATAAAAAAAAATAAAAAAAAATACCTTTGCCCTCCTGTCCCAGCACATTTTCTTCAGGAACAAAGCAATTTTCAAACACCAGCTCACATCTGCAATTATTTTGATGAATAAATAATGAAGGCCAAAACAAAATAAGAAACCAGAGTAAATTCGGCTGGAGCAGTTCTGCTTACGTATCACTTCCACGCATCCCAAGTTTGTCCAGTTTCTGGGCAGTGCTAAATCTGCATCCACATTATGAAAGAGACATGTAGTAAAAGATTACTGTGGAACAACAAAAAGATCTCCTAAATAAGCTCACTGTAAATTTTTACTTCCTTATATCTAATGGAATCACAAATCTTTTTTGTGCCCCTGTACCTAAATTACCTATTATAATATTTGGAAATTCCAGTACAGACAATCCGTCCATCTAGTCTACGGATGATAGTCTACGTAACTTAAAACTAAACTTTTTCACCTACGAATAGGTGAAGCCGATAACAGTGCATTTCCACTAACAAGAAGAAGTATCGTACCCAGGCATATCCTTCTCTATGATAAAGGCTGTAATTCCTTTTGAATGAGCTGCCATATCTGTTTTTGCATAGACAACCTGATCCAATCTAAGTAATGAGCAAATCATAGTTATTAAAAGCTAGAACACCAAGTGAGGAGAAATATATTACGTATCAAATCTGAAGGTTTAGCATTGGAAAGACGCAACATCAAGAAAAAATGCAGTATTAAGTATTATAACAAAGTTAATGATTTCAGTTAATATTGTCAAAGTAGAGGAGTGTTATTATGCTTGATGTCATAAGTACCAGAAATAAGGCTCGTCATTTACATACCAATGTCTGGGCACTAGGACCATTAGTGCACCACATTTTGTTCCCATTGAGAATGTAACCACCATTACCACGTTCTGCTTTGCATTTCATGCTAACTACGTCGGACCCAGCTAAGTATTCAAAAACAGAAGCACTAGTCACAATAATATTATTTTCCCAGAAGGTATGGTCTGTAGCTAGAAGAATAGAAGAAAGATTCATATGAATTACCATTAGGTTCACTCATTGCAAGAGCTCCTATATGCTCCCCACTTATTAGCTTCATCGCAATAATATTACAAAGAGAAGTTAGAACTCAAAGTCTCGATCTTGATACATGGAATAAGAATTCGCAAACAAGAGTTCGTAGAGAATGAACAAGTGAGATGCAGGCAACACCTTTGGCAAGTACTTTTGCTTCTGTGCAGGGGTCCCATTCCTCACCTTCAAATCATCAAAATTACAAGCTTAAAAGGTATATAATTGGTTCGAAAGTGACGTAAAACTTGGGGTAAAGGAGTTTACCAATTGATTTATGCATAGGTTAGAATGTGCACCATATGAAAGACCAACTGATCCTGAGGCACGACTGATTTCCTCCATAGCTAAACAGTGGTATATATAGCCGAGGCCAAGCCCTCCATATTCCTCTGTAGCATTCAATAGGACGCCATATACAATTTTTCAGCATACATCACAAGTTTCGATGAACAAATACAGCATAACATTTCAACAAAAAGAGTTTGAAAGCTGCTTGAAACAGGAAGTGAAAGTTGTATGAGTAAGTACTGAGTAGCTGCTTCAGTCATACTTTTTCTCATGAAACAACATTTGCTTCTACAAGAAGTTCTTGAATATGTAACGGCATAGGAACAAAAATCTGTATGGCGGACACACGAATGTCTTGAAAAAATCACATTAACTTTTACTATTTCTTAAAACAATAATTTTTTTCTTACTTCTTCCAAGAACAATTATATACTCCGTAATAGATTTTTTAGATGAATACGAGAACAAAAGAGTGAAGCAATATAGTAACTGAAAGGCGATCCATGAGAGTTTCACTCATGGCAGATTATACCTGGGGCTGTGATCCCATGGAGGTTAAAATCTCCCATCAATTTCCATAGATTAACATCCTAAGGGTTAGAAGGTAACAAAGTCAATACGAATTCGACTAGAACTGCCTAGCATATCAGAAACCCAAAACATGATTAACCTTTGGGAAGTGATTAGATCTGTCTATAGCCGAGGCATGAGGTGCAATGTTTTCTTGAGCAAACTGAGCCACACTTTCTTTAAACTGTTAATACAAACGGAGTTAATAAGCAACAATGAAGCATAGGAATATGAGACAACATTGAAGAATGACTATGCCTATCACAGTACCATCTTTGATGAAATGTAAAGAACAGAACAACGAAACCTCCTATCCAATCATTGCACTTTAAGTAGAAATGAACTATCAAAAAATTTAGGAATAAATCATTTGAAGTGGATTTTTTCATTCAGAAAAATGCACTCCTGGAAACAGTTTATATGCTTAATTACCTTTTCAAAGTTGCTTTCTTTCTGATCAGAAAACACATTGACGCTTCAGCTGTTATATCATAATCAGTTCATAAATCGTAAATGCATCAAAAGAAACAGTTTAAGCCCTTCGACTAAGAGAAACATAGAGATGTGTGTATGTGTGTGTGAGGGGGAGAGAGAGAGAGAGAATAGAGAGACAAGACCCATTGAACTGCTAGTCATTTCTGCAGCAATCACCAATAACCGAAAGCAAAATCATCTATAAACAACTAAATAGAGATCAATACTATTGGTAGGTACAGTCTCAACAACCCATAATCCAATCCACAAGGCTGATAAACAAACTACTAAACTATATATAGAATTTACAGAATTGCAGAAAGGAAGAGACCTGCTTCTGGGTATCGTCAAAGAGGAGAGATGTGGAGAAAGCTGCAGCACGGTGGGTTCTTCTGCCTAATGAAGAAGTGAGGGACCTCACTGCAAACAATTTCTGCATCTTTTTTTTCTGGAGAAGCAGAAATCTTGAAAGATGGGATTTTGGTAAGAGATAGATACTATGAATTTGGGCCGGTCTTCAAACGAAATGGTGAATTTTTACAAGGAAGTGGAGTGGCGACAAATATATGCATTAAATATTCCGAATTCGCACGCAAACTCTTATATTTGTTCCAACCAAAATTGCCAAATTCATCTTTTCGATAACGTTGATGATGTGTTGCCCATAAAAAAATATTGATGAAAACGTGGAAAGTGGAAAGCTTTTAAATGATGCATTAATTAGGGATGTGATGTGCATGTAAATGGATAAACATGTTTAAGGCTAGATTAGCAAAACATTAACACTTAGCTACGCCGTAATGCTATAATCTTAAGAGTTGGTGCAATCTTTATTTTCGGTAGCCCTAGCTATGGACTCAAAAGTCAAAACATAGGTGCGTTCCTATAAAGTCCTTAAATCCTTCTTTTTATTTTTCAAAAATACAAAAAAAATAAAAAATAAAATCCCTCCGTTTGTTTTTAAATGTCTTAGTTACTATTTTTGTTGTTTGTTTTTAGGTGTTCCAATTCGAAATTTGATAACATAATATCAACATTTTTCCCAATTTTACTACTATAACTAATGTTATACGTAGTATTATATAAGGTGGTGTGAAGAAAAATAGAATAATAAATGAGGTTAAAATGTAAATTTATACTTTTTTTGTTATTTGCGATTTGTTGACTGAGACACTTAAAAAAACATAGGGAGTAAATACTTCGTGTGTCTAATTAGTGGCTTTCTTTTAAGAGTTAATTATCCCATTTTATTTAGCATGTATTATTATTTTATAGGTCGCGTATATATTTAACTTAAATAGGATGGACGCAATATTCTCTTTTAGGAGATTGCATGTAAAATAAAACGTTTGTAGAATACTTTCATATTCTCGACTAATGTAATCTTATTCTATTTACTACGGAAATAAATCCATAATGATCAATTCCCTACGATCATAACAACAAATCAATTGAAGACTCATATTGATAATATTATTAATTTCGTCACTTTTTATCACATTTCATAAATATTTTATTAACTAATTAAAATATAAGAAATTAAAGGAAATGTTGTTGATATCAATTTGGACATTATATGTCTATAATATTCTCTCCGTCCTGCGGCAATTGTCCACAATGAAGAATATATGTGAGGTATAAAATAATAAAGATAGACAATTGCCACGGAACGGAGGGAGTAGAAGTTTTCAGACTTGTTTGTGAATTCACTTCATATATGAAGTTTTCAAAGGTCACTTGTTAAAAAAAAAAAAAAAAAAAAAACATTTGACTAAGGTCTATGATATTTTCGATTATAACTACGATTTATCGGGAGAAGAAGAAGAACATTCTAGTGACGACCTAAGTTTTTATATTATCTGTATCCTTTCATTAGTATAGTATTTTATACTTAACATATTTCAATTTATGAAACTAATAAAATCGGACGGAGGGCATAACATTTAACATCCCTAGTAGGCTATTGCTACATATGGTAGCACTTGTATAACAGAATAATACTCTAATCAATTGAAAAGAAAAGTAACACTCTATCCCCAAAAAAAAAAAAAAAAAAAAAAAAAAAAAAAAAAAAACACCATTGTAATAATCACATCAATTTCTTATATGTAACCCGACCCAATAGACCCTTCTCAAGTCTCAACCTGCTAAATATTAGCCTTTTCAATAAGGTCGATTTAACTCGCATTTTACAATTGATCTCAATATATTGAAAATAAAATAAGATAAAATAAAATAAACTGAGGATGGAATTATTTTGGGCCGGATCAAATGGACCGCTGGATTAGTTGGGCTGGTCCAACCGCTGTCTGGTGGGCCCAGTAAAAAAAATAGAAGAAAATGAAGTACTCCGTAGTTTATTTCTGTATTTTCGCAAACCTCTGTAAAATCCCTCCCTTTCTCCTTCGTCGGCGACGCTAACCCACCGGCGAATCATAGGCGGCGACACCCAGCTCTTCGGCAACGCAAAACCGAGCCCTACTCGTTCCTGTTGAAGCAGCAACTCATCAGGTTTTCTTCTTCTTATTCAGTGCATAAATCTGGTCTAATTCTTGGCTCAATGCTTTCGAATCTCTTAGGATTCTTTCTACCCTTTAGTCCTACCTTCACGAGGGAAAAATTCCGCAGATTTGTTGATTCCATCGTGCAGCTTAGCAATTCATTTTGTTGCTGCCTCATTCATCGAGTAATACTTCAAAATTGTGTAGTTTTTCTTATGCTGCTGCTAGTTTACGGTCCTCTTCTTCTGCTACTTTTATTTGAAACTCGCATACTTGAAAAAGCACAATGGGCTGAAATGCAGTGAGAAGAGGATGTTGATTGAAACCATCTTTTTTGTGGAGAATGTTCTATTATTGGCTGCATTTTGAAATATTACTTGTGTAAATTAAGATATACTCTCGACAAAATTTATCCAGTTTAGGTTACGAGTGGCTGGAAGCAATCAAGAATATTTCTATTGAAAGGTCTAAGTCTGCGTATAACTTTCTGCTCAATCAATTGAACCTTAACTATTAGGAATCTGTCATTTTGGGTAAGATTTTCTAGAAGGAACTTAATTTCGGTAGCATTATTGTTGCCAGGACAGCAAGATGAAGTATAATAGAGAAGAAGAAGAGGAAGATGAAGATGGAGAAGGAAGGGGCATGGAGGCATGGGAGAGGACTTATGCAGACGAGAGATCGTGGGAGTCTCTGCAAGAGGATGAGTCCGGCCTTCTTCGTCCAATTGACAACAAAACTCTCTACCATGCTCAGTATCGTCGACGCCTTCGAACAACTACAGCTGCTCGGATTCAAAAAGGATTGATTCGATATGTGTACATTGTTATTGACCTATCACGGGTATGTGTTCTATGATGTTTGTTGCTAGGTCATTGTGTGCAATTAATTGCTTGGTGGTCCTCTGTGTGGGTTGATATGGGATGAACGCGGGCTGGCTAGAAGTCGAAAAGATTATTCTTGTCACTATTGAATTCCTATAAGTTTTGATAGGCACTCGAAGAATGTTATGATTGCATTCATACGATCAAGAGAAGTATGCTTGTTTCAAGTTTCCTATGAATTAATGTTTCTCTGTGATGAATTTAGGAAGTCCAGTTTTTAGCACATTCATAAGTTCATTATGTCTTCCTCTTTTGAACATAGGCAGCAGGAGAATCAGACTATAAACCTAGCCGGATGCTGGTGGTTGCTCGACAAGTGGAAGCTGTCATCCGAGAGTTCTTCGATCAAAATCCTTTAAGTCAAATCGGACTAGTCACATTAAAAGATGGGGTTGCAAATTGCCTAACAGACCTTGGTGGAAGTCCTGAGTCGCATATCAAAGCTTTGATGGGTAAGTTGACGAGCTCAGGTGATGCATCCCTCCAGAATGGATTGGATCTTGTGCATGGCCTCCTCAACCAAATTCCTTCATACGGACACCGTGAAGTTCTTATCTTGTATTCTGCCCTTAGTACTTGTGATCCAGGAGATATAATGGAAACGATCCAAAAATGCAAGGCTTCTAAAATCAGGTGCTCAGTCATCGGTCTCTCAGCTGAGCTATACATTTGCAAATATCTTTGTCAAGAAACTGGTGGATCATACTCCGTAGCATTAGATGAGGTCCGTTGCATTTTACGAATAATATGTATTTATGTCAGCAATAGTTTAAGCAGGAAACTAGATGTTTCATAGAATGCAGTAATCTGCACAGTGTAACCTGATTACAAATGTTTTCTTGGCAGTATCACTTGAAAGAATTGGTGTTTGAGCATGCACCTCCGCCTCCTGCAATAGCAGAATTTGCAGTTGCAAATTTAATTAGGATGGGGTTTCCTCAAAGAGCAGCTGAAGGAGTAATTTCAATCTGTTGCTGTCATAAAGAAGCTAAGGTAGGCGGAGGCTACACGTGCCCCCGATGCAAAGCACGTGTTTGTGAATTGCCCACAGAATGCCAAATATGCGGCCTCACCCTCGTCTCATCACCTCATTTAGCTAGATCATATCATCACTTATTTCCAATAACACCTTTTGATGATGTGTCACCATCAGTTACAAGTAATCCGAGCAAGATTCCAAAAAACTGCTTTGGCTGCAAACTAAGTCTTCTAAATCCTGGTAAGTGTTTTGTAAACTTTACTTCCATAGTGTGAAATGGACAAAAATGCTGCTGTATTACCATCATACCCATACCACTACCCATTCTCCATAAATTTCCTGTTACTTGGTCGATTATTACAATAGACTAATTGCTTGCTAAAATAATTTTCGATCTGTTTCTGGCGATGCAGGTAACATGCCAGCTCCTTGCGTTTCTTGTCCTAAATGCAAGCAATTTTTCTGCCTCGACTGCGATATATACATCCACGAGAGCCTGCATAACTGCCCAGGTTGTGAGAGCTTCAGACATTCGGAACCAGTCGGTATCGTGGCTTGATGTTTTTGAAGAATCTTATATGAGAATGGTGATTCATGGCATCTAGAAAAGATGGTGGTGATTTGTTTCATATGAAAGTAGATGGTGTTATCAATTTTGGTCGTAATTCATTTTATGAGGCAGATCAATGAGGTTGCTGCAGATAAAAGTAACATATCTATGAATTTGGAGGCAACAACTAAATCAAAGTAATTTTGAGTCCTATTCCTCTCATAATCACTTGTTTTAGTAAGATGGAATCTGTAAAACTTGATATTTTATTTTTAAAAAATATATAAACGTTCTTCAGAATAAGTGGTATAGATTAGATTAGGACAAGTTTTTTGAATCTTACCATTGTTGTAATACACAACGCTGTCAAGTGAAGAAAAAGGGTCAACTATGATACACATACAGTCATGATGATTACAAGGGGTAAAATTTTGCTAGCTGAAACCTATACTTCTATAAAACTATTGAAGTTTAAGAATGACATATACAGGCTACTGCTCTTGTTAAGAGAATAGACGTCCTAAACTAAGCCTTCCCCTCTAGCTAGAGCCAAAAATAAATAGACTTCATCAACCTTTACCTTACTGAAGCCACAAAACAGTCAGAGATGTATAATATCTTCTGGCATCATTGAGGACGAAGTGATGTACTGATCCCGGATGAAGAAAAATACCAGGCATCGATTCGACACTAACCAACTCGTAAAATTTATGCCAGAATTTGCAGGCCCCACCATGCTAATATGACTAAAAGTTACCGAAGAGCTATTTCCGAATTGTAGGTACAACACTTGTATAGCTCCTTTGATGTGCACATGTAACTAACTGAACAGAGGCAAACAATGACATACCAACCCTTCACAAAACTGTCATTTAGTCAAGACATCTGTGCCACCATTCCCGAGGAATTATATCAGAAGAAGTAGCTGCTTACGCCACCTCATTCTGATTCGGAATCGATAGATAGATATAATCTTGGTCTTACAGAACGTTTTTGGCGGGGAAATGAAAAGGGGCTGCCTGATCTTTCCCTACTGGTCTTACCATTGCCGTTCATTCCAAGCAACAGAGGTGCTGCAGATAAAGAAATTGAATAAAAACACGGTTAAATATCAAAGGGGAATGATAGGTTCTTCCTATAAGGTTAAACAAAATTGTGCTATAAACGAATACCAGACAACTAGAGGATAGAGATATTTAAGGCCATTGTTATCCACATTTTAACACATACTATTACTAATAACTAATAAGGTCAAATCAAACCACTCATGTTTACTCATCATTTCTTTGTGGGGATTTTATTTATTTTTAAGAGTATGTGGGAGTGAAAGCATACGTAAGCAGCACATACCATTATCAGCTAATGAATCCAAAGTAGCAGCATCCTTCGACTGCAATTGCTGCCCTGAATTCAAATCATTCCCAACTGCAGATCCAGCTGGACCCACTCCAGCACCATCCCCAAGCCTGAGAGAAATCCAGTCCTCTGTAGGGACACCATTGGAAACTTTCGGATGGTCTCTCGAATCAGACGGCCCCACAGATGTTTCAGATGGTTTAGTGGGCAGAAATATTTGAAGAGAGGGGTCATTGCCACTGAATGCCAAAGGATTATCTACTAAATCATTATTAGTATTAGAACACTGAGCAGCAGAGTCAAGAACAAGATCAGCAGATCCAATGGCAGTCTCTGTACCCAATGCATAGCCATTAACAGATGAAGGACAATTAAGAGGACCATGCTGCATTTCAACTAAGGCTTCAGAAACATCTAAATCAGAACCAAATAACTGAAATCCGGGACCTCCTTGACTACTTGAAGGCAGTGACCACATATTAATCCCAAAGTCATCATCATTCGCACTGTAAAGCCCAAGACTGGGACTTCCACCATTACCAAGAGCAGCGTTTTCATAATAAGAATCAGGAATTCCATGCTGTGCTGATGAAAATTGAATTTCACCATTATTTGGTCCAGTGTTATTCTGGTTGGCAGCTGAAGACATTAGTGGTTCAGTTTCTTCCTCAGAATCACTGATTAGGTCAATTATTTCAGCATCCCCTGCTGGTGCAGAAGCTATTAGGTCATTAAATCCATGTGCTGAATCAAGGTTCATGGAGATGGACTCATATTCAATACCGTTGACTGTAGAAAAATCAAGGGTTCCTCCACCATCTTGGTTGACACTAGCATCTTCACAATCTCGGCCACTCCCAGTAGCACTGCTGCTCATAGGAATTATATTTTGGCCATTGTTCTCAAAAGTTTCTTCAAACCCATATGCAGGTAAGATTCCCTGCATATCATCTGATTTGTTGATCTCCCAGCGACCATTTTGGTTCTTTTTCATCCCCAGTCGAAGACCCGCATTACTATCTGAACCGACTTCGGCTTTAACTGGTTTAAGTTCCACTTTCCGTTTTGATTCTGTATCCATAGATGTGCAGATGGTACCATCAGGCAAATGCCACAGGCCAAGCTCTCCAAGACCCCTACGATCACCCTCTGGCTTAACACGCCAGGAGCCATCCGGCTTCACCTCAATATCTGCTACATCTTCTCCACAACTTTGCATCTGTAAAACCAAATGAGAACATGTAACATGTATCTAAAAATTGAAGCACGAAAAAAAAAACTTGACCTCAATAAAATGCACAAAGATTTACCTTAGATGTGATCTGATTGAAGTAGGCATCTATAATTATTTTCTCCAAAGAATAATTCTTCAAACATATAGGACATTGCCACTACATCCACAAACAGCAATAAAAAAACATGAGCAGGGATATTAGAAAAGACAACTCGCATTTCAAGTTCTGTAAATAAGTCAACTTCGAATGCCAAAGACCACCCTTTTTTCTAAAGAAACCAGATAAACTTTACAGGCAACAAAATAAATCAATAGAAAAATAGGGTCTCATATTTTACTTGCCTTCCTTGAGCGTTGGTTCATTTCGACAAACACTTCAAGATCAAAACAACCCATGTGGACACATGGTTTAAATCTTCCTGCTACCTTCATTCTTAAACCGCTCATCTGAGACATACATTAACAGATATTCAGTATACAAACACCAAACTTTGGCAAATGAAGCAGAGCTACTAGCGTTACTAGGATTAACAATAAATCCTGCCCTCGGCAAAGACATAATAATGATAATGCCCCTACAGCAGATCTCATCCACTCCACTAGTAATGAATATGTTGAAAGTTAACTACACTGGAGGTAACACAATGAACAGTTCAATTCTCAATAACTTCAGTCGTAATTCTAATGTAAAATTTTCTAAATAAGTATCACGATAAACTATTAATTAGACAGAAAATAATAGTTTGCTTGTCCCCTGAAAGAAGCAACACAATATCAACTACGAATAAAATCCTCAACTGCTGCATGAACAGGTATCTAGGGTCGGAGCATTATCTTAGCAAAAAATTCTTGGAATCCATTGCTTACAAAAAAAATTATTCTCACTTATAGTTCAGCTAAAATAAATCATGACAATTATACATCATGTAACAAAGACCATTAACTGATTGACTTGTCTCTTTCATTATATGAGGCTTTACAGTAGGGCTCTTCTGCAGAAGAATGGTGCTAGAACATAATATTATTGGATATAAAGAATACTTTGTCTTAAATTCTTCTACTTGTAACAGCATATAAACAGAGAATTCACAGATAATTCCACTTCAAATTTTTTTAACATAACCAGATGTCAAAAGTTTGTGTTCCACTTACAGGACAGCGAAGATTGACAGGAATTGAATCAGCAACAACTTCAATATCACTGTCACTATCAGCATTCTCTGTGGCAGTCCCACCACCAACACATCTACGTACACGACCCAGTGCATCTTCAAAACACTCTCCTTCAGCCTCTCCTGGAATCATGTTGAGAACCTAGGAAAAGCAAGGTCTAAGTACCATTATGTCTCCGCCAATCGAATAACAAAATTAAAAGTAGAAATGCCAAAACCTTCCACAAATTCCTGATCTCACAGTAAGAGCAACAAAGATCATATCCCATAACCTCAAAAGGGCAAAATCCATGGATAAGGTGCCATAAGCACCCTGCAAATATCAAGCTAATGTGCAATGAAAAAGAAGAACAAAACCAGTTTAAACCCTAAGAATGCAGTTAAAACCATTTCTGAAGTCAATATATAACAAACCATACTAGATAATCCCCATTTTTGTTTGGGGGAGAGGGGAATCGAGCAAAGAAAGAGAAAATTAATTTGACTTATCAAACAAGATATATGCAATGCAAGGCATGGTAATTATAAAAAAGGAATTGAGAGAGTCATATGAAAGTCTAGATAATGCCAAGTAAGACCATAACAGGAGTTGGAAATTTTGCCTGCTGAATTCAATACTTTCACTAATTAGAATGCTACACATTGGAAAGTCAGCTGACCTGCTGCAGTGTGCGCTTCTTGACAATTCTAACTCCCACACAAAATATACGAGCATCACATCCACTTACGAAGATCTTATTAATTCCATCTCTTGTCCATGGTGTAATCTGACAAAAAAAAAACAAAGATGAGCTGTTCCTTCTAACATAAGCCAAAAGGAAAGGGGGAAAGAAGCTTCTAGTAAAGAAGTTAATGATAAAGGAAAATTTATTATGTTAAATGAACATGAGTTTTAAGACGAAACCATTTATACAATAGGTTACTACCGATTTATCAATGACTAGTGTGCTTCTCAGTTTTAGATGACTCATAAATATAACTAACTCCAAAATAACACTCGATGATCCATTGATGAATGACTTTTGACATATTAAAGAGGAAAGAGCTCATGTAGCTCAGGCATAACTAGCATTGTCTTTAGAGCCAGGGAGTAATATTGAAATTGGAGAGTGTCAATTGCAAAACAAATTACAAAGAAACTTTAGCTTATATAAATGTGCACTGTCAAAATCTTGGCAGTGCCAAAGATGTTGAAAACAAAAATTTATTATATACTGTAGCATACACGCCGTGAACAAGGCAAACACTTACATAAAAACCCAGAACAAACAGCTGCTTATGTTTAGTCTTTAAAAAATATATAAAAAGATTTTAGTATAATACTCACAACAGGTCCATCATCTCGGCCATTTGCTCCCAACATCTGAGAGCCAGGTCTGTTTATTGCCCTCACTGGTACACCTATTGAATGAGAAATGCAGAATTTTCTCTAAGACAGATCGTAAAACACTTGTGTAATAGAATCAAAGAAGCTCGTAATGAAAAGAAAAGGGAATCGCATTATTTGACTAATTTTTGAAAAGAGTGCGCACTTCAAGCAATTCCAAGAGAAAATATGACAGCCTTAAGTAATTTTATGTGATCTTTTTTCATATATAAGATCAAAAAAAACAAGGCACAAAAAGTAGATGCAAATACAAGTATTATGCAACTCCATCATCACGTGAATGAGGTTTTACAGGAGAGGAAAGAAAAAAGCTCATAATCTTTAATCTTATTATATCTACAAATGAGCAGTCCAGCTGCCGAGGTTCAGCCTTAGCCAGGGGAAGTAATACCATTGATCTGCAGATCTGCATAGAGTGGCCACTGCATCCTAAATGCCACCTTGTCATTAAGAAGCATGCACCACGCCTAATGATAAATTCCATACCAAATCAGCACAGAAACATTTAAAAAATACTCCAAATACGCAGAACAGTTGATTGTTACCATAGCATGGCACTGTGACCAACCTGAATATCGTATTCTTGTTTTGACAACAAGTCCCTGTCTGACCTTAGGAGTTGAAATGTTCTTTCAATGCTCTGACTAGGATTAGAGCTGAAAGGCAGCAAATGAGATCAGATGCACCCAGTTGCAGTTGTTGCATAATATGCATAACGAGAAGCCGTGCAGTAAAGTAAATACAAATTATATATCATATGCATAAAACTAATGATTTGAAGATGCAGACTATTCCCCTAGGTTGAACGCAAATATGAAATTGCTCTATGCCGAGGCAAAGGAGAAACAAATATAGAAATGATTTTTATGGCAGACGGAGAATTTCAAACATAGAAAAGGATAATTCAAACAGAAAATAAACTTAGACTTATGCCATTTGCAAAGTAAGTCTTTATGTGGAAAAACATTTAGAAGTAACCAAACAGAATAAGAGCCAAGAATGGATTTTCTTTCCAGTTTACACATCAAAAACTACAAAAAAATCTCATAACAGAGTCATATATGAAACCAACACATGCCCAGGTTGAGAAAAAAGGCAATACATATTGCAGAAACATGTGATGAACCTTAACATTTAGAATCATCTTTGAGAAATTGCAGTATGAACTCACCCATCTGTAGGAACATTAGTGATATTCAATTTCACTGGAAGTAGGGGATGTGCATATGTTAGCCAGAAGCTGCATATAGAAAAGACATAATTAAACATGTAAAGCATAAAAAGTTTCTGCTTCGGTGACCCAATATAATCAATCTGAATATTTAATACTTTCTCCGTCCATATATGTGTGAAAATTTCCTTTATGGGACGTCCCCCAAATAAGTGCTATTACGGTATTACCTAAAATAGAAAATACTCCAATTCACATAAGTGGGACCCATCATCCACTAACAACTTTAACATTTTTTCTTAAAACCCGTGTCGATCCAAATTTAACATCTATAGGAGGGACGGAGGGAGTAAGTTTCTCTTGAACAATACCCTGCATAAAGAACAAAAATAACACGAACGTACAAAAATGTCTCAAATAAATACAATAGTGACTATTTAGAGAATATATCTTTAGTCTTTTAGTTGAGTAACATTAACAAGTTATAAGTTATCCATGGATTATATAATGAGCTCATGCTTGATTTTAGGTTCATTTGGCTCTATGTACAAGCAAGCAATGCAGGGTATTGTTCAAGAGAAACGGTGAGCAGAGTGAGTTGAAAATTGAATATATGAATTTATTCCCAGTAACATCTGACATTTCTACATCTTTTTATCAATATGTAAACGAATAGCTACAGTGGTTCAGCTAGATGATGTAAAAATTTTCAGATATATTATAATGAATAAGCAGCAGGAAAAAATCAGAGTCTAGGGCACAATAAAATTTCAGACAAACATAAAGTCATGAACACGGTGATATATATATATGTGTGTGTGTGTGTGTGTGTGTGTGTGTGTGTGTAGTGTAGAGAGAGAGAGAGAGTGACAATTTACAGAGAAACGTGGAATGGTGCCACTTACGGGTCAGCCTTGTTCAATCTGCAAACTTCACAGAAGAAGGTATCAGGAGGATTTGGTAAATCACCCTCCATGGGTTTCTCAGGAATCAGCACACATGTCATATGCTGCCAGAAATTACACTTGGGATCTTCACACTGCATTAACAAGTAATTCAACATGAAAAAGAGAGACTGACTCATAACTGTGCCTCGAATAAATTATATTAGCATATATTAAGAAGACTTTGTAGCACAGACTCACCCACTTAGGTGCTTAAAATGCAATGAGTAAAGTATACTTCACCTTAATCATGGAATCGGTGGGAAGTGTGCTTCCACAGAGACAGCGTATCTTTTCCATCTGGTAAGAATCTTCTATCTCCTCCTTATGTTTCACATTTGAATTATCTGAAACAGCTTCTGATTTTGAAGCCAGCTCGGCTGACCCAGAAACCTGCATTTTTCTGAAACAGCAACAAGTCGTAGTGTGAGCTTATGAAACTCGAAGAACACTCGAATAATCTGTTTATTAAAAGGCTTCAACTCTCTGAAGTAGTATTGTAGTAATCTCTATGTTTCCTACATTTATCTTTCATGTTTTCTCACCCAGCCTGTATTCATATTGAGGTCATAGGTAAAAAGTAGTTGAAGTAATTTGAAGTATGGGCAAGTAAATTATAAATTATGCATCATGTAAGATAAATAAGGGAGCACAAATCAATGAGTAAGTCATTAAATAAGTACATGGATCAAAAATAATACCTGTACGTATCATCAACTAGCTTCGCCACTCCCTCCTTCCCAAGGGCATTTTTCTTAGCCCACATTCCTGAGACTAAAAAAAGGATATTAAGTACACTTGTCGCAGCCGTGCAGTGCAGTTATAAATTACAGTAAATTGACACAAGCACATGATGCAAGGCGAAGTTTGCAACACCTAACAACCTCATATTCCTTCTCAAGCGGAAAATGTGGCCTGCATAACTTCTTTTTGCCTGTGAGTGAATTACTTATCATTTCTATGCATAAAGTTCAGTCGATGATGACTCTACTGGTTAAATTTCAATCATTGACATTGACTTCAGCGTATTTACTTCATTAATTTCTGAGCAAGAATTTTTCGAACAAAAAACAAGGGTCTAGATTTTTGCTAAATCGTCAGAAAACAAAAACTTTCCACAACTTCGTTTGTTATTTAGAAACCAACCAAAGGAAACACATATCTCCAATAATAAGGGCCAGCCAAACAAACTAACTAACTAAAAAACAATGCATTTACCTCGCTCATCAGAGACAATTGCCAGTATTCGATCAACAAGGTCCTGAGTAGAGACAAAGCATAGAGACCATTACAATCTTGTTTTATGTAACAAGGCAAGATCGAGAGAGAGAGAGGCCATGCTGAAACTAATGGCCCATTAGAGAAACCAATCATCTGAAATAGACAATTACGATCCAAAACAAAATAGGATCCGAATCCAGGTTTTCATCCCAGTTGAAGTGTTGACGACAGGTATTAGATAAGCACATTAGAATAAGAGGGGAATGATTAATTATGATTCACATAACCAAAAAACCACGATCAAATTCACACACATTGACAGGTGGTTTCCAAGCAATAAGACAGTGCCAACTTTTGTTTTTCCCTTTTTGGTAGGGTAGGGGGGGGGGATTCTTTGTTGTAAATGTTTGCAGCATTAGCAGTATCTCTGACATCTAACCTGTTTCTTTCCCTGCTTTGAAAGCCCTAACTGGGTAAGAACATCCTTAAGCTCTTTTATGCGAAAATAGGTTAATTTTTCCTGAAAAACAGATATTGTTTGGATCAGTAACATGAAATAACATGCATCAGACAGTAGCTCATGCAAAAGACCAGTCCTCAATTCCTTGATTGTGATATGAAAAGATAAAAACTCCCTTTTCGATGTTCAACCCTTAAACATCGTGTTGGATAGATCTAACACCAAATCTATTCTCTCCTATAAAATATGATCTGACAATCGTAGAAGAGAACTGGCTCAGTCCAACAACTATTCTCACAAAGCATTGGAGAAAATTAAGATAAAACAGAGCCAAGCTCAGTAGCTCACAAGCAACTTCGAAATACATACATCGCCTAGATTATTGTCTTGCATGGCAATTGACAAGAATACTCCATGCTCAAGAAGTCCCCATCAACACATCACTATGATCCCCAAGTAGCAGCTTAAAAGGTTGAAAGAACATATCTATCTTTGGATTTTACAAATACTGATTATGACCAGCTCGCAAGCAACTTTGAATATAATGATTGCATTCTTGTTCCTGTTAAATGTTAAATATGCTTTTAACTGCATTTTTAGTCAGAACATTCACCATTTGCTGATTGGATTTTTGGTATTCCCCCAACTTAGTTTTACCATCCTCCAACATCGTAAAGGCAACTTCTGTGTTCTCATTGTCAGTTTGAGATTATTGGCATGAATATATGTATGCTATCTTTAGTATCTACCAGGAATTGTTAAGCGCAGAAAGAATAGCAGAAACTGAATGGAGAGAGGAAAATTTCCTTGGGAGCAAGTACTCTAGAGCCAGTAAGGCAAACTTGACCTAAAAAGAGAAATAAATACTCTGATCCCACCCACTACAGACTTCCCTAGGAGAATAGGAAATGGGGGAAGAGAATAAACCTCACAAGAGTTATTAAAGCCAGAGGTGATAAAATGCAAACTACTAATATTACATTAATCACTGTTCACAGTAACCTAACTACAGGTCCCAAGAAGAAGCTTGCGGACAAGCAGAATAAAAGTTATTGTCAAAAAAGCCCAATGGTTCAAATATAACAAGTAAGAGTCACACTTCAAAATTTTAATCTAGCTCAGTTTGCTTGTAAGCTCATGCTAAGCTAATTTAACAGCCTGAAATAGGTTCATAGCACAAAGGTGTAACCACTAGCAGGCAATTCGCACAAATCCATATTCAATGATCACCAGAAATGCAGTTCACTGATATCGACATTTATAAGCATATTTGGAATGGTCCGAGAGAGAGGCATGGTTACAGCTGCCAAACCATGTAATTTCTGCTCCAATCAACAAAAAGGTCATCACCCAAATTCACATATGCGCCAAGACTACACACCATCCATGGTGTTATGATCTACCACTAAGAGTGCCACCATCATTATTATCCATCATTCTTATCCAACAGACTAAAGTAGAACATAAACCCAAAAGAATATGAATTCACCTTGCAACTAGCCACCAAGTCCATCCCTTAACCCCGTGAAAAGATAACCTCCGCCACGATCACTTCTCGGGAGAATCAGCAAGCGATCAATCAGAATTTCCAGTTAGCTCTGCAGTAACTCCCCTAAATAAATAAAACTGATCCGATCAAACAAAGACTAATCCAACCCATCCACGCCATGAAGAATTGACCTCAATAACCAAACAACGAACAGTAGAACTATTTTTTCTTATATTTTTTGAAAATCTGAAGATAGAAAACTTACAGTGAGAATACAGAAAAAACTTTTGGCAGATTAGTCGGTACCCGCGAAAACCGACGAGTTTATGGCGGTAAGTGCAATTAGGGTTTTGGAGAGACCAAAAAGACGGCTCTTCTTCTCCGCCGCCTCTCTCTCAATCACACACAAACACACACCAACAATGGTATGAAATGTGTGCTTTCATTTGACCCCAGGAACCAGCAGGAAGGAGAAACAACCATATTGCCGGACGTATCGTCGGTTTATCAACTCCGGTTAATTCCCCGCAGACACGTCCGGGTTTCGATTGTCTGTGCTCGAGTCCACGTGTCGACGCATTTCCTGCTTTTTTTCCAGTCATAGGTTTTGACGTAAGCGAGAGCTCGTGGCAATTGCTCCGCGTTAATTATTCGGACCTACAACGGGCGTAGGTACAGATAAAAAGGTACGTGCTGTAGATGGTTGTACCTTGACGACAATTTTGCTACCACTTCTAGTTGATGAAGAAAAGGTCAAAGGTACAATGCTTGCAGGCGCTCGTAAATTAGGGAGAAAAGTCGCTGCAGCTGTAGGAGATCGCAACCGGATATTGGGGCCGATTAAGTAATACAAAAAGTTGAGATGGGGTCCAGTAATTAACATTGTTAATTTAATTTAATTAATCAGTTATTTTGCCTGGTAACCACTGATTAGCAAATAACAACAAATACACAATTCAAATGCGGCAAGATTTTGGGATATTTTCTGCCAAGGCCCCATTCTTATGCAGGGATGTCACTTTAGTCCTTGAGTGACGAATATTATTGCAATTCATTTATGGGGCGCGCATTATGTAATATGAGGTGGCTGGATAATGATATATATTAATTTCTCAATTAGCCCGGCCCCACGCCCCATCTTTGCATCAATTTCTTTTTTATATATTTTTATGGTTTTTTTTACATAAAGTATTGTATTTACTAAAAAAAAAATATTGTTGATTTCAAATAATAATTTTTGTTTGCTCAAATTATTGTTATGAACTTAGAATTCTAAGCATTTAGCTAGCTTTAATGGCATATTTGGACAGCCCCAACGGTCCAACCTCCTCCAACTTCATCAATCAAGAGCCAGTATCTCAATTTGAGTACACATCAAATATTGAGAAAGCAATAAACATGTTTAAATTCATTTTAAGAAATTTCAAAATTAACTATTTCTAAATAATGTCTGTAGAGATCGAGATGATTTTGTATTAGTGGAGTGGTGAGATGCAATAATTGACATAAGTTCAAATCTCTACATGGTCCTTAACTGATGACGTGAAGAAATGTTCCATCTGGTATATAAATCAGATTCCTACTTAGAACCAATTTTGATACTCCCTCCGTCCCCCAATAAGTGTCACAATCTCTTAATATTTTATCTCCAAATAAGTATCCTATCACATTTTTCTAAATGAAAATTAACTTAAACTACCAAATTTACTCCCATAATCATTACACATTTTTTACCTTTTTTAGTTTTCTAAGCAATCATTAGGGATACATTAAGTAATTTTACATAGTTTCTTGGTTTAGATGTAATAGTAGCAATTAGGGATACATTAAGTAATTTTACATAGTTTCTTGATTTAGATGTAATAGTAGCTCGGGACACTTATAAAGGGGATGAGGGAGTACCAAACAAACAATTAAAAACTAACGGCTTGGTACTCAATCAGAGGCATATATCCTATTTCAGCAAAGAGAAGCAATATAGCAAGACTCAAGAGGATAATAATACGACTTCACCATTTACCCAACACGTAAAAAACAGCCTCAATAATGCAAGAGTTTAATACGGAGGGAGGAGTTCGACATCTATAAGCAACACAAAATTCTAGAGCCGCGCAGTAAAACTGTAACACCTCAACAAAGAAAACTTAACCGTAAGCAGCTCCCATATGAAGTAGAGATCCGCCACCGTCTGTCAAGTACCCAATGCTGGGATCGACTACTTGACATTAATAGCAGAAAACTACAGCACAGGAAGTACAACTTACCTACTAAACAAGAAACGACAAACATAAGTTTTTCATGACTCGGCTTATAGAATAGATCGACTCCTACACTAGTAAAAGATAAAGCCAGCTCGTTTCACTTGACACCCTTCTTGGCAGCAGCCTTGGTAACCTTTGCACCTGATGGATCCTTCTTCTCCACAGACTTGATCACACCAACAGCAACAGTCTGACGCATGTCACGAACAGCAAAACGACCCAGAGGTGGGTACTCGGAGAAAGTCTCAACAACCATGGGCTTGGTGGGAATCATCTTAATCATACCAGCATCACCATTCTTCAAGAACTTAGGCTCCTTCTCGAGCTCCTTACCTGATCGCCTGTCAATCTTGGTCAAGATCTCAGCAAACTTCACAGCAATGTGAGAGGTGTGGCAATCGAGCACTGGTGCATAACCGTTTCCAATCTGTCCCGGGTGGTTCATGATGATGACCTGGGATGTGAAGTTGGCAGCTTCCTTGGCAGGATCATCCTTGGAGTTGGATGCAACGTAACCACGCTTGAGATCCTTCACTGCAACATTCTTCACGTTGAATCCCACGTTGTCACCTGGAAGAGCCTCTTGCAAGGCCTCATGGTGCATCTCAACAGACTTAACTTCAGTTGTCAGACCAGATGGGGCAAAGGTCACAACCATACCAGGCTTGATCATACCAGTTTCAACACGACCCACAGGCACAGTTCCAATACCACCAATCTTGTAAACATCCTGAAGTGGGAGCCGGAGTGGCTTGTCTGATGGCCTCTTGGGCTCCAGAATCTGGTCAAGAGCCTCAAGGAGGGTTGGGCCCTTGTACCAGTCAAGGTTGGTGGACCTCTCAATCATGTTGTCTCCCTCAAAACCAGAGATGGGAACGAATGGGATTTTGTCTGGGTTGTATCCAACCTTCTTGAGGTAGGACGCCACTTCCTTGATGATTTCATCGTACCTAGCCTTGGAGTACTTTGGTGTGGTGGCATCCATCTGTGCAAATCATTGAATTCAATAGATTAGATTTTGGAAGCATAAAAAATGAGTAACAAGAAATCAAAGAGTTTACTAATAGAAACGTCTTTTTACCTTGTTACAACAGCAGATCATTTGTTTCACTCCAAGAGTGAAAGCAAGCAGAGCATGCTCACGTGTCTGGCCATCCTTGGAGATACCAGCCTCAAAACCACCAGTGGTGGAGTCGATGATGAGAACAGCACAGTCAGCCTGTGAGGTACCCGTAATCATGTTCTTGATGAAATCACGATGACCAGGAGCATCAATGACAGTGCAGTAGTACTTGGTGGTCTCGAATTTCCACAAGGCAATATCGATGGTGATACCACGCTCCCTCTCAGCCTTGAGCTTGTCGAGCACCCAGGCATACTTGAATGACCTCTTGTTCATCTCAGCAGCTTCCTTCTCGAACCTCTCAATCACACGCTTGTCAATACCACCAAGCTTGTAGATCAAGTGCCCAGTGGTGGTTGACTTTCCAGAGTCGACATGGCCAATGACCACAATGTTGATGTGAGTCTTCTCTTTACCCATATTTACTCAGCAAATAGTTCTGCAACACCAAGCAGATAATGTCAATAAAATCAAACCGCCAGGCATAATATAATGACCTAATTCCGTCTAATAAGTACTGAAAACAGTGGATTCAGACTAAATAACAAGGAAAATAATCCAGCAATACTTGAGGCCAACAATTAATTATTTTCTTCCAATTAAGACAATTAAGAGCATGCAGATAGCACAGTCAATGGAATCAAAACTGCTTGATACACTAATCCTAATCCTAATCCAGCTAAGGAGAATACTGTAACATAATGGATTTCAGACAATTAATCAAGCAATATAGTCAAAACATTCTACAAATAAGGAAGCAAACTCAATCAAACTAGTGTTATTCTTATATAATTCAAAACCGTGCATGAATCCAAGATGAGCAATAAAATAATAATTAAAGCTGCATGCCATCATATATGCACTATTGTCAAATTATACTGAGAATTACCGACTCTTAAACCATCTAAGTAATTGATCAGCACAGAAACAAGAACAAATAAAATCGGAGAAAAAATAACACGCTACAAGTAATCAAAAGGAACCGGACAGAATATCAAGCAATCGAGACTTAACATCTCCATCATAGAAATTTCATATGTTCATCACACCGAATGAAATCCTACGTATTCTTCAGCCTAATAGTTCATGATCTTTCGGTTTTTCTATTGCGCGTCTGAGCTCATCAAATCGAGTAACAAATGGCTATAAACATCATATCTAAGATAAAACATACGGTTCGAAATAACATGCGATTACAAATCATGTGAGAAAAATGCCAATCAAAACACCCCAAGGAAATCAACGAAATAATCACATTGCTCACTGGCCAAAATGATTGTAATTAAGTGATTAAAAATACACAAAAACTTCAAACGTAGCACAAACGAACGCACAAATCAACGGAGAGAGAGAAGAGACCGACCTTTAGAAATAAATCGCCGGAGAAATGCAGAGTAGAGAGAATGAGTGGTGTGTTTAGTGAACAATGTATGGGACAGAGGGAAGGGAACGATATATGAATGACCCGGAGCTAAAGAGGTGATTTAGGGTTTTACTTGGACCGTAGGATCAAAATATGATCTGACGCACACAAATAGAGAACTGCGCTGCGTATCCCTGGGTGTAGTGCACATACGCGTACTGAATGAATCTTTGCTCAACATTTTAATGGATTATTAATTTTGACTTTTTTAAAACATTGGTTGTTTTGTTAAAAATTTGTGATTTCAAAATATGAATAATTGCTCTCTTCAAATATACATGTTGTACAGTCAGTTTTCCGTCCCTAAAAGGAAAATATTTTATCATGTAATAATAATGATGATTCATTTTTATTTTTTATTTTAATTAGCAATTCATTTCATTGAAAAACTGAACAGTATTATCTATTTAATTTATAACACTAATTCGAAGCAGTGTTTTTAAACCCAACCCGGACCGGCCGGTTCGACCGGTTTAACCGCGAACCGGTCGGCTATCCGGTCCAGTTCAGTAGTAGACGGGTTATTATTGTGACCCGAGTGACCCGGTCGAAATCGGTCAAACCCGGTCAGAACCGGTGACCCGGTTCAATTAAAAAAAAAACTTATGTATCTTTTGAGATTCAAACTTGTGACCTCTTTGTTTAAAGACTAATGTGATAACCAACTGAACTACCTACCAACATGTGATGGGAAGCAATTATAAATATATTTAACCATATATTACTACTGAAATCAATATTGAAATAAATTTTATCATGTTATTAGAAATTAATATTTTTTATAATTATAATTTGAGTTTAGTTGGTATTTATTATATAAAATTGACATACATAAAAAGACGATTATGATAATAAAAGAACATATAAAAAATAATTAGTTGGAATTTTGTAAATGTAGTATTAATTTAAAACTGATCTTAGTATATATTTTGATGTGAAAATATTTCATTTTATTCGTGGATAGTTGAACCAATTCCATTAATTTATATATTGTTTTTCATTTGATACAAGTATAAAATTTAAAACATGTTGATAATTCAAATATTTTAAATTGAATACTATAATATAATAATATATTTACGAGTCACCCCGGTTTTTTAAGAACGGGTCAACCGGTCGGACCGGTGACCCAGTGACCCAATTGAACGACCGGTTCAATGTCCGGCCCGGTTATCAAAACATTGATTCGAAGAGAAGTCATCATAATCAACGATTATTTATGTAAACCTATCTTTATGATTTTAGACTTGTAGATACCCCTCAATCACCAGCTCTCGTTTGAAGTACGGAGTATATCATTATGCAAAAAGAGATTATGTAAAATAGCAATTTATTTTAGTAAAAAATAAATAGCAATCGCAAATTTAATAATATGTAAATCTTAATCACTTTCCGCTTGATTGAATAAAAAGGAGAAATAGGTGAAAATAGACATTTTGAAATTGTAAGAGACGAGCGATAGACAGTGACGTGAAGAAATAGATAAAGAGAGAACTCATATGGACTCACAGACGACGGAGTTAGGGCTCGCACAAGAACGGCGAAATGCATGTCTGGTGCAACGCTGTGTCGGCAACAGAAAAAATAGAGAAAGAGAGATTAAGAGAGAACGGGGAGAGAGTGAAGAACTCTTCGAGAGAGAGAACTCAGTTCGAATCGCGGACGACGGGAGTTGGGCTTGTCTGTGAGATTTGAGGAAAAATAGATAGCCTAATTTATTTTCAGGACACACTTGGGTCAGCCAGAGGCACCGTGCGGGTGGCTAAAACACTGACACTTTTATTCGTGTAGATTGACACTTTTCTGTATAAAGATTGACACTTTTAAAAATTGACATTTTATTCATAAAATAATTATGTTAAAGATTGACACTTTTATTCGTATAGATTAACATTTTTCTGTATAAAGATTGACACTTTGACCCGGCCACACTATGTGGCCGACCTCACCCAAGTTTTTGTCTTTATTTTCAGCAACAGAGAGGGATCCATTTATTTATTTTTTATTTTTTATTTTTTATTTTTTATTTTTTTGAAAGGGAGAGGGATTCATTATTAAAAAACTAATTAAATAAATATTTTTTTGAAAGGGAGAGGGAATACTACTTAGTTATAAAAGTGCAAAATATTTCGAGTTAGATTTAACTTAATGAAGATCAATTAAATATGTTGTTAATGTTTACAAATGTGCATATATATGTTGGGGGAGTAAATCATAATGTATGTTTGGTAATCATCATCAAAAAATTTGCTTAGAATTATAAAGTATATTACAAATAATAATACTAGTAATAAACAACTCTCAAATTATTTAACGAAGATTATTATCAAATATGCTTCAAAAGGGCCGATTATATTGATAAATACATTTTTGCAAAAAAAAAAAAAAAACAAACAAACAAAAACAAAAACAAAACAAAAAAAACAAACAAACAAGCAAATATACTAATATATGTATTAGACATTTGATGAACTTGTATATCAAATAGCGAACCATTTTGATTTGAATCATTATTATTTGAATGAGTATCTCGAAAGCATGAACTACTTGATCTTCAACAATTCATAATTATATTACTTTAATCATATATAACAATGTACTTATAAAATAATATAGTAATTAATACTATGAGTGAGCATATTCACCTTGAGAATTTGTGCTCATCATTACATCAATTTTATGTAGATATCGTAACAATTGGGAGTTTTAGCAAAAGTAATTACAATAATATATAAAATAAAAATATTAAAAATTATAACATGAAATAAAAGAGAAAATGAATACCAATTTCAGAAATATCATCAATCATTACAGATTTCTCGAAAGCTTCGTCAATGGCTACATCACCTAAAAAATTTAAAAGATGGATGTCAAAGCCAAAAAAAAAAAAAACAAAAAAAAAAACTATTCATTTATAATAATTTTATATTTTGTGGAAAATTATAAATATTACGCATTGCATTAAATTTGTCGATATATTTCAAATAGGTTATTATCATTAATCAAACTACTATTTATATGTAAAATTTATTTGTCACGTCAACAGTTCTGCTTCCTTTACTCATAGCTTGACAAATTATAACATATCTATAAACATGAACATCTATAAACATGTACGTGTGTTTACTTTTTTTATTAAGTGCATGTTTGGTTGACTAGATAAAATTAAGTATGATGACATAAAACACCATGATTATAATCTCACCTAGATAAGTTTAACATGATAACGTAAAACACCATGATTGTTTGGTAGTCAAGATTGAATGTATGTCTAACATATAAAATTACATTTTTCACCCTTTCTTGTTCTTCTTCTTTGAATCCGACGAAAACAACCACAAATAATTTCTTGAAGAAATCCTCAACATCCTTGAAATCCCTACCTTCTTTTTTTTTTCTCAGGCAAGGAAGGAATTAATTGAATCAAGGAGAAGTATTTATGGTACAAGAGGTACCATAACTCAAAACGGAAGAAAGAAAAATTAAAAAAAAAACAAGCACGGCACACCCAGAACTCAACCTATGCTCCAGAACTCGCTCCATTACTTCGTTTGAGGTCACATGATAGGCCGGAGAAAGATCTGAAATCGTGCGGCTCCTGGGCTGCCGTCACCGGCTCAACCAACAGCATCGGAAAAGCCTTAACTTTCGAGCTGGCGGCGAGAGGCCTCAACCTCGTGCTAATCGGCTGAAATGCTTCCAGGATGGATGAGACGTCGTGAGAAATCCGGCGGAGGCACGGCGGGTTTGGGGTGAGAACCATGGTGATCAACTTCTCCGGCAGACGCCCGGGGAGGAGATCGCTCGACCTGTGGGGGGAGATTGAGGGTTTGGATTTGGGGATTCTCGTCGGAGAGCCTCGTCAGAGTGAATGTGACAGCGGCGACGTGGGTGACGAGGGCGGCGGTGGCGGAAATACTGGAGAGGAAGAGGGGAGAGATTGAATAGAGATGATGAGGGTAAATTGGGGGTAGAAGGATATAGATTCACTGTTGAAGTCTGAGATAATATATTGGACCCCCAACGCCTGATTACTACTCTAAAAGGGAACAGTGAAAAAGGGGTCGGGCTGACTAGAATCCCGGGCCAACCGGATTATAATCTATCTAACCAAACACCCAGATTAGGATTCTAATCTGGCTTTATCTGGGCTAATTTGTAACCAAACAAAGCACTAAGAGGGATGGAATGAGATAATATGATGTTGTTCAAAATTTATATATTACAATATCTAAAAGTTCAATTGTTGTCAATAATTACAAAAATGTCATTTTCCCTAAAAAAGTATACATGAATTGTCCAATGGGTTTATAAACATAATTTATTCCAAAGAGTTGTGGGATTGACCAATGGATTTGGTAATAAATGTATTTTAAATTATAAATAGTGTTTCATTATTTGCTAATATACTTATTTTTGCATTAAATTATTCTACGAATTTCTTTATTTTGTTATATCCATATGTTATTTATGTACTTTTTCAATTCTATTTTTTATTGATAATTTTTGTAAAATTTAATTTTGTTGTGACAATAGAAAATTTGGATACATGGTCACAAACAAAATTCATTATTAATTGAACTTTTGTGAAATAAAACCAAGTTAGATTTTATACAAAAAAATATTCAAAATGTATAATATTAATATGAAAAATACTCCAAATATTCATTTCTATATGAGGGAATATATATATATATATATAAACCTTACTGACAAACACCGTTGATATCGGACTGCTACAACTGCGGTGGATATATAAAATATGTTCACAATGAGTTGTACATGTGATATAATATCAACGTTAATTTTCTTTATTAATTTTTATCATATTACTTTGACATACAAAAAATATAATTTTAATTATTCTATTACTCTTTATAATTTATATTTTCCGTGCAACGCACGAGCACAACATTAGTAGTAATAAATAAAGGAACCCATAATTTTTATATGGTATTTACTTTGAATGATAATAGGTTTTCATAATTGTTATATTATATGACTATATTTACTTTGACGCAAAAGGAGATAAAAGGAAGTATAAAAATTATTTACCACTTTATAACTCATTTACTTTGATGTATAAAAAATCGGGCTAGACTATGTGAAAATTCGTGCAGCCCTTTGTATTATACCATCACCATGGGATAATATTATACCTAAGAAACGAGTGTGATAATTTTATACCTCATGTTATCACTTAAGAAAAGGGGGATATCAACAACAACAACAACAACAACAACAACAATAATAATAATAATAATAATAATAATAATAATAACAGCAACAACAATAATAATATTAATAATAATAATAAATTGGGGTAGGAATGTCTTTTTATAAGTCGTAAAACGTGGTATAAGTATAAAATTATACCATCATTATGGATATCGAGAGATATTGTGCTGCCTGAGATTTTATACCACTTGATCCGATTTTTTATACATCAAAGTAAACGAGGTATAAAGTTTTTTTTTTTTTTTTTTTAACGTACATCTTCTGCTTCTATTTTCATTTTTCTTGTAATAAACAATGTTTAAGATCTGCAAAAAAATCCCTTCAAAACTTAAGTTATAGCAAAAATAACTCAATTAATTCCAGATTCACGAATCCTCTTTATCAGATTCGTGTATCCGTTATTATTTATATTAAATTAAAATAAAGATACGCCACGTGACGAATCGGGTGCGAATCCGCCAAGAATCGCACCCGGATGCGATACGGGTGCGAATCTGATACTGCAATGTGTTGTTTTTTGAAGAATCCGTGCTTCATAGGGATCGATCCATCCACCAAACTTGTTCTTGGCAAATAATGCATTACTGATACGAACCTAGGCAGATCCGTAATTCAACACGCACGCGGAAGACACTGAACTGAATTTGTAACCGATGGATATCTCAATATACCTAAAGTCTAATCCCACAAATGATATAGAATCGGCCTAAACCCCCTATACCCCAAGTGATGATCGCCTTAGTCACACGGAGACGATGAATGACACACAACGAGATTTGATTGGCTCGTTGATTCGCCGATAAGAGAATTCGTCTTGGTCACACCAAAAGAAATTCAAAGAATTCTCAAGAGAGAAATAAACTCAAATTTTATTCATCAATAATTGTTCAATTTTCGTCACCTATCTAAGAGCCATATTTATAGGCTTCAAAAAGTCCTAATCCCACAAGGAAACTAGTTAAAAACCTATCCCAACATATACCAAACCAAATCCTAGTCTAAAAAGGAATATAATCACCAAAATAATGCTGAAAATAGCCCTATCAAATATGGTACTAATAAAATCCGAAAATTAATAAAATAAACAACTAAATAAACTACAAAATATTATCTTCACTTTTCAACCCATATCATCTTTAATTCTTGGCCCATGAATTGAAATCCATGATCTACGGGCTGCATCAATTACTCATCTCGTCTGCCCAATCGCTATAATTACCATCGCTTAGAATCTCGCTGACATGAACTTGGCCCGGATTATCCGATGAGGGAATAAAATACGGTGACATCACATCCACCGTAGGAAAACTAGAGGAAGAGGGGGGCTTTTCACCATCTCCTGATTTAGTCATGGTTGATGAAAGAAACAAGAACAGACTATAGATATAAAGAAATTTTGAAATATTATGAGGATCGATTTTCCTGCTCTGGTGCCATGAAAAATAATGGCTGAAAGTGGTATAAGAAATTTTATACTCGTCTATATTTTCTTTTATGGTCTTATACTCGAAAGTAAACGCACCTGAATAGACAAAACCACCCGTGTATGTCTATTCAAATATATATAGACAAAACACGAATTTAGATTCAATTATGAAGTTGAATCTTTTTGGATGACAACTTATAAAAATTTTATGGATGACAACTTATAAAAATTTTACACATTCACCGCCTGCAATATAGGAGAGTTGAGTTGGGATCCCCTGTCCCAACTCGTGTCCCAACCGTATCCCAAATCGTGATTTTATTAGTTTTATATTTTTTTTAATAAATTTATCTTATAAATTGTTGGGATATTATGTTAAGGAGAACTTGGATCAAGTTAATAAACAATTTGTTTTGATTCAATTCTAAAACCCTAAGTAGAATATTTCCCTTATTATTTTTGATGAATCTGAACAAGTTGTACTTAGCAAAGCTTGCATGTTAGGAAGCTTTTGTTTTAGTCTAGAAGCACTAAGGATAAAGCAGTCAGAGTTCGCGAAGCATCAGGAAGCGAAGCGGCTCCAGCAGTGAAAGCGTCAGCAGTAAAGTTTGACAAAGCGTCATGGAGACACTTCAGATAAAGATGCTTAGAGCGAGCTTCCGTTTAATAGAAGCGAAGCGCTCTCAAGTCAGCTCACCCAAAGCCTCTCTGATCTAGAGTTGAACTTAAAGCGTCAATTAGTGCTAGCGTGATAAGTTTGACTTTCAAACGTTCAGATGACTGACACATCACCGCATAAAGCTTACGTGTCAACACACTATTGCACAACGGATGCGGCTATAGTCCGAAAAGTCAAGGTTAGGTGAAGACTGGCATATCCCTAGGTGCGGCGAACATCCCTTCCTAGTACTAGAGTCTGAAAAGCCTGAAAAAGGAGCTGACACCAACAACTTTTTCGGGAATTAAGGAACACGCAACCTCTTCTCTCTCAACGGGAAGTAGGGTTCCTTACTATAAATAGAAGGAGTTGCACACACTAAAAACTAACGCACGTACAAACGATTCAAGCATACTACTGGCAAGAACTCGAGTAAATTATCCTTTACATTCATTTAGTTCTTTCGAAGCGTTTCCCTTTAATGTGTCCTCAAGAAATATTTTTTTCTTGAGTATTGCAACTACTTTCTTTTTAGGTTCAACCGCATATATCCATAACCTAGCTTCGAGAATCCTTATCCCTTTACTTTTGATCTTCATTGTAAAGGATTCTTATTTACGAAAACCCAAAAACCCAAGACCAAGTCTATTGTGTTAGATTGAGTTGTAAGGTTGTAAAGTTTTGTAGAAAAGATTTATTGTTGTAAGGCTTCTTGAGAGCCCGTGAAATCTCTGAGGATTCAAGTGCAAGTTAGTTACTAGCCTTGAATCACTTCCCCTTGGAAGTATAAAACAAGGGATACCAACTGAAGGTATTCATCATGTCGTGGATAGAGTGGACGTAGGAGAGGCTCTCTGAACTACTATAAGTGTTTGTGTCAATTTACTTTATTTACTGCTTTGATTTATTACATACACACACGCGCGCTTTAAATATCAACTTGGTTGTAATTCGCAAGAAACTTTAAGTCTCATCACATTCCGCACAACACTCACACGAGCAAGAAGCTTCGAAAGCCTCACTAGCATTCGAAGCGTCTACTCGGCAAAAAGGCTGAAAAACGAAAGAGAAGTTAAACACTTCTCAATACACGTATTCACCCCCCCCCCTCTACGTGTGTTAGTCACTTTCGGGACCAACAATAATTTATTTTAATTTTATGATTATTTTCAAGGGTTCACCCATCCAATTAGGGTTTATAATTATTTTTTAGCATTTAATTTCACTTTTATTAGTTATATTAAGGTTGATAAATTCAAAATTAGGGTACATAATTTCTGTAAAAATTCAATTTTTACTTATAGATGTTCATTACTCCGTATGATTTAATATGCTATAGTATTTTTATTTTTATAAAATACATATAAACCTAATAGAAATTAAATTTGGGGACACGGTTGGGATATCGAGTTTTGGACAGGTAATACCATCCGATTAGAGTCAGGGGAGAGATTCAGACGATTATATAGAGTTGGGGGTCTTCTATTTGGAGAAAGGATATATTATTTGGGATGTAATCATATCTCTCTATCTGTGTATCCCATAAAACTCTGATACTTTTACTGCCCCAATGTTTCCTAATATAGTCAAATCTTTTGAACTAGAAATTTGAAAAGTGTATTAAATAAAACTTGAAACCTGCACATACTTAAAAAAAAAAAGAAAAAAAAGAAAAATGCATGAACCAAAAAAATCAGAAAAATACACGTGATATGCACATACACATACACATGTTAGTTTGAACAACTAATCTCGTGTAGATGTTAATAGAAATTTAATTAGTTAAACTTCTTAGTTGATTAAATTGTATCAAACACAAAGGTTACTAAACAAAGCTTAAGAAATCTAATACTCTCCCCATCTCACTCTACTTGAGCCAATTTCTGTTTTGGGTCGTCCCACTCTACTCGAGTCATTTCTTAATATAAAAATAATTAGGCCCAATTGATAGTGTGATTAATGGACTCTTCATTGCCTAATTAATATTTTTGTTTTATTAGAGTGTTTTTATCTTTGGAAATATGAATTTATTTCAATTTTCCATTTTTCAAAATTAAGTAAAATTATTTAATAATTATAATTGACAAAGTATTATTGTTATCTTAATATATGTGCTCACTCTACCGGACTCAAGTAGAGTGGGATGGAGGGAGTAGTTATCATTTGCCTCGGAATACAAGCGATTAATCAACTTTACTTTAATTAGAACCATTGTCACTTTTCATCTCATCTCATGTTTTCGTAATACATATTTTTTTTTATATATATTCACTTTTCTAAGAGACCTTAATTTCACATCAATTATGGTGGACCAACTACTAGAGTTGGTAAAGTAGTCTATAAGAAGTTTCATGGTTGTTAGGGTTAGAGAAATTTGATTATACTAGTGAGCATTGGGAAGTAGTAGTACCGTGGTTTTTTGGTATACACAGACAGAGGACTATGTCTACGTCCCAAAGAATAGGTCTATTCTTTATGTAGAAGACCCCAAGCTTTACATGACCGCCCAGGTCTCTCCTCCGACGCTCACCTATTGCGGCCCCTTGCTTAGCAAATGGTAACTACTACATTGTTACCATTCGTTTTGCTAATATCGTTTGTCAACACGGCCAGACGTATTTTGGAATACGTATGTTTGACATTTACATTCAGGTATATTCTAACTCCACATGGCATATCTCTCTTAGAACACTTATAGTTCTCTTTAAGTATTTGATTCAATACTAGACTCCTGGTTAACTTTTGTTAATTTCAATACATGGCGAACGACGCCTGCAAGACTTTGATAGTGAGAGAGGGAGGTGGGGTAGACAAGGCTGTCATTATACAGAACTGGACACAAGTGATAAACAAGACGATTGAGAAATCCGTCTGCAGTACACCAGAGGAACAATGAATGTTCCAGTGAGAGGATCTTATGTTTCTCTGGTGTCTGCTATTTCGGTGGAATCATGTATAAATTAAGTTATTTCAATTATTGTCTTCCACCAAAATGTTAAAAGTATGGTTCATTTTGATTTTTTATTTTTTTCTTTTGTAACAATTTTCGTATGTTTATGATTTTTTGCAGACTTCCAGCCTCTGTCGAAGTCAAGGAAAAAAAATATCATCTTAATAGGAGCATTTGATGTCTTATTTTTTATCATCGGATTCGCATCTTTTCTTTAGTAGAAAAAGTATGCCGAAACTAGGATCTTAAGAGATCAAGGTTAATGAATTACATTATATGGTGCAAAATTTATGTGATCATCTTTTAGTCTATGAATTAAAGTTTTTTATTTTTATCTTGGATTGTGTGATTTCTAGCATATGTTCAAGCTTTGAAAGCACATGTTTTTGTTTACTTTTTTTTTCAGACTTAAACTTGCTAGACTTGCAAAAATTTGATTTCACCTACAGCCAAATCCTTGTTGTCACAAATAAGTTTTTTTTTTTTTTTTTCCAGACTTAAACTTGCTAGACTTGCAAAAAGGTGATTTCACCTACAGCCAAATCCTTGTTGTCACAAATAACTTCAGCGAAGAAAACAAACTCGGGGCATGTGGATTTGGGACTGTCTACAAAGTACTATGCAACATGGCTAAAATTTATTGAGGAAAGAAACAAATTTTATCTTTGTCATTCTCTTTCCATTTTATAAAATAATCAAATGTAGTATTCTATATGGTGTCAAGTCTAGTTGTCTCCTCCTTAATTTTGAACCTATTTCAAGTCATAGATAATTAATATGACGTTAAAAGGTAAAAATATATCGAATTTATATTCAAATATGAATTTGAATATTCTTGGATAACATCCTAAAGGAATTTTATACATTTATGTCACCGCCTACTGTACATGAGAGTTAGGGGAGAGATTTGAGCGGTCATATATATAGAGTTGGGGGTCTTCTATTTGGAGAATAAATGTATTATTTGGGATGTACGCATAGCTCTCTGTGTGTGTATCCCATAAACTTCCAATACTTTTACTGCCCCAAGATTTCCTAGTATAGTCAAAGTTTTTGAACTAAGATTTTGAAAAGTGTGTTAGATAAAACTTAAAGACTGCATATACTTACAAAATTAGAAAAATGCACACATTAAAAAAATTAGAAAAGTGCACGTGATGTGCACATACACATACAGATGTTAGTTTGAACAACTAATCTTGTACGGATGCTAATAGAAATTTGATCAGCTTAAGAAATTTAATAGTTATCATTTACCTTGGAATACAAGAGATTAATCAATTTCAATTTAATGAGAACCATTGTCACTATTCAATTCACGTCAATTGTGGTGAACCAACTACTAGAGTTGGTAAATTAGTTTATGAAGAAGATTCATGGTTGTTGGGGTTAGAGAAATTTGATTATACTAGGAAGCATTGGGGAAGCCGTAGTACCGGGGTTTTTTGTGATACATAGACAGAGGACTATGTTTCCGTCCCAAAGAATAGGTCTATTCTCCATGTAGAAGACCCCGAGTTTTACATGGCCTCCCGGGTCTCTCCTTTGATGCTCACATAATTAAGGTCGTTGCTTAGCGAATGGTAACTACATCGTTGCCATTGTTTTTGCTAAGATCGTTTTTTAACATGACCAGACGTATCAAAGTCTTAAAATATGGATGTTTGACATATATATTCAGGTATATTATAGATTACATGATATATGTTTTTTAGAACACTTGTGATTTTATTTAAGGAGAAATGATATGCTACTCCCCCTTATGGTGGACACCTTCGTGAGCACATTCTTCGTTTCTTCGATTTGATATTATTTTGTTCGATTTTTTCGATTGATTTATATTCTAGTATCATATAAATTAATATATAAATCATTAAATCTACAAAATAAATAAAAATCAAAGCTCAGTTTGTCTTATTACTCATTTTTTGATATTACAAGGAAAAAAATAACAAATCGAGCTTTGATTTTTATTTATTTTGTAGATTTAATTAGGGATGGTAATTCGATACAGGTCGGGTACCTGTTCCAAATTTTTTGGGTACCCAAATCCTAAAATTCAAAAATTTACAACCCAAACCTGAACCCGAAAAATATTTTTAGGTATCCCATTCGGGTATTTGGGTACCTAAAAAAACCCCGAAAATTTAGAAAGAAAAAATACTACAATTTTTAATTATTTTTTTTCTATTTTAAATAATGCATATAGCTAGCTATTGAAGATATTATGTGTATAATTGCATAATTAATAAAACAACAATTGGAAAAAAGAAAAGAAATGAGAGTCTAAATTGCTAACTAGCTAAGTTAATTAATTAGTTAACTATTTTTTTTTAATTATTTTATTTATTAATTAGTACTCTTTATTATTTTTAATTAATTTAAATATAAAATTTCAGGTTTTCGGGATTTCGGGTAATTTTTTTCTGGGTTCGGGTATAGGGTATACCCGATACCCGAATTTTTTTGATCTCACTACCAGAACCCAAACCAACCCGATTTTCAGGTTTTGGGTACCCAAAAACCCATTCGGGTTCTGGAATTTCTGCCCCTACCCGAAAACCCGAACCCAAATTACCATCCCTAGATTTAATAATTTTTATATTAATTTATATGATACTACTAGAATATAAATCAATCGAACAAAATAATATCAAATCGAAGAAACGAAGAAGGTGCCCACCATGGAGGAGTAGCATATCATTTCTGTTTTTTTAAGTATATGTAATAAAATTGGTATTGAGTTTGATTTAAAATTATCTTCTTCAACACCCCCTGTTGAGCACATTTGTCCCCTTTAATTTAATCTACACTTTATTCACTTTTTTTTTTCTTTTCTTTTTTTTCTCCTGATCATTTTTGCACATTTATTTCATTCTTTTTCTTTCATTTTTTAATGGTCATGTTTCTTTCCAAAAAAAAAAAAAAAATCCTTCAACAAACTCATTGTGCACTTTTTTTTTTTCATCTAGTCTTTATGCACATATATTTCTTTCTTTCTTTTACCTTTTCATTTTCAATAATCACAATTTATTCAAATTTCTTTTTTTCCTTTCATCTATTCCTAATGCACATTCTTTTATTTTTTTTTATTTTTCCTTTCAATTTTTCATAATCACACTTCTTTCAAAATATATTTTCCTTTGATCTACTCCTTATGCAATAATTGAATTAAATTCATAACGATGTGACTGAATATATATGAACCTCTTACACGATTCCTTTATGCAATAATTGCACTAAATTCCTAACTTCGTCACTACATACATATGAACTTCTTACACGATGATTCACTACTAATAACTAGATGATACTTGTAGATAATAGGAGAAATTGAACATAAATGGTGAAGTTGAGTGTATAGAATATAGTACTTCATGCAACCTAAATCAATGGCAGTACGTACAACTCAAGCCATTGATTATGAGCAAATCTGAAAAATTACCCAATCAAAATGAATGGAGTAAGGTTGCATACTTGCATTATTAGTTTATTACCACGGGAAAACAGTTTAATTAAGAACAATAATAGGCAATAAAATAAACATGGAACGATTACAAGTGCAACAAATAAATATAATCGCAAGTAAACCAGCGAGAAAAGATCGTTAAGGACACAACATACAGTTCAAATGTAGTAATTAACTAACGAAACGACACGAAAATCTCGAGACGACCTGCATAAGCAGGAGCACCTCAAATCACATAGTACACGAAAACTTCAAGAGACTCAGTAACGTAAATCCCGCCACCTCCTGTCGAGAACCCAGTTCTGAGAAAGACTAACCATTACATTACAGCTAACGCAAAACAAAAGACTCATGGCAAAAATATAGTTTCCATGACAAACTATATAAAGCTCCATCACCTCCAGAGTTCACTTGACACCCTTCTTGGCAGCAGCCTTGGTAACCTTGGCACCAGATGGATCCTTCTTCTCCACACTCTTGATAACACCAACAGCAACAGTCTGTCTCATGTCACGAACAGCAAACCTTCCAAGAGGTGGGTACTCGGAGAAAGTCTCGACAACCATGGGCTTGGTAGGAATCATCTTAATCATTCCAGCATCTCCATTCTTCAAGAACTTAGGCTCCTTCTCGAGCTCCTTACCTGATCGCCTGTCGATCTTGGTCAAGATCTCAGCAAACTTCACAGCAATGTGAGAGGTGTGGCAATCGAGCACTGGTGCATATCCGTTACCAATCTGTCCCGGGTGGTTCATGATGATGACCTGGGATGTGAAGTTGGCAGCTTCCTTGGCAGGATCATCCTTGGAGTTGGATGCAACATAACCACGCTTGAGATCCTTCACTGCAACGTTCTTCACGTTGAACCCCACGTTGTCACCAGGAAGAGCCTCCTGCAGAGCCTCGTGGTGCATCTCAACAGACTTAACTTCAGTCGTCAGACCAGATGGGGCGAAGGTCACAACCATACCAGGCTTGATCATACCAGTCTCAACACGACCCACAGGCACAGTTCCAATACCACCAATCTTGTAAACATCCTGAAGTGGGAGCCGGAGTGGCTTGTCTGATGGCCTCTTGGTCTCCAGAATCTGGTCAAGAGCCTCAAGGAGGGTTGGGCCCTTATACCAGTCAAGATTGGTGGACCTCTCAATCATGTTGTCTCCCTCAAAACCAGAAATGGGAACGAATGGGATTTTGTCTGGGTTGTATCCGACCTTCTTGAGGTAGGACGCCACTTCCTTGATGATTTCATCGTACCTAGCCTTGGAGTACTTTGGTGTGGTGGCATCCATCTGCAAAAGATATTGATATCAAAAGGTTACATTGTGTAAAGGGTACAAATCAAACAATTCACCAAACAAACATCTCCTTACCTTGTTACAACAGCAGATCATCTGCTTCACTCCAAGAGTGAAAGCAAGCAGAGCATGCTCACGGGTCTGACCATCCTTGGAGATACCAGCCTCAAAACCTCCAGTGGTGGAGTCAATGATGAGAACAGCACAGTCAGCCTGTGAGGTACCAGTAATCATGTTCTTAATGAAATCACGATGTCCAGGAGCGTCAATGACGGTGCAGTAGTACTTGGTGGTCTCGAATTTCCACAAGGCAATATCGATGGTGATACCACGCTCCCTCTCAGCCTTGAGCTTGTCGAGCACCCAGGCATACTTGAATGACCTCTTGTTCATCTCAGCAGCTTCCTTCTCGAACCTCTCAATCACACGCTTGTCAATACCACCAAGCTTGTAGATCAAGTGCCCAGTGGTGGTCGACTTTCCAGAGTCGACATGGCCAATGACCACAATGTTGATGTGAGTCTTCTCTTTGCCCATGCTGAATCTGAAAATAGTATCAAATTCAGCATATTCAATTACTGATAAATGGAAAACATGTAACAAACAAGTAACAATAGCATTTAGTGTAGAAAGTGCACCAAACCAGAAGGATAACAGTATAACACGAGAGGCACCATAATATCATTCAGTGTTAACACAAAAGGCGCTAAAATATCATTTGACAATTACCTTAGCCATGCTTTACAACAATATAACTCAAGATCTATACATCCAAAGCGACATTTACATATTCAATCATAACAGCAACAAACATAACAATGTATTCCCCTTGGATATTGAAACACCGAGAGTTCTTCACCTATAAATCGTTCATACACATAAACATCCAGTCGAAATCGTGAAAATTATTCACATCATTTCCATAATTCGTAAGCATATCGAATAATAGACTAAGACAACAGTGCATGAATTGCTTCCAATAAGGAAATCCAGAACATCAATGCTCACAAATAGTCACATATAACCATACGGTATGAAAATAATCAATAATTCCACAATTCAGCAGAAGCCGACATAATTACTGTGATTCATAATCTAAGCAGAAAATTCATGCAAACTGAAGAATCCAGAATAGTGCACGTTGAATCTTAAAATTATGCATGAATTGCTTCCATTAAAGAATCCATAACATCAGTACCGCCAAATATAGCCAGATCGAACGGAAAACGAACAATACTATGATTCAATGTAAGCAGGCATAAAAACACATACGATTCCAAAATCTCGACGGAAAATCCATGCAAACAAATCAAAATCCACACGGACAATGAATACGAAGTTACGAACTGAAGATAAAATAAGAAAGAAATCTGACCTCGAATGGAAATGATGGAGAGAGAAATGAGAGTGAGACTTCGCTTTAGTCGATGCGGAGAGGGTTAAGGAGGGTTAAGCAGAGCAGAGGCGTCTCTGGGTTTATATAATGCCCGTCCTCTCGAGAATTAGGGATTTGCAGTCGTATCAAATTACCAAATTACCCTTCTGATGCTTTTCGAATGTTCTGTGCTAACGGGCAAAATCCAGTTACTTAACTTACTCGCTTTGCTTTTTTGTTTTACTAAATTTTCGCATTTTTTTATATATTTATGCGCCTTTCAAAAAATAAATACTCTTATATTTATGTGGTCAAATATAAAATGTGATACCTTCATCCCATATACTTAGTCCAGTTTGCTTTATTGACTTATCCAGCACGCGTTTCCACCGAAACCTATTACGGGTTTTAAAATATATTTTTGAAGTATTTCTTTTTACGAGATACTATGAGTGTCAAAGTATCCCATAAAAGAAAAAATACTTCAAAATTATATTTTAAAACCCGTACTAAGTTTTGGTAGAAACACGTGCCGGAAAAATTAATAAAACAAACAGGACTAACTATATAGGATGGAGGTAGTATGTGCCACATTCCATAGTACGGAGTAGTTATTTTTCCCAGTGGTGTAGTAGTATACATAATACCGTAGACATAATTATGTTATATTTCATTTTTTTTATTGATTGATACTGTTTAAAGTTCACATTGAATGTACTTTTATAGAGATAAATTTATGTGATTATTATATAACTGAAAAGTTAATTATAACTTGTATCGATGAAAGCTCGAAGGCACAAATGATTAAAATATATAGTATTATAAACACGAATAGAATGTTTTTGACATAGAATGTTCTTTGATATAGTACGATGAATGCGAATATTTTTATTTTTTTTAAGAGGATGTGAATCATTTTTTAAGAATAAATTATTCTGAATTAAACTAATTGAAGGAGGACGGTAAATTATAATTTGTTGACTATTATGGAATTTCGATTATGTATCTATTTAGGCAGACCGATGAGGCAATGAGAATATTTTAGTATGATTTATTTTTAGTACTTTTGACTCCATTAAAACCCATGAAGTTCAGATGTTCAAGTCTTTCGTTTTTTACAACTCAAATTTCTATTTTCATATTCTAACTGCTCATTGTGAACCATCGTACTTAGCATATAATTTAAAATCCAAATTAATATGTATTAATTAATCACTTTTATAAAAATTACGATGCGAAACAAATGACTAGAATTTTCTTCTGTTCCCACTTTTCCAAAATTGGATATATATACTCGTATAAAAGTTGTTAAAAAGTGTGTGTGATTAAATTGTTCGTTTGGTTATAAAAGTTGATAATAATATGGATTTTTATAAAATAAAGTTGAAATAGTGATGTGTTCCAATCCAACCTCAACATGGTCGGCTTAGTGGCGTTCTCACACCTATAGCTTAAGTAATAAAGCTAAGTGCTTTTCCTTTAGTCTTCTTCCCTTTATATTTGTTTGATCACAAGATATAATATATAATACTCCCTCCATTTCACTTAAAATGACATATTTCAATAGTGGCTTTTTTGACACGCTTTTTCAGGCTTCTTGATGATGGGTTTTAAGATGGATTTTTGAAGAATTCTTTCTTTTACGGGATACTAGGACAGTCCTAGTATCTCGTAAAAGAAAGAATTCTTCAAAAATCCATCTTAAAACCCATCAATGAGAAGCGTGGAAAAGTGTGCCAGAAAAGGCAAAAAAAAAAGTATCATTTTATATGAAATGGAGGTAGTACGTAATCATTATCGTTACACCTTAAATAAAGAAGTGCCGATGATAGTTGTGTGGATGATTAGTGTGTTTGGATGCGACACAACAGTCTAAAAAAATACTCCTATAAAACTAAGGGTGGTTGTAAGTTGTACCTCATAATTGGTGGTTTTATAATCGGACAGTATCCTCTATCCCAAAAAATTCAAAATTCTATTACTTGTATATTGTTTTATAAAAATAAAAAAAATAAAAAAATTGTAACATACTAAATCATAATAGACATTTATAAGTAAAAATTGAAAAATTCAAATATTATAAACCCTAATTGGATGGGTGAACCCTTGAAAATAATTATAAAATTAAACTAAATCATTATAAAATAAATTTATTGAAAAAAAAACATGTATAAAAATAATAGAAATTGCGATTTGGGACACCGAGTTGGGGACATAGGATCTCAAGTCTTTTATTATAGTAGTAAAAATTGAATTTAGAATAAGTTAGTTGTAATAATTTAAAAGTTATAGTAATATATATAGAGTTTGATTCATATGAGAACCATTCTATTCATGAGAACCGTGAGAACCCGTTTTTTTAGTTATACTTTCATGTTTTTTTACTTATGCAATATGCTTTTTCGAAAATAATGCTTTCATATTTATATTTATATTTGTTTTCATGTATTTGTATTTTTGCATGATTGTAATACATAACAAGCACGATTTGTAAAAAGCATAATTTTATATCTAAAAAGGCATTACTAGCAAAAAAAGCATAAATGCATAAGTAAAGAAGCATGAAAACATAACTAAATAAGCGGGTTCTCACGAATATAATGGTTCTCATGAGAACCCTCCCCAATATATATGTATATAGTATTATATATGTGTGTGTGTGTGTGAGAAAAATTAACAAAAAATTTCGGCTGCCGCCAACGGTTATAAAGTAGTTGTTCATTTACAATCATTATAAAGTAGTTGTTCATTTCAATTGTTAACGATTTATTTTGACATCCAAAACTATTTTCTCGCAATCGACATGTCTTCATCTACCCTTTAATGAATACTCTAGAATTGAAGAAAACATACAAGATTTGCATATGGCATTGATCATATGTCACACTCACAAGCCTTATTCAGATTTAATATATGGAAATCTAAGTTCATCTTTCTTTGTAGTATTACAAATTATGGTGTGGAATAGAGGGAGTTGTACATACATCTATGTTCTGCAAACAAAATAATTTTCTTCATATAACCAATACGTCTTGGTCTGCACATCATTTATGCTCAATCAAGAGAGGATCAACCAAGAAAAGGACAAGGATATGCATGAGAAGGGGATCGGACCGGTAAAAAAAAATAAAAAAAAAGGAAAAAAGAAGACGTTAAGCCTAATACAAACAAAGTGAATGATGGCTGGCCGGATATGATCAAAAAAGAAAAGGATGTCTATGAATATTTTTTCAAATGCGAATATGTTGTTACGCGTTCAGCTCTACATAAAAAAAAAGCTCTACGATGTTATTTGTAACAGACAACATAAATAAATAAATCTCTCTATTAGGCTCCATTTACTTTGACGTAAAATGAGGTATATAATGGAGTAGAAAATTTTATTTACTAATTTATAACTCGTAATGAGGTAAAACGAGGTAATAAATCTCTCTATCGCTCGTGGTCGAACTATTCGCAACTTTCGAATGCATAAACCTATATCCAAAAACTATTGAGTTCTTTTCAACGCACGCCGAATCTTAGAACGATGAAGTCGAGGCATCACCAATGAATTCAGCCTTCTTCTCCAGAGTGTAAAATATTTGTTTTTATTTTTGTTGTTTTTATCATAATAATTGGCGGAGTTTAATGTTTCTCAGAATGAGATCAATCGACTATATTAAGAACTTACATTTCCCATTTTTATTCATACTTTTTCTTTATTTCGCTGTTTCACGGGTTGTGGTGTCCCATAAATTTATCATGTTTCATCATGTTCTGAAAATCTGAAATACAGTACATATATTTTATTTTCCACAATTTTATAATATTAAATAGAAAGGGAAAGACTGAAATTAGTTCTCTTACAAAGATTTATTAAAAGATGCAAAGGAAGAAACTATGCAAGTGAAGAAATCAATATTGTGAGGGGGATTCTCTACAGCTCAAGACAACTACAAAATCTATTAACTGAAGATGGAGAAAATATGGATTATGTTTACGATAACAAGGCCAGCATTAATTGAACTATAAGCCAAACACATAACATGCAGTTCACATCGCTAAATCATGTTTCAAGGGTAGATTAAATGGCAGTAAATCCTAACTTCGTAAATCTAAGTAAGAAAAACAACATTCAGAAAAGGTAACATAAAGGAAGCAACCAAAAGTTCAAGAATTAAGCAGAAACTAAAACCCAGGTAATATAGGACAGACAGTAATAATCCATAAAGACGCCATGCCAGTTTAACACAAACAACTCAATCCAAGTAAACAGAAATAAGCAAAACATCAAAGCAATGATGAGCTGTGCCATAACTCCTGCCACCGTCTGTCGAGAACCCAATTCTGAGATTGGCTAATCAACATACAGGGTAGGAGAATACAACAAGACCAACACTGCAAAGATCCTAAAACAGTAGAAGAAATCAAAATTAAGTTTTTGTAACATAGTGAATGGAAATACTCTGTTCTGGCAACAACAGAGACAGGAACCAGCTCCTCGTTTCACTTGACACCCTTCTTGGCAGCAGCCTTGGTAACCTTGGCACCAGATGGATCCTTCTTCTCCACACTCTTGATAACACCAACAGCAACAGTCTGTCTCATGTCACGAACAGCAAACCTTCCAAGAGGTGGGTACTCGGAGAAAGTCTCGACAACCATGGGCTTGGTAGGAATCATCTTAATCATTCCAGCATCTCCATTCTTCAAGAACTTAGGCTCCTTCTCGAGCTCCTTACCTGATCGCCTGTCGATCTTGGTCAAGATCTCAGCAAACTTCACAGCAATGTGAGAGGTGTGGCAATCGAGCACTGGTGCATATCCGTTACCAATCTGTCCCGGGTGGTTCATGATGATGACCTGGGATGTGAAGTTGGCAGCTTCCTTGGCAGGATCATCCTTGGAGTTGGATGCAACGTAACCACGCTTGAGATCCTTCACTGCAACGTTCTTCACGTTGAACCCCACGTTGTCACCTGGAAGAGCCTCCTGCAGAGCCTCGTGGTGCATCTCAACAGACTTAACTTCAGTTGTCAGACCAGATGGGGCGAAGGTCACAACCATACCAGGCTTGATCATACCAGTCTCAACACGACCCACAGGCACAGTTCCAATACCACCAATCTTGTAAACATCCTGAAGTGGGAGACGGAGTGGCTTGTCTGATGGCCTCTTGGGCTCCAGAATCTGGTCAAGAGCCTCAAGGAGGGTTGGGCCCTTGTACCAGTCAAGGTTGGTGGACCTCTCAATCATATTATCTCCCTCAAAACCAGAAATGGGGACAAATGGGATTTTGTCAGGGTTGTATCCAACCTTCTTGAGGTAGGATGCCACTTCCTTGATGATTTCATCGTACCTAGCCTTGGAATACTTTGGTGTGGTGGCATCCATCTGCAAAAGATATTGGTATCAAAAGGTTACATTGTGTAAAGGGTACAAAACAAACAGTTTACTAAACAAACATCTCCTTACCTTGTTACAACAGCAGATCATCTGCTTCACTCCAAGAGTGAAAGCAAGCAGAGCATGCTCACGGGTCTGACCATCCTTGGAGATACCAGCCTCAAAACCTCCAGTGGTGGAGTCAATGATGAGAACAGCACAGTCAGCCTGTGAGGTACCAGTAATCATGTTCTTAATGAAATCACGATGTCCAGGAGCGTCAATGACGGTGCAGTAGTACTTGGTGGTCTCGAATTTCCACAAGGCAATATCAATGGTGATACCACGCTCCCTCTCAGCCTTGAGCTTGTCGAGCACCCAGGCATACTTGAATGACCTCTTGTTCATCTCAGCAGCTTCCTTCTCGAACCTCTCAATCACACGCTTGTCAATACCACCAAGCTTGTAGATCAAGTGCCCAGTGGTAGTCGACTTTCCAGAGTCGACATGGCCAATGACCACAATGTTGATGTGAGTCTTCTCTTTACCCATAGTTGATTACTAGGATCTGTGATACAATAAAAAAAAATATAAGATTCCTTCTGTCAATAAGTAATCACAATATTAACAAGTTAACATAGTTTAACCAATATAATAGGGAGATTCTTCAATAAAAACCAACCCTACAATTTATAATCATAACTTGATATACTAATAACACGGAACTAATGCTGAAAACAATAGTTAATACCAATTTCGAGAAATTATCAAAATAAATAGCACGCTGATGTCAGGTAGAAACATTACAGAACATGAACCGTCGAACAGATCGAAATAGATCTAAGATATGTATCTACAACACCCTACAACTGGTTAATATTTTTCGATACAATTCAGCAAATTAACCATCAATAAGAGTAAATCGCAATTTTGCCCAAAAGAAGGAAAAAGACACAGCAAATAATTCAGATTGAGTCCATTTACTATTCTAACATTCATACTACGTATTAGACAAGGATTTCTCAATAAAACGAAAAAATCCATGAACTCTAACGATATTCACTCAATGAAAACATGCTCCAACGATCAAAAACCACCAACAATCATACGTAAAACTGCATAAGCAGAAACGAAGAACAATACACATGAGAAAAAGGGAAACGATATGACCTTAAAGAAATGCTAGGGATAAAGCCTTCGATGAAACCCTAGCCGCAGCAAACTATAGAGAAGAGAGGTGAAATGAAAATTCAGGGTTCTACGGGTTTATACGGGAGGCGAGGGCTTATTTCGGAGGTTTCTCTGGGTACGCATTTACTATATTACCCTTAAGTAGCTTTTTCTGTAGAAGGTTACTTAGCTTTATTCGGAGATGTTTTGGTGTGTTTCAAATTTAAACTAGCGCCGGCTCCGGGGTAGTTTTGGAAAATGCTTCAGTCCCAAATTTATTTTATTAATTGAGCATCACGTTTCCTTTTCTTTTCTTTTTTTTCTTTTCTTTTTTTCCTTTTCTTTAATTATTTAAAAGTCATTAATTGCAGTTCAGGATTCCTCTTTTTGCCTTTTGTTAGAAAATCAAAGGAAAATAAATATAGAAAAGTTGGGCCACCGCCACTAACTTTTTATTGAAATCATGTTTGGAAAGAAAGGAATACGAGAAGGCTACAGGGTAAGGAGGCTGTGGAGGAAATTATAATTAGGCAGTGTCAACTTATGTTGGCTGTGTGTAGGCAGCGAGATAGGAAACTTTGTTTGGTTGGTCGTTAGTTTCGTAGTATGCAGAGGTTGTTTGCTGATTGTTTGATATGGCTGTAATGATTTGGTAGCAATAAAATTCTTTTAGGGACACACTTGGGTCAGCCGGAGGCACCGTGCGGCCGGGCTAAAACAATGACACTTTTATTCATATAGATTGACACTTTTCTGTATAAAGATTGACACTTTTAAAAATTGTCATTTTATTCGTAAAATAATTATGTTAAAGATTGACACTTTTATTCATATAAATTGGCATTTTTCTGTATAAAGATTGACACTTTGGACCCGGCCGCACGGTGCCTCCGGCTGACACAAGTTTTTGTCATTCTTTCATACCAAAAAAAAAAAAAACCATGCGTTTAAATGTCCTCTTGCATAAAGATTATGTTCTTTCCGTTAAGTAATATCAATATTTGTGCCAATAATAAAAAATATATTCGTAATGAAGGTTAATTATAATAATAAGATTTTGCTTAATATATTTAATATTTAATGCGCTGATTTTACTTGTATTGATATATAATACTCAGGTTAATTATAATAATAAGATTTTGCTTAATATATTTAATGCGCTGATTTTACTTTTACTTGTATTGATATAAAATACTCCCTTGTTCTTGAATCATCTGGCGCATATACTAAGAAAAAAATTATAAATAACCATAACAGGAACGTTTATCCTTGAGAAGAATGTTCTCATATCTGTTAATGAGGCCGTATATTTAATGTATCTACGGTTGACTTGATAATAATGTATTTCAAAAAATTTATTATTAATATACATTATGAATAATAAATTTACGAGAAAAAATTAAAACCTTACTAAAACAAATTAAACCATAAATAAAAAGATAATAATTGTCTTCATAACACCCATTAGCCTTATATTTTTTCCGTTTATAAGGTACGCGTACCTCTTCATAAAATTGTTTTTTTATTTATTTATCAAAATAAAAATAAAAATAATTGTGTTCAAATTAAGTTGTTCGGTTATCTCGTGAAAACACAAGTAGCTATTTGGATTTTTCTTTTGATTTAATTAAGCTTAAGCTAACCAAACATTCTTAGATATGTTTATTTTCTTTATGTTTCATACTCTCTTTGTCTGCTATATTTGTACATAAATTCTTTAGATACGAGTTTTAATACTTGTAATAAATGAATATTAAATTCATTTATGAGTATTACTTGATGTGTGAATATTAAGGTGAAGTGAATATTAAAGTGTATTTTACTTAATTTTTTTAAGGTCGAAAGTGAATTATGGCCTTATGGGTATGGGGTTCCGGATGGGATCCCCTATCTCCATTATAGTGCGTCAACCGTGTACCAAAATTGTTTTTTTTTTTATAAATAAATCAATTTCGATGTAGTATGATCTAGTCTAACATTATAGTACTACTAATTAACAATAGTTCATCGATTCAATTAGGGTATATAATTATTTTTTAGACAACGAAGCGCAGCTTAGCTGATAAGACGCTTCCCCTCCAATCCAAGAGGTTGGGGGTTCGAGTCACTCCGGGTGCGTGTGTGTGCGAGTGTGTTGTGTTTGCCTGATAAAAATTAAAATTATTATATATATATATATATATAATTATTTTTTAGCATTTTTGGTGTTTTTAACTAATAAAATTGAAATTATATATTAAAAAACAAATAATAAACCTTAATATGATTGGTGAATCTAAACAATTAGTGTAAAATTAGATTAAATCATAGTAATATATAAAATTGAAGAAAAAAAATAAATAAATCAAGAAAAATTAATCTTGGTATACAATTGTTATGTTGTAATGAAGATAGAGAATTCCATGTGATGGGGCCCATGTCCCAAAATAAGCTGTGCACAATTATTAGGACAACTGAAAAAGAAAATTGTACACGTATATCAGGAATATCATGAATATCACTGAGGAAGGGATAATTATTTTCCACATATTGCGAGTCTTTAAGAAAAAACAATATATATATATATATATATATATATATATATATAAATATACTAGTGTAGCGCCCATTAAAATTCGATGGAATCACTAAATGTAGCAATTTTTTAGTAAAAGTATAGAAGAAGTAATATGACTGTTTATTTTGAAATAATACTCCATCTGCATCACTTTATTAGTTCCAGAGTAATATTTTATACCTTACATAAATTCAATTTATGAGATAAAATTGATTACTTGTATTCATTATGAATGTCAAGCTGTTTATTATTTGTTGTAATTTGAAAATATGTTAAATAGAAAAGAAAAGAAAAAAAAACTCAAGTAGTTATATTTCTCTTAACTAGTACCACACCCGTGCGACGCACGGGTAATTTATGTTATGTATTTTCTTTTTACAAAAATGATTAAAAAATTTCATTCTTAGAATCTTCTTGTAAAAAAAATAATTTATTAGGAAAATAATTAATTTATTATTTTCTCTCAAAGTATATTATTAGAGAGTGTTTTCTTTGATGTAAAAAGAGGGAAATAAAAAAATTTACACCATTTTAATTCTTTTTTCCACATTCGCCTTGATGCATATTTTTCCCCAGGCCTGAGGAAAAATTTTCATTGGACAACTCTTTTCTCACATTTTCACTCTAAATCATGACGATATTTTCTCAACTATTTGGAGTGATAATTTTTTCTCATCTTTTCCATCTTAGAGAACTATGATAAAGCAAGTGAGGAACCGTATTATGGATAAAATTTTCTATCATTTCTTATTTTTACTTTTTATTTTCCATCAAATAGAAGACACCCTTATACATCTCATTTATTTATTTTATTAAAAACCTAACTCATATTATAAGAATTTGTAGCGCCTAAATTAAATTAACACAAGTATATCTTTACTCTCAAAATTTTGATATACTTTTAAGGATAACAATCATTAGCGAGATATACTACTCCATCAGTCAAAACATGAAAACCGTGGGCATTGTTTTTTTGTTCGAAGGGGTTTAAATAATTTTGATAAGTGTAATGTGAGTGGAATAGGACCACATATTTAATAAATAAATAATTGAGTTATATGTTGATTTTTAATTAAAAGGTGATGCTATTCGGTCATAATGTGGCTGATCATAATTAATATTAATATGTAATAGTTTATGTATTTATGCTAAAATAATTTTAGATTTTATGATAAAATTTAAAAAGTGGTACAATTTATGTATTTTTAACAACTTAACCCTTTAATTTATTTGATGATCGTGACTAATTTAAATAATTTGTTGCTTTTTTATTTAAGAGAAAAAATATGTAATTATTGAGGAGAAAAACATTTTTATACTCAAATTTAAAAGTAATTAAGAATAATCTCTTATAAACATTTAAATATTAATTACAACTTTCACTTTATTATTTTTTAAATTATGTATATTAATTATTAAGAAAAATGTCATTGTGTGGCTAGCCACATTATGGCCGAATATCATTATTGTAAATTAAAATAGTGGGTCTTGTGTATTATTTTGTGTAAATAAGTAGATAGATTAAAGGTAAAAATTATAAAGGCATTTCTAAAAATAGAAAATGCACATTTTTTTAGATGTCCCAAAATGAAATAAAATGTATGAATTTGTCAAGCTAAGGGAGTACGAAACAAATTTTATAACTCAAAAAAGCCAAATATATATATATATATATATAATTCGTAAAGTTATAGTATATCATAAAAAATTCTTTATACACGATATTCGTGGCATGTCACATGAACTGTTGTTATTATCTTTGTGGCCTTTCAAGATCGTCAAACCATTTCAACTACAAACTCATGAAACAACAACATACAGTTGATCAAGGAATAAAAACTGGTTCATTTAGACAAAAAGTTAATGTCCATGATTTTTGTTGAACGTCATGTCATGCAATATAACTATTGAAATTTTATGGTGTAGACATTATAAAAATGATAAATATAACAAACTACTGAAAATGTAACTCTATTTATTTTAATAACTCAAGAATTCATATTTTTGGAAAGTACAATTTTGTCTGCACGGACCGCCCAAAGATTTTATTATGTCGAATACCTTTCAATCAGATGATCCAACTTAATTTGAGAGACTCGACAATTGATATCTAATCTATCGTCCACTTTGAATGCATGACTTTCTAAATATCGAACTATCTTGGACCATTTAAGATTACACGCAATATATACAAATTTGGATGAACCCATTGTTTCGAGCAAATATTATGTCTATCTTTATAATTTTAGATTATATATCGAGCACCTCACGCGAAGCTAGATAGTGATATCACCATATTATCTTGTATTGTTGGATCATTTCCCTTGAGATATTATTTCAATGAGTCCAAAATCACACCGTAATTACTTTTGATGTATGTATCCAAATATAATTCAATATCTAAGTTGCTAATTGCATAAACATCTAGAAGAAATTGATGAAACAACTTTCTACATGACAAAATATGGGATGACTTGCAATATCGTTGATGATACGAAAAATCTCTATAAAAGTGATATGTTATCCTAAATCATTTGTGAATTTTTTTCTTTAAAGTTGAGATTGGTATATCATCTCTATAACCATCTTAACCATATGGAAAAAAGTAAAGGATATGGAGCCTACCGTATATACATATATGGTACAAACCCTGTACATATTTGTGTAAAGGATTATTTCTTTTTCAAAATAACATAAGTTATGAATTTGGTAATTTAGACACTCAATATGATCTTTCCCCTACTTTATAACAGTCAAAACGATCGCACATAATTAGCAACAATCAAAATTGTACGTTAATAATCATTGTCATTTCCAGGATATCATGGCTATGCAGGATGATTGAATTGATCATGTATATGAACTATGAAGTGAAGAACAAAATAAAAATAGAATTATTCAAATTTATTTTACAATATAAGAATCTACTTTTTTTTTAGAAAGAATAAGAATCTAACTATGGTTTCTTGTTTAGTCGCATTTTTTTTTCTATACCTAGCACTTTGTGCTATTGATACCGAAAGAATTTTAGGACTTACTGCTATTACTGCTAGAATTTTAAGAATTTGACTGCCAGACATCTAAGAATGTAAAGAATCTAGAAATGAAATTATGAGTTTGATTTGCTCATGTGAAATGATTTTTTATTTTATTTATTTATTTTTTTAATCAAAACACCCGAGAGGGTGAAGGGTTAGGCAGACCTCCAACCTGTATATAAAAACTTAAAGAACAAATATACAACGTCTGGAGGAGAGAACACTAAAAATGAGTGTTACCTCCAACATAAACCAAAATACCTGCCCTAAAGTGGGAAGGATCAACATGAAATCCAACTCTCTACGGAAACAGGGAAGAAAAACAAACTGAACAATACACAGAGACTGACCCAAAAGTGACCATCTCCAAAGACTAATCAACATAATCAAGAAATAGTAAATGAGTAGCACATCACTAAAATAGTAACAAATTCCCAAAATTCAGAATTTTTATTATGTTGACTTTTGACAAATATAAAGTAAAAGCAAAAAAAAAACGTCGAGGTTAGCATAAATACTAGAAAAGAGAGATTCAGAAAACTAAAATAGAGAATAAAGTATAAAGCACTAAATGTATGTTTTATTGCTAGTAAAAGTATAACGCAGTAAAGTGAAAAATTATGTTTACTTAATTTGCTTTTACACTTTGTTTTCCCTAGAATTAACAATTTGGATAACAAATAGATTAATATAAATCTCAATCATTTAGAACAATTATAAGAAGAAAATAAAAAATAAAAAAATCTTTCCACCATAAGAGAACATATAGATTCTTATTAATTCTAAATCATCTAGAGCTAAATATGATATATAAATAATTAAATCGTAAAAGAATTACATCGACATTCATTCTCCGATATTCTTCTTCCTCCGCTGTAAAATTTAAAATTATTTGAAAGCAGATCAAGAATGTTATGACTTTTTTTAATCAAGAATGTTTTGGACTTTGGTAGTTAAATTTTGGAATTTATAGGCATAAAATAATATAAAATTAGGAAATATATTAATGTCTTCCATGATAATTGCTTTTATAACGCTTTTATTAATTATTTGATTAAGAATTATGACTACACATTTATTATATCCATTATTTCTATCAACAACGTATTGAGAAAAATTAAAAATACGAAGTTACTACAAAAGACAGTCTGCAGTCGTCATTATTATATAGAACATTCGAGCCAAATTATAAAAAATAGATATTGTTTCAATATATTATACTTCATCGGAAACAATTTATAAGACTTGTATATTATAGTAATTCTCCAATGCCCACCGTGGGCATGCTAATGTGCCCACGGATGACGTGACATTGGAATATATAAGGAAGTTAATAAAAACCCTACAAAAAATAATTAAATCTTACTATAAGAAAATTAAACTCTAACATAAAAAACGAAACCCTAAAAAGAAAAATTGCAGACATGACACTGCCACGTCACCGGTGGGCGAGTTAAGTATGCCCACCGGGGATAGGGTAGTATTTCTATTCAATAGATATGTTTTTTTTTTATTAGTTATTAAATTCGTTCTAGACATATTAATCAAATTTTATCAATGATTTAAATTTAGAAAAATATATAGCTTGTAATTCACACATAATTTAATGATTGAAAACGAAATAAAATAGGTAATCATTTATTTGGGCTTTTAATTGCCAATTTGCCATATCAAAGGGTTAAGAGAATATATTCTTGAAATTAATTCCTAAGTTAATAATTAGCTAATTATTATAAATTTCTATAAACTATGCTAAAGAAAAACAAAAAATTCTTTAGAATATCCAAATTTGTTAACTAAATTAAATCTAACGTACACATTGCATTTGCAAGGTTATATTACTATATATAAATATCTCCAAGACTATAACACGCACATATACACAGACTCAAAGAAAAAAAAATGCTTGATATAGACATTGGATTATTTAATCTTTTTCAATAGACTTCTGACTAATATCTCATTTACAAATAAAAAATGTGTATATACTAAGAAATAATACATTCACAATTACAAAAAAGTAAAATTATGTGATTCACATGAATCCAACGACCTTTAAGTGTTGTAAAAATTGTTGTACTCACAATCATCTTTCTGTCCAATAATGTGATAGCCATGTACGTGGCAGAATATGTCCAAAAAATGTGATTTTCGGGTAGAAGGAGATTAAAATTGCAAGAAGTAGAGATTGAACATAGCAATACCAATCTTAGCGAACAATTTCATGGGGAATCCTTCGCATTCTTCGAAATGCCAAGGAGAAGTGGCTCTTTATGAATATTTGAGTTAATTATAAATCCTGCAATATTGCACAAATGAAGTAAGAAACAAAAGCAATTGTTATTTTCAATGATTGTGTTAGTGAGTGAAATATAAATATAAAAGAATGGATCTTACAATCACAAATTTTGATATATGATTACATAAAGTTCGAAATTCATGACTCCCACCACAGGAAAATTAAAAATGATGAAATCAATTGATGAATCTATCAATATTGGAGAGTATTATCACATAAGTATTAATTAATTTTCAATAATTAAAAAAAAAACAAACAAAAAAGAGTGTTGTTCACACAATAATAATTTGCACAAATAAAAGTAGGAGAAGATGTAATCAAATCAATTCTTGTGGAGTGCATAAAAATTGAGTTTTGATTCATGTATTTATAACCTGAGGAGGTATATTATGACGGTGACTAATAAAGGAATACAATAATACTAAGGAGGGGTTTTCGGCTGTCTTTGTACGTTTTTTATATTACCTAATTTTTTGCTAGCTCCGACCATAATTACCTTATATAAATACCCTACTATATTGGCTAATTATAGTCTATTCAACATTAGTAATAAATTTATACAATCAAATTTGTTTAAGATTTATAAAATTTTGTTTTCTATTAACGAAACTACAAATAAAAGGTAATTATTAGTTACTGTAAACGTATTTTATTGCTAGTATTATGTAATTAGGTAGATAGATATATTAGTTATAATATGTATTAAAAAATATTAAATTTAAAAATAATTGATTTTCTTTCAAAAAAATATTTGATTTATATTTCTATATATCTATTATATTGGAGTACTAAATTATGGAATATCAACAACATAATTTTTTAATCGGAACTAATACAAGAATCAGCCTATTTAATTATTTTACTTTCAATTATGATGTTAATAAACTTTCCATATTAGTTCAAAACGCTTCCTATGGTTTCCAATATTAACGTGTTGTTAATTTTATTCTTTTAGCTGCTGATTTGTAGTCATTGTATTTAATATATCAATGGACAATAAATTACTTATTAAAATGAAATATTTAACATTTCATAAATTAATTTCCAAAAACGGAAAGCTGAAAATAACCAAAAAAACTTACTAAAAACGGCAGCACGTAGTCGTTATTATTATATAGATTAAGCGTAGCATTATTCGATGTAGTCAAAAAATATATTAAGGGATGGGACAACAATTCATAGGTAGTTGCACTCATTAGAATCTCAAGCCGCTCGTTACTCAATATCATTAAAAATAAATTATTTATGGAATAACATTTTTTCAAGTAGTTATATTCGTTTTCAATATGAAGTCACGCATTATTAGTTGTGATTGGACAATGGCTGAATAAGGGTAGCGCTTCTTATTAGTTATGTTTGTTATAATATAAAAATATACTAATGAGCGACATAATTTTATATGTAATGTACTTTATGCAGCTTGAATGTCAAATAGTTTGTTGTTCGCTATAATAGAAAAATAGGACAATGGAAATTATTATTTATCAAGTAACTTCATTGTTTAATGTGGTAAAAAATTATGTTAATGAATGATAATATTTTTTAAGTAATTTTACCCGCTCTAAATGTCAATTTTTTCGTAAGAGAAACATGTCAATAGCAAGGGATACAATCGAGTAGTTGTATTCATTATGAATGTCAAGCTTTTCATTATTTGTTGTAATAAGAACATATGTTAAATATATTTAAAAAAATCTCAAGTAATTATATTTCTCTTAATATCAAGCATAACGTTATTTGATGTAGTCAAAAAATATATTAAGGGATGGACAATAATTCATAGGTAGTTGCACTAATTAGAATCTCAAGCCGCTCATTACTCAATATATATGAAAAATAGATTTATTATGGGATAATATTTTTTTCAAGTAGTTTTATTCATTTTCAATGAAGTCACATATTGTTAGTAGTGATTGAACAATAGGTGAGTAAGGGTATATCCCTATACATACATATATTAATATAATGAAGTCACATGTTGTTAGTAGTGATTGAACAATAGGTGAGTAATGATATATCCGTATACACATACATATATATTAATATATTAGGATCTTTCAATCAAAGAGATATTAATAATTAAAATCGCCAATATGATTATGCTTTAATTTAATCTCCCAAATAAAAATAATCATAATTCCGGGGTTTTTTTTTTTAACTAACAACGCATATCCAAATAAAATATATTGGCAATCTATATATATATATAAACAAAATAAAAATGACAGTTTTTTTCCCCACCAATGTTAGGTTAAAATTATAATTTTGATCTTGAGAAGTTATTTTTAAAAATACGGTTATCGAATTGATAAAAATCAACTCCAATCATGTGTACTAATTGGGCAGTTGCAGTATTATTTTGTCTCACTTAAAATCGAGACCTAAATATTTAAATACTAATATTGAAAAACCAACCACTAACACTAACCCACAATCCCACGTTTTAAATGCATGATAAAAATAAATTTGGCTCATTTTATGATATTCCTAGCTTTTCAGATTATACACTTCGATCGAACAAGTTTCTTTTATGCAAAATCACATAGATCGAATTTGTTTGTCATTATTTGGATACAATTCAATCCTTTTGTGTCATAAATAGATACAATGCATCTCAATTCTCTAGCTTTCACTTTGGGAGATAACGTTGAAGCCATGACTGCTGGAACATTTACAAGCTCAGTTGAATTTTCGTCTTCCGTCGGGAGTGGTACAAGTAAGTAGTAATATTCTGTGACCATCTTTCTCTTGATAGAAGCCACTAGGGCTGGAAATTGGTGCGGTAGCGGTTAACCGCACCGAAATTTTCGGTTAGTAGGTACTCAATTTTTGCGAAAGTGACTACCGCTTACCGCACTGAACGGTAAATCGGTTAACCACATAACCGATTTTTAATTTTCGGTGCGGTAATCGGTTACCCGTTTAACCTTTTTTTTTTGGGTACATTTTCAGTTTTATAATTTTTAGGAGTGTGTATGTAACACAATATCAACTATCAACATATGATTATTATCATCTTTTGTTTTATCTTTTTTTGCGTTTTAACTAGATATTCAATTTTATTTGATATTGTTTGTTTAACCGAAAACTGCATATAGAAGACGTCCTTCAAGATTTCAAGATTTCATTCGATTTGTCGGCCAATCTATACTAATCAACTGTACATTTTGAGGTGAAGAACTGAAAATTGAAAAAGAGAGTGAACCGCAGGTGGATTAGGGATAAGGTTAGGAGAAATGGAGGATTCATGATTTTGGGTTTGGCTTCTCACTTCTTGGCATTTTTAGGATTTAGTCGTGACTTTGTTCAGGAGTGGAGAATGACTAATACTACCTCTATCCCATTATATTTTAAAACCCGTACTAGATTTCGGTAGAAAAACGTGCCGAAAACTCAAAAAGCAAAGAGCTCTAATATAATGGGATGAAGGTAGTAATTAAAAAATGTCATTTCTTTGTTGGTTTGTTTAAGTTATGATATATATATATATATATATATAGGGGAGGGTTCGCATGTAAATAAATCCTGGCGTGAGAAAATGAGAATAATGCTTAAATGTAACAAATCCATGCTTAAGTCTGCATACAATTATGCTTAATATACAATTGTGCTTTCTAATATACAAATTGATGCTTAAATAGAATTATGCTTATTGTACCTTATAAACCATGCTTAAATCAATATAACCATAGATCTAACTAAGATCAATGGTCCAGATCTATTCCTATTTCTCATATGAGAACTTATTTACATATGATCCATCCTCTATATATATATATATATATATATATATATATATATATAATTATTAAATAAATATTTTCGGTTATCGGGTAACCGAAATTCCACAAAAATTTATTACTGACTACCGAACCGTTAACCGCATATACGGTTATTGGGTAACCGAATAACTGCGGTTATCGGTTCGGTACGGTTTTTAACCGAATTTTTGCCAACCGGTTTCCACCCCTAGAAGCCACTCTTTAAAGCGACTTAGAATCGTGTTAATGGGTGATTGTGTGGTGCTTAGTTGTTGTTTCAAATACAAGTCCAAGTGGGAGATTGAAAGAAATATGGACTTGATATTGGTATTAATGGGTTTAAGTTAATAATTAAGTTGGACTTAATTATTAAGTGTTTATTTATATTAAAGCCCATTAACTAGGTTAATGTGGGTTAGTATAAATAATTAAACACATTAAAGAAAACCTAATCCTAATCCTAACAACTCACGCACGCACGCACACGGCAAGAAGGACGCACGTTCTTCTTCTTCGATTCTTCTCGGCGATTTCCTAGCTTTCAAAGGGAAGATATCACTCCGGAATTGTTCCACACGATTGAACGGCTTCACGTGGATACCATAGTAGCGGTTCGTGATATTGGGAATACGAGAAGACAATACGTAAGTATCGTATTTTCGTTCATATATGTGTATAATCTCTAGCACGTAAATTAGATCGTATATCTAGATCGAATATGGTTTCATAAACTCGATGCTTCCGCTGTGATTCGTACGTATGAAACCTAACAGTGGTATCAGAGCCTAGGGCTCGATTTATGATCTATATTTCGTGTTCAATATGTATTATGGGTTTATAGATTTTATTTGATGAAAATCGAAACACAATTTTCGTAAAGAAAAACTTGGAGTTCTTCTGAAAATTCGTTGAGAAATTTTATCGAACATTTGGTGGGCGCTGCATTCACAAGGCAAGTTTGGAACAGCCTTTGTGACGTTTCATCGAACACGTGGAGGGTGCGGATTTTCTCTTAAATCTAGGGTTCGATCTTGCACCATCTTGGCTCGATGGGCAGCCCACCATCGCAGGACAAGGCTCAGACTCGTGGTTGTGCCTGGGGCAGGTCGAAACGAAGCCGAGCCCACATCGGGTCCTCGAGCGCTGGGTGTTGGGCATCCGTGCACCGAGGGGCGCTCCAGCCGTGGTCACCGCGCTGCCTGCTGTGCGGCCCGACTGTGGGCACTACGGACGGCAGGCATCGAGCGCGTCGGCTGGGCGAGGTCTGGCAGTATGAGGGGCGGGAAGCTGGGCGTACCGAGCTGCTGTTGCAGCAGCAGCGGTGCTGCTTGGTCGCCGTCCTTGCACGCGTTTTCCAGCCACCCACAACCTTCTTGAGGTATATGAAAGATTCTGGAGCAACGTGGTGATGATGGGCGACATTTTGGTGTTCTCCCGGAGCCATGGTCACCGGAAATAAATCTGGTATATGCGCTTTAGTAGTGCAGAAAACATGTTCGATGAAATACCACACTGAATTTTTAAAGAAAACAAAATAGGTAGATTTTCTGCGCACATCACGTGTTCGAGAAAATGCCTAAACGAAATTTTTAGCTCCAAATGACTTGATTTTTGAAATCAAGCTTGTTGGATTAATGAACTTTAATTTCGGATGGTCCGAAATGCTAAAAGATTTCGTAAAATAGCTGAAAAATAGAAGATTAATTTGTTTGGAACAAATTTTAATTTCTATTGTTTTCTTTATAAAATCTTATTATTATTTTGGAAATAATAAAAGTTTTATTAATTTAGAATTATATAAATGAAATAAACCCATTTTACAATTGTAAATAAATATATTAATTGGATTAATATATTTATTTATAGAGATTTATTTGTTATTATTTGTTTAAGCATGTTAATTGGATTATGTGCTTTGCATTGTATAACTATAGTAGTTAGAGACCGCATATTTATGTCTGGGTAGGCGGCGCCCAGTACTTGTAGTCCGTTATTTATGTCTGGGTAGGCGGCGCCCAGTATTTGTGGTCCGCATTTTTATGCCTGGGTAGGCGGCGCTCAGTAATTGTTTAAGAGCAATATTAGATATTGCTGAACAGTTAGATCACATATTTTCCCAAATAATAATATAAGTCTCATCTGGGATGCACGCGTTGTCCATTACAATTGACTGAGTACTTAAACTTTTTCGTTTAGAGTATTTACACCCCAGTGTTTGCTCAAATCGACATTGTTTAGACTCTTTCATAGATGCAAATTGTTTTGCGATCGTGTAATGGGGTTGACTTACTTATATTATTTTGGCGCCTCAGTGTCCAAAATAATTTAAGAACGCAGGTTAATTAGATTAACCAACCAAGAGTTTCAAAATGGTTTTGAAATTAGCTTAGAGGCTTACTAGGTGATATTATTGCAGTCATCAGCCTCAGCAGAGTCTGCAATAATATAGACCTGGATCTTGGTCCACTAAAATTTATATTGGATATAAATTCGTATTCTGCAATTTTGGGGTTGCATTATATGTCAAAATTAGTGGGAGCTAATCTTACAACATGCCATTGTTTGATTAGAAATAAATGTGATGGTTGAAAATACTGTTCTAATTTGTTTCTCTTATTTCTTGATCAGATTTATAATGGCGAGTTTGTCGTTAAGATGTTTGTTGGATACTATGAAGTTGACTGGGTCAAACTTCTTGGATTGGCAACGCAATCTGCGTTTGGTACTAAGGCTTGAGAAGATTGAGTACGTCTTGGACGAACCAATCCCGGTCGTGCCTGAAGAGGACTCTGAAGAGGCTTCTGAAAAGGCTTCTGAAGAGGATGAAACGCTGGGCGTTTTTGCTCATCAGAAGCATCAGGACGACGCATATACGGCTCAGTGCATCATGATTGCCTCCATGGAAGTGGAGTTACAAAGGCAGCATGAGCACATGCTTCCCTACGAGATGATACGGCACTTAGAGAAGCTGTATGCATCTCCGAGTCAAAACCTTGAGTTTGACATGTGCAAGGAGCTGTTTGGAACTAAGCTCCCTGAAGGGAAGAGTGTTTCAGAACATGTTCTGAAGATGATCGGAATGATCGAGAAGTTGGCTTCAATTGGATTGAAGCTTCCAGAGACTCTCGCGGTCAATTCGATTATGTATTCGTTGCCTGGTTCATTTGAGAATTTCATTCTCAACTACAATATGAACAAAACCAAGGCAAGTTTGACAGATCTTCATAACATGCTGAAAAATTATGAATCTACTGTCTCTAAGGGCAAAGCTGTGCTCATGGTGAGCTCTTCTGCTGCTCCCAACTCGAAAGGGAAGGGTAAGCAAAAGAAGAAGAAGAAACCAGCATCCAATGTTGTAGCTTTGAAACCTAAGGGAGGTACTCATAAGAAGCCGGATATATCGAAGGACCAATGCGTCTTCTGTCGCCAGAAGGGGCATTGGAAGAGAGACTGCCCGAAGTTCAAGGCACAAGGTGCTTCTTCGTCAGGCTCAGGTATGTTTGTAATTGAAATAAACATGTCTATTGATAACTCACATTCTTGGGTATTGGATACCGGCTGTGGCTCACACATTTGTTCTAATGTGAAGGGGCTAAGTGACAGTAGGAAAGTGAGGCCCGGAGAGGTCGATCTGCGCGTTGGGAATGGAGCAAGAGTTGCTGCCGAACGTGTAGGGACTTTTAGATTAGATCTTCCTCCGGAACATAGACTAGTTTTGCATGATTGCTATTTTGTACCCTCGATTACGAGAAATATTATTTCTATTCCTTTGTTAGACATGGATGGTTTTCATTTTCGTTTTGGAAACGGATCTTGTTCTTTTGGAATGAATGGGATTATTTATGGAAATGCATCTTTGGTGAATGGTTTATATTTGCTCGATTGTGTACAAAATAATTTCAATGTTTCAAACAAACGACCTAAGCTAGGTAATACGAATAATCTTACTTATCTTTGGCATTGTCGGCTTGGTCATATCAATGAGAAAAGAATAGCAAGACTGAGAAAGTTAGACTATCTCACATCATTTGACATTGAGTCTTATGGTGCTTGCGAATCTTGTCTCAAAGGAAAAATGCCCAATAAGCCACTTTCTGGGAAAGGAATACGATCCAAAGAGGTGCTAGAGTTGGTTCACACAGATTATCATTATCGACTCAAGCAAGAGGTGGATATTCATACTTCATAACTTTTACTGACGATTTCTCAAGGTTTGGATACGTTTATTTGATAAAACATAAATCCGAAGCTTTTGAGAAATTTAAGGAGTACAAGTTAGAAGTCGAGAAACAAGTTAGCAAAAGTATCAAGACTCTTCGATCGGATCGAGGAGGCGAATACTTGAGCCAAGAGTTTCTCGATTACCTGAAATCACATGGGATCCGTTCGGAATGGACACCTCCGGGGACACCTCAGTTAAATGGGGTATCCGAAAGGAGAAATCGAACATTATTGGATATGGTTCGATCCATGATGAGTTTCACTAGTCTCCCTATATTCCTTTGGGGTCATGCCTTGCAAAGTGCCATATATATTCTGACTAGGGTTCCTTCTAAATCAGTCGAGAGAACACCATTTGAGTTATGGTGGGGCAAAGTGCCTAGTCTTGCTCATGTTCGGACCTGGGGTTGTCCTGCATTTGTAAAGAAAATGATGACTGACAAATTGGAATCTAAAAGTGAGAAGTGTTATTTTGTGGGATATCCTAAGGAAACTCGAGGATATTACTTCTATCACCCTGGAGATCACAAGGTGATTGTCTCTAGGAATGCGACGTTTCTTGAAGACGACTATATCTACAAGGAACAAGCTCGCAGTGTGATAGATCTTGAAGAAATTCGAGAACCACAAAATAGCGATTGGGATAAAATCTTGTTGGATGGTCCGAACAAGAATTCAGTGGGAGTATTTGATGACTCGTTTGATGACGGATTGTCCGTAAACAGACAACTGTTAGACAATGGGAGTCACCAAAGAGATGAAGATACAATTGTTGCACCTTCACCTCCTCGGGAAGAACATGGAGTTAAAATTTTTGAGAGCTCTCATGATGTTGGTTTATCCAATACATAAGATCCTACTCACGTTCAGGATAATATGGATACCCAAATGCAAAACCAACTCAATAGGCCTCAGAGAATTCGTCGACCATCAAACAAACTCAATCTATTGGTTCAGAACCAAGATGATGGAGATTTGGTAGACGATGATGAACCGAGGACCTATACCGAGGCAGTATCCGATACTGAATCGGAGAAGTGGCTAGAAGCCATGAAATCTGAAATGGACTCGATGTATGCCAATCAAGTTTGGAACTTGGTTGATCTGCCAGACGGGGTAAAACCCGTAGGCTGCAAATGGCTTTTCAAGAAGAAAACCGATGCAGATGGCAAGATACAAACCTACAAGGCTAGGTTGGTGGCAAGAGGTTTTAGTCAACGCGAGGGCATTGACTATGATGAGACCTTTTCGCCAGTTGCAAAGATCAAGTCCATTAGGATTTTACTTGCGATAGCTGCATACTACGATTATGACATTTGGCAGATGGATGTGAAAACTGCATTTCTCAATGGAGAATTAGAAGGTAATGTCTATATGACACAACCTGAAGGTTTTACATCTCAGTCTAGGCCAAATGCAGTATGCAAGCTACAAACGTCTATTTATGGACTAAAGCAAGCTTCCAGGAGTTGGAATATTTGTTTTGACAAAGCTATCAAGTCGTTTGATTTTGTCAGAAGCAAAGAAGATCCTTGCGTTTATAGTAAACGTAAGGGTGGGAACATTGTTTTCCTTATCATATATGTTGATGACATTTTGATACTTGGAAACAATATTTCTATGATGCAATCTGTCAAGACATGGTTGTCTAATTCCTTCAAGATGAAGGATTTGGGTGAAGCCTGTTACATCCTTGGGATTAGGATCTATCGTGATAGATCCAAAAGGTTGTTAGGGCTGTCACAGTCCACATACATCGACAGAGTGCTAAGGCGTTTCTCCATGGAAAACTCCAAGAAAGGGAGTCTTCCGATGGGGCATGGTATCAAATTGTCGAAAAAGGATAGTCCTTCTACAGACAAGGAGATTGAATACATGCAGAGGGTCCCATATGCTTCAGCTATAGGATCGGTCATGTATGCCATGACTAGTTCTAGGCCAGATGTGGCTTATGCGCTTAGCATGACGAGCAGATTTCAGCAAAATCCCGGTGAGGCACATTGGAAAGCTGTCAAGACTATTCTTAAGTATCTTAGACGAACTAAAGAATACCTTCTAGTCTATGGTGGAAAGCAAGAGTTATCAGTTACTGGGTATACTGATGCTAGCTTCCAAACAGACCATGATGACTATAAGTCGCAGTCTGGACATGTGTTTGTCCTCAATGGTGGTGCAGTTAGTTGGAAAAGTTCCAAACAAGACACTACTGCAGACTCAACCACCGAAACTGAGTATATTGCTGCATCTGAAGCGGCAAAGGAGGCTGTTGAGATTAGGGAGTTCTTGAAAGAACTCGGAGTGGTTCCGAGTGCCAGTAGTGCTATACCTGTGTATTGTGACAACACTGGTGCGGTTGCACAAGCAAAGGAACCTAGGGCTACAAACAAAAACAGGCACGTCCCTAGAAAGTACCATCTGATCAGAGAAATAATAGAGAGGGGCGATGTGAAATTAGAACGAGTACCCACTGATGATAACCTAGCAGATCCACTTACCAAGCCATTGTGTGTTGCAAAACACAAGAGTCATTTTGAGAGCTTGGGTATTAGATATGTTGGAGATATGCTTTAGGTTAGTGGGAGTCCGATGTTTGCATGTCTTAGAAACAATTTTGTAATTGAGACGCACAAACTTGATCACATTTATATGTATACGTTTTCATTTGATGATATTTGTTATTGGCATACACATTTCTCTGAATATTTATTTTAATTGTTTGTAAATATTCTTGTTGATTTGTTCCCTTGAGTTAAGACTGTCATTGATGGAGTGAGACATTAATGATATAGTTTAACTTTAAAATAGCCCCAACCAAGAATCATCAAGAATGGGATATTGATGATGTGTGATAGGTTGGCATGGGGTCTGCATCACGTTCTTAGAGAATATAGTGGTTCTCACCTCTATATAGTATTGGATACTCGTGATGGACACATGGATACTTTGGAGAGTATTGGTATACCCTACCTTTAAACTATTTGTTTCTAGTGTCTATAGTTTATTGGTGTGTGAAGTATATGATAGTCCTTTGACTTGAGGTCATTGCTTATCTTGTTTGCAAAATGGTGTATTTTGACCAAGTTCAAAGCTTGCACTCCATTTGGGGTAGATACGGCTTGGATTGGATACATCAGGATGTAATCGAAGATAGTAGTTGGGCCAAGAATAGGATTCATTCATCGATTAAATTCGAGAGTAACACCCAGATTCTCTATATTAATTGATTGCTAAGTCACTGGCCAGTGCACGTGATATATTCAATTATAGTAATTGAATATGATCATCAAGGATCAATTGATAAAGATGAGAGTAAAATGGTTAAGCTATTTGGATAGACACTTAGCAAATCCAAGGCTTAACCGAGTGTTACGTGAATGAAGGGATATCATACACACTTCATATAAAGGTCCAGTTTGCGAATCCGCGTAAACGTTCTTCATATATCGAGTTCGCTATACTACGCAGTCTAGGAGTTTAGTATAGACTTTAACTGGGTTATCGTCGATAATGAAGGCCTATAGGGTCACACTTTATGTGTTGTTGTTGATCGTGTTAATGGGTGATTGTGTGGTGCTTAGTTGTTGTTTCAAATACAAGTCCAAGTGGGAGATTGAAAGAAATATGGACTTGATATTGGTATTAATGGGTTTAAGTTAATAATTAAGTTGGACTTAATTATTAAGTGTTTATTTATATTAAAGCCCATTAACTAGGTTAATGTGGGTTAGTATAAATAATTAAACACATTAAAGAAAACCTAATCCTAATCCTAACAACTCACGCACGCACGCACACGGCAAGAAGGGCGCACGTTCTTCTTCTTCGATTCTTCTCGGCGATTTCCTAGCTTTCAAAGGGAAGATATCACTCCGGAATTGTTCCACACGATTGAACGGCTTCACGTGGATACCATAGTAGCGGTTCGTGATATTGGGAATACGAGAAGACAACACGTAAGTATCGTATTTTCGTTCATATACGTGTATAATCTCTAGCACGTAAATTAGATCGTATATCTAGATCGAATATGGTTTCATAAACTCGATGCTTCCGCTGTGATTCGTACGTATGAAACCTAACAGTACAAGTAAGTAGTAATATTCTGTGACCATCTTTCTCTTGATAGAAGCCACTAGGGCTGGAAATTGGTGCGGTAGCGGTTAACCGCACCGAAATTTTCGGTTAGTAGGTACTCAATTTTTGCGAAAGTGACTACCGCTTACCGCACTGAACGGTAAATCGGTTAACCACATAACCGATTTTTAATTTTCGGTGCGGTAATCAGTTACCCGTTTAACCTTTTTTTTTTGGGTACATTTTCAGTTTTATAATTTTTAGGAGTGTGTATGTAACACAATATCAACTATCAACATATGATTATTATCATCTTTTGTTTTATCTTTTTTTGCGTTTTAACTAGATATTCAATTTTATTTGATATTGTTTGTTTAACCGAAAACTGCATATAGAAGACGTCCTTCAAGATTTCAAGATTTCATTCGATTTGTCGGCCAATCTATACTAATCAACTGTACATTTTGAGGTGAAGAACTGAAAATTGAAAAAGAGAGTGAACCGCAGGTGGATTAGGGATAAGGTTAGGAGAAATGGAGGATTCATGATTTTGGGTTTGGCTTCTCACTTCTTGGCATTTTTAGGATTTAGTCGTGACTTTGTTCAGGAGTGGAGAATGACTAATACTACCTCTATCCCATTATATTTTAAAACCCGTACTAGATTTCGGTAGAAAAACGTGCCGAAAACTCAAAAAGCAAAGAGCTCTAATATAATGGGATGAAGGTAGTAATTAAAAAATGTCATTTCTTTGTTGGTTTGTTTAAGTTATGATATATATATATAGGGGAGGGTTCGCATGTAAATAAATCCTGGCGTGAGAAAATGAGAATAATGCTTAAATGTAACAAATTCATGCTTAAGTCTGCATACAATTATGCTTAATATACAATTGTGCTTTCTAATATACAAATTGATGCTTAAATAGAATTATGCTTATTGTACCTTATAAACCATGCTTAAATCAATATAACCATAGATCTAACTAAGATCAATGGTCCAGATCTATTCCTATTTTTCATATGAGAACTTATTTACATATGATCCATCCTCTATATATATATATATATATATATATATATATAATTATTAAATAAATATTTTCGGTTATCGGGTATAACCGCGCGGTTATCGGGTAACCGAAATTCCACAAAAATTTATTACTGACTACCGAACCGTTAACCGCATATACGGTTATTGGGTAACCGAATAACTGCGGTTATCGGTTCGGTACGGTTTTTAACCGAATTTTTGCCAACCGGTTTCCACCCCTAGAAGCCACTCTTTAAAGCGACTTAGAATTATGCAAACTCATCCCACCACTTTTGCAGGTTTAAATCTTCATGTAATTTTGAGAAACGAGTTACTTATTATCAGATGACACAATTGGATAATGGAAACAATGGACATCCAATATAATTTATAAATAGTACTAGAGGACAATAATAAAAGAGAAAAATAATTGTAGCATGTTGATAGGATATGGCCCAACAGGCCCAGATCAGCTCGGCCCATTCCTAATTCCCCCGGTCCAATCAAGGATAAAGCCCAGCGGAAGTCAAGAAAGTCAACCAACTGCTCCCAACCACTCCACAGTGCAGACTTGCAGACAGGAGCACCCACGACCCCCAACCACTCCTGGAACACCCGTGACCTCCATCCTCTATAAAAAGGAATCATTTGTAATGCCGAGAGGCAGGTTGTAATAGCGGTTAGAACACGAAAAATAAAACATTCTCTCCTTCGTGGACGTAGATCTAATCAAAGATCGAACCACGTAAAAAACCTCTCGTGTTCTTCACTCTCTCTCTCTCGTATAATCACCCTAAAATACACGATCGATCACATGTTATTTTGCGTTGGCCTCAATAAAAGTTTGTGGTTTAGATGTAGTTTATTTTTTTCTTTTACTATGTACTCTTGAAATTTCCTTTTCTTATTAGTTCATGAAGCAAAAAGCAAATATATTCAACTATTGATGATTCATTGATTTGTATGGTCTCTTATTTCTCTCTCTCTCATATTGCAATTGTTGCTATTTCATACTGTGTTCTTTTTTATGCTAATATTTGCATCCAAATTAAATGATAATGGAAAATCATGCCAATTAAATCAATAAGGATTATGAACATTGTCTATACCAAATTTGGTAAGCAATTGTTGTTCCATTCATGTAAGAGAAAAAAATGTCTAACATTTTTTAGTTCTCTTCAATTAATGTTTGGATAAGGATGCTTTTTATTAGAGATGTAATGGGGAAGGCAAGGCTCTTGATATTGCCCCTAATAGTAGTCTATGCAAATACTTTTTGTTAGATGAGCTAAACGTACTGCAGAAAAAAATTAAGAAATTTCTAAGATCTCCATTTTCTCTAATTATTTGGACAAAATTAAATTATAGTATATAAATAAAAAAACAAGCATTTATCATATAGACAAACACCAATAGACATTTCATATAAATATTACTATCATGCGCATTATTTTGGTGAACTCTAAAGTGTTCTCTTATATAAGAATATAATTTAAGATTGTCAATTACTTTAATATTGACTTAATTTTTTTTAGACGTTATTAATCAGTCATTTCGTGTAATAAAAAAAAGAAAGAAAAGAAATTATTGATCTATTTAATTTGAACAAAAAAAATTAGTATTATATTTTTATATAGTGTAATGGTACAATGTCTACCGTGAACATACTTAATAAATCATTTAATTTGTAATCACTTTAGGTTATATCCGTACAAGTGATTTATTTAAACTTTATGTTTTGACCAGTGTTTTTTTAATTCAGTTTAACAATTTTGGATATTTATGATTTACAATTTAATTTTTCTTATATTTATCATACATGTATCATTTAACTATTTAAGTTCAAATTAAACACGTTTTGACAAAGCTGAGTCACTGCATACGTCAGCAAAGTGAAGGCTTACTTGTTAAGAAAATGACTAGCGATCCCCTTTGGAAGGTCCACACGACTCTCACGGAAAATGTACGCCAAAAATATCTTCTTTATATACGCCATCGGATCCCTCTTCTTCTGCGTAATGTCAGCCCTCTTCTTCTCAAACACAATCCGATTCGACCGATCACTACCCACCACAATCCGATTTGATCGATCATTCCCCACCACAGTCCGAATCGATCGATCATTCCCGACCACGGCGGCGATGGCGGCTGAAAAGAAAGGGATCCCAGAAACCTTCTACATCTCCCACGGCTCGCCGACGCTCTCCATCGACGATTCCCTCCCGGCGCGCCCCTTCCTCAAATCATTCCGGCAGAAGATTCTGGCCGAGAAACCGAAGGCGATCCTCATAATTTCCGGCCACTGGGAAACCTCCGAGCCGGCGGTCAACGCCGTCTCCGGCCCCAGCGACACGATCTACGATTTCTACAATTTCCCGGAGCAGATGTACAAGCTCAAGTACCCGGCCCCCGGCGCGCCGCAGCTGGCGAACCGGGTGAAGGAGCTGCTGCTCAAGGCCGGGTTCGAGACGGTCCACGTGGACAAGAAGCGCGGGCTGGACCACGGCGCGTGGGTCCCGCTCATGCTGATGTACCCGGAGGCGGACATCCCGGTGTGCCAGCTGTCGGTCCAGACGCAGAAGGACGGCGCGCACCACTACCGCATGGGGGAGGCGCTGCGGTCGCTCAAGGACGACGGCGTACTGATCGTCGGGTCCGGCGCAGCCACGCACAACCTGAGGAAGATTAACCGCGACGGGAGGAACACGGTGGAGAAATGGGCGCACGAATTCGACAACTGGATCAAGGAGGCGCTTGAGGAAGGGAGGTACGAGGACGTGAACAGGTACGAGGAGAAGGCGCCGAACGCGAAGATGGCGCACCCGTGGCCGGACCACTTCTACCCGCTGCACGTGGCGATGGGCGCCGCCGGAGAGAACACGAAGGGGGAGCTCATCCACCATAGCTGGACGCACGGCACGCTCTCGTATGCGTCCTATAAGTTCGTGGAAAAGTGAATGTCTACTGGTAAGAATTGGTGTGCACATGAACTGTTCGACGAAATGCAATGCCTGATTTGATATGTAGATGACGAATCGAAGCTTGTAGTTATGGTGTTGTACCTTCAATTGTATGATTTGGCCTTGTTGTACTCTACCTGGGCATATCATTTATTTCATTTGTATTTCTATTGTGTTCTTCTTTTTCCCCATTAATACGAATCCATATTAGCAACCAAGTTTCCAGAAAAAAAGAGCGCCGTTTTGATTGTGTGTCATTGAAGCTCGATGTGATGTTTGTTTGATTCATCGTTTTCATTTATCTTACATTAAACATATAATTACCGGGTTCCTCTTCCTCCAATTATACTTTCTATATTTCATACAAGATATGCAAATGCAAGTCGATCATTGCACATAATTTACAATTTCCCTAATTTATAAACAGATGAACTGAAAATAGCTCAAGAACAAGCAAAGGTCAAGATTTTAAACCGAATTAACATGTTGAAGGTGAAGTGACCACAGTGTAATAATAATCGAGGGAAAATAAGAGCAAAACATTGTTACTTAGTCTGCACTTAATGTTTATACGAGTATTTTTTTTGGCAAGGAAAATAAAAGTAAAATAGGACAAGGCAGCAATTAGGTGGACGAATAGACGCTACGCGAACGCGTATTTCTCTATATTAAGCCGGCTATTTTCATCCGTCAGATCCCACTTGATCTTACGGCCCCGAGATAAACCCTAACCCTTCGCATTTCCTTCAGGCCCTTCAGGTATAAATTTCTTACTTCTCTCGTCTCACTCCTCTCTCACTTTGAAAAATCTCACGGCGGAGAACTGAGCTCTCCTCCGACTGATCTTCTCTTTTAGGTCAGTTTTGTTTCCGTTTCTCTGTACCTCTTTCCTTTTCACGCGTATGTGTAAGTGCGAATCGTTTCTGAAATCATGCAATTCTGTCATTTATCTATGTTTATTTTTTTTTTATTTTTTTCCGTATATGCGTAAGATTTTGGGTGTCGTTTAAGGAATGAGGTTATTCATCCGATTTTCCTTATAGATCTGCTTAGACCGATCACTTTCCGTTTCCGAATTTAGCTTGCATGCTTAGTCCGTTGTTCTATTATGCATGGTTGTATGCATATTTATGGATAATATATCAATTGCGGATCAAGTAATGGATCCGAGTTTGGACATACACTTCTTGTGCTTTCAGCGTTCTGCATGTTATTCGTTGTCTATTTTATAATCTGATATATCTGAATTTTAGGTGGTAAACCGCTAATTGTTTATTTATAGAATGTTTTGACTGTTTTGCTTGATTAATTGTCCGAAATCCATTATGTTCCAGTATTCTCCTTAGCTGGATTAGGATTAGTGTATCAAGCAGTTTTGATTCCATTGACTGAGCTATCTGCATGCTCTTAATTGTCTTTTCCTAGTCCGTAATATTTGAAGTTTCGGAAGAAAATAATTAATTAGATGGAATTAGATCATTATATTATGCATGGCGGTTTGATTTTATTGACATTATCTGCTTGGTGTTGCAGAACTATTTGCTGAGTAAACATGGGTAAAGAGAAGACTCACATCAACATTGTGGTCATTGGCCATGTCGACTCTGGAAAGTCGACCACCACTGGGCACTTGATCTACAAGCTTGGTGGTATTGACAAGCGTGTGATTGAGAGGTTCGAGAAGGAAGCTGCTGAGATGAACAAGAGGTCCTTCAAGTATGCCTGGGTGCTCGACAAGCTCAAGGCTGAGAGGGAGCGTGGTATCACCATCGACATTGCCTTGTGGAAATTCGAGACCACCAAGTACTACTGCACTGTCATTGATGCTCCCGGACATCGTGATTTCATCAAGAATATGATCACTGGTACATCACAGGCTGACTGTGCTGTCCTCATCATCGACTCCACCACTGGTGGTTTTGAGGCTGGTATCTCCAAGGATGGCCAGACACGTGAGCATGCTCTGCTTGCTTTCACTCTTGGAGTGAAACAAATGATCTGCTGTTGTAACAAGGTAAAAAGACATTTCTATTAGTAAACTCTTTGATTTCTTGTTACTCATTTTTTATGCTTCCAAAAGCTAACCTATTGAATTCAATGATTTGCACAGATGGATGCCACCACACCAAAGTACTCCAAGGCTAGGTACGATGAAATCATCAAAGAAGTGGCGTCCTACCTCAAGAAGGTTGGTTACAATCCTGACAAAATCCCATTTGTCCCCATTTCTGGTTTCGAGGGAGATAACATGATTGAAAGGTCCACCAACCTTGACTGGTACAAGGGCCCAACCCTCCTTGAGGCTCTTGACCAGATTCTGGAGCCCAAGAGGCCATCAGACAAGCCACTCCGTCTCCCACTTCAGGATGTTTACAAGATTGGTGGTATTGGAACTGTGCCTGTGGGTCGTGTTGAGACTGGTATGATCAAGCCTGGCATGGTTGTCACTTTTGCCCCATCTGGTCTGACGACTGAAGTCAAGTCTGTTGAGATGCACCACGAGGCTCTGCAGGAGGCTCTTCCTGGTGACAATGTGGGGTTCAATGTGAAGAACGTTGCAGTGAAGGATCTCAAGCGTGGTTATGTTGCATCCAACTCCAAGGATGATCCTGCCAAGGAAGCTGCCAACTTCACATCCCAGGTCATCATCATGAACCATCCTGGACAGATTGGTAACGGATATGCACCAGTGCTTGATTGCCACACCTCTCACATTGCTGTGAAGTTTGCTGAGATCTTGACCAAGATCGACAGGCGTTCTGGTAAGGAGCTTGAGAAGGAGCCTAAGTTCTTGAAGAATGGAGATGCTGGTATGATTAAGATGATTCCCACCAAGCCCATGGTTGTTGAGACCTTCTCTGAGTACCCACCTCTTGGACGTTTTGCTGTTCGTGACATGCGACAGACTGTTGCTGTTGGTGTTATCAAGAGTGTGGAGAAGAAGGATCCATCTGGTGCCAAGGTTACCAAGGCTGCTGCCAAGAAGGGTGTCAAGTAGAGGCAATTCTCAGAGTTGGAACTCGTTGCAGTACGATTTAGGTTACTACTTTTAGGTTTCAAATTTTGCATATTTTTGCTCCCTTGTCTTCTTATGTTCGCTTAGAAAAACAGTCGTTTTGTTAGGTCTACTATCCTCCTCTATGGGGATAGCAGATTACTTAGCAATATGGTTTTGAACTTTGTTGCTTAGTCGGCGGTGGTGAAATCATTGGTACCTGTGTTTAAGAGCTTGAGATGTAGACTTCGGTATGTCAATTTGAACTTCCCCATTTTCCAACCTCATTTTTCTCGTTAAATCTTTATCAGTTTTTCTCTATTTTAGTTTCTCCTCCTCTTTCTCTTTCTTGTGTTTGTCGCCAAGTTGTTCTGCTGAATTGAAGGTCTGTTGCTTTGTTTTCTTCTATATGTAGTGTTCTTATAATTTATCTCACAAAACCAGATGTTAACTGAAATTACATTTACTTTTTGCTGTTAAAAGATTTTGTAATACTCCTCGTGCTACTTGTAAAATCACACAACGGAAACGAAAGAATTGCACGTGAATACTAGAAAGTAGTATAATCATATAATCTGAATCTAAACTGTTAATCGAGTCAATTCACCCATGAAACCCCGAAAAAAATTTCAAGTGTGTGCTACTAACCAAAACAAAATTCACATCTGAATAAATTTCTCACAAACAAAATTTTGCTTAGAAACTGGTCTAACAAATGGTATTGCAAGGAAGCTAATCTAATTTGATAAGAGTCTAATGTAATGATCTGTATCAAAACAAAAGTGAAGGGCACATACTGGTAATTGTCTTCACCTGCACAAATGAAGAACTAATCATTTAACAACTTCCAAAAATGCAACATAACTTTGGATGTATATTCACATGACGGAATAGGCAGGACATTCCGTTAGTATTAGAGAAATGAATGAAGCCCGTGGTTACCTGAGAGGTGAGTTACAACTCAGCATCATCATCAAGTTGTGCTTTTGCAGCTGCATTAACTGTTTCTTCCAGAGCAAATTTTCTAAGTGATTCGACATTCCTAGTTCCTGTGAGTTTCAGTTTTGCAAATGTTAAAGTAGTACAGCTATGGAAGTCTAGACAAAGTTAGAATATGGACCGCTCATGCATTTAGATTGTATGGATCTGAACTATCAAACAGGAAACGAAAGCCACGATTGGAAAGAGAAATCATATAATACTTGACAGAAACACCTTAGAACCTCAAAAGAGCTGCCTAATCTTTGCAGTCTATGGTGAAGGAAGGTACCGCCATAAAAGTAAAAGGGGTAGAGAAAACAAGGGGATGCCAGGGTAATCCAATACACAATTACACAAGTAATGCTAATGTTCTGCAAGTGCAGAACTTTATACACTAAATCTCATAAAATCAACTTTTCAAGAATGTTTGGTTGACTTGGAAAATGCTTTTCAAAACTCTCATAAAAATTTATCATGTTGGATTGCTTAATTATTTCTTTCACATCACCATATCTCACATATATTCATAAACAAGAACAAGATTTGTCCAACTAAGTTCCTTGCTCAATTTCTTATAATTGAACAATGAAATTGCATTTCTCTATCAAGCTAAACTGTTATAAAAAAAGAAGACAAAATTCATCAACAAGAACAACACTGAATCTTTTTTCCTGCTTGGAAGGGAACTTACAAAGTCACCTATACATCACCATCACCACCCCACCTCTTACCCAAAGTCTTCTTTACCGTACCCCAAATTGGTTTTAAGTGGTAGACCGCCTTGTCCTTACTAAACCCATCGATAGCAGGTAAATTGCTCCTCCAAAGCAAAGTTCACAATTTAAATTTTGTTCTTAATTTAATTTAAAAGGACTTTCTAGCACTACATTTAGAAAACTGAACTTACAGTCATAAGATTCTAATTTCTTTGAAGTTACGGTATGGGGGTTGATCAATATCTAATACTGTATAACATGACCAAGACCAGAATTGAAATATATGTACACCAGGGTTATAGTACTGAGAGGGCGAGGTTTGAGGAGCATCAGGAGACACAGGCACTCTATGCTTAGGGGGTGAAACAAGGAAGAATTTCTCCATAGTATTCCATTAAGTTTACTGCTTTGCCTCCTTTACAATACCTGGTGAGAAGCTTCCATTAACTAGTATAGAGCTTTCCTATTTTATGATACTAGGTGGGAAGCCAAGGAACAGCATAGTGAACCAGCCATTCCAAATTCATAAGTTGGCTGTCTTGCATCCAAGACAACTTAACAACCCAAACGAGGAAATGGTTCATGAAACTGAACTAAGAAAACCACTGGATGATATAATATTTGGTAATACTCATGATTCACGCCAGAAAATTAGTGACAAAGCAACAATGGGCTAAGTACCTTGGTACTTAGCAACTTCTTCTCCATTATAAAACAACTTGAAAGTGGGATATGAATGGATATCCACTTTAGAACACACTGATTTATCTGTGCCACAGTTAACCTCTCCAACCTCAATTTCGTCTTCACCTTCCATCTCCTTTCCCAAATCCTCCCATAACGTCCCCAAGTTCTTGCTGGAAACAAATTTCAATTATCCATAAATTTAACATAATTTGCGTCCAAGGTCACACACAATGCTTGCATTCAACAGAAAGAGAAGTCCACTAACAAATAAAACTAACCAGTGCTTGCACCAAGGGACACAGAACTTGATGAACCACGCAGTATCTTTTTCCTGCATCTGAACAAACCATTTATGGGGTTAAAAATCTTTTGTTTTGCACATCAAACATTCATATTGCTTTTCACAAAACAGTCTTAACACGCCAAGTTATTTGGTGTAATTAATTGGGCAACTAACTCGTAAGTGCAGAATGCCAGATGATATCTAGTGTGAACAACAGCTGCAATGAAACAGAACTACGACTTTATATGGCAATTGCAGTCGAATCGGGCACTCACAAAATTAATAACTAATCATAAGAAGCGGATTTCTTGCTATTAAATTAGAAATTAAGCACATAACCCAACTCTAGAGCCAAGACTTATTACTGAAAAGAAGGGAGTAAGTGTGTTCCACATACATATGTGTAACTCAGGAATAAAGAATTTACATATTCAACCAAACTGGCGCTCAGAAGAAAAACATGCTCAGGCAAACTTTCATTGTTAACTGCTCCCAAGAATCTAAGTTGATTTGCACAAACAGGCCAAAATCAATACTTCACTGAAAAATCTAATCAGAAAGGCGGCATGATCTAGGGAGAATCACAAAACAGGTTTCTTGATTGGAGGCGAAGTACAAGAAAATCTTACCTTATCGTTAAAAATTTCCGAATTTAGGGTTATGACTTCAGCATTTGCAGACCGATTGCTAATCGAGCTCGAGATCAAAAAGAAGGAAAAAAACAATAATAGGACAGAAATTGACAGATCGGGCAAACTACGCCGCATCGCGATTGAACTGAACACAGGTAGCTGATCGCTGGACTCGGAGGCAAGAACAGTGATGACTCAGAGTACTGGCGAAGAAAAGCCCTAAATTCTTGGTGATGGTTCAGGCCGAAAATCGTAATGCCCGATGAATTGAAGAGTGGGAACTTGGAGATGATCTGCAGTTCTTTTCTTTTAACTGTTTTCTATTATACTTTTCTTTTCCAATAACCAGTTTGGTACCGCACAATCTTCATAAACTAAAAATTCTAGTTTCAATCTTTTTCTAGTTTAATACAGTAATTACGTTTGGACTTAAACTTAATCCTAAAGCAATTTTCAGAAATGCGATTTTTGTATTATAATAAGATTAAACTTGTTATATTTTTTTAGGGGCAATGTTTTGGACTTTGAAGACTGATTAGGGTTAAAAACTCGGATGTGAAGTTTACTAAAGCCTAGATTTTACTTAATCATGGATGTATTAGGAGCTTGTTTTGGTGTACATAGTGATTCAATTCTCTTCTCTAGAAGAAATTAAAAGTAATAAATATATCGTCCATAAGAAATACTAAAATATAGTAGCATTGATAGTATTATTTGTCCAAGATTTTCTATCACATTTTTTATTGTTACATTGCAATAAGAAATATTATTTCCGTATGCAATCTAATAGACTAAAAATCTGGGCATATAGTTTAATATGAGTAGTATTTATTTTGTAGGTAATGTGTTAAAGTGATTCTTTTGGTTCCACCTGACCCTGTTATAGTAAATTATGATGGAGTCAATTATTCACAAAGAAAATAGTCTAAAGATAGTGATTTGAAAAAAGAAAAAAATATTTATAGATCGTGAACGGAAGACTAAGTATTTCTATATATAAATGCTCCCGGACTACCTAGTCCAGTATATCTTATTGGGTCGTTCCACAATACTAGTTATTTCTTTTATTGCAAAAATATAAACATACGTTAGGACATCATTGTAATTTTTGAAATGTCATGGCACTATTTTAAAAAGTATTGTACCCCTTCCATCCTATTTCAATAGTCATGTTTACTATATTGAGCTGTCTTACTTTAGTATTCATGTCTCCTAAAATAGAAAAAAAATAATCCATTAATCATTCTATCATCGTATTTTATTACAATATAATTTAAATTGTAAAAGTTTAAATTAACATAACTTGCTCGTTTATTCTCTGATTTTTATAATTTTTATATCAAATTTAAGGTCTTGATACGATCTTTCATTTAAGATCAAACACCTATATGTTTTTATGTATCTATAATGCTCTGTTTTTAAAATAATAAAATTTGTATTAAAATATTAAACATTACACTTTATCTCTAAACACATTCTACTAAAATCTCATACCGAAAAGCAATGGGACCATTAAAATAGACGGAGGGAGTATATGTTAGGACATTCTTGTAATTTTTGAAATGTCCAACGTTATTGCAGAAAAGTTGAAATATTAGATAATAAGTGATAATGAGATGATTATTAGCATGATTATCCCATGTCACAAGTAAACACCCTTTTAGCCCCAGATTGAGATACTCTATCCATCCCGCTGAAATGACCTGAAAATTTTTCGGTACGAAATTTAAGGAGGGAGTGTTTATAGTGTAGAATGTGTTTGTTAATTAGGTGGTAAGTTTTTTAGGGACATATTTAGCACCTATTTTTTTTTAATTCATTAATAAATTAAATATTTATACTTTATTTTTTTCCCCAATATTTATTTTTTCGTAGTATTAAGTAATATTGAACAGTAACTTTTTTTAAATATTAAATTGCTGCTGTATTTAGCAAGCCACAAACAGAAACTTTACTAAGAAAACCTAAATCAGTCGCCCAAAAAGAGAAAAGGAAAGAGATCATTTTAAAAGAAAATGCGTATATTTGTGCATACAAAATCACTTTGACAATACCAACAAAATTCCAACAAATTAATGTTAGCAACAAGTGATCGATCTTATTTTCGCAAGATAGTTAATACACGAAAACTGGAATTTAATGAATACGAAAAGAGGACACAAAGGATTTACGTGGTTCGATCTATCGGAATAGATCTACGTCCACGGAGCGAAAGAGAGTATGAGTATTATTGCTGATATGCGTATAGCTTTTACAAAGATTGTTCCCCCCCTTTCAACCTATTCTAAACCCCTATTTATAAGTGTTTACATATGAAATTCCACTAGGATTATAAGTATTTTCCTATTAGGACTCTTTGGCTTGATCTCCTCCTTTATTGGATAAACACTGAGCTTCTATATCTCTTGTGGAGCTTGAATTGTAGTCGATGTAGGAGTTGCATTGGTGTAGAGGTTCCTTTGAGGTGGGCCGAAGTGGACTCGGCCTAGGTATGCTGTTTTGGCCGAGCCAAGTAAGGCTCTTAAGTGGGCCGAGCTGCAATAGGCCGAGCTTGACAGTCGGAGCCCAATTATATTGGGCTCGATGCTTGGGCCTAGTAGCTAGGCCATATCCTATCATATCCCCCCCCAAAAAGATATGGAAGTGAGGGTGTGATCTGGGGTAGAAAGGTGAAGCATGAGTAGTGATAGTTACATTGCCTCTTCGGAAACAAGATTTCGACGAAGTCGGAATGTGTAGCGCCTCGTTAGGATGTGGTCGAATAGAAATTTACATTGCCACTTCGGAAATAAGATTTTGACGAAGTCGGAATGTGTAGCGCCTCGTTAGGATGAGGTCGAAAAAATTTACATTGCCACTTCGGAAATAAGATTTCAACGAAGTCGGAATGTGTACCGCCTCGTTAAGACGAGGTCGAACAAAAATTCACATTGCCACTTCGGAAATAAGATTTTGACGAAGTCAGAATGTGTAGCGCCTCGTTAGGACGAGGTCAAATAGAAATTTACATTGCCACTTCGGAAATAAGATTTCGACGAAGTCGGAATGTGTACCGCCTCGTTAAGACGAGGTCGAACAAAAATTCACATTGCCACTTCGGAAATAAGATTTCGACAAAGTCGGAATGTGTAGCGCCTCGTTAGGATGAGGTCGAACAAAAATTCACATTGCCACTTCGGAAATAAGATTTTGACGAAGTCGGAATGTGTACCGCCTCGTTAAGACGAGGTCGAACAAAAATTCACATTGCCACTTCGGAAATAAGATTTCGACGAAGTCGGAATGTGTAGCGCCTCGTTAGGACGAGGTCAACAGAAATTCACATTGCCACTTTGGAAATAAGATTTCGACGAAGTCGGAATGTGTACCGCCTCATTAAGACGAGGTCGAACAAAAATTCACATTGCCACTTCGGAAATAATATTTCGACGAAGTCGGAATGTGCAGCGCCTCGTTAGGACGAGGTCGAACACGTGATGTGTCAGTTACATTAAATGCGCCGTTTGGGGTCCCGATAAAGTAGGCGGAAAGTTACTAAAACTTCTTCCAGACGCCATGATTTTTGTCTTCCTCTTTCGCATGTGTTTGCCAATCTCCTGGGTTCGGCATTTTCAGTCCAACTGAGGAACCAAGGCACTGAAGAGAAGTTCGGTGTGCTGTAGGAAGTGATGACTAGCTCCGTCGATGAAGAATTTACCAAGGTAGTATCGCACTTACAGCTGGACTTCGGCATAACGTTAATGTGTGTTTATATAGGGTGTCGAGGACATGGTGGCGAGGCTGAGCGACCTTATTTCGGAGTTGAGCGGTTTCCTGATCGTTAGGGTCGACCGCTTCAATAAGGTGGTCCGATTTCAACGCGACCTAGAGAACAAGAAGGGCGGTCTCATCAACCAATTGGCATTAGCCAAAGCTAGAGTGTCGGTGGAACGGGCTGCAGTTGAGTCGGCGAAGGACGCTGCTGAGGCAGCGAAGAGAGAGGCGGCCCTGGGGAAGGCCGAGGTGGACGCGGTGAAGCGACAGGAGGCCGAGGTGGTGGCCAGGCAGGGGTCGTTGCTGCGGTCATATACGGAGAGGTTTTTCCGCACCGAAAGATTGTTGGAGCTGGCCGGGCAGGTCGCTGCGATCCTGTGGTGGATAACTTAGCCTCGGCGTCTACTGTGTTGACTGCCGAGGTGGTGGAGTGATGGCCAGTTGACAGGGATAAGGAGTTGGAAGGGCTGGTTGCCGACCTCAGCCGCAATGTCGAGCCTGGGGCTGAGAATGCTGGCCAAGGCGGAGAGGAGGCCGAGGAGGAAGGCGATGCCGACAACGACGAGGCCCCATGTCAGAATGAGTAGAATGCTGAAGTGGTCTTTCCTCCACAATTTTTGATGCCTCCCCTTACATTGCACAAATCAATAACTTATTGCGGGCAATTGAAGCTAAGAATGTCGAAGCTCTTCGTTGGAAAGACCAAGCTAACCATACCCAGGACGAAGCCGACGTTATACTTAAAGCCGCTCAAATCTGGAATGATCAGCTCGAAGCTCGGCTTCTGGAGCTGGGAGATAAGTATGAGGCTTTGAAAGAAGAAGCTGATAAGATCGCCGAGGAGCACGCTGAATACGAGGCTATCGTCTGCCGAAACGGGGGGAAAACCATTTCCGAAGTCGATGCAAGGGTAACAGAAGTCACTGGCCGTGTAAGGATTATCAACAAAGATACGGGGTGGACTCCTGGCAGCTCCGAGATCAGGTGGCCGAGCTGAAGCGAGTGGCCGGTATGTAGGATGTGATCTTAGCTCGGCGCCCGAAGTTAGCTGCTCAACTTGCCGGAGACGAAGCATCTACGAGCTCATCTACTGCTGGCGGTCCAAGTTCGTCAACCTTTGCCGGTCCATCGAGTTCGAGGTTGGCTCCTCATTCAAAGGAGTTCTATGACCATAAATTGGCTGTTCAACGAGGCCGAGGCCAAGGTCGGAGTTTCCAATCGAGGATGCGGTATAGGTCGAAGCGCAGCTCAAGGACGAGGACGAGGAAGATTTAGTATAGATGATGTTTTAAACTTCAATGTTGAGAGCGATGTTGTCACGACTTCGGTAGAGATGAAGTTTAGGCTTTGAATAACACGACTTCGGCAGAGACGAAGTTTAGGTTTTGAATAGCACGACTTCGGCAGAGACGAAGTTTAATCTTTGAATAACACGACTTCGGCAGAGACGAAGTTTTATCTTTGAATAGCACGACCTCGTCTTCAGACGAGGTTTAGGCTTTGAATAGCACGACTTCGGCAGAGACGAAGTTTAGGCTTTGAATAGCACGACCTCATCTTCAGACGAGGTTTAGGCTTTGAATAGCACGACTTCGGCAGAGATGAAGTTTAAGCTTTGAATAGCACGACCTCATCTTCAGACGTAGGCTTTGAATAGCACGACTTCGGCAGAGACGAGGTTTAGGCTTTGAATAGCACGACCTCGTCTTCAGACGAGGTTTAGGCTTTGAATCACACGACTTCGTCTTCAGACGAGGTTTAGGCTTTGAATAGCACGACCTCGTCTTCAGATGAGGTTTAGGCTTTGAATAGCACGACTTCGGCAGAGACGAAGTTTAGGCTTGAATAGCACGACTTCGGCAGAGATGAAGTTTAGGCTTTGAATAGCACGACCTCGTCTTCAGACGAGGTTTAGGATCTTCTCCGTTTTAAACAAAGGCCGTATCTTTGTTTTTAACCGAGGTGTGCCTCCTTATTTTAAACCAAAGTAGCTCTCCTCGCTTGTAACAAAGGTGATGCCTTCGTTTTTAGTAGAGGTAGTTCGTACCTTTATTTTTAACAAGGATAGGCAATACGCGTGTTTTATTTTTTACTCCTATTATGGAGTTTATTAAGTACCCTCGTCAGGGTTTTACTAGCTCACTTCGTCTTTTGACAAAGTTTGGCTTTAAATAGCTCACTTCGGAAATTGGATTTCGACGAAGTTTGGCTTTAAATAGCTCACTTCGGAAATTGGATTTCGACGAAGTTTGGCTTTAAATAGCTCACTTCGGAAATTGGATTTCGACGAAGTTGGCTTTAAATAGCTCACTTCGAAAATTGGATTTCAACGAAGTTTGGCTTTAAATCGGAATACTGAGCATAAGCGGGAGAGAGAGAGACATGCAATATATGATATGCAAGGACATGAACAAACAATGAAGGAAAAATAAAGTTTTATTGATAATAAAAAAAAACTAAAACACTATGCCTACGACCTTATATGAATTAAACTCGACCATCAACTTATACAAAGTATTTCTTTAAATGAGTAATGTGCTATGTGCGGGGTAAGGGCTCACCGGATAAATGGGCGAGTTTGTACGACCCTTTGCCGAGGACTACTTCAATTCGGTACGGTTCTTCCCATGTGGCTTCAAGCTTCCCGAGCCTTTCCGCTTTACTGACCTCGTTATTCCGAAGTACGAGGTCGCCTACTTGAAATTGTTGGTACTTCACTCTTTGGTTGTAGTACCGAGCTACTTGTTGCTTGTACTTGGCTTCTCTTATGTAGGCGAGCTCTCGTTTCTCTTCCAATAGATCCAGTTCGGTTCGGAGGTCTTCCTCGTTGACGTCGGATGCGAAGTTAAGAGTGCGCGGGCTCGGCAGGCCGATCTCTACCGGGATCACTGCTTCGGTTCCATACACCAAGCTATAAGGTGTTTCACCGTTCGAGGTCCGGGGAGTGGTTCGGTATGACCATAGAACTTAGGGTAAATTCGCTGCCCAATCTCCTTTGGCTTTGTCGAGGCGGGTTTTGAGTCCCTTGACGATCGTTCTGTTCGTAACTTTGGTTTGGCCGTTCGCTTGAGGATGGACTACCGAAGTGAACTTTTGGTGAATGTGAAGCCCTTCACACCATTCTCTGAATGTCCGATCGGTGAATTGTGTTCCATTATCCGAAACGAGGATGCGAGGTACACCGAAGCGGCAAACTACATTTTTCCATACGAAGTTGAGGGCGTTTTTGCTTGTAATCTTTGCCAAGGGTTCGGCTTCGACCCACTTAGTGAAGTAGTCGATTGCTATGATGAGGAACTGGAGTTGTCCAGGAGCTTTATCAAACGGTCCGACGATGTCAATTCCCCATTGCACGAATGGCCACGGGCTTTGCATGCTTATGAGGTCGGTTTGAGGCAATCTCGGCACCGTCCCATGGATTTGACATTTTTGGCACTTTTTGACCAGTTCGACTGCGTCTTGGAACATTGTAGGCCAGTAGTAGCCCCAACGCATGACCTTTTTTGATAGTGCTCGAGCTCCGATATGGCTCCCACATGACCCTTCATGAACTTCGTGTAACGCATAGTTTGCTTGGTTCGGCCCGACACATCTTAGGAGAGGTTGAAGGTATGACTTTCTATACAGAATTCCTTCCTGTAAGACGTACTTCGGTGATTTGCTTAAGATCTTTCTTGCCTCGAGTTTGTCGCTGGGTAGCTCGCTCTTCTCCAAATAATTCCGAAGAGGAGTCATCCAGTTCGGCGTATCATCATCAATTACGAGGCCGACCTCGGCTTCTTCCACAGGAGAACTTCTTCCAACAAATTAATGTTAGCAACAAGTGATCGATCTTATTTTCGCAAGATAGTTAATGCACGAAAACTGGGATTTAATGAATACGAAAAGAGGACACAAAGGATTTACGTGGTTCAATCTATCGGAATAGATCTACGTCCACGGAGCGAAAAAGAGTATGAGTATTATTGCTGATATGCGTATAGCTTTTACAAAGATTGTTCCCCTCCCCTTTCAACCTATTCTAAACCCCTATTTATAAGTATTTACATATGGAATTCCACTAGGATTATAAGTATTTTCCTATTAGGACTCTTTGGCTTGATCTCCTCCTTTATTGGATAAACACCGAGCTTCTATATCTCTTGTGGAGCTTGAATTGTAGTCGATGTAGGAGTTGCCTTGGTGTAGAGGTTCCTTTGAGGTGGGCCGAAGTGGACTCGGCCTAGGTAGGCTGTTTGGGCCGAGCCAAGTAAGGCTCTTAAGTGGGCCGAGCTGCAATAGGCCGAGCTTGACAGTCGGAGCCCAATTATATTGGGCTCGATGCTTGGGCCTAGTAGCTAGGCCATATCCTATCAACAAGTTAATTCCAGCTCCAACAAATCCCCAACAAACAAGAATTAGCTAACCGCATTCTCAGGGACAAGCAATCATCAAGTAAAAGCATAATTTCTAGGGGCAAAATCAAAGGGACAAAAGAGAATTGAGCTATTGGCGAAGGGCTACTCGGAGGGGATTGAGCTATCGGGCGATGGGGGGCCCTGGAGGGGTCACGCATCCGCGTTCGACTACCGTCTGCAGATCTGAGGTGTAGAGTCGGGGACAGCGAATATTACTGTACCTCGAAGGGTCGCGGGTGGCCAACGGTGGGCCGTCGCCTGCGAGCCCACCACTCACACTCGTCCCCGCGGTGAAGGAGAGTTCAGTGGTGGAGGGCTTCTAGCCTTCTACCCATAGTGACAGAGAGAGCGTGGGGAAAGAGAGAGGGAGAAATGGAAAATTAGGGTTTTTCGCTGATGAAGAATCGATAAAGAGAGAAAGAAAGATGCAGTTGAATTCGAGAAAAAGATAGCTAAATCACAAAGTGGGTTGTGGTTTTTTTTGTTAATTAGGGCGATGGGTTTCATTAATTCCATTTTTGATGAGTTGGTAGTGGGTAGATATGGAGTAATTAAATTATGGCTTTAAAAAAAAATCACTTAATTGGGTTTGTTAATTAGGGCCCAAATTAATTAAGTTAATTTTCACTAATGGTACCCTTATTTTTTGTTAATCTTTTTCATATTGGGAAATAAGGCTATTTCGTTTGGGACGTCCCAAAATAAGACCATTTCGGCATTAGACTAATTTTGATTCATCCAAGGCCTTGGCCCATCAATAGCGATTCTTGAAGTCGGTCTTCTTGTAAGGATGATTTTATTCATAGCCACCATTTCTCTCCCTATAGCCACATATTTAATTAAAATTATAAATATTGTTTGAATTTGACTAATTCACCCTTATAGCCCCAATTACTTCCTGAAACCGCATGATAAGCAATAAATCCTAAAACATAGCCTCCACTTCATCTAAAAGTCGACAGGTTCCAGAACATGGCAAGAAATGTTGAATTCCCTTGTAATTTATTTTATTTTATTTCTTCTTCATTTTGCTCACAGCATGGTTGCTCGTAATACGTGGAATCCCTAACTTTGGAAGATTCAGTTTTTTAATACTCACAAGACTATATAAGAAGATATTCATAGAAGAAAATTAAAGTACTTGGTTCTATATCCAGAAGATAATATGTTGTTTTCCTATTCTTGTCATACTTATACTACCTCCGTCTCATATACTTATGTACGTATTCCGTTTTAGTCTGTCTCATTTTTTATGTACGTTTCCTAAAATGGAAATAACTTTATATCACTTCTCTCTATCACTTCACACTTTATATCACTTCACCCCTTCAATTCACACTTTTTATATCACTTCACCCCTTCACTTCACACTTTAATAATTTTGCATTAGTTTTGGGATCTACAGTGTATGTACATAAGTATATGAGATGGAGGTAGTATTTTGTTTCACTTTCCCGTAGCTCCCCTCGATGAGAAATTGCTTGTTTGGAATTGAAAGTAATGCAAGAATTTCATGATACATTAATGAGTTTTTTGTAAATTCATTTGAATGTGAAGCAATAATTCTGGACATTTTTTTAAGAATTATGAACATATTTTCTTATTTTTATTTTTAGCAAAAAAAAAAAGAAAAAAATAAGAGCAGATGTTCTTGATGAGGGTTTGACGTTTCGTAATTTGCAGGAAGTGGTGAAGTTAAGAATTTAATTGCGGCTATAGGATATAATAGTAAATTTATAATTCTTTTAATTGTATTTTTTTAATTAAGAGGCAAATCACCCTTCTTGTAAATGTTATAAGCGGTCCGTTTTGTAAGATCAAGATCCTATAGTTGAATCAAATTAAAAAAACACACACCCCAATGACACCATATTGATGAAGCCAACGCGCATGGGGAGTCCCGTGAATTTACCCTTATGCCCCTGCACGATCCTTCACATTTCTGGCGTCGGTTTTCACCACGTTCTTAAATTTTTTCAACAATATATATATATATATATATATATATATATATATATATATATATTTTTTGATCGGAAAGTATAAGTAAATTTCTCAACAATAATACTTATTCCATCTTACTTCTTTTGACCATTTTTTTTTAGCATAATTTTTAAGAAATGGTGAATTATGGTGAGATGTGGTGCCTACTTTGTTTAATTATGTACCAAGTGGAATGTGTTTGTATAAAATAATATTATAAGTGGGTTTAATTATAAGCTAATGGGTCAAAATTTAAAATACCCCTTTCAAAATATAAGATGTTAAAAATACCCCTAATTAGTTACATATGTAGAAAATACCCCTTTCTTTTAAATAATAAGAGTGGGTCCCATTTAACAGAATTGTCGTCCATAGTGGAACGAATCTATTCTCTGAATGTGGGCCCCACATTTTGAAACAGGCAACGTTGGAAATTGGGTTGTTTGACTCAGCACAAACATCAAACAAAAACAGCAAACGACAAACCCTCACTCACCCTCACCGCTCACCCTCACCGCCGCACACCCTCACTCAAACCCTCCCCCTCCCATTGCAGCTTGCCGGCCGCCCCCTTTTGCAGTGGCCCGTTGCTCCACTTCCATAAACTCATTGCCGAGCCGTGTCACTGCCAAGCCCTCTCAACAGCTCAACACCTCACGACCGTTGATACCTGCCGCCGGAGTAGCACCCCGCCCCCGCCGTCATTGACAATGGCATACGAGTCGGAGGAAGAATTCACCGACGAAATATTGGTGAGTTAAAAATTATTAACACTTCGGACGTCCCCACCACCGGCAAACGTGGCCTCCAACTTCCCACCGCCAGCCGGAAAAAATTCGACGGCGGCGGTGGAAATGTACGGAGATGGTGGAGGGGCGGTGGATAGGGCCATAAAATTTATATTACTTGTTTCTTATTTTCTAGCTTATCCACCGCCGGTAGCCGTCGCCGGAATGTTCCCACCGCCAGGAACATGTTTCCGCCGGCGGTGGTCAGTCTCCGTCGACTTCAGCGGGCGGTGGATCGGCCCGGAATTAAAATTTTAAATTTTTCATCATATTTATGAATTTGATTTATTTGTTAAATTTTGTTTACTTTAATTAGCTTAAGTTTTTTTCTTAATTAATTACTTAGTTAGTTAGTTAATTTTACTTAATATATTAGATTAGTAATGGTTATTTAGTTTAGTGCTCTAACACATCATAATTTACACGATTACAAATCATTTAAATAATTATCACAATTAATCATAGAAATCATTAGATTAGTACTTATAACAAATTAATTAATTTCTATTTACTTCTTAATTAGATTAGTAATTTGATAATGTTATTTGTGATGTTATTCCTTTATTTAAGAGTATCGAATTAGTTTAACATTTTATTGGCGTGGTGATTAATTAATTTAAATTAGCTTTAGTTAATTTTACTTAACATATTAGATTAGTAATTGTTATTGAGTTTAGTACTTGTAACACCATTAAATTTAATTTGGAGAATATGTCTAGTAATTCTTAATTAGAATAATTGACACAATTAATCATAAAAATCATTAGATTAATACTTATAACAAAAATATTTTTAATATGTTTACTACTTCTTAATTAAATTAGTCATTTGTAACTCAATCGAAAATGAGTTTAATAAAAAAAAATAATTAGATTTCTGATGTTGATAATTTATTTAAGAGAGTCATATTAGTTGAATTAGTTTTAAGCTTAAATTTAGCATGTGAATTAGTTCAATTAAATTTAGCATGCGAATTAGTTTTTTTAGCATATCAAATTAGTTTATAGCTTAAATTGTTTTTAGCATGCGAATTAATTAAATTAAATTAAATTACCTTAATATTAGTTCATCATTTAATAGGTAAATCTATCTTCTAGCTTTAATTTAATTAAATTAAATTATAACTCATCACAAATTTGAATTAGTTGCTGTCTAATTAATTTGAATTTATGAAAATAAATAAATTAATTTGCTACCTATTTAATTTGTCTTGCTTTTGTATTAGTTTGCATGTCCGAAGTTTAATTACTTGTATTAGTGCATGTAATTCGTCTATGTTTATACAATTTTTGAAGAATCTAATTTTCGTTTTTTATGGAAAAAAATAGGACAAGCCCGAACCACGGTATCGTCACCCAGAGTATATAAACGAACCAGCAAAGCCCAATACATGCTACTATATTGATCTAGTGGATGGCATGAAGAACATGTTATTCAAGTTCGGGGATAATGCTTTAGTAGAACGATTCAGACAGGGACCTTTCGGTCATTTCATCGGTTGGGCACCAAAGAAGAGCTATGGGGGCGTACTTAACAGTATAGTGTCTCGGTCAATTCATTCAAGAACCGGAATTTGGTTCCACATCGGTGGTCAACACATAGAGTACACAGCTCAAGATCATGCGTTGATTACCGGATTGAAATTTGGGGCAACACCATTTGATCCCATCATTACACGTAATCCTAGAAATTCATGGCTCTGTCAAGTTGTTTGTGGAGGGGCATGTGAAAGCGCCAACAGCTTGCTCGATATGTTAAATCGAAATCCGAGCCCCTTCCCTGATCCGGACGGTGATATCCACTTGCGAATGGCGTACTTGTTGATAGCCAATGTTTTCCTCCTTGGGCACGATATGCGAAAACCACCATACGATTGGTTGTGGTTATTGGCTGACGACATGCAGTGTTTTCTCGAATTTCCGTGGGGTGCATACACGCACAAGACTCTGCGGTATTATTTGAGAAATTATGGGGGGACCGAGTTAAAATATCATTTACGTGGTCCGTCGTGGGCGCTCATTGTATGGGGATTTGAGATAATTACAGGGCTCGGGAATGTAGCTGGAATTGCAGTGCCGGGTGATATGTATCCCCGATGTGTGAGATGGAATTTCAAGGTATCGCTCAGACGTACGACTGACGAGGAGTTGTACGCATTGTTTGATGACGATGAGTCAGAGCTTCAAAATCTACTACCCACTGCACGTGAGCATGAAACTCCTTGGTTTCGCTCCTTACATGTCCAAGGGGCATCCTCCGTCAGGTTTCGCGAACCGGTCAACGCAGTTAGTGCCGTTCAAGAGTTTACTCATGAGATGCGTCAACGGCGACCGATGCACGTCCCTATGCCCGAGGCTAGCACAGACGCAGGATCCCAACCCAGAAGGAGTACCAGGATTAGAATGACCGAGGATACGACCGATCCACACCGCGAGTCCACCTCCCGCCCGCACCGGGAAAGACGCGATATTGGGAAGCGTGTGAGGGAGACATCTTCTAGCAGCGCTGGTGGGCACGGTAGGGGTCCATCTTGCACACCCGAACAGTTCAGGGAAATCGTAGAGGATGTGGTGGGGAAACACAGTCAGAAACTTGAACAAAAGATGGAAGCCGATAAGAAAGAGGTGAAAGCGGAAATCAAAGCCACCGAGAATCGACTGATGGCGTTCATAAAAGACTTGTTTGGCTGCAGTTCCTCCCGTCGGTCACCTCCGGTTTTCGAGCCACGTCGTCGGAGCCCACCTATCATTTCATCAGCTCGGGATTCGGGTGTAGACCTCCTTCAGCCTCGATCTTCTGGGCATGTCGATACGGTCGGTCTTCGTAGGGACACATCTCTCCCTATTTATACACAAGTCGACACCGCATCTAGACACGCGGAATCCGGTGAACCAGATGTCAGTATATTCACTTCATTTTTTAGGGAGGTACAATCTTACATTTGAAATACACGCTTTAATTTTTGCATTCATTTTAAAAAAATAAAGTAGTATTTTTGAATTTAATCTTTATGATCTGCACAGACGCCCCACGTCACAACCGCGCCGGCACCATCATACATTCCGGCATATGGAGTCCCCTATGAACCACCTTTGAGCTATGCTTCTGAGCCGCCGCGACATTCGATGTTGGAGTTCTCCACCTCCACACCGGACTTCTTGACACCGACGGTAGGGTTCTCGACTCCATTTGCACCATTCGTTACAACTCGGGAATCTGCGCGTAAATCTGCATCATCGGTGGATCTTGGCCAGGTACTCTTAACCATTGTTTTTAAGTTATAAATTAAATAATCATGAGATATGGAGTTAACTGTTACTTGATGAGTATGAATTTTATTTTATTTAGTCTTCTAATTCAACTAAGAAGGCCAAGTCAAAGAAGGCAAAAAACACTCTTTTGAGGCCCTCATTCCCGGCTCCCCCACCGGATCAAATTGTCAAGTATTACAATCAATTCATGCAGAACGAAGACGCAACGGCGATTGCGGTGATGGAGGCTACTGAATTGGTTTCAGTATTTGATTTCAAGTAGATGTGTAGGGAGGGAATTGATTGGGATCCGCTGGTATGCAATTTGACATTTTAATTGAATTTAGCTTTACCTATATTTATGATGATCTACCGTATTTATTCGCATTTTCTCACCCTTATCCACATGTCGTGCGCAGATGTTTAACTTGGCCATGATGACATTTCGCACCCGGCTTAGGACCGGTGTTCAGTTGTACCCAGATTTTGGAAACGGACGAACCATCGTATGCAATCTGGATGTCATGGTATTTTTTTTTATTGAATTAGTTAAACTATTTGACATTTATATAGTTAATTATAAATTTTAATTTCTTATGATTTAGGTGGAATTAAAATCCGAATATGAAAAGCTAAAATCAAGAGCAATACATGAGTTTGCTAGCAGAAGCTTGGCAGAAATTGATCAGGTCGTCACTTCGATGTGGGTACCCGGGCCAGAATTGTGTCAAATCGCAGAGGGTCAAGAGGTCCCTTATAAGACACCTAACTGGTGGAAAACAAATAAGGTAACAATCTCATTTCACATTCAATCTTATTAATTTAAAATTTATATTTATTAAGACTCCCTATATAATGTTTTTTTTTTTTTTTTTTTATACTTGTATTAGGTTTTCATCCCTTGGATTGTTTCCGATGAGCGATACATTTTCGTCATCATCGATCTGCGCACAAAACGAATAATCGTGCAGGATCCATTAGATCGAGGCGCAGAAACGCTGGATGAGATACGTCCCTTGATCACTATGGTACCAATTTGGGTTAATAACACAATGTATTGGAGGATGAACGAACTAGGGTTGAAGATCGAGGACAAATCGTGGAATGTGACTTTTAACCCAGTTTCGGGCCTGTTTAAGTATCCACAACTCAAATGTAGCGGTCCGGTCGCTTGCATGAATTTGGAACGAACCATCAGTGGGTGCCCTGCACTAGAAACGAGGGCTGCAGCCGTGACCGACTACCGAAAGATTACTGCTCAGAGGATTTTTGGGCATGCTAGAGCATCTGATTTCGAACGTTAGCTTTATTTCTATTCTAAAATTGATCCAAAATTGTTGTTTTTTTTTTTTATTTCTATTCTAAAATTGATCCAAAATTGTTGTTTTTATTTTTATTTCTATTCTAAAATTGATCCAAAATTGTTGTTTTTATTTTTATTTCTAATCTAAAATTGATCTAAAATTGTTGTTTTTATTTTTATTTCTATTCTATATGTTTATATATCGATGTTTGTAGTCGGGAAAGAAATATAAAATGACAAGTTAACAAGACATAATCTTAATACAATCGATTCACTCTAAACACTAATCAGCTAGATTCGGGCAATCTGTTGGTTTGTGATCTGTAAGGCCGCAATGACGACATCTACGACCACGACGACGAGCGCGACGACGACCTCCACCGCGACCACGTACTCGTTCAGCTCCTCCCGGGATCCTTGACTCTCTCGGTCTACCCGGCAGACGAATCCTTAAGTTGGGCAGGACTTTCGTACTTTTGACATCGGGCGGTAGTATCCACTGCGACTTCATAGGAACTTGATAAATTAGCGTCTTGTAAGTTTCGACATATGTTGTCCTCCTGTAATAGTGTGCAATGTATTGTTGGACATCACGTCCATGTGCACTGAGATAACACAAATTAATCAGTTAATAATAAAGGAAAAACTGTATAGTGGATCGTTAAGTATTCGAAAAAAAACTCACGTCATTGCCGCAATCGCATGCGCACAAGGGAGACAATCAGTCTGCCATTTACTGCATTGACAAAGAAGCCCATCTAGGTCCACATGCACTGTCCTCCCAGATGTGACAACTCTGTAGTGAGCATGATCATCAATCTGTGTGGCGGTATACTCGTGGGATCGTTCCAATTGCACACAGACTTTCCGCCGGGCCTCTACTGTTATTGGATGACTGTCGTTTCGGGCCTTTGTTCGGCAGTCAGTGAACCAGCGGTCAATTACGATCCGCACAGCATCTAGACAAGCACAGATTGGCAGGCGTCGCGCCCACAAAAGGGACTTATTGAATGATTCCGCGGCGTTAGATGTCATGTTGCTAAACCGTCGAACAGGGCACATACATTTGGACCACTTCTCTACTCCGAGTTCAATCAACTCTCGATATGCTGCACGTGCCTCTCGTTGAAGTGCTGCCATGATGGTGTCAAAAACGTGCTTATCATATGTGTAAGCAGCTCGCTGGAAGTAGGCGCCAACTTCGGATCCGTAGCCCAACATTTTTTAACTAAGATGATAATAGCATAACCCGTGGTGGGCTTCCGGAAACACTTCGGCTACTGCATGTATTATTGATGCGTGCTGGTCCGACACGAACAACCAATCCCGCATTGCCCCATATGCCGTCCTAAGAGCTGTCATGAACCAAGTCCATGACTCGTTGTTCGCGATCGGTCCTATACCGTATGCCAAAGGGAACAACTGCTCGTTCGCGTCCTTCGCCACAGCTACAAACATTGTGCCACAGTTCTTTCCCTTCAGATGCGTGCCATCTACACAGACCACCGGCCTAAGACACTTTGATCTGTAAGCATGTTGAGATGCAGCTAACGCAACGAATATGTGTCTGAATCGCTCGTCCGGGCCGAGGTCAATCTCGGTTTTCGTGCCTGTGTTTGACATCTTCAGCATGTGGAGATAACCGGGTAAGTCCTCGAAGGATTCCCTAAATTTGCCGTATATCATCTCGATTGCACAATTCCGCCCCTTCAAGCAGACATCGTAGCTGGCATCGATGTCGAACATCGCACGAAGCTCGTTTTGAATTATTTTTGGTTTCATAACCTCTGAATCACGCATAATTTTCTTGGCAAAAAATGCCCCAATTACCTTCGAATGGACTTTTCTACAAACCACGTTTGTTATGCCCACCTCATCGCACGTGTGTTGCAGGCGTATTTTTTTAACCGTCCAAGGCCCGCTGAAGCTTGTTGCGCGTAAATGGAAGTGACACTCTTGTGATAACTTGCATTTCAACACCACTCGCGTAGTATCAGATTTCTTCACCTTGTATTCTTTCCTCCTCTCCAAATGCCACAAACCGACTGCAATACCGATCTCTGCCTTCGTATAGTAAACGGCATTTACGGACAAATCTTCGATATTACGGTTCTCATCGTGGAAAACTGCTGATGATCCAGGCTCAAGCGGGACCATCGGAACCAACCAATTGCTCATGTGATCGGTATCAGTATCTACCTCCGGTTGATCCGTGTTTGACTCTGGATACATCATATCTAACAGTTTTTGCATCCCGCCTTCCTCTTGTATCCATGCCGTCCACTCAGCAAACAAGGCCCTGTTCACGGTCGTATCACCAGCATATAAATTCGACTCGCCTTCGCTCTCAGAGCTCTCCTCCATTTCAAGAACATAATTTTCATCCTCCTCGTCATCGTCATCGTCATCGTCAAATAGAGACGGTTCAGTTCGAGCCTCCTGAGCACCGTCGACCGTACGATTGAGGTCCGGGATAGTATCTTGAAATGAATCAAATCTGTTGTTGATCAGTGGGTGATAGACGTTCTCCGTCCAGTCTGTAGAAGTTGCAAATCTCCGTATCAGCTCGAGCTCCGCCTCCAAATTTCCGGTGCCATCGGTATCCTGACCGAATGACCCTGTGTACGGGTCATCATGGTTGATTGTAGGGACATATGAAGATGATGCTCCCTCGCTCGAAGACACGTACACTGTTGGAAATGACTCTGTACGGCACAACCAATTAAGTTGTTGATCGGTTCTGAGACGTGATTTAACAGTCCGTCTGTGCTCCGACATCGTCAGATAGAAAATATCATAAGCAGTGCCCGAGGGATTGCAGTAGAGAGATATATGATATTGCAGGTTGTCTATCGAAATTGCATCTATGGATAGGGGGACATCTAAATATGTGCCACCATTATAGTTACAATCAATCCAATAGCCTCCGTAAATGACCTTAACGTACTCGAAAGCCATCTGTAATAAAATAAAATTTAAAAATATGCATATGTTAGATAGTCATAATTTTTTAAAATTGTAACATATCATTAACTTAAGAGAATTAAAGTAGGTCAATTTAAAATATTGAATTAAACAATACTAAATCCTAAATTAATCATTTAAATATATATAATATGACAATTAAACATGTAGTGATAGGTAAAATAATTCAATAAGCAATAATATAGTATTCACCGCCGGCTGACGTGGCCGGAAATCTCCCACCGCCGGCGACACAAGGCTGCCGGCGGTGAGAGATTTCCGGCCACTTTAACCGGCGGTGAATAGTGTATTATTGATCTAATCATTTTTTTACACTCAATTAATGTACTATGTTCAATTTAACAACAACATTTCATCAATTAAGAGATTAATTAAAGAAATTAAATTCAAACTATTATTTAATCAAGTACTAAATTCTAAATTAATCATTTAAATATATATAATATGACAATTAAACATGTAGTGATAGGTAAAATAATTCAATAAGCAATAATATAGTATTCACCGCCGGCTGACGTGGCCGGAAATCTCCCACCGCCGGTGACACAAGGCTGCCGGCGGTGAGAGAGTTCCGGCCTTTTTAGCCGGCGGTGAATAGTGTATTATTGATCTAATCATTTTTTTACACTCAATTAATGTACTATGTTCAATTTAACAACAACATTTCATCAATTAAGAGATTAATTAAAGAAATTAAATTCAAACTATTATTTAATCAAGTACTAAATCCTAAATTAATCATTTAAATATATATAATATGACAATTAAACATGTAGTGATAGGTAAAATAAAATTCTCACCTAACTAATTGTTGAACACCTCTTTTGCAGTCTGTTTCCAGCCAACCTTTTCTGGCTTCACTTCGATTCTAGAATAATTCACGTAATGAAGTTTAAAATGTTAATTATCATGTACTAAACGTTAATTTATTGAAGAATTGCAGCTTACAAAATAAATTATTACCTCACTAATTCTTGAATGACTCCTTTTGCAGTCAATTTCCGACCAAACTATTCTTGCTTCACTTTTATTCCGAACGAACCTTTTCTCCTTCACTTATCTTACACACACTTTCAAAATAATTACATGCGAATGTTTTTTTTTTTCCCTCTGATGGATAATTGAAATTTTTACGTGTTTATGTAGTGTTTATGTATAGTATATATAGTGGAGATTGTTCAATAGCATAGGATACCTTCTTCGAATATTAATTCAAATACAGTTCCTACTTTAATAGAGAGCATGCATGACAATTTTTCATGCATGTGTCGAGTCGAGGGCCCGGACCTGAGTCCAGTACGGACGCATGCGTAAATTCATATTAAAGTAAAAGCAAGAAAAAAATGATACTTCATCTTACCGACAAATAACATAAAGGGACCCAATTTTATATTTTTTTAAGAAAAGTGGCATTTTTAACATATGGATTAAAAAAGGGGTAGATTCAACATCTATAATTAAAAAATGGGCAATTATAATTATTAAGACTAATTATAAACCAAGTAGGGCGTATTGGTTCGAAATGAGAAATAGACCAAATGAAATGAGACTGAGACGGAGGAATTACTTTAGCAAGTAGAGGAAAGGGGGGAAGAGCTATATGTGTCGTGTTATACTATTCAACATCATGTATTCTCTCAAAAAAATTATGAGAAAAAATGTTCCTCTTGATTATAATCACAGGTATTGTCTATGATTTCTTTGATTAAGATTATTTTCAAACCACAACACATGTAGTACTAGATACTTTTAATCAATTTTTTTTGTTTTTTTTTATCTACAATACCAATTTGATCTTTTGTAAAAAAAATTGAGAATAGAAATAAAATGCATCAAAACAATATCATGCATAATTAAAATTACCAACCAAATTAAACTCCTGTATTTTTTTAGTTTTGAACAAAAACTCCTGTATTTTTCTTCACTCATTCTATTGCAATATTTCAAAAATAAAAAAAATACTCGTATTATCAATTCGTGTTGTCGTCGAGAGTCGAGACTGTCTATGTCTATCTACTTAAAACGTTGAAAAAAAAAAAACAAAAAAAAAAAGACCGTTGCAATTTGTTTCAAATGTTACACACTTACACGCCACGCTATCTCCCTATTTACTAAATTGCCCCCGAGTCCCTTCGCCGTCGGAGGCGGTGCTTCAACGGCCACCCGCCCGCATAAGCCGCACCCTCTCACCATGACCACCCGCTCCTCTTCCTCTCCCACCACCGATTCCGGTGAAAATACCTCCAAAATCCCCATCGAGATCATCAGCGAAGAGGAAATGGCTCTCATCGAAGCTGCCCTCGCCGCCTCCGCCATGCCTGCTTCTCACCTCCACCGGAATTCCAGGTCAATCCGCTCCATCACTCTCTTGTCCAAGCGCGGCATATCCGCTTGCACGACTTCCGGCCCGCCCGATATCGAGGATTCCGGTCGGGCCTGCGGGCCGAATAGCCCGAGCCCTAAGAAAAATAGGAGGAACAGCGCGTTCGAGCCGTTTCTGCATCGATTCCGAAAGGGAAGAGCCTTGTCTGTCACCGACCTCACTGGCACGGTATCAAAACGTCACCTTTTGTATGTGGATTTCTCCTCGATTCCTCCTTATCAGCAGTTCTTTTGCTGACAAATTGATTTCAGATTCAAGTTTTGTTAGAAAGAATTTGCGAGTGCTGCACTCGATGAATTACTGTAGCTAAGGTTCACCAACTTACATGTAAATAATCATGAGCATACCTCCTCTGTATGTTCAAAATCTTCATGTTTCACCATTAATAGCATCTACCAGATTACAAAGCCTGTTAGAATTAGCACTGGAGAATCTTATCCAATGGAGAGCTCCTCTGAATCATTAGAGCTTTATAATGTTCTAAGGCCGTGAGAATTGTAGTGCTTTCTGCAGTTAAATTGTTTTTTCTGCCCCTGCCCCCTCCCCCTCTTTTCGATTATTGCATCGAGAGATGAATGGTATTATGCGGTTGTCATGTGTGTATGTTGTTTCTGTTTGATTCAGGAATGGTGTGAGAAACAAAAAGAGTTTATTCTGCTCTTTGGTAAACCAAAAAAGACTAAAGCTATGGAAGCAGGTAGTGCGCGCCATGTAGTCCTCGAAGAGGAGGTATGTTTCAAGTGCTTCTAACTCAAATTTATATGAGATGTCTTTTACTACTTTTCAAATGATATTTCTTTTTTTTTCAGGGTAATGGTATGCACCTTGTTTTCTCTTTTCTGTGGGGGAAATCTAATTACGCCCTGTGATTTGTTTGATCCTTAATTTTAATTTGCAGTACTACTTATGTATTCGTTATCTTCTTCAATGCATTTAGCAATTATCCTTGCAAAGTATCAGGTGGAAAATATTGTGCAGCTTCTCTTTTATGTTCTGTTGGTCGTATATATGACCTTTCTTTTGAATCTGGACAGGTAATTAAAAGGGTAAAAGTTGAGGTTGAATGTGCGGAAGATGTTTGGGCTCTCAAATTTTTGAATTTCATCGTCGGCACAAATCAACTATTATTTGATGGATTAACGCGCGAGTTACCTTTGTAAGTTCGTTGGTAACCTATACTTCATATTCGATTCATAAATTGTTATTTTATTCAACATCAATGATGTAGTTGAATGTCCAAGCTGAATCATCTGTCATGTGCAGCATATTTTATCTATAAATTTTTGATTCTGCATGCACTTGGATAGATGATTATTTTATGAAAATAATCATGCCTTTTATCTGCAATTTATACTTTCAACTTTTTGTGCATGAGATTCCCAATCATGTTCATTTACACGAATGTCCTTCGTATTTTACACTGATGATTACTTCTGGAGAACTTGAGTTTCTTATGGTGATTATCTTGTGCATTTTTACTTGATGTTTTCAGAGTAGGCTTTGTAGAAGGTGTGTGGATGGTGGGGATAATTGATGAAATTCGGATGCCTGTATCTGAGTCCACAAGATTTCCAGTATTAGTTGACACCAAAACTCGTGTACGGGCAACCCTTCCTGGTGAACCACAAAAGAGAAATGGAAGGTACTCATTCAATCGATCAAACAGCTCTTTTTTACTTTCTCCTCCTCCGAGACATTTTCTCAAAATCTGTGTGGCAGGTTTCAGCTAATGTGCTACAAGTATATGTGGGACACTTTAGTTGCGGAAAAATTTCCTTCCCAGAAGTTCTTTGATTTCTTCTCATTGAATCCCAATCAGATTTTATCTCCAGAAATTAGAGATAGTACAGCAAAATCAGGTTTTCCTTCAGAGGTAACTCTGTTTGTCCCTGGTTATGGCATTCACTATGATAGCATAAGTAATTTTGATATTATGTTGCATTAGCTTACTATTACATCTATAGAGTCATGGCGGTTGCCCTTTAGTGCAGCAACGGATCTTCAATAAGTAATACCATTTTGAAGTGTTGCTTGAGCAATCATTGATTAAATTGCTCGAATCCATTTGTACAAAATATATTGATTGCTCAGGAAATCACTAGAGGTTATGAATGAAGAAAATGGCCCAAAAGTAGTTTTTAATAGAAAGAACATCTGATTTTGAGAGTAGGTTTGTATATGTCAGGCGAAATTATTTCGGTATAGTTTATGTAATGTTCCTTAACTTTTGAAACATATCTGGATGTGTATATTTCTATGGAAAGTGGCGGTGAGATGAAGTTCAGCATTAGCTTGTCGTAATATTTGTTTGTTCGCTCTTGAAAGGTTTCTAATTATAAATTGGTGCTTGCCTTGATTTTATATGCATCCTCTCATGCAGACTCTCAGTGATGTGGTACGTTATTTTGGAAATAGTTGTTGCGTGCTGCCTAAGGCTCATGACCAGTTATTGTTGAGGTGAGTTCGCAGTTGCTTTGAGTTATTCGTCTTTTTACAGTATCCATGGACTTTGCTGATTTTCTTATTCCACAACATACTGTTTATGACTCTTGTCCATCAAGATAAACTGATAACTCAGCTGGGCTACTGGTCTGCATCATATTTCCAGCTTTGAAGTCTCTTCGGAATCCAGATTAAAACTGCATAAAGTGGCATTGATGTCAGTTCTTGATTAAATGAAGTATGAGATCGAAATGAAAGTCGCATTCGTTATAATCATTTCCCCTAGATAACTTGGATTTCTTTGAACAGATATGAGTTACAGGAAGATCAGTCGTTATTAGGGGAAGATGAATTCGCATATGACCCTAATCTGGTCAAGGATCAAATCAATTCATGTCTCGAGTTTTGGATGGGCAAGAGGGAAGCCAGTTACCCTCCAATGGAGGAGCTCTGGAAATGCAAGTTCTGCAAATTCGCCTCTGTATGCCCAATAAACTCGGACCCAAACGAGTCACCAAGAAAAACGAAAAGTGAAGAAATTTCTTCTCCTGACCCGACTCCTAAATAACCCCAGTCGATTTTATTGGATCTCCTCGATTCTTGCCTCTCGAGAGGGTTTACTATCGTCGTCGTGGTAAATTATTGATCCTAGATTAGTGATGCTGTGTCCTGCAGCAGGTTATATATTTCGTCATTGTTGTAAATTGCTACAACATAGGATCAAATGTCCAATAGGAAGTGAAATTGTATTGTTTTTTACTGATTCATTGTAAATGTTATGAACTAATATTTGTAATGTTATGAACTTTCCCATAATTGGGAAAAATGAATTCACATTCTTTCTTCTGTGAACATCAAAGAGACTTGTATATATGTACATCAATTTGTTTTCCTCAAAATATATATACTCAGTTTGCTCTATTTTAGGATTTTCTCAAATTTTGACTATTTTGGCATTACATTGTGAGAGTTTTGTTTAAACATATAAAATGGGTAAATTACATTAAAATTTTCAATAACGCGTAATTTTCATAACTAAATAGGATACCAAAAACATTTGTTGGGCTACATTATTCGACTTTATATAATTATGTTTATTCATTTGAGATAGATAGAGAGAGAGAAAGAGAAAGCGTGAGGCTGTGGAATCGCGACTCTAGGCAGAGTCGCGATTAATGGAAAAACCTCAATTGCCAGTAAACCCTCGTCCTCCACAGCAAAACGCTCGTGTAGAGGAACATTACAGAGCTCCAATAAAGGTAAAAATGGCGCAGAATGGCGGCGGGAATAAGAAGAGAGAGAAGCCCAACATACTCGTAACGGGAACGCCGGGGACGGGCAAAACGACGATGTCGGCGGCCCTGGCGGAGGCCGCCAATCTCCGCCATATCAAAGTAGGTGATTTGGTGAAGGAGAAGAGTCTGCACGACGGCTGGGACGAGGAGTTCGACTGTTATGTCATCAACGAAGACCTCGTAAGAAAATTCATCTCTGCGTATTCATTAGCGCAATTTGTTTTAAATATATTGGAGGGAGCACAGGAGGTTTTCTAAGATATGTATTGATAAAGTGAATCTTAATTCATAATAATTTGCTGTTTTTGTTCAAATTATTATTTGAAGGCCTTTTCGATCAAGTTAGGAATGTATATACGTCTATTATAAGTTGGGAGCATTTGTACAATCAATTAATTGCTCACATCATGATCTTTGCTTGACTTACGATGATTGGTAGATGCCCCTTAATTGAATCGAAATGTTCTTATTCCTGCACTTCTTTTTCTGATTTCATGAACACCGGATTTGCCTATTTGTCACCTCGCAGCACGTGTGTTTTGTGAAATTCTTGGTTGATTGTTTATATGTGAACATACCTTTTCTATTCATTTTATTTGCTACGGCGATGTTGCTTCACCCAGAAAATTGCTTTAAATTCTGCTTCCACAGTCGACTGCTCCATGCTTCAATAGTAATCACTCTTATATCTCTTGTCTAGTAGTAACCAATGCCAACAATATTTGTTCCTGCTAAAGTTGGCAGCAGCTGTGATGGAAAAAGCCTAAATTTATGAAATGCATACGTTTGGCAGGTGTGTGATGAGCTTGAAGATGTGATGGAACAAGGTGGAATCATTGTGGATCACCATGGCTGTGATTTCTTTCCTGAACGTTGGTTCGATCACGTAGTGGTGCTTCAAACTGATAATTCGGTGTTGTATGATCGTTTAGCTAAGAGGTAAATTGCTTTTTTCTTTCTCCGTGAGTCCTTTTTTTCTCATTTATCATCTATAATTGTGTGCCAACTCGGTTGTCTTTTTTATGGTAGGGGTTATACAGGTAAAAAGCTCTCGAATAATGTAGAGTGCGAGATCTTTCAGGTTCTGCTGGAGGAGGCCAAAGATAGTTATCCAGAAGATATTGTGGTGGCACTGAAGAGTGACTGCGTCGAAGATATAGATCGAAATGTTTCTACTCTAACTGACTGGGTAAGAAATTGGAGCTCACAACCTTGATTTTTCGCAACTACACTCTAGTGATGGTGGGAGCCATATTTGTCTTGCTATGACTCTTGTAATTTAGCTGTCTCAGTGAAATTCAAATTACTTGTTTTGAATTTTGAATCAATCTATAGCTGTGTCTACAAGAACTTAATCTCAAGGATTTCTTTCTTTTTCCCCAATTATGCTATTTAATTTTCAACATATGAATTAATATCGAGTGGCTTAGAGAAATACAGTATGTGGGAGAGTTAATAATAGTTGACGAATCTTAAATCAGTTCGGAATTACAGATTTTTAAGCATCAGTTACTCTATGAAAATTGCACCTGTAATATCAAAACATAATGCTTCCCATCTCCTCAAGTCGGTCAAATTATACAAAGTTACCCTATGAAAATATACAAAGTTGCATTGTCAGAGAACATATGATCTTGTTTTTTCGGAAAAGAACATAGATTATTTTATTTTACTCTTGGGACAAAAATTTACAGATCTATCATCTATCTATGATCTATTCACCTTCATCATCTGTATCCTAGTCCAGAATCTATGCTGCAAAAATATAGTCATCTCACATTGCAGCAGGTCATATTCATGGCTCTCTCAAGAACAAAATTGGGTTGGAGTAACATAAAAATTTAGAGGGACGCATAAGAACAAGATCTCTCAAAAGAACTCGAGAACTCCCATAATCGTGGTTGGTGGATTGATCTCAACACGAACTGCCTTTCCTTCTGCAAGTAATTGAGGCAAAGTATTTGCTTCTTTTGCTTTAACACCTTCAGCAGTCCATAACGTGACGTGAGGCCATTCATTCTTCGAAATTATCTTATCCCCATCAACTTCTCCAATCTCAGCTTCCAACGCTGCCAATTGGTCGGAGAATAATAATGAAGTGACGGAAACAGGAACGTTTTGGTTGAGATGCTGAGCAAAGCTGGCTAGAGCAGTTACGCCATGACTTCTCTTATGAGCTAGAGTTATGTGGGCTTTTGTGAGACAGTTCTTCAAATCCTTGTCCTTGAGGAAACCTTCAACTCTAGGATCCTTCGTACCTAACTGTTCCGTGATAACAAATAACTAGCCTCAAAGATAGTTTCTAGACGCTAAACTAAAACCATAGATTAGAAATAGCAGTGACAATAAGAAATTCAACAAGGTTTTATGCGCATAAGCATATGCATGTACCAGGGTCTGAATAACTGAAATTTCAATAATTAGGATCGAGTAATCACTTACCACATGAACGAGATCAGTGATTTCTGAAACAGGCAGAGTGACAGCAGCAAAGACGATGGATCCAAGATTCCGTTTTTCAGAACTGGGTGCTATATAGTCTCCCTTTGCGATTGCTTTAAGTTGCTCGATGACTTTCTCAACAGAAACTCCAAAAGGGACCTGGGTAAAAGAGTGCATGATTTATTAAGACCATATAACAATGTACAAAAAAACTAAATTATTCCCTGCACCAAGAATCAGATTTAGCTGATATGAGGTAAAAATTAGTCACTGACTACGCAGATAGGTAATTTCGCATTACAAATTGTTAAAGATGCATATTTGAGTGTCTTAACAGAAGATGAATTACAGCAACATTGACAGCAATTCTATGTGCGGTACTCACAAGTCACAAGCCTAAATTTGGAGACTGTAATTTTATGTGTGATAGATTGGGTGTTGGGAAGTTCGGGTTTTCGGGGTAATGTGAACTTCTCCTAAAATTGACTTCAATCTTACATCTAAAAGTGCACAATTTGGACCAATGAAAATGAGATTCTCATTTTAAAAGAGACCAATAATACTGACCTGAACAGAATTGAGATATTCAGCATTGGAGGAAAAAGTGTCGCGTAACTTCTTCTCCCATTTAGTCCACTCCTCCGCGTATTTGCCTTTAGTGGAATCCAATCTAGCAGAAAGGAAGCATTAAAATACTAAATCAACTAGAAGCAGACAGTGGACCACCATGCAGAATGAGGCTTATAAGAGGTTACAAGACATCAATACAGCACAACAAGCACAACAACGAAATAAGATTTGTATCGTATACGGAGTGGAGCAGGGACCTTACTTTCCATGTTGTCTGCTATGAAGCTTGTATAAACTTAATCCTTCCTCCAAAGCAGACCTTATACTTTCAGGTAGAGGTGGTCTTTTTCACATGCAAAGTTATACAAAAAAGACTGTGAGTGCTAAGCAAATGAGAGAGAAATTCAAGGAGGAACATATTAGAGAGAGAAATTTTAACCGATCAATATAATCTAAACATTTGAAGAGAGCTTAATGGGAAATATAAAAATGCAACATAACAATTGTACATTATTCTTGACAATCCAATGCTAGATGATCCGCTTATCATCCTACATTCTAAAGAGCTAAACCACCACTGAATTTACTCAATAAAAGATAAAGAACTTCAAATTAAGTGTTATCTATAACAATAATCAATAGGTTAAATAAAATCCAGAAATAAAAATAGTAGGAGCAAAAACTAAGACCCCTTAGCACCAATTAATCTATTAAAAGAACTGAAGACAACCAACGTCTTGCCACTTAGTCCTATAAGTGAATCACTGACCTTTTGGGTTCCAATAAAGGTATCTTCACAACTGAGCCAAAACGTTCTATGAGCTCGGTCTCAAACTCTTTACGGTCCTGCAGATTGTAGGACATGGCATCATTTTAAAGAAAATAATGATTTCCGAAAGATATAATAGACTTTCGTAACGCACTGATATAACTGTACCTTGCCATCATAAAGATGGTAGAACATCAACAACACATAACCAGCGTTTGGAGATGAATTATCAAGATTTCCCTAGAAGACGCAAATGAAAAACAGTTATCAGAAATAAATGGAAGAAGTGAACAACCTGACCTGAAAATAGTTAATATTATTATTACCGGATGATTAGCACGGTGAAGTACTCTAAATATGAAAACAGCAAGAGCATCGAGTGAGAATGGATTTGATGCAGTCCCTACACAGTTTCAGGGGGAAAGTATATGAATAATAAATAATACGGAGTAAATAATAACAAAAAAAACATTAGAAACCTTTAACCCAATGCATATATACTTAACAAAAGCATGAAGAAAAAAATTAACCTTCTGAGTCTGGTATGACAGGAACCCCAGATGCCCTTGTACTGCGACACATATTCTCGATCTACAAAGAAATTATAACATACAAATTAAGTTAAACCACTCAAAAAAATCTAACATATTACCAACTAGCCCCCCACCCCCAAAAAAGGAAAGATGAAGAAGAACAATGAAGGTAAATGGAAATATAGAAGTTTCTGTTGTAGGGGAGGCCAATCTGAGAGGTTTAAAAGAAACATATGAATGGGGAGGGACAAGTAGTGCATAAAAAGGCCAATTTGAAACATGACATAGTTAGGCTGTTGTTTGTGCTGACTACATCATAGCACATTACCATTAACATTTTGCAGTGGACAAGAAACTACCAGCTGTTTTTATATTTTAAAAAACCTTTGTCAGACAAACTTAAAAGCAGTACTAATATTATTCTACTGGACAAAATAGCCAAGATCAAGACGGAAAGAAAATATTATAACCTGACACCAAACTTGTTCATTGGGAGCATTTTTGTCAGCAAGCATTATAGAGTTTGGTTTCTTGCGGTACTCTTGAGCAACCATCGGCCAGTATTTCCCTATTTATGTTAAAATAGGTTAATAGAGATATTACAGGTAAACAATATAATGATCTAGAACCAAATAAAGCAATACTAAATAGGGGCCTCAAGTGAATGCCAAATAATAGCCAGGTAATTTCCATAAAACTACATACAAACCGTCTCCAAAACATGTTTTCTAATTAATGTGCGAGCATAAAGCACTCCAAAAAGATCTGATTAGGACTGAACACATCCCGCACACCATTCAATCTAGGACTCTAGCTACTATATGCTAATAAAAGTTCGAGAAGGAAGTTTATCAAAAAAGTAGGCAGGCACGGCCTTGGAGAGATGGACATGTGTATGTGTGTGTGCGTTGATCAGATGAGTGAAGATTACTTGAGCGACCAAGACATATGTTAGTTGACTTAATAAAACAGCTGCTAAGTTAACACAGAAATATTTACACCAATGATAGATTCTGACAGACAATGATATTTACAGCATATGTTATTCAGTTATGTACCTTTGATAAGATCACCCATCAAACTATGCACCGGACGATCATCACCAAGCCTACCAGGAGCACTCAGTATCTCTTTACATAGAGCTGACTTAGCACAACCAGGGATTCCTAAATTGGAAATTGACAATACAACTTAGAAAATAGAAGATTAGGAATTAATAGGATGGGAAAAGATCAGGTAGGAGAACCTTTCTCCAGATAAGCATTGTGCAAAAAAGGATGCATGGGTATAAATATCAATGGAAGCATGTAGTCAAATAAGGAGCATCTCCAAACATTTTACTAAAGTAATTCCTCAGTTTTAGCACAATGTGAAATAAAACTTTCCAAAATCAAGATCAGGCAGGATTTGTTTCATATTGGAATCATATACTTCCTCCGTCCATGAAGAGTAGACGTTATTACTATATCGGGACATCCACCATCTATAGACACTTTCCTTTTTTAGTAGTAGGCCCCACAATACACAAACACTTACACTTACACTTTACACTTTATCTCTTTAACACACACAAAACATTAGAGAGGCCCACAATTATTCTACTTTAACACTTTAATTTATTAATATATCATCACAATGCATTAAACTCTGCGCCGGAAATTTTGTGTCGACTTATCATGGACGGAGGGAGTATTATTCTAGAAACAGTTCTAAGGATATTATTCTTGGAAAAATCTTTAAGCAAAAAAGTGGTTTTCTCCTCTTATTAGCTAAAATGTTATTCCAAAAGGTATGTAGGGGCTCATGGATATTGTTTCATAATATTTAACAAGCAGTATGCCATGCATTAACACTTCCCTAATCTGTAATGATACACAGTCCATAAATCTAAAAATGCCTCCTACCTGGAAAGAAAACAATAAGCCCACGATCCTTAGCAATAGTTTCTTTGACCATGGGAGTTGGACTTGAAGGTGTTATATCTCTCTGTGGCTCAAGGTCACCCTCCTCATCTTGACCTCCCTCAATAATGGCCATGAAATCCTCAACTCTAACCAAACTACCAGCAGATCCAATCAAAGCTTGATTTTGGGGACTGCGCTTTGCATACTGCTCGAGGAATGGCTCTGCTTCACTAAGATATGTGGACGATGACAGCTGTTTGTGTCCATATTTTCTACGAATATACACAGCCCTTAATAGGAGCAAAAAAACAAATCACATACTGGATTATAATTTTGCAAAGAATGTAGACATATATCGAGATATACCATTCATCCAGCATCTTGCTGAGCTGCTTCTGCTTTTCAGCTGAAGTATTCCATTTCTGCATTTGCCTAGATTGGCCAAATAATAGTTAGACATGACATAGAGCACAATATTTCGATGTTAGGAGACAGTCATGCCATTATATTTGATTAGATTCATATCTTTAAACCTTGAAAGTCTAATTTTCAAGAAAATCTGATGTGAATCATGTGATAGAATGGCAGCAAAAAGCCAAAAACAATTCACACGAGACATTGAGTTCTAAAAACATACTTCCATTGACATCAATGATGGGTCCAATACAGCATAAGATGCCAAAGAGTATGGTATCGTTCAGCAAGTAGTCCATACTCCATACTAGGTCCTCTTCAAGTTTTCAAACATTTAGTAAATATCCAGTTAAACATAAAAAACTAAGGGTCTTATATGATTCTTTAAACTATATCCTAAACTTGAAGAGGACCTAGTATGATGAGTCTTCTAAACTATATTCTGATAACAAGAGTCTTACTTGATTCTTTAAAAAAGGGTCAAAGTTCTTCAGAACTTTCCTCACCAGCAAATAGCATACTCATACTGTCATGCAATACCTTCAGCAAGGAAAGATCCATTTTCATTTTGATTTTCTTATTTACGCTTACAGTCATGTATGTTAGGTTTTAAAGAAACATACCTTGTGTAGTAGGTCTTGTAAGCAGCTGGACCTTCTTTAAAAAGAGTAGACAAGCCATTCCGTATTAGAAATGTCCGTATCTGTACGTTCAGAAAAAAAAAAAGATATAATTCATCCATTACTTGCTAAATGAACACCACATAGGGCAATGGACCAAAAACATTGTCTAAAGTTACAATAAGAGCATGTGAAACAGTATAAGTATAGACAATAACACGTAATAGCATCGAGTTTTCTCTCTGTTTTCTTAGTGCTTTCCATGATAGAAAACAAAATATTGTATTAAAAAAAAGGCACCCAGTGGACATATGCTTCATCGAAACTAAACAAACAGTTACAAAGCAGTTAGTCCTCAATATCCAAGTTGCAACATACAAAGCGCCTAATTCGTTATGCTTTAAGTCCTGACACCAACCTAAGCTTAATCCTATATACACCATTAAGGTTCCAGTAGGAGAGTAATATGGGATTTTTAATACTGACGATAATATTATTAACTGTCAAAGACACTGACAAATATTGGGTTAAGGACAGATTTTTCTGATAGCAGAGAACCGAGTGTAGCCTTGAGGGTGTACAATCGGCGCAAGAAGAATGCGTAGGAGAATTATTAGTATTTAATATTATTGTTATTAAGTTGTCTTTTGTAGCCCATGGCCTTTTGTAAGTCTGCACTTCACTAGTAGTTGGGATTAGGGTTAAGGTATCTATCGTATTTTGTAGAAAGAGGCAGAAGTTTCTGTGGCAGCTTTGCTGTGAACCTTTATTCTATTAATATCAAGGTAGTGCTTTCCTTATCCGCCTTAAATCTATCATTTTCCTAATTTTGTTCTTAAACCACATATCAATAAATCCACGAGGGTTTTAACTTATAAAGTACCATGAACAATGATGATCAGGACATAGCTTCAGATATCATTTCAAACTACTGAAAAACAATTAAGTTTAAATGTAATCACCCAAGCTACAACAATCTGAAAAATTGATGAATGCAGCGCAAAAAACATCTCATACCTTATATGTAAGGAATTTCAACTTAATCATCAGATTTGCATCCTCGTCAGCTAAATCATCTTTTTCTGGTACACCATTTTTACCACTCCCAGAGTTAGTTTCACTGGGGAACTCTGCAGCTCTTCCCTTACTAGTCTTGAATAAGTTCAGGTCGACAAAGAATCCTAGGGAAGCAACATACGATAGACAATAATTTCTGGAATTGTCAGCAATAGCAACCATTTCATAAAAGAAGAACCACTTAAAGAGCCAGGCAAGGAATATCAAAGGGAGGGAAAGGGAAGGGGGGAGAGAGATAGGTAGAGAGAGAGAGAGAGAGAGAGAGAGAGAGAGAGAGAGAGAGAGGGAGCTCGCAACTTTCTGACTATAAAAAAGTAAGAAACAAAGCTACCAAGCAGTTTATCAGCATAACGTTACCATAAACCATTGCATCAGGCAAGATGCCCTTACAAGTCAATATTATTTTGAGTTTCAGGAGCCTCATACATGTTTAATGAGATAAGAATCTCTCACATAAATGCATGAAAACAAAGATACAGAGCTCTAACTCAGAGAATATATTTACCTCGATATAGTGGCCACAAACTAGGATTATTCCTGCAATAACCATAAGTTCATAATTAAAAACATATTACAGGAAGAAATATATGAGTATTACTGAAAGTAGTTGTATAGGAACTAACATTGAAAGCTTTGATAGATTTAAAGCATGATACCTCATCTCTTTCTGGTACCGTCTAAAGGCCGAGTCACTGTGGACATGAATAACCATCTTAAAATGAAGACTGTCATTTGTGGTAGAGTCGACTTTATGAAAGTTATGATAACACTTAAACGCAGCAGGATAACGCTTTTCTCTCATCAGACGAACCATTTCCTGAAGCAAGGGTCAATAAACTTGATGAGATTGAACTAGAAAATTCCCTGTTTTTCCTTCTCAATTTCTCTCTGTTTTCAAAAAATAAGTTGCAAATGAAAATCAAACCTGTAATTTGGTAGTAGAAAAATCTGCTGGACGGGTTTGCAAAAATTTTGACGCAACAGATCGATCCGCATTTCTTGAAGGACTCTCAGAGGATTCAATTCCAAACCAGTCCATATAGTTTGGGCAGAAAGATGTACCAACACTCTTAAGAAGTGCCATAATTTGCTGTAGAACCAAATAAAATAAAGATAAAGATGATTCAAGTACAATGCCCGGACAGTTTAGTAAATCAAGCATATTGATAGAAGGACCAAGAGATAACCTGCTTTTCTTCGGTTCTGTTTGCAGCACATATTTCTCGCAGGCTAGAGCCCAGGTCACCTAGTGTACATTTTTTAGACAGAAGTGCACAAATCAACACAAAATAAAGTCAGAGTAGTGAAGAAGGAAGATACGCACAAACTGGAATATGACGTCAGCCAAAGAATTCTGAATGAGCAGCAAGATTTCTCATAAATGTGAACCGTAATTATGAAAGATAAGATTAAGAAATTGACATCCTCATATAGACGGATTTATTTATCCTGTAACTAGGAGCCCTAAAAACAGCTGTTGCCAGTAGATGAAGCCATCTCTAAATTAAAGGCGTTTCTTCATTTGACTACGTTAAAAGTGTTATGCCAATACATGCATTGATACTAGTACCACACTAAATACACATCAACAACAACAAAAAGTTCTTGGAATTAGCATCAGAGCAATCAGGACAAGCACATAAGTATGAGACTTAATGTAAAACTTTTCAAATGTTAAGCATAGTAAACTTCTGAGTACAATCTTATAGCTCATCAGCAGTGCCCAAAATGGCACATCATAATATCAACTAATTATCAAAGATAGGGACAAAAATACTAATTGAATTTAAGTAGAATGGTACTGTAACCAGAGAACAGGAAATTATCCCTCAAAAGGTTTTAGAATAGGTCAGTGGACAATAGCAAACTCAACTCTTTCTTAGTTCTTTGAGGGCTTAACTTAATGCTGATTTATGGACTCTGAGCTTTCCTGTTAATTGAATATGCCCTGTAGATAGATGATTCTAGGCCATCATATATTCATAGGTTCTTGTTGCTACCCTTCTTTTGGATTAATGGCTTTGACAGTGAACCCAGATGGTATCCCACAAGCTAGAATATAAAGGATTACGCTACATCTGATATTATTTTCTGAACTATGAACATCTAATTCATATAAAAGCTGATTACCTGTCTCCGTTGGTGGTGGAGGATTGTCTCTCAAAACCTGCTTCATATGTTCTGAGCTCCCCTGGCTTACTATCCGGGCCACTAGACCTTCCAAGATTTCACCCTGCACCATTATATGATCTTTTGATCCTGCAGGTAAAGACAAAATGTACATATCAGCTTTTTCTGCAACAAATCTAATAATTATAGATATATATCGTGAATGTTGAAGATGAGACTGGCTGCAGGCAAGAAACAAGACATACAAAATATACTCAAAAAACAAGACAAATCAAGAAGTTCTCAGCCTCATTTCTGGCTTATCAGGTTAGTGTTAATAAATAACACAATACTGAATAATACACTGACCATATGGAAATGAGTGATTGGCAACGCGGGATTTACATTTAAAATGGGGGTATTATTAAACAAAAGTATGAAAATGGAAGAACCTAGAAAACAATGGAAAATAGGAAATGCCCGGTCAATAGTTAGAGCAAAAATCGAGCAAAAGAAGTAGAGAAGTAGATTTAGGAAGGAACGTAAAGAGGGAATAAAAGAGGACCTGGGAAGAGAGAGCATGAAGAAGAGGAAGAGATATGGCTATAGAATTTATATTAATTGTATACAGCAGAATAAAAAAGAAATATTAAATTCATAAATGTTAAATTCGTGACAAAGCCCACATATAAGATCAATAACTAGATCGAACAATCAAGATTCATGATCGAAAAGCCTTTCTAATCGATTAAAGATGCACAAGCTACTGACACAGAATGACAGAACGTGATAGGATTAGTTTGTGACCTAGCTTAGGAAGTGTGAACTCAGCAGAATATATCTAGCTGAAAAGAAGCCAACAATCTACCTTGACCCAAAAGGCCAGTCAAAGCAAGGACGAGACTACAATGATCTGTGAACTGCTAATATTAAAGCATAATAACATGCAAAACCACAACAAACATCTAGTAGATATTGCATTCTAATCTCAATCCAACTTTACCAGGTATTGATATATCTGCAACTTCATCAAGAGCTTTGCATACAGTTGTGGCTGTTCCTTCCTCACAGAGTGCATCATAAGCCGCAAAAAATGACATTGCAGATTTCCTGATACAGAGAGACAATATTCAAGTGCATAAAAAAAGCAGCTTCATATTTTTAATTTTTACTTTCACCAGCTAAATTAGGAAGAACTGAATCAAGTAGTATCTGGCTTCATCACCACTTGAATCACTATTTTACAAGGGCAGGACGCCTTAAATATTTTTAAAAATCATATTTCACTACTAAAGTACCCGTTTCGTGGAGGTTTGTGCCTAAGGCAGGTAGAAAGTTGGACAAGGTCTTGTTACCTTATAGCTTAGGAAACAATATTTTGTCATCTGCAAAGCTTTAGATTGTGCACAATTTGTTTATTGCTCTTTAATAGTAGCTGTCATTTCCTAAGTTCATTTGTAGATAGATCACAACTCACCTTGTTGAGAATAACCACACATGGTTGGTCGGTAGTCGCCATTTCCTACAAAAAGCGATTAGATCAGGGGTTGAGTAGAACTTTGGTTTTCCACTGCCCAACTCTGTCACTGCAGTCACAACCACTGTAAACAAATGGAACATAGTATCAGCAAAATGAGGTCACACAAACCTTTATTTGGATCAGCATAGAATTGAATACAGATAAGAAGATTTCCTCAATAGTTTCAGAAAATAAAATGCAGATGTAAAAGCAATACTAATAATACTAATGATTGTTCTGCCCTTACATGTACTAAATCAACAAAAATCTGCATAAATGCATTACAAGTAAAGGAAATATGCAACCATTTCCAAACACAGGATAAAATCAACCGCTTGATCTGCAACTACCTCTCATCTTTAGTTCCCATTACACGGGACAAGAAGCTTAGACACAACTCACATGGAATACAAATCCTGATGTATATGATTCATTGGAACATAACATTCAACTTTTTAAACAATAAAGAAGGGGGGAAAACAAGAAAGGGAATATAACAAACTGCAGATAAAGCAAACAAGAAATTGGGCTGCTAAAGAAGATCGCGAGCATCTTTCATGAAGTGATGTCTCAGCACTGATTACTGAAGCACAGTAAGCTTAGAAAGTTTGTTTCAAAAATAAAGTTTATGGCTGTTCATGGCTATCCCCATAATATATATCAAGGAAACATGCTAGCATCAGTTGTACACTCACCATAATCATCGCGAGGACGTTGCCCATGGTCTCCTAATACAGCAGTTACAAGCTCCATTGATACGCACATACGATTCCTCTTGAGTAAAACAAAAACGAGACTCCTTTTCAATGACAAGGAAAAACCAGTAAAAAAGAACACAAAGAAACATGCAAGGGTGTGGAAATCTCCCTACATGCTTATATACCATGATGTATAACTTATCAAGTGCGCCATTCTTAATATAGTAATGCATGAACGAACTGAATGACAGCTTATTCTTATAGCAATTTAGGACTGAAATTAGTGAAAGCAATTTCTGAAGCTAAAATGGTAACCTTAAGTTTAGAAGTCAACTTTTCAGCTAACACAAGAGCGTGGCATAAACTTCAGCATAATTATCTAGCTCCAGATTTACCTCAAGAAACTCATTGAACTCAGCTTGCTTCTTGCTGGCTTGAGAACCCCAAGCTTCACGGAACATGCGTCCAAGTACAAAAACACCTACTGCAGTGTAACTGTAGTACAAGAATGGAATTGCAAAGTGTTTATAAATATAATAAATGAAAAGCGGCAAAGCTACAAGACCAATAGAGACCAATTGCATCTCAAATTGCCAAATGTATTTCATATTTCTGAACCATATTGCAAGTATAACAAAATATCCTAAGCTCTATAATTGCTCAAACATATAGTGCCCAAAAGAAGCTTGATACTGTTTAAGCAAAAGTTATGATCAACATGGACCAAAAGTTAATAAATGCTACAATATAGGTTATGTTTCTCCCATTTCCTTTGGCTAGCTCCAGCTACATATTAATTAGTTACGGATTACATGTGTCTAAATGTAATTTAAAAGGCTTGCATGATTCATCTTACTAAAAAATTAATAAATTTTAATTTTCATCTCTAAACAAGGAAGTTGAAGCTGCAGTTATGTTGAAATGAATGAATGAGAAAACGGATGCTAGAAAGAATGTGCAAAAGCAGAAGTGAAGGATAAGAGGACTCATAAATAATGAACATACATATTTCCATAGCTATTCTTGGCATATGCTCCCCCCTCGTGTCCAGCATACATGAAAAGTGAGCCAGAGTGCTTGAGTGAAACCTGTAAAATTCAAAGTTACCAGAAATCTTAGATGCAATTAGCAAGCCAAACTTTGAGTGAAAGCAAAGGAGAAGGAAAAGACAATATACAATATCAATATATAACCATAATTTTTTTTTATTAGAAAGACGCAAGAGACACATTGAAAAGTCCTTTGCCCTACCTCCATTATAGCTAAGCCGTTGGCAACCATCTCTATCATCCTTGTCCTAACCTGAAAGAATTGCACAAAAATGAAGTCGAGTATGCACATCAGACTCTCAAAAAGAATTTGTAACTACAACTGCTGACACCTAAAGCTATAGAATGACTTATGCTATCTACACCTATTATATACTCGAAACAATCAATAATTATCTAATTTAATGGGTAAGATAATCATCACATATGTTAATACATTATGCGTCTAGTTTGATCTGGAGAAGAGGCGTAGATAGGATAACTTACCTCTTGATCAGACTTCTCATTCTCAAATTTAGGATAAAAAGTTGCTCTAACTTGTGCGATTGAGTACGTGGAACTGTCAGTGGTGAAGCTCTCCAGTAATTTACCACTAAGCAGCTTACTCAGAACATCAGCAGGAATCCCAGCAGATTCCTTTTGGGTTACCTTGCCTGATACTGTCACTTGATCAACTGGAGCCGATTTCAATCCTGCTTCTGTGGGGCCACTTACCGTTCCATATGACCTGGGCATCCATATAGATTTTTGTTCACCAAGAGGTACACGGTTTTCTAACCTCATGCTCCCAAACTGCAGTGATGCTGCTGGGAACGGAGACTCTTCTGCAACAGTCCGTGAATTGACCTTATCAATGGCAGCTACCTTTCCTGCATTTGAGGAACTTGCTGATGCCGACAATGAGGCAGACGACTTGTTGACTTTTGACTTCGCCGCCCATTTTTGTTCTTTACTGGCTCCTTGCCTCTGAATTGTTTCACAATAAATGTTTTTAAGTACCACTTGTGCCACCAACAAAATGCACAACCAGGTAGAAACAATCTTCAAAGCAAATATGCAAGAGGACTAGCAAGAGTACCAGGTCAATAATGGTAAACCTCAAACCAGACAAGAATACAAAACACCACCAAAACATAGATTGCAGAAAGCAGAAACAGAAAGTCCATCAAAAAGAATGTTTCACATCATCATACGATAAATTCAGCAAATAAATCTCTGATCGTCAGATAATCCGCAGTTTTAGCAGCCGAGCACCAAATATAAAATACAAAAGCCGACGAAATCAAGGGATCTCCCACCGCCGCATCACGTAATCAAGCAGGAAATTCAAGCATAAAGACACAATTAACACTACAAATTCCAAAACGCCGACGTGAAATGAGACATGCAAGCACACAAATAGTGTACGACGTACCTGCTTGCGGGGGGACATGGTGAGGGGGTAGACCGAGGAGCGAGAGAGAGTGGGGGAGAAAGGGCGAAATGGGAAGAAGGTTCTAGAGGCGAAGGGCGTGCGAGGAAAGAAGGTACTCGACAAACCGCCCAAAAGTCTCTGCGAAACAGACATTCACCGGAAGAGAGAAGAATGGCGTTATATAATATACTAGGAATTTGATTGATTCAGCGAAGACGGTGAGGGCCTGGGCGTAAATTCGCAGCGCGTACACCGCCTTTGAGAATTGATTCAGTCAATCGCATTCAATCTGTTGTGGGATTCATTTGCCGCGGACGTGCACGCAAACTCTGTGTTTTTTTATAGGGGTTTTAGAGTTTTCGGTTGAGGTTTAGAGATTCAGTGTTGGTGCTTCGGATTTCAGTGTTCTTTTTTTTTTTTAATCAAAAACACCCGAGCTGGGTGAGCCTATATATAACTCAAGGATCAAATAAACAGCGTCTGGCGGAGACAACAGTAAAAATGAGTGCTACCTCCAATATAAACAGAGATACTCTCTATGTCCCACTTAAATTGTCCACAGTGTTTTTGACACAGAGACTAATGCAAATAGATATAAGGAATTTTAAAATAGTATTAGTTGTGAGATAGACTTTTACCATTTTAAGAAAGTGGATTATTATATGAGACAAACCAATAAGGAAATGTGAACTATTTAAGTAGGACGGATGGAGTACCTGCTAAAGTGAGAAGGACAGTAGGAGATCCAACTGGCGAAAAACGGGAAAAAAAATAAAAGAGACAAACACAGAGAATGCCTCAAAAGTGACTATCTCCATAAACTAAGGCTGCGTTTGGTAATCATCTCAAGATGAGGAATGATGATTCATCTCAAGATGACTCATATGAATAGTGTCAAGATGAATCATTCATCTCTCCATTTGGTAGCAAAAATTCAGACCCGGATGATATCATATTGTGTTTGGTACAAATTGCAAACTCTAGATTAAAATTTAAGTTGACTATTTTACCCTTATTAAATACCCCTACCGATTTCACTATTTATCGTTGAGATTAAATAGTACCCTTTATTATTTATTATTTATTACTCTGTATTATTATTATTATTATTATTATTATTATATTGTTGAGTTATTGTTTTTCTTATTCTGTTATTATTATAATTATTACTATTATTGTTATTATTATTTATTTATTATTATTATTATTATTATTATTATTATATTTATTATTATTATTATTCTTGTTATTATTATAATTATTACTATTATTATTATTATTATTAAATTATTATTATTATTTATTATTATTATTACTATTATTATAATTGTTACTATTACTATTACTATTATTATTATTATTTATTACATTATTATTATTATTATTATTATTATTACTATTATTGATATTATTTATTTATTTATTATTATTATTATTATATTACATTATTATTATTATTTTATTACATTATTATTTATTATTATTACTATTATTATTATTATTTTATTACATTATTATTATTATTATTATTGATTTATTATTATTATTATTACTATTATTGTTATTATTTATTTATTATTATTATTATTATTATTTTATTACATTATTATTATTATTATTATTTGAAATCGTATAAATACATAAGGGTAAAATGGTAAGAGAGAGAAAGTATTGTGTTACTGTTTTAATGAGTTCACCTCATCCGACCAAAAACGTGAGATGACTAAACAAGGCGGAATAGTGAAATATCAACGGGCCTTGCATTCATCTCGGGCCCTCCAGTTTATTTTAGTTGGTTACCAAACAGTGAGATGAACCAAGATGATCTCTCTCATCTTGGTTCATCTTGGTTCATCTTCTTTACCAAACACACCCTAATAGTATGACCTATCAACATAACCAAGAAAGAGTAAATAATAAACATATTATTAACTATATCCGAATTTAAAGTTCAAACGACCCAGCTGTCATCCGAATAAACGCCAAGAAATAGCGAGGAACGCTAACAATATCAAAGAAGGTCATGGTTCGGATTTCAGTGTTGGGCCTTCAACATTTCACCACCTCTTTCACCAACGACTAAAACTAATGTAAAATTTTCCTAATTTTCTTTTTCCGCCTCTAATAGTGCAGAGTATAATATAAAAATAAAGTAGTAATATTACTATATAAAAAGAAAAACTATGTGCCAATTGGAGTATTTTTTTTTAACACAAGAGTTATATGAAATCCATTTTCTGACCACATCTTAAAGCATCCGCAGTGGCGCCTATTTTTTTATGGGCACTCGCTGCTAGATGCTAAGCGCCTAGCGTTTTGCTGCTGCACCCCACGGATGGGCCGAGTTCATAGGCGTGAATGAGTCTATATGATGTGCCTAAATGGTGCTGATGTGGCACCGCTTTGATTGACCTCTTTTTTTTTCTAATTTTACTTTTCATCTATAAATAACACATCTAATAATCTAATTCACTTTATTTCCATCCAATTCTCTACACTTCTTTCCCAATTTTTTTAGTTTTTCATTGTTTTAGCTTCCAAAATTTTGTAATCATGTGGCATAGCGATGATTTCAAAAAAAGAATGGAAGAAAGGAGAAAACTAGGTGAAGAAGCACGACGCTTGTACGGAAAAATTAAAGCCGAAATCGCAAACTAAAAATTAGAGAATAATTTGATCGATGAAATTTGAACGCGCTTCTGTCCAAACTAAAATTTCGATTTATATCTTGTTTTAAGTTATTTCAATTGAATAAAATTCGCATTCTCAAAACAATTATTATTGAAAAAATTAATTACAATTTTTTTAAAAAAAGGAAAAGAATTTGTGCCTACGACAAAACTCGTACGCTCCATTGCAACAATATGTAAGCGCCTAGCACATTCCACAATTTTGAGCCGTGCCTACCAATTTCGTGAGCATGACTGCAGATGCTCTTATCAACGTTTTAGTGTATTTTGAGAAGCAGACAATTACAAAAAAAAAAAAAAAAAAAAAAAAAAAAAAACCCAGCAGGAGAAGCAGACATATACAAAGAGATTTGTTGGGGAAAAAGAGAAGATAATCCTAACAAGTAACAAGCTAGTCTACACTTTTTCTCGAGTTTATTAATTTAGAATTTAGAAAGTACTACCTCCAACTCACCAAAGTAGTCCCATTTACTTTTTTGACTTTTCCGGCACGCATTCCCACCGAAACCTAGTAGGGTTTTAAAATATAATTTTGAAGTATCGTTTTTTTTACGGGATACTATGAGTGTCATAGTATCCCGTAAAAAAAACGATACTTCAAAATTATATTTTAAAACTCGTACTAGGCTTCGGTGGAAATACGTGCTGGAAAAGTCAAAAAAATAAATAGGACTACTTATATGGGTTGGAGGTAGTAGTAAGTAGTAACAGCATACCTTCATGTTGATGGCGAGAGACAGCAGAGCAGCGGCTTGGCAACGGCGCGAATCACTGCAATTCAGGGTTTAGGAATAGGAGAGGGGGTTTGGAGTAGTTGCATGTACGTGATTAGGGATTAAGTAACTTCCTTTTTCAGTTAACTTGTTTAATTGCTTCCTAATGGCGGGCCTTATACGTAGAATACAAGTATATATTTGTTATAATTATTTAAGTTTTTTAAGTGAAAACACTGTTTTAGTACAATAAAATTATGTTAAAATATTATTCTACTTTAATAAATATTATTCTACTTAAATAAATATAGTATTATTCTAAAACATTATTAAAATTTAAAGTTTCCACTAGCATAACAAACGTTAGATAAGTATTGGGACAATTAATATTTTAGATTAGAAATTAATTTCTTTTTTCGTATGAACCTAATGTCATGAATTATCTAAATATGAGATTACAAATTAATTTCAATTCACATGTTTCCCGTATAAAATCAAAAAAATATATACATAGTAAAAGAGAACACGCTTATGACAACACAATAAAACTACCATTGTAGTAGGGAGGGATTTCCAATCTACAACAACACTACAGAGTATATCAACAACAACACGACAAAAAATTGTGGTCTCTTAGCGCATCTATGCGCTAAAACAATGGTTTTTTGCTATACAACAACATGTTTTTAAGAAAATCATTGTCTTTTCCATGTTGTTTATTACTTTAAGGGCTCGTTTGGTAGCAATACCGAGAAAATGACAGATAAGAAAATATGTGATAAGTTGAGATAAAAAAAGTATGATAAGTTGAGATAAAAAATATATTGTGTGTTTGGTACAAACATATATATCTTGGATTGTGTATTTGGTAGAATATATCTAAAAACAATATATTTTTTTTAAGTTTGCAAATAAAAATAACAAATTGAAAAATAAAAAATTGATAATTAAAATTGAAAATAAAAAAATTGATAATTAAAGTTGAAAATAAAAAAATGATAATTAAAATTGAAAATAAAAAAATTGATAATTAAAATTGAAAATAAAAATGATAATTAAAATTGAAAATAAAAAATGATAATTAAAATAAAAAATAAAAAATTGATAATTAAAATTTAAAATAAAAATTGATAATTAAAATAAAAAATAAAATTGATAATTAAAGTTAAAAATAAAAATAAAAATAAAAAATTGATAATTAAAATTGAAAATAAAAAATTGATAATTAAAATTGAAAATAAAAAATTGATAATTAAAGTTGAAAATAAAAAAATGATGATTAAAGTTGAAAATAAAAAATTGATAATTAAAATTGAAAATAAAAAAATTGATAATTAAAATTGAAAATAAAAAATGATAATTAAAATTGAAAATAAAAAATTAAAATTTAAAATTAAAATTGATAATTAAAATAAAAATAAAATAAAAATAAAAAATTGATAATTAAAATTAAAATAAAAATAAAAATTGATAATTAAAATTGAAAATAAAAATTGATAATTAAAATTGAACAATACTTATCTCGACTCATGACTGGGTAGAGGCGGTATAATGTATGCAAGTGTAATAGTGAATTTAGTTCGGGCCCAAACAATTTTACGGGCCGGTGAAATTATATTTTCCAGATACCAAACACTGTATAAACCGAGATAAACATACTTATCTAACCTTTTCTCGGCTACCAAACGGACCCTAAAGATAATATTTGGTAAGTCTTTTGGAAAAAATTACTAATAATAATATATATTTTTGGTAAGAACACCTTTGAGCACAACATAAAACTATATTTCCCATTTATATTTATTATTGAATTATATGTTTGCATATTGATCACATTCTATCTAATTTTTATACATGCATAGTGCAACTTACAACAGGGTATTATGCACTAAAAATGATATTTTCCAGAGATTGAAATTTGCAAGGACATCAAAGCAATATGCTATAATTATCTTTTAAGACAAAATTGATAATATAGAAAAAAGATATATTAATAAACGTTCATGATCATCTTTTCAACCCCAACAAATATCTCTTCATATATTCTGCTGTCTTCTTCAGAGCTGATGCAAACAAACATCCTCAATTCCCACCTTATTACTAAGATCACCTTGCACCTCATTTCTCAACCTAAACTAGAGACGTTTTCCTTCTCCGCTGCCAAGTCACCGAAGTACAGTTCCGACTTCTCTTCACCATCTTTCAAAGGGAGAGGGCCTTGTGGATTTCCGAAGACTGTAGTGAACATCTGTCTATGGCATTCATCGCAAAAGTAGAAATAGGTGAAATGGCCTTCATATGGAAGCTTCTGCAGCATCACATCGGGTAAAACTCGACTTACATAGTCGCTCATTGCAGGAGGGGTCACTCTGTCTTCACCTCCCTATGCAAAATAAGTCAAGAGTTGCAAGTTATAGTTTTGGCACCAAGATTCTTTATTCCTCAGAACTAGTAGCTGCATTCTTACACCATATAATAACCACATAAAGAATGTGTATGCATCTTCCTAGGATTTCCATACCATCATATTTCGAACGAAAATCACATGTTTAACAAACATAGCTGTTGTAGTCATAGTGTTCAGACATTTAAACACAACTGGGTTGATATAAATAGTTCAGTTCACTGACCTGCCATATGTATATAGGGCCGAGGAATCCGCTCACTTTTTCTTCTGCTAAATTATACACTGATTTAAGCCAAACGAGAATCCCTTTGCCCCGGTTTTGCTTCTGCACTTTGAGGTCTGAAATGCTGAAACCCCAATCTAAAAGCTGCAACGAAACTTCCTCTACAAAGGGTTTTGCATTCGCCTGTCGAACTGATTCCTCAACATCTCTCTCCCAGAATTCTTCAAAAACCGGGTTCTCTACCAGAGCTCTATCCTAGAAATTCATCATTTCCAATGAAAAAAAAATCTTTAAATTCAGTAAAAAAGAAAAAACACTTCAACATTATTCATAACACAATTATTATTATTATAGATGAACATCTTCAAGATTTTTAGTCTTTTAAAAAACTTACCCTCTTTCCAAGTGACAATGAAAGCCATTTCTCTAACCGACCATGGTTTCCAGAAAGAAAACTTCTGTAATAAAAGTATGCAAGTAATCTAGGAAATCTCCTAGCAACAAAGTACATTATTCTTTTCCTTGCTGTGAATTTCCCCCAAATCATCCTTCTCTCTTCCTTCATCAGTTCCGTTTCATACGGATTAACCATAGGAGCAACCATGACAGCACCTGCAAATTCACTGCAGAGTGAACTCAAAGCAGAGGCAGAATGCTTCTAACGAAATTCTTGTAATGAAATTAACAGTGTATACACTGTAGTACCTTCGACCTTATCTGGAATGTAACGAAGGGCAGACCAAGCATGGATGCTTCCCTCCGAATACCCAACTACCCAGAACTTTCCAGAAACATTCACAGCATAGGACAAATGCAACATGTCCAAAGCTGATGACTCGAGGTTCCTCCTAGGATGAGGATCACTTTCCCCAAATCCGGGTAGATCATATGTCAAGAGCCTGATGCCAAACTCTTGTAATAAGGAGTCCTTAACGCCAGGAATCCCTGGTTCAAAAATACACCAAGAAGAACGAGAAACTAGGTGTTATATTTACTAGTTCATTGTGCATCGATCCTTAATCACACGCTTAATAATCTAAGTACCTGCTAATCTGGATGAAAGGAAAGAATGGGGAATAATCATAGTGTATCTAGCTTGATCAGAAGAAACACCTTTCTCTTGATATGCTAAGTATCTACCATCTGGAAGCAATATAAGACTAGCACTAGAATGGTGCATTCTCATCTTCTTCACTGAAGGAGTCGTACTTTGATTGGCATTTGCAAGCAAAGCTGCAGAATTTTCAGACTATCAGAAAATTAGTCGGGACAAAGAGAAACAATCAGGTCTTCATAAATGCAAACTCAACTATAGTTCAATATAATACGATGAAAAATAAACCATAGAATAACTGATGCTCGGCAATGAAACTTTGATGATGCTAAAGGATTAACCTTCTAAGTTTAACTAATCTTTCTCACTAGAGCCAAAGTATACCTAAAACAGGTGATACTATTACAATCTTCACATATATAGCTAGAATACTGCAGAAGCACATACATGTTCATCAGTTTCAATATATTCGTGCATTGATGATTATGATACAATACAAGCCAAAGAACTTATGAAGAATTGCATTTCGTGTAAAGTGAAAACAAAGCCTACATTTCCCCATAATTCTCCAAAATTGAAAATTGCATTAGTGTCAAGAAATTGAAATTCAGAAACAACAAAAGACAAATAGCAACCCAACTCAAACAACTGCAAATCCGTTATACATTCGTCGATTGTATACCTATATGACCTTGAATTCCTCAAAAAGTGCATTAATTGCGAGAAACTGAAACAAACCAACACTAAAAAGAACAAAGAAATCCGCAAATTCTGAGGATTAATAATAAAAGAATTCACCTGCTAGAGCAAAAAAGCAAACGCAGGCGATGACGCTCCAAACATGGCGCGGATCGCGATCCTCGGGAAGATACTCATTCAGAAACCTCAATTTCGAACAAATCTTCGAGCATGGGCCCTTGAGCTTCCTCACAATTTCCGGTTCGTCCTTGAGTACACTCTGCCTCACCACGTCCCTCACCCCCCTCCCGAACTCCACGCTCATCTCCGCCGCTCCCTTCGCAAACTCCGCCGCTTGAGACCTCCAGTCTGCCGCCGCCGGTCCACCGCCCCCCGCGGCGGCGGAGCTGTAACTGCCATCGAGCACATCAGTAAACTCAGTACCCCAGGCCGGCGACTCGTTCACTTCAGACATGAACAGAATTTGGATAGACAAAACCTATAATGGCGTAGTTCTGAATCACGAAAAAACTATACTCGCTAGAGGAATTGCGAATGAATACTCTGTTTTTACTGCATATATACCCTAGTATACAATTCCTATTCCAGCATATTGATCGTATATATCGAATTTTAAGAGCGTATTGTCGTCATGTGATTTGATGCATGGATTGGTAAAGGATTGAGTTCGCCATTGATGAATACGGATCGGAGGTGGAGGGCGACAGGTGCGGTAGATTGGTGCGAGATCAAGGGCCTGGATTTCGACACGTCAGCAGTAGGGAGCAATGTACTGACAGCGGTAGTTGCGTAGTGGCGGGCCCCGCCGGGATTCGTCGTGCACTGTCATCAACTGCTGTTAAGCGGCGGCTGCTGCTGCTCCCGGGTTTTTCTTTTTTCTTTCATTTGTTTTGTCTTTTTAAAAAGTGGTAATAATTATTTATACCCATTTTTAAGGTATGTATGTACTTTATACCCATTTTGAAAATACATCTTCAAAAAATACCCATTTACTATGAGCACACCAAAGACTTGCTAATGACAAGTATTTCTTTGTTTTCCATGTTTTGCTTTATTCTTGTTTAAAAGTGGATTAAAATCTCATGTTTTGGCGATGTGATCCCGCGCTTCTAAAATGGTATCAGAGCTCTAGGTTTATTTGGAAATTATATTTATTTATTATTATAATATTTATTTACCTAACGGAGGAGACTTCAAGTTAAAATGGAACCAGACTATTGTCTGAGTTGCGAGTGTTACAGTTCGTATCTCCAAATGTTGGAGTCGACAAAAACAAGTGAACTTACTCTATTAAGAGTAAGACAAGAACGCCTCGAAGCAGCGAGACGAGAAAACCGACATCCCAGGGAGATACGTGCCTGCGAGTGGACGGTCAAGCATGTACTAGATCGCCTCATGATAAACGCATATCTTGAGGGGAAGCTGAGAAGGCTGATGAGAATGGCCCATCAAGATCATACCTGATGGACCCAAAGATCGGCCCCCATTTCACAGAGATCACGCCAGATCCGGCCAAAATCTCTATGGATCTACGAGAAATCCAGAAGACGGTGCAAAATTACGGCAACAGCCTGTATGGAGTACCTCAAAAGGTGGACGAAATATCCAGTAAACAGGATGTCATCCTTGACATCCTAAAGGATATTCAAAGACGAGTGGAGAAACTGGAATCACAACCAGGATCCAGTCGAGCCAAGAAGGGTTTCTTTTGGGATGAACCAAAAAGATACCCGCTACCAGTCAAAGAGGGCGAGAAACGCGACCCTTTATTAGATCTATTTGCTGGATCGATCCGAGGTAAAAAAGATGAATAACCTCGAAAGGATCGGACTAGAAGATCTACAGGAGTTAGCAGAATCTTTTGCTAACATGTCGGTGGTGGATCTCAAGATGGCCAAGCCAGAAGAAACATCCGGCGGGGCTACACAACCACCTCAAGGTTATCATGATTTTGAAGCAGGTTCATCCTATCATCGAAGAACTGGTGGGATTGCAGACGACCAATTCAAAATCAACTTCAGACGAAGGACAAAATGGAAACATGATATTCCTTCGGAAAAGAAAACGCTGGAGCCCATCCATCCATATGGAGTCACTCTCGACATCGATGAAGTCAATTTCAAAGATAGGGAGAAATTCATCGATGACTGGGCAGCAGCAATGAGAGTTGCAGGGTCAACTCTTGATATGAGTGACGAGGGATATTTACGATTCCTCGAGATGAGTCTGGCAGGTGCTGCAAAGAACGCGTGGGAAGAGAAAATAAGCACGGAAGTAAAAAATGCGTGCTTTAATCGAGTCCCACTCCAAGAAGGTGAATCAAATGGCTGACATCCTAAAGAACCATTTCTTGGGAGTTGGTTATTTCGGAACCTATGACGAGGAGAAGAAGAAGAAGTACAAGATGGCTCTTCTTAATCTAAGACTTGCTGTCTTAGATCAAAAATCTCTCAACAAGTTTCTGCAGCTTTTCACAGTCTACCAGCATCAATCCAAGACTGATGACAGCTTTGCAAAGGAGATTTTCTTCTTGAAATTTCCTAACCCCTGGAGAGAAATGTTCATCCGAGACTACGTCCCTGGTGAATATGATGGAGTTGGCAAGAGAATGTCTTTTGTGCATAACAAATTGACAGAGTGGTGTCAACAAGCCACAGCACAAAAGAACATCAAGAAATTAAGGAGGATCAACAAGGAAGCTCCCCTTAATTGTGAAGACAATGATCTCCCAACGATCATTGGAGAGGATCCTGCTAGTCACAAGAAAAGCAGGAAGAATAGGTATCAACCCTATTCTAAAAAGAGACGATCTTGGAAACCAAGAACGATGTGGTCCAGACAGAAGGCTGGATCATACAAGTATGGACGGCGGAGCGGTCCATCAAGAAACCGGTTTCAATCCAGAGGTGCAAGCTCAGGCAGACCTCAGGAGAGGACACCAACAAGGAAAACTTTCCGAAAAGCTCATACTAGAGCTAATGAAAGTTTCAAGGATTGCAACTGCTGGACGTGCGGTGCAGCTGGGCATATCTCTACGAATTGCCCAGAAAACAAGACGATGAGGAGGTTCGAGTCAACCCCAGACATCGAAGACGCGATCTACTTCCAAGATCTCGTACAAGTATACCAATTTGAGGATATTGCCTCAGATGAGAGTATTTATGAACAGGATGAGATCCTGACAAGCGAGGAGGATGGATCAACCGATTCAGACTCAGACTGAACCAGAGGTTCATCATCAAGAAAGTGAAAATCGAACGGGTTTCTCAAGCCGAACGATGATTTCACAAAGCCAGATCGATAAGATCATGAAGAAAAGCCTCAACATACAAAAGTATCAAGGCTTTACGGCAGGGAATATTGATTATGCCCTGAGGAATTTCAGTCTCAAGACTCGGAAGCACCATATCGTATATGGTATTACGAGACGGGAGATGTCACTTCCAATCGAGCTCACGGGGAATCAAGTGGAAATGCAATTGATTCCAGCCAGCGATATCCGGGAGGATCTGGAAAAGATGAAGCCGGAGATTGCAGAAAAGATGAGTTGGATACATATTGGAGCAATCCAACTTGTACTCAAATCTGCCCTTTTCGCGGGTGTTGATTCTCCAATTGACATCGCGATTTGTGACAAACGAGTCAGAAATCTCAAGGATTCCGTAATGGGAACCATTGCGGGAAATTTATGTGCTGGACAAGTGGTGGGGATTATATATCCTAAGATTGCATACAATCTTAACGACACCAACTTCAGCAGAGCCCTGACGCTTTATCAGGACTTCAAGAGAAAAGAGCTGGTGGAAGAAGGGAACAGACCTTATTCCATCACATATCAGGTGTCATATGCGCTTTCTAACTCACATCACACTGAGTTATTTCTCGGAAAGCAGTTTATAGAGATACCAGATATCTTCAAGAAGGTGACAACAGCAATTTATCCCGATAGAATGGAGTTTCCACGTTTGAGGAACGTGGATATGCAAATTCAAGATCGAGTGGTCATAACTCATGACCAAAGCCTCAGAATACAATCAGGAAGATTGTCATTCCAAGGAGATAGGATTACTTCTCAACCAATGGGGAGGAATCTTATTCAGCAGAATCAAGAGTCTCAGAGTTCATTACCAACTCTGAGTCACAAAAAGACGGCTATTACCATCAAATGTCCGGAAGGATGGAGAGAAGTAATTGCCAGATTCGATACTACAAGATGGGAAACCAACTTCCCTTGCAACGTCTTGTATTATCTCGAGCAACCGGAAGTCCATCATTACAAGGGAATGATTGAACTTGGAGGACATACGGTTGAAATCAAAGGGAGAGCAGGAAGAGAGGAGAATATCCTCATCTTAGGTTTGGATTTCCTTGAGAAGTTCAAACCATGGAAGAAAAGAGAGGAAGGAATGGAAGTCACGATCAATGAGAGAAAGATATTGATCTAATGACTAGTCCCTTCTCAATTTACATTCCTATTGGAGTGTTATACGAGAAATATAAAGCAGAATACTTTGCTGCTTATATTGATTCCGGAGCAGGAATATGCACGGCAAAATGAGGAATCTTTCCTACAGAGGTCGAAGAAGATCTACCTCGGATTGCAGGAAGGGATTTTTCCAAGAAAATCTTGATCCTTACAAAAGGAGTCAAGACGGTGGAAGTTCTAATTGGAGGAGCAGGCCAGACACCCTGGTATAAGGTTAAAACTCCACCAATTTATTTTCATGATACAGGAGCAGATATCCTGTTAGGGAACAATTTCTTGCAGATGTTCAAAAGATATATGCAGGATAATGAGAGACAAAGATTAGTGTTCACAACCCAATGTGATCACAAAATCATTGTACAAAGGCTAAAAGGGGCATTCAACAGACAAATGCCATTAGTCTTTCGCAGCAAGCGTGGTGATAAGGACAACTTCGAAACCCAAAAATGCAAGATCGGAGAAGGTTCAATGAAGCTTTATTGAACTACCGGATCAGAGGAGAGTTGACAGACAGCAAAGAAGCTGAGATTCAACTCCTAAAGGTATCTTTAATTTCTAAAGATATTGAGAATGATACGCAGGTGTCATTGGAAGATGTCAAAAGGAAAATTGTAAGGTGTTACAATGAGAATCCTTTGGCATGGTGGGAGAAAAACCAACTCAGAGCAACCTTGAAGGCGAAGCCAGACAAGGAGAATGAGTTTGTTAGATTCAGGCCAATCCTGATGAATCTCAAAGATCAATAGGATATGAAGGAGATTATCAAGGAACACCTTGATATGAAGTTAATCGAACCAGGTAACTCGCCATATAGTAGCCCAGGCTTCTTGGTAAGAAATCATGGTGAGATTAAGAGAAATAAACCCAGACTCGTTATTAATTATAAAGGTATTAATGACGTTTTAGAGTTTGATGGTTATTTCATTCCAAGTAGAGAACACCTTATTAATTGCATTAGGAATGCTAAGGTTTTCTCCAAGTTTGATTGCAAATCAGGGTTTTACCAGATTCGCATGGAGGAGAGTAGTAAGAAGTTCACAGCCTTCTCTACTCCACAAGGGCATTATGTATGGAATGTGATGCCAATGGGGTTAGCTAACGCACCTCAGATCTTCCAGAGAAAGATGGATAATCTGTTCAAGGATTATTTCTCTTTTATGTTTGTTTATATTGATGATATTCTTATAACATCAAAAGATATGAATGAACATGTTAAACATCTCGAAATTTTTGCAGATGTTTGTTATAAGGCAGGACTAGTGCTTTCGGAAAAGAAGGCAGTCATTGCAACCCGGAAAATGGAATTTCTAGGAATCGAGATAGATGAATCAGGGATAATTCTGCAGGACCATATAGTCCAGAAGGTTAAGAATTTCTCTGAAGATCTAAAAGAGAAGAAACAACTTCAAAGCTTTCTAGGAGTTGTTAATTTTGCAGGAGCATTCATCAAGAATCTTGCAAAATACCGAAAGGTCTTCAGTCCGCTACTGAAGAAAGATGTTCCGTTCATTTGGACAGATGAACATCGAAAAGGAATGAGAGATTTAAAGGAAGTTTGCGAGAACCTCCCGAAGCTCTCGATACCACAAGACGAGGACGATCTTGTCTTGTACACAGATGCAAGTGATCATTGGTGGGCAGCGGTGCTTACAAAGATCACTCCTAATGGAGAAGAACCATGCAGATACTGTAGTGGTTTGTTCCAAGAAAATGAGGCCATCAGATGGCACATTAAAGAGAAAGAATTCTTTGCAGTCCGAAAGACTTTTAAAAAATGGCCTTTATTTCTTCTTGCAAAGAAATTCGTTTTGAAAGTTGATAACACTCAAGTTAAAGCTTTCTTAAAAAACAAGATAGAATCGAAACCTGAAAAGGCTAGATTACTTAGATGGCAAGCTGAATGTCAATATTTTATATTTGATATTGTCATTGTGAAATCTCACGAAAATGTTCTTGCAGATTTCCTAACGAGAGATGGAGCCAACTGAAGTGAGCTCTATCAACAATGCCATGAGACATCTCAGGGAAGACCTTGAGATGCTTCAGAGGGAATGGGACGAGTGTGTTTTGAAGGCTGAACAAGCTGGAAAAATACAATCTGTTGACAAGACGAAAGTCTCGAACAGAATACAAGACTGCAGGCTGGCACAAACAAAGTGCTGGAATGCAATACAAGAGCCACTCCTTCGGGCTTCTCGGGTGACTCCGGTTACCCCAGAAAAAGAAGAGTTTCGGTTGCCGGCCCCTATAACGGTAGCAGAGGATTCAAATACCTCTTGCACGAGTTCTAAGCTGGTAGTTTCAATGCTATCGGCCCAAGAAAAAGATGAGAATCAGGAGTCATATCCTGAGGTATCATTTCAACCCGGCACCTCCGGGGTTAAAGAGGGAGAGGTTAATCTTAGGCCATTGAAAGGCATTTCTAAGATTAACACTGACATTATTCAAGTTTCTCCTATTTGGCAGGCTTATCAAGCGAGCTGGGAGAAGTTGATGACGAGACGAGGGATCAACCCAAATAAAACCTTGGTTGATGTCTCAGGAAAGTACCCGAGAGTGTGGATGATGCCAGGTGTGCATCCACAAGAAGTCAAGGAATGGTATGAATTTGGGGCACTAGCCTCGGTTTATATTGTCTCTCCATCGTTCACAGAAATCAAGAATCTACCCAAGTGGATTCAAGAAGCTGTCTACGATTCCTGGTCCAACAACGACCAGCTCAGCCGAGGAGATGTTTTGGAGCTCTACTTCATAAGTGCAGCACCAGAACCAGTTGGAAAGGGAAACCACGAAGCCTTTCATTACATAAGGCTTAGGCGAACCGACGAGAGGAGCCGATGCAACATTAAGGTTCCACACGGAGAAATACCACTTGTCTCCATGATCACCGAGGATGAAATCTCAACCCGCAGGGCTTGGGGTTTATGGGTCTGTCTTACAGAGATGGACAAAGTCAAGTATCAGTTCAAGTTCTTCCAGAACTCAGTGAACAGATCTTTCCTGCTAAACACAATGACAGGAAAAACCACGAGATTTGCAGAAGAGGCTTTCGAGAGAAAGAAGAATCTGCTTTGGGAGAACAAGCTTGTGACGAGCAAAGAAACTCATCGCAAGTATTGCAACATGGCGCACTACGGGAACTGGATCAACCACATTTGTCCAGCATGCCCAAGCCAGAAAGAACTTGAGTTCGGCAAGAAGTTCATGCCAAGGGCAGGACGAGCTCGGGCTCAGGACCAGAAAGAATCCAGGGATCCACCAAAAGGAAGGATGCCAAAGGGGCCCCGAAAAAACTAGGTGGCCGACACAAGAGGATAGAGTCATGTGACTCTATTATGGAGGAATCTCACCTAAAAAGAAAACGACAAGGGTGAGAAGAAATAATCACGGTTCAAAATGAACCGTGAAAAAGAAAAGTCTTCACGGTCATAATAAAACCGTGAAAAAAGAAAAGTCTCACGGTTCAAAAAATTCTAAACCGTGAAAAAAGAAAAGTCTCACGGTTCAAAAAATTATAAACCGTGAAAAGGAAAAGGAATCTTGAGAGACTGTACTCAAGAAAAAGACGTTTCACCATCTTTCTTTGGTGGAATTCAAAATGGAGGACCCCAAACTCCATTAGCCGCCCTCAATTATTGCTACTTTCGGTGATAATGGAGGAAGAAGGACCCATGCCTCACATGGAAGCAAGTTGGCATCGATGGAAAAGAGCATCCGATGCAATAATTCAAGGAAAGAGGGATGTCTTCAGCCCTCTATAAATAAAGACGAGCGAAGGAAGCAAAGATCATCGATCATTTTCTTAGCTTTCTTCAAACAATATTTTGTAATAGTTTAGTTTTTTAGTTTATGCGAGTGTTTTCCATTCCGCTACCATAGGTAGCTAAACAAGTTTGTCTCCTCCCAAAAGGAGATAAAATTATGTAATAAATAGTTATATAATTCCCCAATAAAAGTTTGAGCTTTTGCTTACTACCTTCGTATTTAAATTTCTGTTTACCAACAACTTTAGCCCGCAGTGAGTCTTTGCTCAGTGTTCTGAGCAGTTATCGATTGTCCTGGAGCGTGGCTCGGATTGATAATCGACGAAGGCGAGGCGTGATCACTGCTAAGAAATTCATAAGAAAACCATAAGGTGTTCCTGGTGGTTGGACGAAGTCCGTAAAACTTTTTACGAAGTTCTATAGCAGTTAGCTGAAGAAGAAATTCAACAGATAACCATAAGGTGCTCCTGGTGGTTGGACGCAGTCCGTAAAAAGTATGGTGAAGGAGATCGGCAGCTACGTTGAGGTATGAAGTTGGTATTCATTAATTGTAATTACGGAAGTGTAGTGGGCCTGACAATTATTTTAGCATGATTTAAACAAAGTAAAGAATGACTTGGAAATAGTGTTTTAAAAGAAAATGAGTAGTTTTTGAATGTGTAAGTTGAGATTGAGTAGATTGTACATATGAATCTTAAAAAGGGGTATTATTAATTTTGGCCCTTTTAAAAATCCAACTATAAATATAATCACTGTACTAAAGAGAGCATAAATGAACTATCCACCTTTTCCGTTTTTTTTAGTTGGATACTTTTATCTTTTAGTTGGTTCTACTAATTTTGAATTTGGAGTATTATGTTTTAATTGAGACAGATTTTCATTTACTCCAATTGAACTTTTAAATGTTGCATTATGTTACTTTATATATATATAAAGTTTATATAAATATATAAACATTTTGTGATATAAGTAGCAAGTAGATTTTTATGAGCGTAATCGAGCCAAACTAAATTTCATAATCTCAATAACAACGTAATACAAAGCTTCAAGAACCCAATTACAATAGGATTAAAAGACTTTTAACAATCTCTAAAAGCATCTTTGTTTGAATCTGAACTTTTTTTAATATATAGTAAAAGATTATTAGGCGAGGGGTGATAATATTTAGAAAGAATGATACCTGGCTGGAACTTTCATCAAATATATGGTGTTGAGCCACTATAGAGTAATGGTTTAGTGGTCCCGAAGATGAATAATAATGTACCATACGTACCCCTTTCTCTCTGTCTCTCTCTCTCTCTCTCTCACACACACACACACACACACGAACGACATTACAAATGGTAAAACATGAAAGAAGTTCAGCTGCATGGCACTCTGAGCAAGATAATGGACATAATTTGGAATGGTTTATAGTCTAGATCCTTGGATGAAATATCAATGTGTAACACATTTTCACCATCATCAACGGAAACTGAACAAAACAATACAGGGGTAAGATTCATCATGTTCATGGTCGTCAAAGAAGACCGAAGAAATGAACTGACAACATCATCGTTCTCTTTATTTCTGAATTGCAGTTAAAACTCGACAAGATCACCTCAAAATGGACTCAAATAGCTGACCGTTACATCAATTCAAAGCTAATAGCCCCAGTAGTCATTACGGATCTCATCATCAAACTTCTTTCTGAGTTCCGGATGCTTTTCAAAGTATTCGTCCGCCGTCATGGTACTAAGACGTTTCTGTTTCACCAAAAAGAAACAAGACTAGGTATAAGAAAAGCACAACCATTTACATTTGTGTGTGTGCACATGTCGTAGTGTGACTGAGAGAGAGAGTCATCATGTGATTAAAAGATGTACTTATCACCTTCAAATCTTGGACATCTGCAACTTCTTTCTCTAATCTTTCAGACTCCTTCAGTGACAACTGCTCAGCTTCTTTCAGTTCTACCAACTGCAACTCAAGAAATTTCAATATAAGATTCTCCATGTTCAGAAGAAAGTGGGTGGTGACACGCAACTGTGTAATTTCTACAATTGTCTATGCAAAATATAGACCCATTGCGGGTAATTGTGTATATTTGGAGAAAATAAATTGCACCTGGAGCATTCAAAAGGTGTAGCATCATTACCAAAATCCTTTCAGGTTGATGATGCAACAAAGGTCACCCAAATTGTTATATACGTAGAAAATTTCCTACATAAATACCTCTGGAAATGTAGTTCCAAACGGTTACTTCAAGGACGTATTAAAGGATTTCAAGATGCTACAAAACATCCTATTATTGGTTAATAAGTACGTATTAAGCATTTTTATTTTTGAAAAAAGTATTAAGCTTTTAATGCTCAAGAAGCCATGATTTGATTAGCAATTTGATTTCCCAACTCAAAGCCGTAGTACTAATAGAAAGTTCTACAGTTATTAGACGACAAAAAATACAGAGAGATGCTGATATTATTAAGAAAAAAGTAGCAGTAAATACAAGATTTATGATATTCTCACCAGAGCATCAAACTTAGGTTTGTACTGAGGAGTGACATTGTCGACATACTTCGGAATTTGAACTTCTGCAAAATAGATGAAGTAATATCAGCAATTTGAACATCGCAGGAGAGGTGACCATCACAGATATTTGCTGGCATCTGTGCTGAAAGGCTCAAAGGGTTGATATGGAATGAATCACTATGATGAATTTGTTAGCATAATGGGATTACATATCACAAAACATTTGTGTATAGTTATAAGGGTCACAAAAACATAGAGATCATATAAGACCATCTCTCTCATGTATGGACCAGGATATGCTTCTTAAAAATATTATACTCTAATTAATAGCACCAGAGCTTCAGATATTACTATTTGGCTTCAAGTTACATATGCTTATTCGTATAGGATTACCTGAACTAGAAAGATACTTCACAATTCATATAAGATTTATATCATTGCATATTCATGAGTAACATAATTTGGAAGTTCTATATAGAAACCTTTAAAACACGCCTTCAAGCAGGCAAACGCACATCATAATAATTAAGTGCTGTAATGGAAAACTTTTAAACTAGGATTGTTGAAAATGCAGGGGTGAAAAACAAAAGGCAACAGAATGCATACCATCATAGGCTTGCTTGTACATATCAACCAAGCGAGATCCAATCCCTTTTCGGTAGTACTCCCAGTCAACAGGTTCTGGTTCCTACATAATTTGTATAGAAACATAACAAGAAATTGATGTTATATAACATATCAAAAAGAAGAAATAGATGTTCAGTTCTAAATTTAGGCAATGGCATGTGTTCTCTCCATGGACTGATGGACCATAATGTTCTCAAGTCAAGGCATTATGAGCCCAACATATAAACATTCCACACTACCTTGAAGAAAGAAACTGTAAGCACTATACATATTCATCGATATGACTTATAGCATTGCACTAGGTGATGTTTTTGAGTAACCCGTCCTCCAGCCACAACAAACTGGATGGCTAAGTTATAGATGATATTAGAAACTCAAAAAAGAGACTATGAATATCATTGCATTCAGATCATTATAAAAGCAAAATAGAAAATCTAGATGTTAATGTGATACATTGAACATATGGAATATACTAGTACTTATTTTCGAGCTAGAGATTCAAATTCCAAATTGTGTACATCAAGGTTCAGAAAACCGTAAACAAATACCACGCAAAATAACATGAGGCCGCCTATAGGAATGAGAGATGATTGTACCTAAATTTAACATTACAATTAAAAAAAAATACAAGTATTGAGAAGATTAACATGGACATGGTAGACAAATGCAATATAACTGATAAATATAAGCTCAATCCTCTCCGATATTAAGCATTAGGAAAGGAGCAGATCAGCAAAATAAACAAATGAAACAAAGAATTGGAGGATTGCAATAAAAATTCTTACAAAGCCATCAATCCCCCAATACCCCTAGAAATTCGAAATAAGGTCACCAGCATAAACAAACAAACTCAAACAGTCGATGAATGCGCTTCTTTATCCCTTCGTACTCACAGAAATCGAATACCAATAAGGAAATCGACATTTTCACGAAAACAAAAATAAAACCCGAACAGATATGTAGAAAGATCTGCCGCACGATCACCATCGAGGATAAGAAAATCAAATAATTGCGAGCAGGCTATATAACTGAATCGTCAACACAGACACTTTATTGACGAATAATTTCAAAGAGAAAATGATAATAAAAAAGAAAATAGTGACGGACCTGGCTGAACTTGGTCTGGAGCTGGGTGTTGACCTCATCGAAGGCGCGGCGGAGAGTGGCGAACTCGCGGCGAGCCTCGTCGGAGACCAGCAGCTTCGCCATTCCTTCCCAATCAATAGTCTTCCCGGCCTTGAATGCAACGTCGGCGACCTTCTTCCCTGCTCCGCTCATTTTTCCGGCGAGATTTGATAGGTTGATTGGTCGATGATAAATTGATAGAATGGCAGTGTGCGAATTTGTGCCCAAACAGAAATGTGGTGCGTCGAGGCGAGGGTTATGATTCCGGATTTGTTTTTTACCACGAGATTTAATTATTTGCCTTTTACTTTTACCACACAAAATTTACATATTAGTACAATTTTTGACTTTGTTTTATTATTGACCTTTTTGTATTTGTTCCTTTTTAAGATTTAACTAGCCCTAATATCCCAACGCTCTTTATGCCTTTGCCCTCGTATTGTGTACGTATATCTATATTGACGAAATACTTGTGATTTAGCGCATTTATTGGATTTGATAATTTGATATAGGCCCAGAAAATTGAGATGTTAGAATTTCTTGACCTGAGATTACAATTTTTGCTGATTTAAACCTTCATAACTTTAAGATGTATCGTATCTTTTCAAACAATATAAGGAAACTTGAATAGTACTGGTACTAATTTCTAGGGATGTCTATTCGGGCCGGTCTGGGTACCCGACCCGAAATTCCCAAGTACCCGACCCGAAATTTTTGTAAAATCAAGACCCGTACCCAACTTATAAAAAAGTTCGGGTACCTGGAACCAACCCATATTTATTTCGGATCGGGTCCGGGTACCCGAAAATACTTGAATTATGTGCTTTTTGAAAAAAAAATAAAAATAAATCTATTTTACCCTGTATCCAAACTTCAATATAAAAATGTCCTAACCAACATAATAATAACTTGTATCTATCATCCAAAGTCTCGAAATAAAAAAAAAACACATCACAATTCACAAGTTCACAATCACTTTCTTACTAAATCACCATAAAAATAAGAAAAATACCAAACCAACAAGAATGAATGATAGTAGCAATGGGGGGGGGGGACGACGACGGGCTAGGCCGGTGGGGTGTGAGCGACGGGGAGATAGCACCAAACGGGCAGACGGCGCTACCCAATTAATTAAATGACTAAATGAGAATGAATAATATTAAAATTAAATGAATTAATATATTAATAAATAAATAAATAATAATTATTATATTTAAAAAAATTTGGGTATCGGGTACCCGCCATTCGGGTCCGGATAACCCGAAACCCGAAAATATTTAGAAATCAAGAACCGGACCCGGCCATTACCCAAAATTGCGGGTTTCGGGTACCCAAACCCTGCTCGGGTCCGGTTCGGTTCTGGGTAACCCGAGCGTTTAAGACAGCCCTACTAATTTCCCAATACCAAAAAAAGAGAAAAAGGAAAAGGAAAACCGACAGCTAAAGAGACACAATAATATACAAGCAACTGCAAAAAGAGGTCTGAATTAGAGAAATACCAATCACAATGTGCATTTTAACCCAGAAATCATTAAGAGAAATAATGAAAGAATCGTGAAAAAAGGGAAAAGAAAAAGACGACAGAATAAGCACTGAAACAAACTGATACCCTTTAAAGAAAAAACAGATTGAACAAGATCGCAAAGTTAGTAATTAAAAAAAAAAATAATCTTCCATGGATTCTAGTTCAACTGTACGAGAGAAATTCTGATTATCAGAATTCCATCTACTAGTTTATGAATCAAATCCTAAGCCAAAAATCCCAGCTCACTGCTCACACCAGTGTAGCTTTCTACCTTTTAAACCTTCAAGAACCACAGCATTGATAAATTTAGCAATCAAAAAAAAAAAGAGCACAGTATCCATGTATTCTGAAACAAAGATGCATAAGAGCAAAAGAAAACCTGGGGCTCACAAGATTACTTGTCCAATGATTCGAGCTAGCATTTGATCATAAAACTAGGAAAACCAAAGAAGCATAAATAGAGAAACTTGCTATATAACAACAATCATAAATAAAGGGCCATTACCCAAAATTGCGGGTTTCGGGTACCCAAACCCTGCTCGGGTCCGGTTCGGTTCTGGGTAACCCGAGCGTTTAAGACAGCCCTACTAATTTCCCAATACCAAAAAAAGAGAAAAAGGAAAAGGAAAACCGACAGCTAAAGAGACACAATAATATACAAGCAACTGCAAAAAGAGGTCTGAATTAGAGAAATACCAATCACAATGTGCATTTTAACCCAGAAATCATTAAGAGAAATAATGAAAGAATCGTGAAAAAAGGGAAAAGAAAAAGACGACAGAATAAGCACTGAAACAAACTGATACCCTTTAAAGAAAAAACAGATTGAACAAGATCGCAAAGTTAGTAATTAAAAAAAAAATAATCTTCCATGGATTCTAGTTCAACTGTACGAGAGAAATTCTGATTATCAGAATTCCATCTACTAGTTTATGAATCAAATCCTAAGCCAAAAATCCCAGCTCACTGCTCACACCAGTGTAGCTTTCTACCTTTTAAACCTTCAAGAACCACAGCATTGATAAATTTAGCAATCAAAAAAAAAAGAGCACAGTATCCATGTATTCTGAAACAAAGATGCATAAGAGCAAAAGAAAACCTGGGGCTCACAAGATTACTTGTCCAATGATTCGAGCTAGCATTTGATCATAAAACTAGGAAAACCAAAGAAGCATAAATAGAGAAACTTGCTATATAACAACAATCATAAATAAAGGGCCAGAGCAGTTTAAGAAACTTACAATAATCTATCCTAAGCAATTTGGCTAGCACCTAAGCCATTTACTAGTTTGCAAATCCAACCCCAAGAATATGTAACTTAAAGAATTCTGTAATTCTAGTGTTCTAAAGGGTTTGGAATCACCAATAACAAAGCCAGCATAATTCTATCAAACCCCACATTCTTTAAAAGAAATGTTGCAGGATTTCAAGAATCTCACAAGTGCTCAAGCATTCACCTCAACCTGTGTTGATCTCTGATCAGGGATCGACGAACCTATACCGCCTTTCAGATTGGCTCGCGTCGAAGCTTCTTCATACTGTCGTTTCAAATACAAGGGATTGGAAGTCAAAACCTTGAGCTCTGAATTCTCATCAATCTCCAAAACCTCAGGAAAATGATCACCGCACAATCTAGACATCCCCACATCGATTCTTATGGCGCGGCCACCGCAGGCAGAAGTGATTCCCTCTTCTTGAATCGTATGCCCCATGATCATCCTCCTCGCTCCCGGGATAGTTTTGAGCACGTGCTCGAGAATGGAGCAATCGCCGTCCCTCACCAGCTTGTTCGAGAAGCTCCTCAACCAAACAATGGAGTCGCCCCCCTTCACCAATCGGCTCGACACATTCGCTCTCAAGCCTCGAATCCAATCGCTAATCTCCTCGTTCAAGCGTTCCAATCCGTAAGCGACGTGCTTCTCCAACAAGCCGCCGTGGGCGAATACAGAGTCCCCCACCACCACCACCGTCTGGTTCTTCGACAGGAACCTACTCGAGATCAATCCCTTAGGCCGCAGTGCAGCAATCCGAGCCCTAACTCCGTTCAAAAACTCCGGCGGAATCCCCGGGATCTCATCGGGCACGCCTTCAAGCAAATCCCTGAACACGAGATCGCTACCAATGCCATCGCACATTCTCTTCATACCATTCCCAGCAAGCTGCCAAAACCCCCAATCCTCGAACTCCTTAACCCCATGCCGAGTCGCGAACCGAAAATCCGCATCTATGTTCATGATTTCGTGGTTTCCGTTCATCGTGATGACCGTGCCGCCGGCCTTCGCCGCCTCCCTCCTCAATCTCTCGAAGAAATAGAGCAACTTAATCTCGTCTCCGCCGCGGTCGAATATATCACCTACTTGTACAACGGTGGCGGTGCCGCCGGACCAGCGGTCGTCCGGTCCGATCAAGCCGGCGAGCCTCAGGGCCGATTTAGCCTTGGGGAGATCCCCGTGGATGTCGCCGACGGCAACGATGCGGCCGGGCTGAGGAAAGACGGTTCGCAGCGAATTTTGGAGTGATTCCGGTTCCGGAGGAAGGAAAATGCCGCCGCTAACGGAGAAATCGACGAATGTGTTGACGAAGTCGGAGACGAGAGGTGGGACGGTTGCGCAATCCATCGCCGATTCTTCGATGCTCTGTGAATCGGCCGTTGCAACCTTTTTCCCCCTATTTCGCTATTTCGAATTGTGCCGTGTTGGAATTTTGCAGTTTCGAGGTCTGATAAAATCTTTAGAGAGAGAAAAAGAAAAGCGGATGTTGTTGACTACGGAAACTATGCACTATCCAACGTTTGTTCACTCTCTCTCTTTTTTTTTTTTATAAATAAAAATAATAGATGCGGAGTACATACAGTATTCGAATTTGAGAGGACGATAGTTCCTAACTCCCGAGTCCTAATCGGTATTTTGTGTTTATATCCATTGATTTATGTTGTTTCAAGGGCTGTTAGTTTTGTTAGTGGACTTGGCCCAATTTTGTCAGTAGGCCCATAGCCAGCAATCTGATATGCTTTTTTAGCAGTATTTTATTTTTCGACGAAGATCAAATTAAATGGGCTTAAATCCCAGACTGGCTTCCAATGTGCTACAATAAGTCAATAACATTTCATGGCCAAAAGTGGCACTTGGGACAAATTTGATAACGTATTAATAGTTCGTGATAGGATGTGGCCCAGTGGCCCAGATCAGCTTGGCTCATTCCTAATTTCTCCAGCCCAATCCAGAATAAAGCCCAACAGCACAAGTCAAGAAACTCAGCCAACCACCCACGACGGTCAGAGTACGGACGGACAGGCGAAGACAGCACCCACGATCTCTCAACCACCCATGACCTCAATTCCCTATAAATAGAGTCATTTTGTAAGAAAAAAGGGAGAGGACTGTAATTGCTGCTTGAAATACTTCAAATACAAACATCCTCATCTTTCCTCCGTGGACGTAGATCTACCCAAAGATCGAACCACGTAAATTCTCGTGTTCTTAGTTTTCTGCAAATCTCACTATCACAAAAACACTCTAAAATCCACGATCGATCACTGGCACCGTCTGTGGGAAACACAGCATTCTCTTTTGTGAAACCGATCAGCGCGTTTTGAGTAAAGATACGATGGTGAGACCAACCCGCTCCGCCACCACTGCTGCTGCCACCGTGCTGCCAAAGCAAAACAGAAACGAGCTAACCCCTTCACCAATCCGCCTTACACGCCAGCCAACGAGGAAGAGGGTGACGTTAGTCAAGCTCAGAAAACTGCTTCCCAAATCTGACTTGACCAGCAGCCCATTCGCCGAACTCCTGAAGGCCATCTGGAGGATGTCCCGTCTGGGGATTCAACTAGCAGCGGCAGGCCCGGTCAGGGTGGCAGCCGACGCGGCAACGCCGAACTCCAACCCGAGCTTGGAGACGCGCTGAAGGCGTACTTGGACCTCCACGAGCAGGACTTTCATAAGTTCGTCGATCAACATCGACAACAAAGTCAAAATAGGGAAGACGAAGTCGAACCGTCACAAAGGCGATCCCTAAGTCTCCAGATCGTTGGAGATAGGGAGGCCGAACTTCCCCGAAGGTGACATAACAATCGCCGTGGGAACGACCGCGCTTCACCTCGGTGCGGTTCAATGTCACCTCGTCAAAATGTCGTTCCACCTTGGCGTGACGAAGGAAACGCCTACCAGGAAGATTCACCGTCTACGGTCGAATCTCGACTCCCTTCACTAATAGGATGTTCTATACTCCCCTCCCGTCGACGTATAGAGTACCTCCTATCCCGTCTTACAACGGGTCACAAGACCCCATCAACTTTCTATCCCGGTTCCAATATAACATTATGAACCAGGGACTGGCCGAAGACGTTTACATGTGTAAAGTCTTCCCCGAGCTGCTAGTGGACAACGCTAGAAGCTGGTTTGATAGCCTGCCTAATGGCAGCATAGGGTCGTATGCCGACCTACTTGACGCCTTTGAACGTCGCTTCTTTCAAAAAGCCGAGGAGAAGATCAACCCAGCCCAGCTCCTAACCTTAAGGCAAGGGCGGGGAGAAACGATCAGTGACTTTCTGGCCCGTTTTTATAACGAGAGCCTTAAAGTTGATCGTCTCTCCGACGACGTGCTTATCTCGGCATTCCAAAACATCATTCAGTCCGGAACTCTCTTCAGAGAGCTCGTAAAGGCACGCCCAACGACCTCCAGGCAGCTATGGAGGATTGCTGATACGTTCGGAGAGGCGGATGAGGACGATCAGAAAAAGCGGGCAGCAGATCGGCCCGAAAACAACGATAAGAGGAAAAAAGAGGAGCGCACTGACCATGGGCAAGGTCGCCGAAGTGCCCTCGAAAGGTTACAGCGAGGACCCCTCGAGTCCCGCTTAGGACCTCGCCCCAACCAAGACCGAAGTCAGTATACGCCACTGACAAAGTCCTGAGCCGAAATATACGAGCTTCACCCAAACTTGTTTGAGAAGCCACCGCCCTTGTCCCGAGGTGGGTCGAAACGATGATCCAAGGAGAAATACTGCAAGCTCCATAATGACTACGGTCATGAAACCGAGGACTGCAGGGACCTCGCCTCGGACATAGAGCACATGGTACGCTACGGTACCCTTAAACTGTACCAAAGTCGCAACCAGAGAGAGGCCCGACCTCAAGGGAAGGGCAAGAGAAAGAAAAATAGGGGAGGCAATAACTGTGCCCCCCAAAACGACAAAAGGCCAAAGCACGATGACGAGGATGAGGATGAAGATCAGCCTCAATATGATGCAGTCATCACTGCCATCACCGGACTGCCCGAAGGCACGACGAGGTCATCGTTGAAAGCCAAGGCCCGAAGTCAACAACGGGAAGAACCTGCCCAAAAAAGGTTCAAGAAGGACGAGGTCGTCACTTTTTCCAGCGATGACCCAGTTCCCCATGCGGTACCTTATCAAGATGCCACCATAATCGAGGCCGTGGTGGCCAACAAATTGGTCCACCGCGTATTTATTGATAGTGGAGCCTCTGTGAGTGTGTTTTTTAAAGACTGCTTCGATAAGCTTGATATCGAAGAAGCACGTCTAAGGCCGGCACCCATGCCGCTAAAGAACTTCACACAACAAGAGACGACGACGGAAGGCATAATTTCACTGCCCGTGATAGTTGGAAAGAGCCCATTGTCCACTACGAAGATAATCCATTTCTTCGTCGTAAAAGTCAGCTCCCCCTATAACATCATCTTAGGAAGGGATTGGTTAATAGTGACGAAGGCGATCTGCTCGGCCTACCACCTGACGATCAAAATTCCATCTAAAAACGGAGTGATCACGCTTCGGGGAAACCAGCAGCAGGCTAAGGAGTGCATGCAGGTCGCACTCCGAGGTGTTAGGAATCAGCACCCCCAAGCATAGCAACTACAGAACCCCGAAGAGGTGGAGCCGACGTCGCCTCCACCCGTCGAGCCGGTCGAAGATGTCGCATTGTACGAAGATGACCCTACCAAGGTCGTCAAAATAGGGTTCGTCGGTGAAAACGAGCTCCGAAGTCAACTTATCCGGCTACTTCGGGAATATAGAGATGTCTTCGCTTGGTTGCCACTAGACATGACCGGGGTGGCACCAAGCGTCATCACTTATCACCTCAACATCGATCCTGAGGTGAAACCAGTTCGGCAGAAGCAGCGAGCCTTCGCAGCCAAAATAAATCAAGTGATCCATGACGAGGTTCGGCAACTGCAAAAGGCCGATATTTTATTCGAAGTGAAATATCCGACCTGGTTGGCCAACCCCGTGATGGTGAAAAAACAAGGAGGCGGGTGGCGGATGTGTATTGATTACACTGACCTCAATAAGCACTGCCCAAAAGACTGCTACCCCCTCCCTAACATTGACAAGAAGGTCGAAGCTCTTGTTGGCCACAAGATGTTCAGCTTCTTGGACCTATACAAGGGATACCACCAAGTCCTCATACGCGCCGAGGACCGCCTTCGTCACAGACTTCGGCGTCTACGCATATAAAAAGATGCCCTTCGGACTGAAAAATGCTGGAGCTACATACCAAAGGATGGTCGACAAGATTTTTGAAGCCCACATCAGTAGTATTGTCGAAGTGTATGTAGACGATATAGTCGTAAAAAGCAAGGAAATCGCCACTTGTGTAAACGACCTTAAAATTATTTTTAGCCTACTTTGTAAAGTGAATCTAAAATTAAACCCAGAAAAGTGTACTTTTATGGTCCGATCTGGAAAATTTCTAGGGTGTTGGGTTTCACGCGAAGGGTTAAAAGCTAACCCATCAAAAGTCCGAGCTATCCAAGAAATGCAAGTGCCGAAGTCAATCCATGACGTGCACAAACTGACGGGCTGCCTAGCCGCCCTAAGTCGTTTCCTATCTAAGGCCGCCGAAAAACAACTCCTATTCTTCAAGATACTAAAGAAGGCGCCGAACTTCGAATGGAATGACGAGCACAGGGAAGCTTTCGATGGCTTGAAGAAGTACCTCGCAAATCTCCCTACATTATATGTACCAAAAGAGGGCGAGGTCCTCTCCCTATACCTCGCTGCTTCGGACGAGGCAATCAGTGCAGTCCTGGTGTGAGAAGAAAAACGTCGTCAGCTACCCGCCTATTTCATAAGCCGAGCCCTAAAAGGGCCGGAGACGAGGTATCAACCTTTGGAAAAGGTCGCACTTGCATTGGTGAATGCAGCAAGGAGACTTCGACCGTACTTCCACGCACATCCAATACAAGTGCTGACCGACCTCCCACTTCGGCAAGTGCTTACAAAACCAGAAGCGTCCGGGCGAATCGCTAAATGGGCTGTAGAACTCGGCGAGCACGCGATTTCCTTTGTACCTCGCCAAGCCATTAAAGGGCAAGCCTTGGCCGATTTCCTAGTAGAAGCCAAGTTCACGGACGCGCAGCAATCCGTCAAACCTACTGAGGATAAATCAAAGGCCGAGGCACCGAAGCCACCGCCGCAAGACTGTTGGAAGGTCTACGTGGATGGGGCATCAGGCAACAAAGGAAGCGGAGCCGGGATCTTACTCATCAGCCCGAAAGGGAAGGAGACCACCTATGCACTCCGATTCAACTTCCCAACTACAAATAACGAGGTAGAGTACGAAGCTCTGATCGTTGGACTTCGTCTAGCCCAAGCTCTCCAAGTACAGGCCATTCAAATTCACAGCGACTCCCAAGTCATAGTGAACCATATATTAGGCAAATACGAGGCCAAAGGAGAACAAATGAAGAAATACCTCCATAAGGCCAAGATCCTACAACAAAGCTTCTCGTATTTCGAGTTGGTGCGAATCCCAAGAGGAGATAATGGGCGAGCTGACGCACTAAGCAAACTCGCGTCGTCTTCAACGACCTCTCCGGTGGAAGAAGTACAACTCCGAAGTATTGACGAAGCCGAAGTTAATGTAGTGACCGAGGACGGACCGAACTGGATGACTCCACTTCGTGACTATCTTGGAAAAGGCGAGCTCCCAGTAGATAAGGTCGAGGCTAGGAAGCTCTTGGCTAAATCCACCAAGTACGTCTTGGAACAAGGAGTGCTGTATAGAAAATCCTACCTCCAGCCTCTCCTAAGATGTGTGGGGCCCAACCAAGCGGACTACGCATTGCGCGAGGTCCACGAAGGGTCCTGTGGCAGCCACATCGGAGCTCGTGCCCTATCCAAGAAGATCATAAGATGGGGATACTATTGGCCCACCATGTTCCAGGACGCTATCGACCTCGTAAAAAAATGTCCGAAGTGTTAGATCCATGCAACGGTTCCAAGGTTGCCACAAACCGAATTAGCCAGTATGCAAAGCCCTTGGTCGTTCATGCAGTGGGGAATAGACATCGTCGGCCCATTCGAAAAAGCTCCCGGCCAACTTCAATTCCTTATAGTAGCCATCGACTACTTTACGAAGTGGGTCGAAGCCGAACCATTGGCGCGGATCACAAGTAAAAATGCCCTAAACTTCATTTGGAAGAACATAGTTTGTCGCTTCGGCATACCTCACGTCCTCGTCTCAGATAACGGAACCCAGTTCACAGACAGGACGTTCAGAGAATGGTGTGACGAACTCCACATCCAACAAAAGTTCACCTCGGTAGCCCATCCTCAAGCGAATGGTCAAACCGAGGTTACGAACCGAACGATAGTCAAAGGGTTAAAAACCCGACTCGATAAGGCCAAAGGAGATTGGGCAGCGAACTTACCCCAAGTCCTATGGTCGTACCGAACCACCCCGCGGACATCATACGGTGAAACACCATACAGTTTGGTGTATGGAACCGAAACGGTGATCCCGGTAGAGATCGGTTTGCCGAGCCCCCGAACGCTTAACTTCGCAGCCCAAGACAACGAAGACAGACTTCGAACTAACTTGGATTTGCTAGAAGAAAAACGGGAACAAGCCTACATACAAGAAGCTCGATACAAACAGCAAGTAGCTCGGTATTATAACAGCCGGGTGAAGCATCAGCAGCTCCAAGTAGGCGACTTCGTATTTCGGAATAACGAGGTCAGTAAGGCGGAGAAGCTCGGCAAATTAGAAGCCACCTAGGAAGGACCATACTGAGTTCAAGAAGTCCTCAGAAAAGGGTCGTATAAGCTCGCCCACTTATCTAGTAAGCCCATACCCCGTACATGGCACATTACTCACTTGAAGAGATACTTTGTATAAACGGAGAGTAATGTTCAAGTTCATTTAGGTCGTAGGAGTCGGGTCGTCTTGTTAAATTTTGTCTTATTTTAACTTCATTCAATTAAATTTTTAGTTTTCATTTACTTGCTTAAATAATTTGCATACATGTTGCACGTCTCTCTCTCGTTTATGTTGAGTATCTCGATTTTAAAATCCTGACAAGGATACACAAATAAACTCCGCTTCGGAGGAAGACCTAAACGCGCGTAAGGGGACCACCCCTATCAATAAATTCGACAAATAAGGAACATGAAAGCCTTAACTTCGTTATCGAAGTGGCTACCTGAGCCCAAACTTCGTCTTCGGACGAAGTGGCTATCTGAAAGCCAAAACTTCATCTTCGGACGAAGTGGCTAACTGAAAGCCAAAACTTCGTCTTCGGACGAAGTGGCTAACTGAAAGCCAAAACTTCGTCCGAAGACGAAGTGGCTAACTGAAAGCCTAAACTTCGTCACCCGACGAAGTGGCTACATGAAAGTCTTAACTTTGTTCTCGGACGAAGTGGCTACCTGAGCCTAAACTTCGTCCGAAGAAGAAGTGGCTATCTGAAAGCCTAAACTTCATCACCCGACGAAGTGGCTACGTGAAAGCTGTCTTCGTTCAAAACAAGAGAATCTACCTTAGTTAAAGACAAGGATGGAAAGCTTAAATACAAGTGCAAAAATTTCTATTTTATTTGAATGGAAAAAATGTACAATTATTACATTAAGAAGACGAGGAACCCGGAGGTTTTGGCTGACTAAAGCTGGGCCAATCTCTAGCAAAATTTCTGCCAGAATTAAAGTTCAAAATATCGTCTACCCTAAACCTGCCTCTACCTCGTCCAGGAGCCGAACTTCGACCTCTACCTCGAACATTTTGGCTCGCTCGACCCCGACCTCGTCCAGGTGCCAACCGCTGCTCTTGACTGTACACTTCCTCAGAATGGCGTGTGATAATCCTAGGATCAGGGTCGACAGACCTCGGAGATTCCCCTTCCAAGAATTCTCTGGAAGAACGGTCAAGCAACCTCGGATCCGAACCAAGGGTAACCGAAGTCGGAATCTCAGCCTCTGACAAAATACGTCGCTTCAGCTTCGGAAAATGATCAAGGACTATCCCGTAGATGCTCGCCACACGAATGAGTTCTTCAAATTCATCCCGAACCTGTCAGGAATCCTTCCCATACTGGTCCCTATAGCTTCGGCACCGAGCCTGAAGTTCCTTGACCTTACTAGCTCCTCTGTGAATAATAGCCTTATATTCCGTATGCTCCACGACAATCTCCTTGAAAGTTTTGATGTCGTCCAAAGCTTCCTGGTACTTGTCATCAAGCTCCAGATACTTCGCATGCACTTCATCAAGCTTTTCTGAGTAGTTCGAAGCTTCACTTCAGCCTCGACCTCGATGTTCTCAGCTTGTTTCTTCCAGTTCGAAGCATTGAGCTCGGCTACTTCTACAGCTCGGCGAAGCTCGGACATTTCTTTAATGAAGTGGGAAGTATTGTAAAAATCAGGAGCAGACTACAGAATAAATACAAGCAAGGTTTAACAAAAAGCCTTTTTATTTATAGCTGAACACGGCAAATGAAACGCCACCCTAATGGTGACGAAGTACAAAGCTACCAAAAAAAAAAAAAAAAGAGGGAAAGAAGCCAAAAAATCGTGAAAAGTGTCAATTGACTCCATCACGATTTTCTACTTCTGGGCCGACCTCTGGTTCAACATCAGGCTCCTCGGGGTCGGCGCGTGCGGGCTCCTCGGTGGTCTGTGTAGCCGGCCTCTTCAGTAGGTCGGCAATGACCGTCTCCAAGAGTTCGTACCTGTTAACAGGACATCGCCGAATAGCCCCTTCGTTGAGCAAGCTCCTCTGCGCGGCGAGCTGCCCGACCACTGGAATTGAGGAAGTGTGCTCTAGAAGCACCCCGGCGAAGTCCTGCAGTGTCTCCTCCTCCGTCGTAATAGCATACCCGTACTTGATTTTGTCCAAGTCCAGGATGTCGGCGGCGATATCGTCGAGCACTGCTGAGACGATCGGGGTGCTCAGGGCACTCGCTAGCTGAACGGCCATCCGGGAGAAGTGCTTCGACCGGAAGACTCGTTCCACCATAGTGTGGAACACGTCCCCCTGTCCAGCCACCACCCCGGCGACTTGGGCCTTCAGCCGACCCACTTCTGCCTCCAGCTCGGCATTCTTCTTCTTCGCCTCCCTCTCCGCTGCTGCCTGCGCCGCGGCCTCGGCGACAGAGATCTTAGCCATTAGCCGATCCTCCACCGCCGTGACCTCGGCATTCTTTCTCTGGAACTTGGCAACTCCACTCCAGATGAAGTTCGCCAAGCCCTGCAACATGTCCAAAGCCACTTCGGCTTCCTACAAAAAAAGCAAGGAGGTAATTTTTTTATTTCGGTTCAATCACCATACAACTAACTCTTGTTTCACACGTACCTCGGGAAATGACATCTTCCGTGCATGCCCTTGGCCCGAGGTCGGGCCACTCTCGACAATTGTTACTTCATCATCCGATGGAAGTACCATCCGCCGAGGTCACTGGCCCACCAACTGTAATGGAGGGGAGCTGATGAAGGGAGCCTCCGGCTCCGAGCTCACCGATGCCGATCTCCTCAGGTCGAGTGTCCTCTCCGATGACGCAGCCGAGGTTCCCTTGTCCACCACGGAGGAAGAGGGCTTCTGCCTCTTCCTCTTGTTCTTATGCTGCAAAGTGGCCTGGAAAGATTAGACATCCATTACAAAAAAAAAAAAAAAATGTATATATATCAGTAAAAGTGAAAAAGACTACGGAACACAAATCAGTGAAGCAGAGCCTCACCCAAGTCCGCATTGGACACGGAGTTATATGGGCTTAGCCCATGATTTGCGAGCTCGGCCTCGGCATAATTCCTTTCAATGAGGCCGAGGTTCATCAAGCTCGTCTCAAGCTCACCGGTTGGTTTCCCAATGTCTCGAGGTGCGAACTTATCCTTGGTCCAAGGATACAACGACACACGTTCACACCGGCAAAAGAAAATTTTCTTCTGCCAGTTCGGCACCTTGGTAGGCGTCCCTAACTTGAACTTATTAATCGGAGAAAGGTAAACCCACCCCGTCGGACCCAGCTTAGGCCTAAAAAACCGAAGGAATGAATCTACTGAAGGTGTCCCACCACGGCAGGCGACCTCGACACAATAGCCGATGACCTGCTTGATGGAGGGCGGTGCCAACTGACCTATCGCCAGTTGGAGTTCTTCTAAGAGCTCGACGAAAAAAGGATTTAAAGGAAATCGCAGCCCGAAACGAAGATAATCTTTGTAAACGGTAAAAAAACTGACAGAAGGAGAACTACCCCTATCCTCCTCACGTGGCAAAAGCAATTCTACCGAATCAGGAAACAAAAAACTGCGAGCCAAATCCTGCATATGTGACAGAGACATGGTGGAGGCACACGCCAAAGCGGCGTCAGAACCAACCAACGGCGGAAATTCGATTTCCCGAATCACCGGCAGCACGAGAGAGCGAGTATATACATTTAACCAAACCCTCGCCGGAAATACCCAAGACGGCGAGGGCAAAATCTGTACGCTAGCCCTACCAGTATCTACTTGGGGAGAAGAAGAAGAATCCATTATAAGGAGAGTACTTACTTGTCAACGCTTTTTCCGACTACAAATCAATGGGAATTGAACTTGACGGCGGCGGCGATTGCAGAATTTCGGCCTAGGGTTTTACTCTCGCTTAAAATTGGAAATGGATTGAAGGGGGAAAATGTTTTCTAGCGTACATTGGAAGCTTTTATAAGCAAGGCACGCCTTTTCAAATCCCGCCTCTTCACCTACTCCAACAAAAAAGCGACGCGTGTCCTACTTACCCTGACACCAACAGTCGCGCCCTTCACATCACGAGTATTCGAGCTTGACCTCATCTAAACGAGGCGGTATGCATTATGACTTCGTCGAAATCTCAATTTCGATGGGGCAATGCAACTCCAGCTCGACCTCGTCTAAACGAGGCGGTATGCATTACGACTTCGTCAAAATCTCAATTTCGACGGGGCAATACAACTCCAGCTCGACCTCGTCTAAACGAGGCGGTATGCATTTCGACTTCGTTGAAATCTCAATTTCGACGGGGCAATGCAATTCCAGCTCGGCCTCGTCTAAACGAGGCGGAATAAATTCCGACTTCGTCAAAATCCCAATCTTGACGGGGGCAAGGCAATTTACACCTCTCTACAATGACCTCGCTTCTCTGACCTTTTGGGGGGGGATGTGATAGGATGTGGCCAGTGGCCCAGATCAGCTCGGCTCATTCCTAATTTCTCCAGCCCAATCCAGAATAAAGCCCAACAACACAAGTCAAGAAACTCAGCCAACCACCCACGACGGTCAGAGTATGGATGGACAGGCGAAGACAACACCCACGATCTCTCAACCACCCATGACCTCAATTCCCTATAAATAGAGTCATTTTGTAAGAAAAAAGGGAGAGGACTGTAATTGTTGCTTGAAATACTTCGAATACAAACATCCTCATCTTTCCTCCGTGGACGTAGATCTACCCAAAGATCGAACCACGTAAATTCTCGTGTTCTTAGTTTTCTGCAAATCTCACTATCACAAAACACTCTAAAATCCACGATCGATCAGTTCGTAACTAAACAAATGATTTTTAATAAATGGCAATTTTATAAAAAGGAGAATAAAATCCTTCATGACATTTAAAACGAGCATAGCAACTAAGAAATCATATTTTTTATTGGCCTATTATTTTTAATTTTAATAAACAACGGGCGGTTTGAAACTAAACAACTCTTGACTTTTTTTAGTTTTTTTATTATTATAATGATACAAAGAACGGATGGTTTAAAATATAGAATAAGTATATTTTTTAGTACATGCTACCTCTAATTGAACTAATTTTGAATGAATAAGACTAACCAAGAAAAATGGTGCTCTCATTAATATTTTTTCAATTATTGTCAACGACGGGCGACTTTACTTCAAAATTTGAATGAATATGCCTACTTGAGAAAAAAATGCTACTCTCATAATCTATTTCTCAATTAATACGATTGAAATTCAAAATTTGAATGAATACGACGACTACCGAAAAAAAGGCTTGACATTCAAAATGAATACACATACCCGAGAAATATTATATCCTCAATGGATAATCCAAACAACGGATGACTTCATATTCAAATGAATATAACCATTCGAATTAAGAAATGCAACACAATAAATTTTATCCCTCAAAACAGTTGACCCAAACAGCAGGAGATTTTTGAAATAAATATAACTACTCAAAAAATATTACTTTAAAAATGCATATAACTGTCAACAAGCATCAAAATGAAAGCCTTAAAAATAATATCACTACTAAATCTATTTTTCTATTACATGTATGACGAACGTCTTGAATAATCAAAATTTGAATAAATAGGTCTACTTGAAAAAAATTATTAATATAATTTTTTTATCACCATGAAATGAATGATTTGATATTGCAAATATACAACGTTAAATGCAAAATAATGTTTTCCATTCGCCTTTTTCTTTTGATATAATTTTGTATAAATATTTTTAAATGGATTTTTGCATCCAAACAAAATAAGTGGAAACAATAATGACCTATAACGTGAAGACACACTACACGGAAACCACTTTTATAACTTCGAAGTTAGATGACTTACATGCATGTGGTTCACAAATTCACTACCAAGAAAATGCTTTAAGAAGTTCAACTATTGAAGAAATCAAAAATATCAGTAAGATTGAAGTTCAATCTTATATGTATATATAGCTGATACCCGTAAAATTATTACCGGTAAATTTGTCACCGGTAAAATTTATCACCGGTAAATTTGTGCCACGGTAAATTCATGAAAGAGCTAGCACCAAGAAAATGCTTTAAGAAGTTCAACTATTGAAGAAATCAAAGATATCAGTAAGATTGAAGTTCAATCTTATATGTATATATAACTGATACCCGTAAAATTGTTACCGGTAAAATTTCACACCGGTAAATTTGTGCCACGGTAAATTCATGAAAGAGCTAGCACAAGTTGTGTGTGGTTCTCTAACGAATCTACTCAGAATTAACTTCGTGTTTTAAGAAAAGAACTCTAAGTAAATCGAATTTCGTAGTTTGCATGTTTAGGGTTTGATCTACCGACATGTTTATATTTGTTTTTTCATATATGTAATCTTCGACATACATTGTTCTAAATAATATTTGATGAGATCCCAACATATAAAGCTGAAAAGTGAAAACTATCATCTTTTTGTTGATTATGAGATCGGAAACATTGCCAAAGTGTAATATCCCGCTTATTTATTTAAGTTAACTAAGTAATTATTTACATTAAGTATTTATTTAGCAATATTAATTAAATATTAGTACTTGAGACGAGCCGTTGTGAGTTAGAATTCGCACCGCATTGGTCGGACTAAATTCAGAAATAGAAACTAAGTGGACCATTTATTTTATTGTTGATGAGAAAATGACCTTATTTCCCAGTTTAGGCCTAGCCCATTTAGAATTATAAACCAAGCCCGTTAGAGCTTATCGACCTAATTGGGTCGAGTTCATTGTAAATTAAAATTCAACGAGACCATTAGAAATTATTTTGGGCCGAGCCCAACAACTGAGAACAACCCTAAGGAATTGCACGGGCCGCAATTTAATCTAACTAAGGCCAATGACCCAATAACTTAATTCAGCTAAAAATCCAAACAACAAATACAAGAAAATCAGCAAATAAATAAATAAATAAAATAAATTGCATCTCCTCCCCACTAACGGCACAAAAACAAAAATTCAAGATAAATTCATTAAATACAATCTGAAGCAATAATTACAGATTATGGGAAGTTTAAAAAGGAAATCTGCAGGAGCCACCTCCTCTAATACTCCAACTCTGCAATTACTTCTTGAATAACTCACTCCCAATCTCAGCGCTTCTTGTTCCTCCATAGTAATGATGAGAGCCCAAGTCCACTCTCTTAACCACTAAACTCTCCATACCTGCAGAACACACACCACATTAAGCAACAACAATCAGAAAATTTAGAGAGAAAACAGAGTGAGAGAATAGCAAGAAAAGAAAGAAAGCAAGGAAGGAGTGAGAGAAGATTCAAGAGAAGAAAGAAGGCAGACTGAATCTGCAGCTTCAGCACCCATTCCAGCCTCTTTTTCACCCTGCTCAAGCCCTCAACACTGCCCCTTTTCTTTCAAGGTAATAACCCTCAAACACACCCCATACGATTCCCTTCCCAAATACCTCTTCACAAGCTCATTTCTATAGGATTAATCGAGCTTAAACTCTCTGCAAACACACACAGAGTCTGAAACGAGGGATAAAGAGGGGAAATCAACCAAGGAGGGGAGAAAGAAGGAGAGCAACAACCATTTACAACAGCCCTTTCAAGCCTTTCAAGCACCCAAATTTCATTTTTCTTCCAAGGTAACAACTAAGCACCCTTCTCTCTAAGCCATAGTTACCAAAGCATGTTAAAAGCACAAACCAAGAGAATAATGGACAGAAAATGAAACTTAGGCAGATTCAAAAACCCAAACTTCAAGCATGAATTTCTGCTCCAATCCAAGCTATGAACACTTAAACCTACTCTATACTTAACCCTAGTAATCCTTCTAAGCATGCAATGTTCATTTTCAAGAAATAAGCCAAGTATATAGCCCAAATTCATAAGCATGCTGCCATCACTTTGAATTTCAACTAAAGCAGCTAGAAAAACCAAAGAACAAAGCCTGTTGTGGTTTTATCACATAAAGCTCATTAGATTTCAGCATGAGTCATTCCCTTTTAATCTAGAACACACAAAGCATACTCACAAACACACCCTTAAGCTTTCAACTTACACCATGCTGTCACTCGAACTCTGTAAAACAACCTACTTAACCTACCATACATGCTCCGAATTCCTAAAGTTTAAAGACCTAAATGAAGATCCCAAGTTTTGAAACAATTTCAAAGCAGTAGCAAGGGCATCATAATATACATTCTTTTACTCTAAGTGAAACCAAAATAATTATGCTCTGAAAACTTAAACATAATCCAAGCACTAGAGTTTTGACAAACTCAAAATCTATTAAAATCAAGAGAGAAAAGATATCGAAACGAGGGAAGATTTTCCCTCGTAGTTGAAGCTGAACTGCAGCAGCAGCCGGAGGATAGGAGCATCGATGGCGGCGAAGCGCTCGTTCGAACCAGCAGCGACAGGGCTCAATGGGACAGAGGCGATAGCATCTTCATCGCGCATCGGACATGCAAAAAAAAAATGAAAGCAAGGTTAGAAATAAATAAAACAATATAATTTATCCCCTTAATATATTTAATTATTGTATTAAATGATAAAAAAAACTTATAATTTATCCCCCTCGATCGCTCCCGGGATAGTCTTGAACACGTGCTCAAGAATGTAGCAATCGCCATTCTTCACCAATGTTGTTCAATTTTGACATAAATTTATATTTTTACGCATACATGTGTAAATTAAATAGCGTCATTTAAAAAATGTATCTGAAAATTATGTTTTGAATTCATTCAAACACATAGATCAAGTTAAATGCATGCATTCTTTAAGTTGAATAGCTTTCACATACATTTTTACACATGAGAATTGCTGGATAAATTTTATATTGACACGTATGTGCAGTGACGGAGCCAGGGGTTCAAGTGCGGTCACTGGACCCCCTAGACTTCTTATAATAATTAGCTATGTGTTTCACCTAAAGTGCTAGCAATAGAACTAGGTCTATCGTAGTACTAGCAAGTAAAACCTAATGTCGAATCTCAAGGAAGACTTAGCAGGGTAATCAATTATGTGGCAACAAAAAGCAAGTAAAATCTACTCTAAGAAAGCAAGTAAAGAATTTAGGAGTTTTGAGTTTGATTAAATTCTATGCTTGAAAATAAAGAAAGCAAATAAATTAACATAGACTTGAAAACAATTAAAAGCAAGTAGAAAGCATTCTCGTCTGTCACCCGAGATAAAGAATTAAACTAAGAGGAAATCAATAAATTTATCTAGGCATGAATTGAAAAGAAAGCAATTAAATCTAAGTAGATTAAATAAATCTTAACATGCTTGGAAATAAATCTAAGAAACTCGAAAGCAATTAAATCTAATCTTAGCAAATTAATCTAAACTAATGAAAGTAATTAACCAAAGAAAAAAATTAATATAAGAACACAAATTAAACTTACGAATTGAAGACGAAAGAAAGAACGAATAACTTGAATAAAATCTTCAATCCAAAGCTATAATCTTCAAAGCAATATTTAAAAGCTAATTTAAACTATCTATAGTTTTAAAGGCTGAAAAATAAGAGAGGAGTGTATTTTCGTTCCCCAAGGATTACATATATATAGCATTGAGAAAACCTAGTCTGAAAAGAAATAAAACACAAAATCCCGTCAGACCGGCCAGCGGCCCGCTGGGGCCCAGCACCCCGCTGGGTATAGTATTCGGCTTGCTGCACACAATATATTTATTTCGGACGTATCTCCCTCGTCTGAACTCGGAATTGACCCCTATGCGCTCTTATCGAACTCATCTTCGATATTATGCATTTATTTCATCCAAACTTCATCTTCACTTTTTGCTCATTTCTTCATTTTTGTGCTCCTTTTCTCGCTTTTCTTCCAAAACTCCTCACGAATCTAACTTTGACTAAAACACACGAAACAAACACATAAAAGCGAACAAAATATACGTAAACAAACTCACACCAAACTATAAAAGTCAACAAAATATACTAAACACTATGTATGGGTAGTATATTATAAATATGTTATTTAGTTTAGTGGGCATGACTTCTTCCTTTGTATTTAGAGGCTGTGGGTTTGAACCCCAATAGTTTCCATATTTTTTTAGTTAGACATTTTCTTTCTCCTTTTGCTTCATTTTCTCTTTGTCCCATACTTTTTGCTCGATTAGATTTTCTTAACTCAACTCAACAATTTAGTGATTATAACTTTATAATTTTGTTTAAAATTATTCTATATTTTTAATTATATTTTAAAAAAATCTTATATATTTTCAAAAGTCGGACCCCTGACTCTACGTTCTGGCTCCGCCACTACGTATGTGCCACGTTAGAATTAATTTGAGTGAACATTAAATTCGTTTCCAATTGAACAAAGATTAAAATTCATATTTTGAATTTTTAAGAAATGAATTCAACTTAAAATTTATGTATTTTGCTGCATTTAACTAAAGTTTGTATACTTTGCTAAATTTAACCATAAATTTACTCTCTAATCTGATAACTCTTAATTTTGTTAGTGGATTGGCCCAATTCTGTTAGAAGAAGGCCCACTGTGCAATCTGGACATGTATCAAAATACGTAATAGTATTTGGGGATTTTAAATATAGCCACATTTTCTCTCAACATAGCCCTTAAATAAAATAATAATAAAAATAATTTTAAATTTACTAGTATACCCTTATATAGCCCCCAATATCAAACTTCAAATTTCCATCGCCTCCTTCGTGTTGTTACTGTTACGTTACTGAAATCGTAGAACCAAAATGAGAGAATTCGAGAAGATTGCTCATTGGAAGTGGAGCTTCGAATTGCAGTTTTGGAAAATGATGCAGTTCAAATGATGGAATGAATTGTTTGAGGAGAACTCCAGTAAGAAAGAGGAAGATATACAGATAAAAGAAATTGATTTACGAGAAATAGTTACGGAATGGGAGAGGAAGTGGTGAAGGCGGCAATGGAGGCGGAGATGTACGGACTGGTGGGGGTTCTGGTGGAAGCCAACCGTCTGCGGCGGAGCGTTCTGGCGGACCTCTTGAGCGTGAGGCGTTGTTTCTGGAAGCCGTCGAAAAATTCTTTGTGAGATTTAGGGATGAGAATTACTTCAAGAGTTTGAAGATTGCGAAAGGCCAATCAGTTCTGCAGATTTCTTCTAGAAGATTTCTTCTTCTGTTTTTGGGAAATTCAAAGCAGGCTTATTGTTTCTCCTTTCTTTGGAACTTTTTTGTATTTCTTAATGTTCGTCTAAGATTAATAACTTTTCTTTCTTTCTAATGTCCTTAAAAAAAATAAAATAAAAAGTCTAATTTGGTGTTATAAATATATTTATTTATTTATTTGCACTTCATATTATCAATCTTGCAGATTGTATTGCGGTTATTGGGGGCTGTAGCCTATAAAGTTATATCTTAGGGGCTATATAAGGGTATATTAGTATATTTAAAATTATTTTTATTAATATTTTATTAAGGCTATGGTGAGAAAAAAAGTGGCTATGTTTAAAATTCCCCTAGTATTTGATTTTATTTTGAAAACTCTAAGACTATCATTATCGGCCAACATGCAATGGTGTTCAAACATCAAAATATTATTAAAAAAATAAAAAGAGGATTATGTTTGGATTGAGGTGTTCGGACACCTCTATTGAACAAAACAAGGTGTTTTCCCCAATTTGCACATTTATGATTTTTGATGGACCAATGACATGGTGACACGTCATTGGTCCATTAAATGTTTTTAGATTTTTAGATAAATGATTTTATTTTTTATATTTTAAATAATTAAAAAATAAAAATTATACCAAATTTATAACTTTTCATTTTTTACATAGAGACCAAAACATGATATATTTTTACACTTTTACATTTCATCTTTCTTTCTCTACACACAATATCTTTTTATATTATATTTAAAAATAAATAAAATATATATAATTATGGTGTTTGGGTGTTCATTGATAAACTACCAAAAATAAGGATGTTTGAATTGTTGTTATAGAAGAGAGATTAATTATATGAAATTAAGGTGTTGGGTGTTTGGGGTGTTTTGTTGCTAATGGTAGTCTAAGCCCAACTTAACTTTTGTTTTTGGTAAGCATCGATTCTGCATTTTTTAGAGAAACGTACAAAAAAAAGAAGAAAAAAAAGAAAAAAAAAGAAGAAGAAGAGGACCCAAACAAATCATCCTTTCTTCAAATTCAACGATCGGAGCCATACTACAATTAATTTTGGAAATAAATTATAGGAGTATTATGCATAAGGACCCAATTATTTAAGTTGGAAATATGAAGTACTATTATGCAATAAATCACACTTCCTCACTTGTATAATTTCGAAAATCATCTTTTATAAAATCAAATATATAAAATTGGCCTAACCAAACACGTAGGTTTGGTTATCCTACGAGATGTACGAATTTCATGATTTAAAAAAAAAAAACCATATCTCAAATATTATCCAAATTTGAATTTAGAAGGATGAAGTGGTTTCAAATTCGGATTATTTTTTATTTTTATTTTTCCGAAATGAAATTCTTGTGAATTGATTTGAGGCCGACCGAATAAGATACAGTTGAAGATACAATTTCTTCTAAAGGAGGTAGCCAATGATTATTATACCTAAAGTAAATTAAAAATAGTACCTAATCAAACACTAAGGAAAGAAAATGATATATTAATGTGATTAGGCAAACTTTAGGTGTAGGAACTATAAGCATGTCCAAACGTAACCATATCATTTATTCCTTTTTCCGACAGAGTTGCAACAGAAGATGACTATATGTCACTCCTATAAATTAATAAATTATTAATCTATTAATCCAATTCATGGATATTTTTCATTTTAATGTAAAGTGTTTAATGACTTAATCCAATAATATTTTGTCAGTGCAGAACTTTTAACACGCATGAGGTGTGTAACTGTGTATAGTATAAGAAGAAATGATTCATCATTAGTGAGAAATAAAACCATTCTAAGCATTTTCTTTTAATTACATAGATAATTAAAGATTGTTGCAATAACATGTTTTAGAGTGTGACTTATCACACCTCTCCTTAAGTGAAGCTACCGAAAAATAAAAAAACTACGAACACACTATCATTTAGAAGAAAATTAATAAAAAAACTTAAAATGGGGTAAACAATCATAATTTATAAACCGGTGAAACATAACATCAAAAAAGCGTAATTATAAATTATGAACATATATTGAACAGACAATCCATGTTAACTGACATAATATTCTTATTTCCGAGTACATCTTTAATCATGAACCCTTACCCTATTCGCAAAAGGGGCTATGGAACTATTCTAAATTAATCAATTAAATTATTTATTATACTTTATCATTCCACTTCTGCCCTTTAATCACAATTAAGATGGCATTTTGCCGACAGTATAGATCCCTTATTTTATTTTTAGATATTTTCAAAGCTTTATAATGTTGTCAGGAAAAATGATTCTGAGGAATGTGATTCTAAGAAAAATAAAACATGAAAGTAAAGTTGTTATGAAATATGATTCTGAAGAATATTATTCTGAGAAAAATGAATCATAACTAATCAACAATTCAGTGTTTGGATATTATCAATAAAATTATCTAGATTCTAATATGAAATCAAGTTATCATTTACATAGAAAAAATATCAATTTCCTAATATCAAATTATTATTATTATTATTATTATTATTATTATTATTATTATTATTTATTTATTTTATTTTTTGTTTTTAGTTTTTATTACTATTATTTTTTTGGTTTTTATTATTATTATTTTTTAATTTTGTTTTTATTATTATTACTATTATTTATTTATTTATTATTATTATTATTATTATTATTATTATTATTATTATTATTATTATTATTATTATTATTATTAAGGAAAACGAATACTTAAGTTGGAGTAGAAAATAAGAATCCTTAAATTTTGAACTAACTTTCCTTGATGTTACTTTCCTGAATTTTATAAAATTTGAAACAAACACGAGAATTAAATTATTTGGAATCTGATTACTTTCTTTGTAACACCAAACACATGAATTTAATAATTTGGAATCAGATTACTTTCCCAGAACATAATCCCGCCAACCAAACGAGTCATAAGTGCTTTATAGGTTTTCTTCAAGTGTCGCTTAATTAATTAATTAAATAATAATTAATTAGATTTTTTAAAATCAAATTTATTATATTTTTATTAGAAATTTTATACTGGGAAAAGTTAGTTGGTAGTTCCAAATCATCACGTTCCCTTATAATTGCAATTGGTAGTTAACATCTTCAATTGATTACACAAGAAAAGGTTTCTTTTTGCCGCTCCATCCGTCTACCAAGAGGCGGTATATTCTTGGGGGCACGAGTTTTAATATAAAAATTTGTGGATGGTTAATTTTTTTTTAGTTTTTCTTATTATTTTTTTTTAGTTTTTTTTAAGTAAGAGTTGGGATCCACTAGAAATAAAATAAAATAAAAATCAAGTTACAAAGTGTTGATTTTTTTGTAAATAATGTGAAACGAGTGATATAAAGTATAAAGGGGTGCTTATGGTAATGAATTAAAATAAAAATACCACATTTTTTTTAGATGGACAAAATGACAAAAACACCTCAATCTTTGTGGACGAAGGGAGTAGAAAACAAAGGTACTAAATCTTTCTACATCACTCTAATTGTGTATTTTACATTGTACCCTCACTGTAATACTCCATACTGCACGCACTGAAACAGTAAAAATTACCTAATCTATAAGGAAATTATCATACAAATAATGTATAACTAATGAAAGGGATTTAGTTGGAAAAAAATCAATGCTTGAGACTGGTAATAAACAGAACAAGAGCATTAGGTGACCAGAAAGTTAACTCAAGTTGACTATGGAAATGAGATAGTGACATCTCTCCTCTTGATATGATAAGATAACATGGAGGAACAAGACCAGTCAATTTCATTTTTACTTTAGTACAATCATTACCAACATAAACCTCACTTAATCACCTATCCTCCAAGATTAATTATTTCTCCCATAACACTATTACTAGGTCACATTTTAAGTTTTTTTTCCCTCCCATCAAATCAATGTTCGACTCCACTACAAGAATCCTAGTATGACTTAATAGTAACGAGTCCCCAGTCTTAATCAGTGACGGAGTCAGAAATTTCAACTCTTATCAAATCCATAGTGGCTCTAGGAGGAGTCCGAGATTGTTGCTCTCCTCCATGAAGCTTGTTTTGCTCTGGTAGCTACTAGGGCTACCGGAGAAATTGTCGAAGGATTGTTGGTCGTGTGGCGAAACCATCTCCATGCAGATGAGAGCCATGAGATTGGAGTGTTGGCATTGCATGTTGACGATCTCGGCTTGCGCTTTAGCCAGTTGCTCTTGAAGCTCATTCACTTGCTTCTGGAGCTGGCAAATCGCCCCTGCACAACCGTACACCGGGTCTCTCAGCCTCGCGTTCGCCTCGTACACCATGCTGCTCACTGCATCATCTCTTTGTGCTTCTGGTAGTTCCTGGTTTTCCCAATATAAAAAACAAAAAGTTACACTCTCAATTATAGAGGGTAAACTGCAAGATATTACCCTGTGTTTTGGGAAACCTACACGAAATCCCCTTGTGTTTTCTAATTTGTATAAAACACCCACGTGTTTTAAAAAACCCTGCACGGTTAACCCAAACCGTGAGCACCTATCGCCGTTTGCTCATTTTAGTATTATTTTGTTCGATTTTTTCTATTGTTTTATATTTTAATACCTTAAAAATTAATATTGCAATCATTAAACTTCAAAATTTTAAAAAATCGACACTCGATTTGTCATATTATTCATTTTTTAAAGTTTAATGGAAAAATTGCAAATCGAATGTCGATTTTTATAAATTTTGGAAGTTTAATTATTGAAATATTAATTTTTAAGGTATTAGAATATAAAACAATCGAAAAAATCGAATAAAATAATGCTAAAGTGAGCAAACGGCGATAGGTGCTCACGGTTTGGGTTAATCGTGCAGGGTTTTTAAAAACACAAGGGTGTTTTATGCAAATTAAAAAACACAAGGGGATTTCGTGTAGGTTTTCCAAAACACAGGGTAGTATTTTGCAGTTTACCCCAATTATAGATGACAAGTGGTCACAAAGTTTAGATTTGTACTTTAGATTAGATTCTTATGTACCAATATGTAAGGTATCATTCGTGTTCCACTATTAATTTCATCATTTCAACCATAAAATTTAAAAACACTTTATTATATACAGAGCCTAAATCTATATTTATAACTAAAAATTGCAGATTGAAATAATTATATGTCTCAACTTTTGAATAATCAACCATAATAACTAAATACTCCTATCAATTTAAAAGTTGAATTCAAATGTCAAAAAAGTAATTACAAAATTAAACTTATTAAAAAGAAATTAAAATTGAGAAAAGTTTAGAAGAAAGAGAAAAAATGAATAACGCGTAATTTGACATTCAAAAAGGAATCTTAATTAAATAAATGAGGCCCACGGGCTACGGCCCAATGTGGGCCTCTTGCCAAACCCACCCCCATGGACCCACGGCGCTTTACCAGGAAATACGAGAATAGAAATCCTACGTACATTACATTTCCCTCAAAAAAAAAAGAAAAAAAAAAGAAACACATTACATAAATAAACTCGAAAAGAAGAATTGAAGAACAATATAGAATTTCCAAAAGCTTGACCAAAATGGGTGAAACCAGGAAAAAAGTGGAAGAGACATTTGATCGAACAGCATGTGAACATACCTGCAAGAACTTGATTATGTTGCTGGCGCCGAAGACGCGATGAGCAGTGGTGAACTTGAGCGGATCGTGTGGAGGGAAATAAGGCGCCAGAACACATTTGTCGACGCAGCGGCGGCGCAGAATCTTGCAGGCGGCGCAAGGGCTGATCACGACGGACTGAGGCGGCGGCGGGTAGGAAGAGGAGGAAGACGAGGTGTTGATGGCGTCGCCGCCCTCCATCTTTCAGTTCAGAGGAAATGGGGAAAAAAAAGAGAAAAAAAAAAACAGAGGAAGCAATTGTGAAGGAGAGAGAGTGAGAACAGAGGTGATATATAGGCAGAGGAGGAGGAAGAATTGCTTTCTTTGAAAAAGTAGTGCTTTGTTTACATATACCGTCTTCTTCCATTGGTCCTATTTTACCATTTTTAAAATACTTTGAAAATTCTTTCAAAAAACAAAAAAAATACTTTGAAAATTCGTTTATATTTAAATTAATTTAATTATCATTGTGCAATACATTACATGATGTAATGACTCACTAGTGATGTCATTATCTTATTAATGTTACAAATTATATGAAAGGAGATGTTTTATGGTGGCTAAATTCATATTGTATGAAAGCGTTACTATATGTTTCCTAATTTTTGCTCTAATCGGAAAAAAGGTGTGTGAAATTAAAGACTAAATTTGGAATGATTTAGGTGATAAATGGACAAAGTCTAATTGCAGCTCAACTTTCTACTGCTTCAAGATATATATTTTTTTTTTCAAAAATGAAAAAAAAGATTAATTTACTTTATTTCCTTTGAAGCTCCTTGTTCTTTTTTTCTTTTTTTTTTTTGGGACCCTTATCTCGTGTATGTTCCGCCGATTCTCATAGATTAAATTTCTATTCAAACGTACTACGTATACTACTAGTATTCACTACTTTCCTTTTACTTTCCTTTTTTGACATATACCTCATACATTATTTTATACTTCCTCTGTCTCAGTTTAATTGTCTCATACTTTAAATATATGTGTGGTATAAAATAATAAAGTGGGACAATTGAACTGAGACGGAGGGAGTATTATTTTATCTTCATTATTTACTAATACTACATTCATCTCTTTTATTATTCCACATTCATTTTTTTTAACCTTTCCGGCACGCATTTCCACCAAAATTTAGTACGGGTTTTAAAATATAATTTTGAAGTATTTTTTCTTTTATGGGATACTATGACACTCATAGTATCTTCAAAATTATATTTTAAAACTTGTACTAGGTTTCGATGGAAACACATGCCAAAAAAGTCAAAAAAGTAAATGTGGACTAATAAAAGGGATGTAGTTAGTATTATTTATTAAAAAATTACTCATAGCTCGCAAACTTTAATCACATCACTTCTCTAAGAGTGCACGCAGCGGCGACCACGGGAGGCGGTCTCTGACACAAAGACCGCAGTCCCGCTGCGTTTCTTGCCGTTGGAGACCATCAAGGTCGCGGTCGCGCGGTACCTGGAGAGACCGCGTAAAGGTTGCGGTCCCGTGACACGTGGCGCTGTCTGATTGGTCAACGGCTGTGACTGTTTGATATTTTTTTTTAATTTTTTAATTTTTATATTTTCACCTATATATATTCCCTCTCCAAAATCATTTTCCTACATCATTTTCATCTTCATCTTCTTTCATTTCAATTATTCTTCGCTAAATTCAAAAATCATGAACTGTGAGGAAAGAGAGAGGATAGCACGTCATGCAATAAATCGTGGGAAACTCGAAGAGGACATGATCGAGGAAATTTGGGCACATTTTGGTTCTAATTAGTAATTTATTTTATTTTATTTCTATTTATTATATTGTAATTTTTCAAACGTGCAATGCAATTGAATTTTAAAAACTCTCATATTAATTTATTAAAACAAAAAAAAATTAATTCAAAACAAAAAATAATTAAACATTAAAATATTCAAAAGACCACCACTATATAACAAACACGCATGGTCGACTCTTTTTTCACTGTAAAATTATCTACCAACTTTTTTATTAAAATTGTGTCAAAGCAATAAGCCAATATATATATATATATATATAGAGAGAGAGAGAGAATGCTAGTCACCTCTCGGTGGGCACTTTCGTGGGCACCTCGTCGTTTTATCACGTTTGCATTGCTTTTTTTTTTTTTAATTTTTAATTTTATTATATATTCTACTATGTTAGAAATTAATTTAGAAATCATAAAATCTAAAAAATCAATGTTTAATTTGTTATTTTTTCTTTTTAACTTCAAAAAATGAGTAATAAAATAAATCGAGCTTTGATTTTTATGTATTTTTTAGATTTTATGATTTCTAAATTAATTTCTAACATAGTAGAATATATAATAAAATTAAAAATTAAAAAAAAAAAAAAAAAGCAATGCAAACATGAAAAAACGACGAGGTGCCCACGAAGGTCACCACCGGGAGGTGACTAGCATATCATTTCTCTCTCTCTCTCTCTCTCTCTCTCTCTCTCTCTCTATATATATATATATATATATATATATATATATGTGTGTGTGTGTGTGTGTGGGCGAGATCCTATAAAAAATAAATTTTTGGCAAATAAATAAAAAAAATATTGCATGTTATAATGCACGGTACCTACAACTATAATGTATCGTGCATTATAATGGATTGGTCATTATAATGCATTCTCAGTATAATTATAATGCACCAGTTGATTTGAACTATAGATCACACAAAAATCAACAGTTCAGATCTTCATCATTTCTTACAAAATAAGTTATTTTTTAATTTAATCCTTCACCTATATATAGTATACTAGTAATATTTTGGATTGGAAGTCCTGCTCAAGCGCAAAAAGTCAAGCTGTATTACTTTTCAGATGATATATTTTTTAAACAATTAACATCCCCCATTAAAAAAAAAAAAAGGAAAATTGCGGTGTTTCTTCATACCATAGGCATTTCAGGTAAACGATAGCTTTACATAAGATTAATTATTAACTTAATTAAATATAATCCAATTAAACACCTTTACCAGACCAAACAGTAAATCCGAAACTAGATATACCTAATCACGACACGTAGTAGTGTAGTGATGTGTGTAATGCATGCTAATTATTTATAATGAGAACTAAAAAAAAACAACACGCGACAAATAATCAAAGTGCTACCTAAGTCGAGACAAATGCAAATTTTCCCTTATTTCATAACAACCAATTTCAGTACGTGTCATATAATTAGAATATAACCCTAGCGTGGGACATGGTATTAAGCTAATTTAGTCAGCTCGTTTGGCACATGCACTTGCATTTTAATTTGTTCTCTTCTTTCACTTTGGCAAGTATTTTCTTTCCCTTATGCATGTATTTTAGAGCTGTCAAAAACAATTTGGTTCGTCCTGCTCGACGGACGGTCTGCATTTGACGGGAAGGGTCGGAAATTTAGATACCTATAATTATATGATTTTGGGTAGTCGGACCCATGGTTTAAAGTTCCATGGGCTTGGACTACACTGATATACCTGATCAAATTTACAAATTAAATTTTTCATGAGCTCAGTTAGGCTGATATTTTTCGACCTAACAAAATTTAGGTCGACTCGATCCGATCTGGCTTATGTCTCAAGAGTCATGGTCCGAGCATTTGACAACTCCCCACCTAATTCGTAATTAAAAAAATATATATATATATATATATATATATATATATATATATATATTTCATGATAGATTCAATTTAAGTATTTTTGTTTTATTGTTCTTATAGAAAAAACTAAAATATAAGATCAATGTCATTTGAAATTAATTTATGCATGCATTACTATTTTTGGGAGCATTTACTATCTCCAACATATCTATATAACTATAATGTTGATGAAATTCTGAAAAGTTGCACCATATTCTCGTCACGGCTCTTTTCGATATATTTTTTTCTGGGGTCAATCCGTACCTACTGTCATAGTGATTATTATTTTTCTTGAGTGTTATACACTTGGATCTTAATGCATATTGTTGCAAAAAAATTCAAAGCTTGTCGAATTTTCTACCTTCCTAATTAAATTGGAAATAGTATGTGCGTCCAAATGTGCCACTCGTTTAAACTAAGTTGTCATAGAAATTTTAGCAGGAAAATTAAGTACTATTGTGGAATTAATTAGTTTGACACATTGACTCTTGTGTATCGACGGCAAAGAAAACTCCCAATCCATCTTATTGTATCATACTTGAACATGTCGTTTTCAGTTGTAACATACATACATATGTGTATAAACAAAATAAATTCGTATTAAAATGAAAGATGAAATGAATATGAAGGTGATGTAGTTAAGTTCGGTTTTGAAAGTTACGCGTATAATGTGTCAATTACCGTGAAGGACTGGGAATAATTATGGCGCAATTAATTGGTCAAATTCTACTATCCGTCTTAATTAATTGCTCTAATATTTTAATACACTATTTCACAGCTTATCTCTCACTCTAGTTAACCTTAAAAACATTTTTTCAATATCGTAGACTTACTTTAAAGAATTAAAATCTTCTACACATTTGATATGATTACCAATCAACCAACACTGCACACTTACACATATACCCTATACAGTTTGATAAATATGTTAATCTGAATTAATAAAAATATTAAAATGGACCCAAATTATTTTGTTTATATTTCCTATTGTTCGTCAATGTTTCAATTTGACTGGACTGTGACCTTAACGCAATATTCATGAAATATCACAATCAATAAATCAAATAAATATTGCCACGTATATTGCTAATATAGTTATTTGTATATTACACTTTTCTTTTTCTAAAAACTAAAATGAAATGTATTGAATTATTTTTAAAAATATAATGTATAATGTATTAGTACTGCATTATGAAAATTATTTTTAAAAAAAAAACACTATTGCATACTTTAATACGTACGTATATTTACTCAAACAAAAACAAAACAAAAAAAAAAACTTATATCGTGTACGCACGACAAATTATATGGCCAAACATAATTTGACCAAATTAATACTACTTCGCTATCATTGGCAATGAGATATACCTAAGTTGTATACCTAATTAATGATATTCCAAATACGCGCACACACATCGTGTCGTTCAAATTCAAAATAGAAATTGAACTCGACCTAAATTGTGTGCCTAATTAATGTGTTTTTTCCACATGATCAGTCAAAATAGTTGGTTTGTTAGCACATTAATATAGCAAAATTTAATTGATTGCGAGTTTACCCTGATATTAAGAATGATGGTACTTTAATAAATAAGCATAATCAATGCAATAAACTTCGTTTTCTTAGGAAAAAAAAAGGATCCAATTGGCTGAAGTCTGTATTATACATTAAATACCCTATTATGCAAAAAACTCTGTTTGAAAATATTTTAAGTCAATAATAATATGTTATTGCAGGATGAAATGTTTCAAAATTACCGAGCTTCTAGAATAATAAGTTGAAAAATTATGCACCTAGGCTCAAATAGCAATTGTATGGGTGTCTTCAAACAAAAAGAAAAGGATATTATATGATTCAAAATCAGAAAAAGAAAGTGTCCATAAGAAAAATAAAGAGCTTCTAGAATAGAAGATTATTTGCAGTTTTGAAATAATTAAACAAGGCCACGCATGTCCAACGCTATCTTAAATTAAATACAGTAAAAATTTAGCTACAAATGAAAAAATTACTGCCTTTTTTTTTTGTTTTTGAAGAGATGAACGATTTTTTTTCTTTTTTTTAATATTCCACCCATCTATCATCTTTTTGCACAAAAAATAGAAGTACTGATTACTAGATAGAGTGATATTCCTTATGTCCCGTTTAATGAGTTCTAAAGTAATATTTTATACATAACATATATTATATCTATGAGACTAATGAAAAAGGATAGAGAAAGTATAATGGTAAATTCTAAGCGCAAAAAAATAAGGGCGGAGCACTGAGGGAGTACTTCGTATATATGTCGCGGGCTGGGCGCACTTTTTTTTACACGCTCTTTTGTTAGAGTAATTAGAAATCTTATTATATACAAAATGAGGCTTCAAATTAAACGACGATGCAGGTTTTGCCGTTTTGGGTGCAATTAAGATTTTAGTTGTTTTCCATTTTGGTTAATAGGCCGAGAAACTAGTTTTCCTTTGCTATTACTACTTCCATCTCAACTAAGTAGTTTCATTTGCTTTATTGACATTTTCGGCACGCGTTTTATACCAAAACCTAATACGAGTTTTAAAATATAATTTTGAAGTATTTTTTCTTTTACGGGATACTAAATAAAACAAATGAGACTACTTAGTTGAGATGGAAGTAGTACAACGCTAATACAATTTATTTAAATTGATTGATTTGATACTAAAGACTAAAGTCACACTCAATGATGCTAAACAATGCTTTCTATTTTCATTATAATTGTGAAATACGCGTTAAGGCAAGATGTATACAGCTATTAATCTTCTAGCCTAGGTAAGTTGTAAGTTGTAAGTTAACGTAGTTGAATATAAGAAAATGTAAATAAATTGAGGGGACCTAAATGGGCTTATTATTCGCAGATGGAGCCTACGTGAATTGATAGACCAACAAGAATCACTAACAATGTCATTAGTCCATGAAAGGAAATAATTGGCTACTGAACTTCTTTAGTATCGGTAATTGATCATATATATATATATATATATATTGAAAATAATTGATCTTTTTTTATAACAGGAGAAAGTGATTATTGTTATAATAATTGTTTTTTTGTTATAATAATTGCTTTTGCCTCAATAATTTATGGGATTGTTAAATCATATACAGTGATATGGAGTATATATATATATATATATATATATATATATTCGAAATTCGACAGGTATCACTAATCACTTTATAATATATTTTATAAATAAAATGTTAAATAATATATTTTTCTTTATAAAAATTTGACAATAATAAGTATTGATACATACTAAAATAATTTTAAAATTTATTGGCCAACTGACCACCTCAAAATTAGTTTTGTGTCTAATATATTGTAAAGTATCTTAAACTTATTGGCCAATGGCCTTTCTTTACAAAAATTTGACAATAACAAGTATTGATACATACTAAAATAATTTTAAAATTTATTGGCCAACTGACCATCTCAAAATTGGTTTTGTGTCTAATATATTGTAAAGTATCTTAACCTTATTGGCCAATGACCACCTAAAAATTGGTTTTGTGTCTAGCTAATATATTGTCACGATTCTTAAATCAAAAAATATATTCTTTGTTATAACAATTTGACAAATATATTATAAATACTAATTGGTCAACGGGCCACCTTAGAATGCTCATTTTGTGTCAATAAAAATTTGACAATCATAGTTATCTACATATACTGAAAAAATTCAAAAACATTATTGGCCAATGTGCCACCTCAGAATTGATTTTGTGTGTAGCTAATATATTGTCAAGTATCTTAAATTAACCTTTTTTTTGTTACAAAATCTGAAAATCATATTTCAAACTTATTGGTCAACGGGCCACCTCAAAATGCTCATTTTGTATTAATAAAAATTTGACAATTATAGTTATCTACACACACTAAAAGAAAAATTGAAAAACTTATTAGCTAATGGACCACCTTAAAATTGATTTTGTGTATAACTAATTTATTGTCAAGCGTTTTAAAGTAATATATATATATTTACAAAAATTTGACAATTATATTTCAAAAACTTATTGGCTAACGGGCCACTTCGGAATACTCATTTTGGGTCAAAAAAAATTGACAATCATAAAAAAACAATCTTATAGGATTTGCCGTGGAAATATATTACTCCCTTTGTCCCTCATATATATATGGTTATTACCCGTTTGGGACGAACCCGATATATATGTGTCTACCTTAAATAGAAAGATTCTCTTATCAAAATTACTTATTCACCCTCACTTTCTACCTACTTTTCCCTACTTCTCTCTATTTTATCTTACTTTTCTCACTTTATACCAATTTTTTCTTAAACTGCACGTCACTTCTCTCCCCACATATATATAAGGGACGGAAGGAGTATAAAAATATCTTATTTTGATATCTTATAGTAAGATCCACACGACTATGTGGAATTAAATTATTTTTATTATTATTATTATTATTATTATTATTGATTTTAAAAGAACAAATATATAGATTTTTAGATAAATATGGAATGAAGGATGTAGAGAGTGCCACGTAAGCATGCCGATCGAAGCGGTGCTCTGAATCGGCAACGGACCTAATTTAAAATATATACCCAAAATACTAAACCAAAAAAAAAAAATACTAAACCCTACTAAAAAAATATGAACCCTACAAAAAAAAAAAAAAAAAAAAACTCAACACTAAGAATAATAAAGAAAAAAATGAAAAGCCAACATAAACATTTGAGTTCCCCGTAAGCATACCCATTGACGTGGTGCTCCGAGTTCGGAGCGGAACTAATTTAAAATATATACCCAAAATACTAAACCCTACAAAAATAATAATAATAATAATAATAACAAAAAATCCTAAGAAATAATAAAGAAAAAATTGAAAAGCCAACATAAATGTTTGAGTTCCCCTTTTAACATCCATGTGTATTTCGTTGTCTGATTGATTGATTTTGAATTTGAATATATTTATATAATTTGTATGATATAAATATTAATTAATATGCAAAATAAAAATGAATTTTGGATTAGAAAGATATATCTATTTATATAGGTTCTCCACAAATTCAATGTGAGATTTAAGAAGATGTATCTATTTATATAGGTTTTCCACCAACAAATTTCGATAAAAATTCAATGTGGGATTGAAGAATAGAAAAATAAGAGTAGTGTTACTTGGATTAGTTGTTGGGGTTGTTGTGTATAGCTAAAGCAAAAACGTGTTTTAGTATATATGACATGTATTCCACTGGTAACAATCACCTAACTGAATAAATATATTAATAATAATAAGCCCTATATCTCATGTTTTAGAACACGTGGACGGCTCGGGTATCGGGGAGATCACGCAGCGTTCGATAATAATTATTAGATATAAATAGTGTCACAGTCGAGATAGCTCGGGAAAGCTATCGGTTTAGACTGCAACATAACGGTAGTGGCGGGTCTCAGTCGCTAGTTATGTTGGTACGGTGGAACGTATTGACAGGATCGAGTGAGATAAGGTTCTTCTGATACTGACCCTAGCAATAGGTGAAGAACTAGAGATCTCGGCATTTAGAGATATGATCTTAATCTCGATAGACTATTAGATATATATGTGTTGTTCATTGTTACTTTGATTTGCAAGATAAGGGTCTATCGCAGCATCCCTGATGACTTGCCTCTTGGGTAACATGAGGATGCATAGTATGTCTAATTAGTTGTATCGAGACACCGTGTCCGTATTAGGTTGAGAGATATCCCCTCAGGGAGTTCACAAAGTTTATTATACCAAGTCATGCATGCAGATTAAGTTCAAGTATAATAATAAGGGGTGAACGGGTACTACTTGAGAAAAATAAGATATTAATTAATTATGAGCAGTCAGAGGAGTTCTAATTAATTAATGGATATCGGAATCACTAAACACGGGGATAGCTCTAAATAAAGTATCAGCATCAATCTACAACTTGGGACAAAGCGGTGATTCAGTTGTGATTCTTTAGTGGAATGCGTCACAGCTCTAATGAAATAAATATTCTGGGTTGATCATGGAATTATTTCATTAGGTAAGACTAAACTCTATCTGGTACATAGATCCCTGGGATAGCCCAAGAGCTCTTCAGGAAAGGAATTCAAGTTATTATTGAGGGATATCAGTTTTGGACTGAAAAGAGGCATTATGGGCTTGAGCCCATAATGTGGCGCCTACAGTGATGTAGGTGGCGCCTATTTCTCTTTTGGCGTCCATCTAGGCTCAATAATTGCACTCTGGTTAAATATTTCATTTGGAATAAATTAATATCTAATTAATTAAGATTTATTCTTAATTAAAGAATTAGATAATTAATTTAATATTTACATATAATATTTTTCTTATAATAATTATGATTAATTCTAATTATATTTAATTAGAATTTGTTCCAATAATTATTAAACTAAACCGGGCTTTATTATTAAAAAGCATGTGACTTAGTGAACAAGGAAAAGAGGCGGCACCTCCTCTTATAAATAAGGAGGAGGAGATTCTCAAAACCTAATCTAATCTCATTCTTGAGGAGTCGCCGGTTTTGAGTGCAGAAGGGAGTTCCAAGTTCCAAAGTTCTGAGACGCCCACACAGTCGGAGAACTTCAAGGAAAGGGATCACATCCCAGTAATCTAGACCTGTAGATTACTCCATCTGCAATCGAGAAAGGTATCATCTCGTGACTCAATGCGTGATGTAATTGCATGTAAATATGATACCACAAATTATTACATCCAATTCGAAGATCCAGTGGGAAAAAGGAACGCTTTCAAGCAGCGGTTCCATCAACTGGTATCAGAGCCACGGTTCTAGAATTGGCTCTGTGATATTTTGATTAAATTTATGTTCATGCATTGAAGTCAATTATGCTATAATGTGTGCATGCTGCTGTCCGGGAACAACGTGTGTTGTTTTTTATCCCGTTTTTATCGTTTTTCGTGTTGGTTTTTGAATCGGTGATAAATAAGGTACCAATTAGAATATGATTCATTTTTCTGTAAATTTCTTTTGTATTTCGATTTCTTGTAAAAATTGTACGGTGGAGATCGAGTGAAAGAAATTGAAGAACGAGCACGAAGATCGAGGAAGACGGCGGAGGCGACGACCGCGCAAGGCGGCGCGTCGCACACACGCGCGCCATGGTCGATCAGCGGCTGCAGCTGTTTCAGATTGTGGTTCAGCCCACCACCTTCGTCGTTCACGATGGCTAGCCCTAGGGTTTAAACCCTGGGCGGAAGCGGCGTCGGAACGGAGGTGGCAGGAGACGGCGGATGTCGACGGGTGCAGCAGCGGCGGCGGCTGAAACCCTAAGGGTTTCAAGCTGCGCGCTGCTGCTGCGATCTTGATCAGGCGGAGGAGGCTCGGATGAGCCCAGCACCTCGGTGGTGCTGGGCAGACTCGGACGACGAAGGAGGCACGGCGACGGGCTGACGGGGACGACAGCAATCGGTGGAGGCGCAAACCCGTTAGGGGCTGTGCGTTGCTCGTCGTCTTCTTCGTCAGGGCTCGTTCGTGCGACGGCAGCATCCCAACACCGTTCCAGGTGCTGGGCGGTGATGGTGGAGTGCGGACGGCAGCGGCGGAGGCGGTAGCTGAACGGGTCAGCAGCCATGGCGACAGGCGGCGGCGAATCTTCACCGCGCGCGGACTTGTTGCCTTGCTGCGGCTGTTCTTCCTGCTGCTGCTCGCCGAGGTTTGAGCTCGGTGCCTTCTTGGTACCGGGGAGCTCGTCGTTCGAGTGGGAGCGGCTGCGGCGACGGTGGCTCGTCGGATTTGCTGCAGCGGCGGCGGTTTTGAATGCGGGCCGGGTCGGGGCTGGAACGTGGGCTGGGCTGCAAGGGACGCACCCAGCCTGACACGGTTCAGCCCGTGAAATCCGGGCGTGTTCGCGAATTCCGGTGAGCGTCGCGGCAGCGCGTGCATTTGCACGCGCGGCTCGGCGGCGGCGCATGTCCTGAAAATGTGGCGATCGAGGGCGGATGGTGTCCTTCGGGGCATGAGCTGCTCCTCGACGTCGATGGGGGCTAGGGTTTTCCGAAACTTTAGCATGATCATCGACGGTTAGGTTTTTCGTAACCTAATTCGTTCCAAAATTAATTCGTCTTGTCTCATTTTGGAAATAGGGAATTCCGCGTCCTAATTCCATTTCGAGTTGATTGCTATTTTTAGAAGGTGGACTTGAAGATCGAGAAGAGACTTTCCAAATTTTTAAGACCGAAGCTTGTTTCGGATTTTAATTAATTAAATATAATAGATAGGTTTTATCATTCCCGGTCGGCAGCCTATTTATTTGTTTTAATTAATTATGCATGCTATGGATGGTTTAAATTACGCAATGTGATGAAAGCATATTTTTGCATGTTATTGTTGCTATATTAAATGCGTAATAGAAACGGACATGCCTAGGGTGTCATAGCATGGTTTTTCGATTTCAAAAGCGAGCATGTTTTATTACTTTGTCCATCGCTAATATTATAAAAATCACATATTTAATAAGATGTGAATTTTAGTATTACTTGGTTGTTTGCGTTGATCTTAATATTATCGTAATTCTATTGCTACATGAATAAATAAGATGTCCAAATTATATATTTATTCAACTAATGTAACTTGGAGTGGTGTAGCGTATGCTATAGTATTAGCTTTGTTAAATTATTATTTTGGTTGATAATTGTAATGTTTATAAGCTATTGTTGGATATAGATGTATATATATAACATATAAAACCGAATATAAGATTAACACAAGTAGATACTGAATAGTAGGGGTGAGCACGGGTCGGTTAACCAACCATTTTACACCTAAAAAAACTGACCATGCGGTTTTTATCGGGTCGGTTAACCATTATAAATTAAAGAATAAAGACCAAAAACCATGAAAGCGGTTAACCGTTTATCTAACGGTTAACCATAAATAAAAGAAATATTCTATTTTTTATAGTTCATAATAAGAAAATTCGAAAGAATTCATATCTTAGAATATACATGCAAAATAAATAATTTACAAAAATTAAAAAATAATGAAATTAAATTGCATAATCCTAATAGAATAAGCTTTGCAATTACTTAAACTACTCAGAATCAGGTGATATTCTCTCAAACTTTGTTAGTAATATTTAATAATAATAATATATATATATAATATAATATGTATATATATAAAATCATATATTTATTTAATTGGTACCGATTCGGTTAACCGCCGGTTTTTTAGGCATAGAAACTGAAACCGAACCGTTAGAGTCGGGTTTTGAAAATTAGAAATAAAAACCGAACCATATGGTTCGGTTACCCATATTTTCGGATCGGGTTCGGTCTGGATAGTCGGTCGATTCGGTTTTTCGGTTTATTATGCTCAACCCTACCGAATAGAATTAGATGCATATGTAGATAGATTATAGGCAATATTAATTTATATTTAAATAATAATTAATATGTATAAATATATCAATTTTAGATAAATAGATAATGGATGATTGTTTCACCTAAAATTAGTGCTAGCAATATACTATGTCTATCATAGACTAACTAAGTAAAACCCGAATATCGAATCTCGAGGAAAACTTAACATGGTATTTAATTATGTGATAACACACACACTAAACACTATAAGAAAGTAAGTAAAAGATTATTTAAGAGTTTTGAATTAATACTTAGGCAAATAAGTTAAACAAAAGCAATTAAAGATAAGCAAATAAATAAGTAAAGCAATTAAATCTTAAATCTAAACTTAAAACTAAGATGAAAGCTATAAATCTAAACCTAGGTAAGTATTTAAAAATAAGCAAGAAAGAAAACAAGTAAAACTAATCTAATGCAAACGAATTTAAACATGCTCTTGAAAATAAATCTAAGTAAATTAAAGCAATGAATTAAGACTTGGAAAAATAAATAAAATAAATCAAACAACGAACATGCAAGAACTTATAAAACGAATCTAAGAACAAAGCAAGACAAAGAACTTAAATGAAATAAGCAAACGAAGAACTAGAGATTAAAGAAGAAAATTGAAAGCTTGAATTAATGAAACTCGAATCCGGATCCTCGAACTTTTAAAGCAAAAATCTAAAGTTAAACTAGAGTATTTGAAAGCTAAAAACTAATGCAGGCCAAAGGTCCTTTCGTTCTCCAGAAGATTATATATATATAGGTTTGGAAAAACCTATTCTAACTAGGAAATAAAGTACTAAAGTCGGCCCGAGTGAGCGGCCGCTCACTGTCTTTTGCGGAACTTCGAATCCTGGCTGAGCGGCCGCCAGCTAAGGGTGAGCGGCCGCCAGCCTCTTGCTACGGATTTTCTTCCTTGTTTTCTCCTTCTTTTGAGCTTTTCCTCCTCTTCTCGACTCTTTCATCCTCTCGAACCTTGAATCCACTTTTCCTACACTTGAGCACCATAAACACATAAAAACAACAAAAACTAAAACAAAACACACTCAATTTAACTAACAAAACACACACAAAAACATATGAAACAATGATGTAGGAGACGCCACGTATGCACGTTGATTGTTGTAGTGCTCCGAATTTGCAACATAATGGATATATGTATTGTAGGGCAATCAATTTTCGACAAGACTTGATAACCCGACACGAACACGATATGAAATTAATGGGTTTGGGTTGGGGCTTATCGGGTTCGTGTCACTATCAGGTCGACCCAATAAGGACCTGAAAATATTGTGTCAGGTTCAGGCCAGGTTCGAGTCGGGTTCAGGTAACCTGCTAAGAAAAAATTAATTTTTTTATTATTTTTACTAATATATTATTTTAATAATTTCTATGTGATTGTAAATTCTTATTCTATGGATTTGTTTTTATTAATATGAGTATTATGAAGTTATGAACTATTAAGCATTAAATATTTGTTATTGCATCATGTTTATCAGGTTAGTATCGTGTTAGGTCATATCAGGTTAGTATCGTGTCACTATCGTGTTCGTGTTGACTCGAAAAAAATTGTGTTCGTGTCGAGTTCGAGTCGTGTTCAGGTTTCACTGGTTCAGGTCGGGTTAGTGTTCAGGTTTAGGAAATCCTTAACAGGTCGTGTTCAGGTTTGGGCTTAACAGATTAGGGTCGTTATCAGGTCGACACGATAATGACCCGATTGACACGAATTGACAGCCCTAATGTATTGTAAGCCTTAAATATTAATTAGTGATGAGGTGTAGTGGTTTAAGACATAACATATTATGTCGGAGGCATAGGTTCGAATCCTCCCATTCTCATAATTAAATTTTTAAATTTTATAAACTATTATAATTATAATAATTAATATTAATGTATATAGATAATAATTAATATGTATAAATATATACTATATTTTAGATAAATAAGAATGAAGGTCGTAGGTGATGCCACGTAAGCATATGAATTAATGTGGTGCTTCGAATCCGTTATGGAATTAATTAATTATATATATATATATATATATATATATATATATATATATATCTATATATCTATTACACACACACACACACATATATATATATATAATCTCAAATTTTTAGGATTATTTTTCTAAATTAGCATATATTTGACATTAATTTACTTAATTTCAATTGTCCACATCGATTATGTCCCGTCCTGATTTCCGAGGGAAGGCGTACGCACCATAGGTGTGACTAGAGATTAGAATAAAGAAGTGGAGATTGAAAGGGGGATCAATTCATTTCAATAATGGAATTTTACTTCCCAAAAAGTTTGACAGGATAAAAACAACATCAATATACCCAACTTAACATACATATCATTATACTAGGATCGCATATGATTCGGCTCAACGAATCAACATAAGGTCATCATTTCAATGCATAGATGTCGAGTTTGAGTTATCAATAATAGGTAATTAATAAGTTCACACTGCAATATTCTCATGCTTAGCAAAAGGAATACATTCAGAGAAAGTTTAACAAAAAATAGTCCCAGACTCAACTCCGCTCCGTCATCACAGCTCCATCAACCTCGAAATATTTGAGATGTCTGGATAGGGCACTAATGTACTCGGTGAGCTACATACTTTTATCAACAATTTATGAAAATTTAATAAACATAGAGCAAAACAATATGAAACATAATGATAGACAACCATAACAATTTATGACGGCATATCATTTATTTTAACCCCGATTATTTAGTACGTCAGGTCAATCATTTTTCTTAGCCCCAAGCTAGAATTTTAGTTAAACCTTGGAACGAACCTCTATCGTGATAACTTTAATCCTAGCCATAGTCGGATCGAACCACCATCGAGATAGCATTCTTATTAGACCTCGAGACGAACCACCGTCAGGTAAAGTTTGAGTTAAATCCTGAGACGAAGCCACCATTGGATTAACTTCGTTGTCAAACCTCGAGACAAGCCACCGCCGGGTCAACTTCAAGCCACCATCAGGTCAATTCTCTGGTCTGACCCCGTGATGAACCCATCAAGATGACTCCATATTGTTACACAATAACAATTTTTCATTTTCAAACAACCATGTAGCATGTACTCCCTCCATCCCACTTCATTAGTCCCATTTTTTTTCGCATGTCCCATTTATTAGTCTCATTTCTATAAAAGGAAGGGAATTAGTGGTGGATAATGCCACTTAATATACTTTATCTCACATGACATTAATTATTGTGCTAAAAACAAATAGGACTAATGAAGTGAGACAAAGAGAGTACAACTTATATCCATACATGAAGTAAAACACACCTTTGAATTCGTAGAAGAATGACCGGTCTTGATAAGAAATACCTAAAGTTAACGTCCATGTGAATAATAAGAATTTAAATTCTTAAATAATTCGGTCTCTTAAGGGAAAATATAACAACTTTCCTTATTTTCTTATTAACAAATATGTTTAAGGATCATTCACCTCGGATGCTTGTGTATGTATGAGCGCGTTGTGTCGTATTAAAAAAATGTTAAGGGTTAACAAGTTAATTTGAAAACCCTTTAAATCTTATTATTAACTGAATAGCCATTATTATTATTATTATTATTAGGAGTCCGATTGTTTAATTAATAGGGTGTGATTATTCATTGAATAATTTATTGGGGATTAGGATAATTTCCGGAACATAATTTGCTGTATATTAAAGTAATAAAGTGTAATAATTAATTAAGTCTTCATTAACTTTAAAAGCCCTAAAGATTAGTAAAACTTAATCCATTAAATTAAATCCTCAAGCCCACAGCCAGATTTTATTTTATTATTACAGCACCAACCTGCAACACTTATGGCTCAGCTTAATTAACTCAAATCCAACCCAAATAATTCTATTCAAGCCCATGAAGATGAAGAAAACATTTAGGAAACGCTGAATCAATTACTTGATCAAACCTCATTTTCGGCCCTCTTTTTCTCCCTGAGCTCTCACGACTCTCACTTGAGAATGCATAGAACGCGCAAGATTTGAAAGGAAGAAGATCAAGTACACTGGCCGCCGCCGTCGCCACTTGTCGTCTCGTCTTGAGCTCAGGCATTGCTTTTATATCAAAATTCTTCAATTCGGAAACAGTTTTACGCAGATAAGGTAATCTTTTTAATTCGTGTGATTTTTTGTTAGCGCTTAGTTTGTTATGGTAGAGATGAGAAATACCACATTTTTTACGAGACATTGTGTTTGATTTTATGAATTTTAGTGATAATAGAGATGGAGAATACACTGTTTTGTTTGCTTCCATGGGTTTGGAGTGAATGATAAAGTTCTTCCACAAATTAAAAGGGTGCACTCATGCTATTTGATGAAATGCCTCACCAGTTCAAGATGTTGAAATGCTGTTTGCCTTGAAATTCTATGTTGCTGTAATGAATTTGAAATTACCCCCAAGTTTTAGCTGAGCTGATGAACTAATTAGAAATTCAATTGGCTATTCGATTTGGAAACTTCCACACTAAGAGCAGACCTCTTATTTGCTAAAGTGTGAATACTATGTGTATGGGTATCGTAGGTATGATGTAAGATAAAAAAAGAAAAGGAACATAAAATCAATAGAACAGATCTATTTCTTTTACCGGACCTGAAGCAAGAAGAAAAAGTGATGAAGCCTTTATGTCAAGCTTGTCTAGGTTGATTATTCGACTCCCAATCTTCAAATCTGAAGTAAGAAGTTCTTTTTGCGGTGAAACTTGAACTTGACTTGGTTGATATGATACCTGCTTCCTCTCTAACGACTTGAGTTTGAGCATGTTGCTAGTGATTTTCCTAAGCTAGTCAAGAGGCTACCAGAGATGGATATGGCGAAAATAACTTACTTATTTGCTAATGTTATCTTTCAGTTACCTGGAAACAAGCTTAAACTTGGTTATGTTGAAAGTCATGCTTGTTGACCAAAACATAAAGCATGGTAATGCTGTTTATATAGGCGAAGTCTGTTTCTCCTAGTGAGCTTATACGATATTCATGAGTTGCTAATTTGCTATTTATGTCAATTCGAATTCGACTGGTTGATAAATTTTCAGCTTTTACATCCAACTGTACAAGTGACTCCTTTGTATGTTGAAAATGGGACTGGAAGCAAGTGCTTTCTATTTGTCTGAAGTGGATGGTAGCAGTTTTGCAAGCAAAAGATTCAGAGGAATGGGCTTACAGAGGAGAAGGAGCTGTGAACCTAGTTCTTGCTTACTGTGGAAGTTCTCCTCATTTTGTTCGATTCTATTTCTCTAATTTTCGTTTTATGATTGTTATACATCTTCTAGAATTATGATAAATTTGATGTGCATTATTTGCTTACTAGTTAGAAGGAAAAATGATTAAGTCACTATAAATGTGTTTCTACCTTTTACATCTTTTGGAAGCTGGTCATCAACTTAGGCAGTTAGGCTAGCTGAAATTCCTTTTATTAAAAACTATGGTGTTCATTCCTTGTCATGGATGAAAAAACTTTATGTAAAAGAACTTTTGTTTGCACTTAATAAATGTGTTGTGTTGATAATGAACTTTGTGCATGTAAGAGAAACATGATTTCTTAAGAATTAAAAAGGTAAATCTCTTTTTTGATAAAAGCAATCACTACTTTAGTCATGTGCAAGAGTAGAATTCCATGAGGAGAATGATCTCAGGTATCAATACTGTCATTTATGATGTAAAGAGAAATCTTGGATGCATACGTTGATCGTTAAACTAGACGCTATGGACTATATAGATGCCTCGGTGTATTTACTGTTTTCTATTGCATCTAGGTTGGAAAGGTTTTGAGGATACAAAAAGTTTCAAATGATAGACCTGAATGTGAGAATGGTCATTCAGCTCTAGTCAACCAGGAATGCCTATTGTGGGGAAAATTTGAAGGCATAGTTACAGCACCTACAAAGGAAATTGCAGAGCATCTGTATGTGCAGAAAGTTATGTGCCCTCTGTTGGGATATGAGCATGTTGACTCAGGGGTAAGATTTCTTTTGCTTCTCGTATTGCAATCTCTGATTCTACTTGTTTTAGAATCTTAATCATGTTCTATTATAGCATCACGGTGTTTGTTATCCTTGCTAGCTTTCTTGTGTCCAACACTTGCACGTCAACAGACGTATTTGAGTGTACAAATTGTAGCAACTTTCTTTCTCTTGTAATAAAATGTAAAAGATTAATGTTCTCTTATCTCTTTTAATCGGACATATTATGGTTTCTCGCCATAATGGATTTATACTCTTAACTGCCATATCTACTTATTTCACCAAACAAAGCACACAATTGAAGAATAATGGAAGTATTCATTTTAATAACTCAGATATTTGTTTCTGGTGAATGACTATTTTGTCTAGCATAACTGAAACGTTGGAATTTTAATTGCAACTTGCAGATCCATGTTCTAGTGTCGCGAGAATTTTTGGAGGCAGTTGAAAAAAAGGTTCTTTGTCAGCGTCCATCATGGCGTGTTGATGCTGCCAGAATCAATCCCCTCTGTGATTCAGTTCTTCTAATTGCTGATCATTCAGTGTTTCCCCGTGGTATGAAATGCATCCTAAGATTGTCTGGATCGATAAAATCATTTCTTGCATTTCTCCAATCAAAGATGATTTATGCGATTTGTATTTCAGTGTATGCTTGCTCGAGCCTCTCCAGTGGCAAATGCTAGTGTAATTTTAATACTGAATCACTATTGAATGTTGGGAATTTCCAATTGCAGCGGGGTGGGTCATATACAGATAGATGTGGGTGTATTGTTGGGACACAATTTTAAAGATTAACATACTGGCTTTATCTATGTAATTTATGCCCAATTATGTCAATACTTATCATGGATTACCTTTCAAAAACCATTATCCAATTCAGGTGTATAGTAGCTGTAAACAACTGAGATTAATAGTGATGAACTTTCATGTGAGTGCATTCCTAATTGTTGGAGTACAACGTGTTAATCCTAGTATTTCTTTCAGTTTCAGGTTCTCTCAAAGAAGATTTCTGTGTGTCTGTTGAGATAAAGGTGCTTTCCTAGTGCTTTTCTCCTGCACACGTTCATTATATCTACCTATATATGCTCATTGTATCTTCCTATATGTGTTCATTGTTTCTGTACTAGAGATGCACACTATCTTAACAATGTTTGTAGGAGTTCATAACGTTTTCCACTTTTTTCTCCTGCAAAACCAGCCCAAATGTGGATTTCTTCCTACTTCAGAATTTATAGCTGAGGAAAACGCTGTAAAAAAGAGAATTACTCGCTTTAAGATGCACCAAGCTCTAAAATTGCATCAAGGGAAGGTAATACCTAACACCTGATCTAATTTTATTATCGATGTGTTGTTGCCGCGTGTCAGCTGTAGCAATGAGGAGGCACTCTTTCTGCATTTTTAGACTGTTAACTAATTTTATAGTTACATAAGTGTTTCTTCAAACATAACTGATGGAGATTCTTATCGTGCAGATATCTCAAATAAGTAAATATGATCCCCTGGGTCTGTTTTCTGGATCCAAGGATAGAATACAAAGAGCAATTAAATCCTTCTTTCTTACTCCTCAAAATAATTTCCGGGTTTTCTTGAATGGCTCTCTTATTTTTGGAGGCATGGGTGGTGCTGCAGACAGCACTTATTCTGCAGTTGCTCAATCATTCCATGACGGACTTAAACATGTTATTTCAGCAAAAGATGGGATGCACGTCAATGGTTTTGTGGATCTGTTCACTGAAACTATTTTTAAGTCTGGCTTGTTGAGCCGGCTTCTTGAAGTACAGAAGCTTGATGCCATTGATATTGAAGGTGCAATTCATGCCTACTATGATATTATTTCTCACCCTTGTGTGGTCTGTCAGCAAATAGGTGGAAACAAATTGTCAGTAAGATATTCATCTATTCATTCAATGCAAAGCGATGAAAAAGTAAAAATTGTGAGGGATTACTTGATATCAGCCACTGCAAAGGACCTAAGTATGATGATTAGTTTTAGGCCTAAAGGAAATATGGATCAAGAGTCTCCATATCGTGATGTCTTTCTGGAATCAAGCAAGCAAACTTTTTGTTACAAGGTGGACACTAAATCAATCCTTCGATGTATTTATCATTAGCATTTTTAGGAATTAATAGTCTGTTATGGAATATGGATCAGGAATTTTTTAAGAAGCATGGACTTGCTGTTCAGTGCTACCTGCATGTTGTGAACAATGTTTTAAAAAACGAAATTGGGAACTGAGGCTTTTTCCTATAGCATCACGAGGCGTAAGAATCGATTCGAATCGAGGCGTAGGCCTTAAATAAAAAAAATAGTTTCATAGCTATACAGATTCAAAAAAATACTAAATTCATAAAATAATAACTAAGTTCAATGCTACAAACTCAATACGGGAGCTGTGGCAGACCTGTGCCGGAGCCACAACTTGCAAAAGGAAGAGGAAGAAAGCAGGTTCTTTAACCGTTTTTTTCAAATCACTCTGAATTAGGGGTGAATTAGGTCACCATCTTTAAAGCCCATAACCGTTTTGGTGTTTAATTGTAAAGCCCAAATGAAATTGGCTTCAATTAAATTAAAACAATTCAGTTTTTGACTTCACGTCTGATTCTTACGCCTTGACTGCCTCAGCGCGATTATGATTCAGTTCCTACGTCTCAGTTAACAGAGGCACACGTTTCACTTTTGGCCACTGAGGTATTTTTCTTTTTACGGGATACTACGAGTGTCGTAGTATCCCGTAAAAAGAAAAACACCTGAAAAATTCATTTTAAAACTCATCAACGAGAAGCGTGGAAATGCGTACCGAAAATGCCAAAAAGAAAGGTCTCACGAATCTTGAGCCGGAGGGAGTATATGTTTATCTGTTTTGCATGTTATAGTTTTATCTGATCACAGTACATTACAATCTCATAGGCATCTTTCATTGACCTGGACATGAAACCATTGAGGAAAATGGAGTATTACTATGAGTTGGATCAACAAATAGTCAACTACTTTGTCCAGATAGTAAAGGATAGGGATGCGCGGGAGAGCACTCAGGAGTCATTGAAGTCTCTAGTCCTAGTGTGAAAAACGGTGGTATGTTCTTGATTTTCTTAAAAAAATTATTTGCAAAATTCAAACTGAACCCAACAGTTTAAACTTTTGTACTGTTGCTGAACATGTTTATGCTTCTGCTTCTCCCTTCCTCTCTCCTTTTCAAAAACACCTATCCCCGTGAGTATGTGCCAGATTTTGGCCTGTGGATAATGACTTGGTATCATGAGTTGAATACAGAACACAAAAACAAAAGAGGGGTGAGCGATTGGTTTTTGCTCCTTGCTTGGTGCTCAACTCTGAATTGAAGGCTTCACATTTTGAAGTTTCTAAGTTGTGTACATACTTATGTAATTTCAATGTTCTTTATAATGTTCTTTAAGATGTATTTGAAATAAGAACAATAATACGAACAGAAATAAAGAACACAAAGTTTGGTAACCCAGTTCGGTGAGAACACCTACGTCTGGGGGACAAATCCGAGAGAAATAATTCACTATTACGAAGCAGGGATGCTTTAGGATCTTACACAAAAGGACTCCACCTTATGTCGCCTAGACAACCGTTTACAACTTCCTTTTTCAGCGTGAACTATACCGTGAGAGCACCCACAGTCAGGCTTCAGCCACCGGCAGATGGCACCTGTTCTCAAGCAGCTTCGTCAATGAAGTAACAGTTGAACGATACGTTCAGAACTCACACATCTACTAGTACAACCCTAGTAGGTAAAATATGGCAGACACTCTTGATGATACTTTGCAATCTGCAAAGATAATAATCAGCTCCTTTTTATCACGAAGTGCGCAGCAACTATTATGATATTCAGCTCATATAAATATGTGTCTGCCGTAGGAGAATTTCAGCCCTAGAAGATCTCTACCATATCTTCAATAATATGGAAAAATATCCATATATATCTTCTCCAAATATCTTCCATATCTTACCAAAATAAATAATTCAAATAAATAATATTTGAATAACACTTCATGCAATTTGGGTGACGTGAGCAGCACAGCGGAAATCCTTATACATAAATCGCCAATCACACATTATGTATTGCATGCATCTCATGCAATAACAATCTCCCCCTTTGGCATTTATGTATCCAAAACTAAATTGCATGCACTTCACATAGAAGACCATTGTTCTTCAGCCAAGAACATAACCAAGTACATCACAAAGAACACTGACTGTACTTATCACACCGATCAGCAGAAACCACAAACATGAACTTTCAGATCAGATTATCAGCTCCCCCTTAATCCATAACAGGGAATAACTATTGATAGGTAAAGGAGCGCACCCACAGTACCAATACCAATGTTAAACCCACTCAGATCCACCAAACACCAAAGTTAGCATGTACAATGATTATCCCTGAAGGCATGCTTCATTTCTCCCCCTTTTTGGATATAGAAATCCAAAGATCAAACCAGAGGACAACATCCCAACTCCAAATCAACATCAGAAACATACTTACTTTTAATAGCAGCATCAATCCCTGAAGGCATGCTTCATTTCTCCCCCTTTTTGGATATAGAAATCCAAAGATCAAACCAGAGGACAACATCCCAACTCCAAATCAACATCAGAAACATACTTACTTTTAATAGCAGCATCAATAACTTAAGGACCAAAATCAACCATTCTAATTGATGACTCACCAGAAGTTCAAACCAGAAATCTACACGATAACAAGAATGACTGTTGCAAAATTCATGGAACCAACATGCTTTACTTGCAGCAGCACACCAGCAACACAACAACTTCATAAGCAACTTCAAATGCAACCAATCTTGTATATGATATTTTCAGCTCCCCCTGCATCCAAGCTTTTTCAAAACTTGCATTTGATCTTTCTCCCCCTTTTTGTCACAAACATGCAAAGGGACATCTGAACTGAACTCTGAGGAACATCTTGAGAGACATTTTGAAGAACACCGCCAAACAGATCAGTCTTCACCAACTACTGTGCACATCAGTATGCATCACACTCCCTCTGGATACACTACTTCTACTGAAACCAAGCAACATTGCTGTAACACTCCCCCTTTATCCGTACTTCTCTTCAAGACACAAGAACATGGAACAAGAAGTGAATCAAAATTCACCAACTAGCCAAAAGTAACATTCAGCAGTCATCATATCATCATCAGAGTATAACCTCCTTGGCAGAGTGTAACATCCTCGGCATTCAATACATCGAACTCTTGATCCAATCTGCGACACATAACATAATGTGTAGAAACTTTTATGCACATCTCCAGCAACACTTTTAAGAACATCAAAAGACTCTTCAAAAGTTCTTGGATCATAATCATCAGACCTCATACCAATTACATCATCAAAACATCATGCTGAGATGATATAATACCAAAAATCACATTTGAATATACTATCCCCTTATACCTCAAGGAACAATCCGTGCATTCACAAATGCTGGTAAATTTCATACCTTAAAAACCAATAAGCTTTCAGGCACTAATCCATCAAACTTCTAATGCCATGACACATGAAGAGAGCATCACCTTCAACAAACTTCACATAAAAGTCCTCATTAAGCACACAACATCATGACCAACAAACTCATATTTTTTAGCAACACGAAGATCTGTATAAGCAAAGTCTCTCCTCATAGAAACCTCAACCAGCATCAAATAGGAGGATCAACTAGTATCAAAATGATGCAGCAAACAGGACATCCAGTTGTACCAACAAACCACTTCAATACATAAGTGCACAAGATATACAATACCTCTTGAAGAATCATCAGAATAATTCCATGTGCACTGGAATTAGCACTAAGACATTCACAGTAGATTTATCCAATTTCAACTCTTGAGAATAGAAACTAGATCAGAGATGAACAGAATCAGACGACTCACGAGAATAATTGCAACTGGGTGAATATCATCATTCACATGCTTCACAATATTATCCTTAAACTTTGTTATTGTAGATCAAGTGTTCACATGATAGAAAAACCATCCTGAGTAGCATCACTACAAACATTTTATAACACCAAACACAAGACTCACAATAGCATTCTTCTGCTTGACAGAGCAAATGGAATAGAACACTGAGGAACAATCTCAAGAACATGTTCAGGTACATCCTCACATAAGCAGCTTATTCAACATCAAATGAGCTGGATCCACGTGGCTTTCTAACATTATCCTCATGCATATCAGAATTTAACAGTTTATGAATAAACCTAAAAGCCTTTAGAGCTTTCCCATGAAAAACATCAACACCACATTCTGATATGATAAGATCCCATGAATAAGATCTGAATAACCATCTTCTAAATTAGAGATTTAAACATCTCTACCAACAGAAGCTTGATATGCAGTAGCCACCATAATCGAATAATCAACAAGTTGTAAGCGAATGAGCAAACAACTTTCTACCTTCAGACCAAACAGAAAGTCCACTTCATGTGATCTTCTTAGCATCAAGATCAAGATCTTCAATAAAATGTTCTTCAACAGATTGAGAAATATATTAATCAACATGGATACTGTCACCATCAAGAACTCCATCATCTCAGCAAAATAAATAGAATGCTCCCCCTCAACTGAACGAGCACTCTCACCAAAGTCCAAATTCAATGCTTTAACAGGACAAGCATTGATACAAGATGTCAACGCTCTCAAGTTCTTTTCAAGACATCTTGAAATTCTCTTTGAAAATGCATAGCATCTGCTCCCTTTCCAAACATAATACTCAACTTATGAGAGTCATACTTCACTTGCATCTTCTCATAGATGTTGGAAACTTGACAACATTGTCATAACCAGAATCAACATCTGACTATTTCTTATCAAGAATTCACTTAGCTCACCCATCACAAGAACAACCTTCGAAAAGATAAAGAGCTAAGACATCAACACCATCATTTTCCATGCAAGAAGGAGAGATATTTTCTTGACTACTGCTTCAAGAAGATATAGTAGCATGCTTCACCAAAAATAGAAAATATTCTGACAAAACCAACAAGGCCTGGCGACTAAGGTTTTCCAGAAAAAACCAAAAGTAAAGCTTCTAGGCTCTAGCAACTTTACTGAGCAAAGATAATGCTTTGAAAAACTTCAAATCTGCACATCTGATGAGAGAGATGTCTTTTTCCAACTACCAGTATTTATCCAAACAAAAGACCCTTTAAATAACCAAAGTGGGCAATGATCAAGAATAAGTTAAGCACTTGTTGATATTCACAAGAATCTCCCAGCTGAAAATAAGAATTCCAGAGAATCATCAACACTTGAAGAAAAATTCCAAATATCTCTTCAAACTAAGAAGCAATATCAATGACTTGAATATCAGTAGCACCAGCATCTTTTACTGCACTATCTTCAGCAGCAGCAGTGGCCTGAAGATCATCATCAACAGCCCTATCTGAACCTGCATCAGCATCTTGAGGAACATCTTCAGCAACATCGACAGCTGCATCCTTCTTCAGTATTGCAGTCCAAGCTTCATCACCAGCTGTACCTTCTTGATCCACTTGCTCCATCAGCTGAAGACTTAGGAACACTAATTTCTGGGAGTAACTTCAATACACTCTCCACAGTAGACTTGTATCCAGACAAAAACTTCATGTGCTTAGAAATCTTTCCTAGCTCCTTTTCAAGCTTCTTCCTAACTATACTCAGCACCACATTCTTCACTGAAGTAGGTAAATCATCATCAAACACTTCAACCTCATCCTCGTCAATTAATAAATCAGCATTTACAGTTTTCTTTCTCACATTTGCAGTGGCTGATTTCCTTTCAACATCCACAACATGATGTTTTCTGTCAAAGATCTTAACACTAGGCCTCAAAGCACCCGAATAGCAGAAGCCTAACAAGAATGTAAACCATAGAGTACTTCGAAGTAAGAAACGAAGTAGGTAATAAGTGTCTCTCAGTTGGCCAGAGATAGATAACACCACAGAAAACTAATGTAAGAAAAACCACTTCCAGAATATGGACAAAAGCAAATCACTTCTCCAACAGAGGACAATAGAGAAAACCACCTCTTGAATAACCAAACCAAATTTACATCATACAGATGTAAGAGTGAATTTTGAAGGAGAATTCACATAACACAGAGATCACGCAGGTTCAAAGATGTCCTTAACGCATTAAGACCTTCACCATCCAACGCCTTGACAGAGAGATCATCACTTACAGCCCAATTGAAGCTTATACCTCTAGAAAATAAATTGAGAAATGCCAATCTTTCATATACGTTCTGAAGTAAAGTCTGTTCTTCAGAAACTTCAGCTTCACTTTCCATCATCTTCACAAATACTTTCATAAATAGGCTTCGCATCTTGCACTTGATCATCCCAAATTTATGAAAGACAAAAAATACAATCTCTAACTCCACTGTAATGTCATCAACAAATATCTGAACGAAACAATCATGTGAGGAGTCTGACTTGAAGAAGAGATAAATACTTGAATTAAACAGACATCTAAGATTAACGATGTGAACTTCAATAGTAGCACCAACATTCTCTATAGCCTGAAGATTTTCAGCATCAAGACCATTTTCAATGCCATAACTGACATGAACTTCATCAGTCTGACAAACATTTTCAAGGACATCTTTGGTAACATTGACTTCTGCTGTAACAAGCCCCAATGCAGAAGTTTGTATACCTTCTTCCATCAACTCCAGAAAATCATAGCTTTCTTTATCAGGATCATTTTCAGAAACATCTTCAGGAACAATCAGCGCAGATTGTGTCAGAACTTCCAAACTTCTCTCAATCTTATTCACATCCATCTTCAGCACTTCAAAATCAGAAATGAGTTGTGACAGCCTTCTTTCATGAACGTGATTGTTCTCCTCAAATATATTCTGCAAAAAATTCCACGCCTCCATTGCAGAATCATAATCTGAAATTAGTGTAATAATATTTACACTTACAGCAGCATAAATGAGTCTTAGAGCTTTCTTATTTGAATAAAAATTCTCCTCTTCAAGAGATGTCCATTCAGTTCTTGCTTTTGGACTTCCACTAGCACCAACAGGAGAGGTCCATCCTTGAACAACAGCCCTCCAAGCCTTCTCATCAGTAGCTCGAATGAAGCACGTCATTCTAACTTTCCAATATCCATAATTCGTGCCATCAAATATTGGTGGCCCTAATTCCTCCTCCATTGAAACCATCTATACCACGAATACCTCTCACAGAAGTATGCACAACCTTAGAGATAAATCCCAAAGATCACAACACCTGAAATATAACCTTGGTGACCTGCTCTGGTACCAATTGAAGTTTCTAAGTTGTGTACATACTTATGTAATTTCAATGTTCTTTATAATGTTCTTTAAGATGTATTTGAAATAAGAACAATAATACGAACAGAAATAAAGAACACAAAGTTTGGTAACCCAGTTCGGTGAGAACACCTACGTCTGGGGGACAAATCCGAGAGAAATAATTCACTATTACGAAGCAGGGATGCTTTAGGATCTTACACAAAAGGACTCCACCTTATGTCGCCTAGACAACCGTTTACAACTTCCTTTTTCAGCGTGAACTATACCGTGAGAGCACCCACAGTCAGGCTTCAGCCACCGGCAGATGGCACCTGTTCTCAAGCAGCTTCGTCAATGAAGTAACAGTTGAACGATACGTTCAGAACTCACACATCTACTAGTACAACCCTAGTAGGTAAAATATGGCAGACACTCTTGATGATACTTTGCAATCTGCAAAGATAATAATCAGCTCCTTTTTATCACGAAGTGCGCAACAACTATTATGATATTCAGCTCATATAAATATGTGTCTGCCGTAGGAGAATTTCAGCCCTAGAAGATCTCTACTATATCTTCAATAATATGGAAAAATATCCATATATATCTTCTCCAAATATCTTCCATATCTTACCAAAATAAATAATTCAAATAAATAATATTTGAATAACACTTCATGCAATTTGGGTGACGTGAACAGCACAGCGGAAATCCTTATACATAAATCGCCAATCACACATTATGTATTGCATGCATCTCATGCAATAACACATTTGTTCAAATTTATGTTAGGTATCCAGACATGTTAGTCTACAAAATTCTTCACCATTTAGGAATATCAGTGAGGATGACTCTGTTAGTAGAAGGCTCCGACAGAATCAGATTAACTTATCTAAAATGCATATTTTTAGTTTCCAAATCTCGGCGCCTCAACACGCAAATGCACCATTTTGGCATAACTTGTATCCAATTGCACTTTTTGTCTCACTTTTTGCCACTCTTTAAGACTTTTTTTTACACACTTCACCTTATGATTCCCTTGACATGCATATTTTCATTCAACCATGTCCAGACAAAATTTGTTGTAGATTCACCGTATTTAATAAAGTTTCATCAAGGCTAAGCATTTCTGTCATGTAGGTTACATGTACTGGTCATTCTGTGTCTCCTGTGCGCTTTTGTATTCCAGTTCCAGAGCTCCATTTAAGTTTGGTTTCTCAACAATTGATTGCTTCCATGTGTAAAACTCAGTTTTTCAATTGAGTGTCAACTTATATGAGATAATTTTCTTTCATGACAAGGAAATCGTTGTTGTACTGCTCATGGAAATAATCTATCTGCTTCATCTATTAATCAATTTAGTGAAATGGTCGACATCCTCTTATCAATTGAGTTCTTCATTTACATGAAATAGTGTCAATTTATTCCTCTTGCTATTCATATTTGAGAGTTGACTAAAGTATCATGAAACAAAAGTTAAAGGCTTCTTGAGTTCGACAAGTAGCATACTGCATTAAGGTTACTCTAGGTTTTATTATGTGCTTCACTTTAAGAAAATGTGATGATATGTTTAGCTTCAGGTTATGAAATGGAGCTAGAGTCATCTCTGCTTTCTCTTTCAATATTTATTGTTTGCTCTCTATTTCATATCTGTGGAAGCATGTAAATTGTGTTGTTTATCATGCTTCTGCAGAAATGGCAAATCAATTCAGGAGCTTAGACAAAAGATATAGTATGTCAACAGTGTATCACTTCCTCTCCACATCAGCATGTAGTTTATGCAGCTCGATTTGGACTGAGCAGTGTATGGGATGTATGGCTTGTTAGAAGATGATCGCCCCTCGTGTGCTCTCTGGACTCAAATTAATCAGTTCCCGCCAACTGACTCTGGAATGTATGTAATTCTGTCTGTATCCATAGACTTTATGAAAATATCAGATTTCTGTTGAGTGTATCAACTTTGTTGTTGTAATTCTGTTCTAATCCTTCATGCCTAATTGAGATTGTATAAAAAGCTAACCGTTAACTAGCAATTCATGCTCTCGCTACCAAACCTGTGTTTGTCGAATTTTATTTTGTATGTTCAGTGCTCAGGGAGCTACTTGATTGACATGATACCTAATCTAACAAGCTAATATTGGGGTGTAGCTTTCGCTTGAAAGTCTTCTCTCTCATTTGTAGACACTGAAAACAGATATTGCTTTTGACGCACCAATACTTCTCTAACTTCCTGTAAAGGTTACACGCTCTCTTCTTATGCACTTTATAATGTTAAAAGATCCTTTGGCCATTCATTCAACATGGCCGTTTGTTTGTTACTTTAATCCTATTAGAATTTCCAATGCCGGGGTTTATTTGCAGGGCTTTTGGATTACGTTCGATCAATTTGTGACTACTGCCACTTCAAACCTGAGGAAAAGTGAGGTTCTACCTATTGCCATGCCTTCTTCTGTTTATATGAATATTCTAGTTTGTTTCCACCTTTTGTCTCCATCTGTATGCATACTTGAAGTTTGATGCTGATACCGCACATCAAGGGCCTTACTTCAAGCAATTCTAAAATTACAGTCTTCTTTGACAAAGTTATGGCATGCTCATACGATTCATTTCGATTACCTCCAAAAGGTGTCCTCTCTCTCTCTGTCCCTTTCTTTCTCTCTGTGTGTGTGCGCGTGCGAACTACATACATGCTAGTAAATGAAACACATCTAGTTTGATTATATATCATTACTGAAATGATGCGTGGAGGATTCACTGGGAAAAAACTATCTAATATGCGACATGTCCACATCAGTTTTGGATGTCATTTTAGTACGCATTCATAACGAACATGCTTTTTTGTCATTAATTTATCATCTTCAGAAAGTTTCCAGAAGAGATCTAGTTTTGGCAACACATAACTGAAGCACAGAGATATTGGCAAGATGATTACCACTTATCATAAACTTGGAAAATATTGTGTAGTGAATATGAATGACTTTCTAGCTTCGAAGTCTGACCAAACCATGAAGCAGGCTGCAGGCACGAAGTAAGAGAATATATTGTAGAGAGTTGCTCAATTAGGAGTATATATTAGAAAGTTGACAGAAACATTTTACGATAACTCAGAAATGTAATTTGAATTAAATAACTTAATAATGTACTGTAGTAGATCTATACCGATGGAGAGAGCCATTTTTGTAAGTAACAAAACTAACAATACCAACTAATAAGCAGCTTGCATGATCACTTTGATTGTAGTATGTTACAGTTTGCTCAACATACTTTTATACTACTTATCAAAATATTACTGATGGCTGGTGCATAGGCACATGCATATGATTTGTTCCACCACGGGTGGTGCTTTTTCTATAATGCATGACTTGTTTCATTGAACATCTCATCATCCTTATGTCGATTGATACTTTCATACAAATCTAGCTCGTATTACTTGGCATGTAACCTGATTATGTACTCTTGTGTTGGCACACCTTGTACCAACTTTTGAAATAATATTACCTTTTTCCGACCAAAACTTTTTTAGGGCATAGCATTTACTTTAACCACAATTCTTTAGTCCGTTAGATCGATCATTTTATTAGCTCTGAGCTAGTATTTTAGTAAAACCTTGGGACAAACCTCCATCAGATTAACTTTCTAGCCATACTCCGGGATGAACCACCGTCGAGATAGCTTTCTTATTATTCGTCGAGACAAACCACCGTTAGGTAAATTTTGAATTAAATCCTTAGACGAAGTCACCATCGGATTAACTTCGTAGTCAAACCTTGAGACAAGCCACCGTCAAGTCAACTTTAAGCCACCATAAGGTCAGTTCTCTGGTCTAACTCCGGGATGAATCCCATCGGGTTGACTTCATAATATTACACAATAGCAATTTTTGTTTTCAAACAATTATATAGCCTTATGTCCGTTCATTAAGTAAAATCCACCTTTTTAAAGTGTAGAAAAATGACTGGTCTTGATAAGAAATACTTAAAGTTAATGTCCACATGAATAATAAGAATTTAAATTCTTAAATAATTCGGCCGTCGGAAAACATAACCGCTTTCCTTATTTTCTTATTAACAAATATGTTTAAGGGTCATTCACCTCAGGTGCGTGTATGTATGAGCGTGTTGTGTCGTACTAAAAAAATGTTAAGAGTTAACAAGTTAATTTGAAAATCCTTTAAATCTTATTATTAATGGAATAGCCATTATTATTATTATTATTATTATTATTATTATTATTAGGAGTCCGATTCTTTAATCAATAAGGTATGATTATCTATCTATACAATATATAAAAGTAGAATTATTGGCAAAAATTACAAGAATGTCATTTTCCCTCCAAAAGTGACCTCCAATTGTCCAATAGTTTTATGAAGATGATTTATTTCAAAGAGTTGTGAATTATTCAATGGATTTGGTAATAAATGGATTTAAATTATAAATAGCGTTTCAATATTTGCTAACATTCTATTTTTGCATTAAATCATTTTATTGATTTCTTTATTTTTGCTATATCCATATGTTATTTATTTATTTTTTAATTCTATTTTGTTTATTAATAATTTTTGTAAAATTTTGTTGTCACAATAGAAATTTTGGATATATTGTCACAAATAAAAATAATTATTAATTGAACTTTTGTGAAATAATATTAAGTTAGATTTAAAGTTATTGATCGATAAATTTACTGTGATCATGATTTATTGCTTAATTTTTTGATGTATTATTTTTTTTCAAAGAAATTTATCAAATTAATAAAGGAAAATAGTACTAATTGCAAATTATTTAGATAACTATTACGAATTTAAATAAAATACAAAAAATATAATAATCCAAATATTATAATATCAATAGTTGGTTCATATAAATGTAGTATAGCATATGCTTATATTTCTATTGCATGAATATTTAAATTATATTTACTTATATTCTCTTAAAATTATTTTAAGTTTTTAATATTATAAAAATCAAATTTTTTATTGAAGATAACAATAATATATTGTATTATGTTGTTCAATAATGATGTGAGAGAAAATATATAGTCTCAATTTTCTATTAATTTTATCACTCTTTATAATTCGTATGTTCCGTGTAGCGCATGGGCGCAACACTAGTTGACAATAATTGCAAAAATGTCATTTTCCCTCTAAACGTATATATGAATTGTCCAATGAATTTATAAATATGATTTATTCCAAGATTTGTGAATTGTCCAATAGATTTGGTAATACATGTATTTTAAATTATAAATAGTGTTTCATTATTTGCTATTATATCTATTTTTGCATTAAATTATTCTATGGATTTCTTTATTTTGTTACATTCATATGTTATTTATTTATTTTTTCAATTCTTTTTTTATTGATAATTTGTGTAAAATTTAATTTGTTGTGACAATAGAAAATTCATGGTCACAAACAAATTTAATTATTATTTGAACTTTTGTGAAATAAAACCAAGTTAGATTTAATCGATAAATTTACTGTAATCATGACTTATTACTTACTTCCCTCCGTCCCACTTATATAGGGATAGTTGACTGCCTTTTTGTGAGACAAAAGTGCAATCAACTATCCCTATATAAGTGGAACGGAGGGAGTAATTTATTTTGATTTTTTTATTTTATAAAAAATGTATTAAATTGTTAAAAGTATATAGCAATTACTAAGTATTTAAACAACCATAAAAATTTAAAATAAAATACCGAAAAAATTATAGTAATTCAAATATTTTTTTAAAGTTATGATCGATATATACAAGACTAAAGTTATGTATTTCTCTAAATATTATATAAAAAAAAATATCAAAATGTATAATACTACCTCCATTTCATCCAAGATGCTTCATTTCTTTTTGGCATTTCTGACATGCTTTTCCACACTTGATGATGAATTTTAAAATGGATTTTTGAAGAAATTTTTTTTTACGGGATACTACGACCGTGGAAAAACGTGTCAGAAATGCCAAAAAGAAATGAAACCTTTTGGATGAAATGGAGGGAGTACTGTATATTATGAGAAATGCTCAAATGTCCACCGTGTACTGTGGATATATAAAATGTGTTCACAATGAGTAGTTGAACATTTATGTAAGTACTACATGTTATATAATATCGACGTTAATTTTGTCTGCTAACGTTAATTTTGTTTATTAATTTGTATAATATTACTTTGACATACAAGAATAATAATTTTATTTATTTATTTATTTTATTACTCTTTATAATTTATGTCTTCCGTGCAACGCACAGGCGCAAATGCAATACTAGTTCATTGAATAATTTATTCGGGATTAGGATAATTTCCGGAACATAATTTGGGCTATATTGAAGCGTAATAATTTATTAAGTCTTCATTAATTAAAAGCCCTAAAGATTAGTAAAACTTAATCCATTAAATTAAATCCCCAAGCCCACAGCCTGATTTTATTATTACAGGCTACAGGACCAACCGGGAACACTTATGGCTCAGCTTAATTAATTCAAAACCAACCCAAATAATTCAAGCCCATGAAGATAAAGAAAACATTTAGGAAACGCTGAATGAATTACTTGATCAAACCTCATTTTCTGCCCTCCTTAGAACGCGCAAGATTTGAAAGGAAGAAGATTAAGTACACTGGCCGCCGCCGTCGCCACTTGTCGTCTCGTCTTGAGCTCAGGCATTGCTTTTATATCGCCTTAAGCTTTCAGCTCCCAAAATTCTTCAATTCGGAAACAGTTTTACGCAGATAAGGTAATCTTTTTAAATTTATGTAGCGCTTAGTTTATTATGGTAGAGATGAGAAATACCACATTTTGATGAGACTGTTTTATTTGATTTTTGATGACTTTTAGTGATAATAGAGATGGAGAATAACATATATATATATATATATATATATATATATTTTTTTTTTTTTTTTGATACACTGTTTTGTTTGCTTCCATGGTTTTGGCGTGATAACGATAAAGCTATTCTACAAATTAAAAGGGTGCACTCATGCTGTTTGATGAAATGCCTCACCAGTTCAAGATATTGAAATGCTGTTTGCCTTGAAATTATATGTTGCTGTTATGAATTTGAAATTACCACAAAGTTTTAGCTGATCAACTAATTAGAAATTCTATTGGCTATTCGATTTGAAACTTCCACACTAAGAGCATGCTTCTTATTTGCTGTGTATGGGTATTGTAGGTATGATGTCAAATAAAAAAGAAAAGGAACATAAAATCAATACAACAGTTCTATTTCTTTTACTGGACCTGATGTCTGATGAAACGGAAATCTCGAATTATCTTTGAAGTAAGATACTACTAGACATATTTTGCTCTGGTGGAGTCAAATTCGCATATGAATAATGTCTTCGATTCGTCTTTTTATTACTTATTGAAAGCGTATGGGGTTTGTTGCTTTCTCAGGAGCAGATTATGGCTCCAAGATGGAAAGGGAAAGCAGCTGAAGCAAAAGCCCTAGCAGAACCAATGTCCGTGATTGTTTCGCAGCTTCAAGCTTCTCTAGTCGAATCTAATTCTCAAGGATTGCTTTCAGGATGTGCAGTGCTTCTAGAAGCACTCCCGCAGCAAACTGAGCTACTAAATCGAGCTTGCTTTGGACGTCCAATTATTACAGCAGAGAAGGAGAAGCAGTGGTATCAACTAAGTTTCGAAGAAGCTCTTTACTTAGGCTCCGCTTTGAAATGCATCAAGATTGTTGGTGAAAATAAGTGCTCAAAAAATGACGAAGAGCTCTGGCATTATATGACAGCGAAGAGAGTTGGTTTCCCCGTTATATATAAAGCGTATTCTCATCTTCGTAAGAAGAATTGGGTGGTGAGGGCAGGGTCTCAATACGGTGTCGACTTTGTTGCCTATCGTCACCATCCGGCTCTAGTGCACTCTGAATACGCGGTCCTAGCCCTGTGCAATGAAGATGGAGATACTAATGCAAGGTTGAAGGTCTGGTCCGACTTCCATTGCACTCTTCGACTTTGTGGAAGCGTTGCAAAAACCTTGTTGGTTCTTCACATTTGCAGAAATGGTAGCGACACCGTCCCTCTCTCGAGTTTGGAGCACCATTCTGTCGAGGAGAGGATCGTCACGAGGTGGAATCCCGAGGCAAGTCGCGAGAATCAAACAATGGCAGCGAAGAAATGATATATCAAGATCTAATCATCTGATGTCTGTAAAAATAGTGTGAATTTTATGCATAGTATAATATACTAATGCAGTATGAAATATAACATGGACCGCATAAAATTCCATGTGACCTAAATTAGAGCAACATTTTATTCGGATCTGAACTCACACCCACCTTCCTCGGATCCATGTCCGAATCTTATTTCTGCACGTGCGATTGCTTCTTATGCAACAGAATTACCTAATTTACGAAAATAATTGTTTTGATGCGTAAACATATCACCTTTCTTGTAGTAGAAAAAACAATCCATATGTATTATACACTACTTCTCCATGTGCAGTCTCTCTCCCCACACGAAAATGCACGAAATTAAGAGCATCGAACAAACACGAAATATACAAGATATTTTCTTTCTAGAGAAAAATCAAACTAATAAGTCATTTCCAATCTAATAAAGATAGAAGAAATAAATTGAAAATCCCACACTTTTTTTTTATTTTTTTTACTCGTTCTTCTTGAAAATCTTAGATATTCACCTTCTTAGAATCCTTTAAAAGTGTATCCGACTAGGCTGCGACTTCTCCATTCTCGTCTCTCCGTAGGGCTCGTCGTTCTCGACCCTTTTGTTGTGCCTGAAGGCTGCACAAGCGACGCAGTACACGATGACGAGGATGATGAGTATAACGATGTTGATGACCGAGACTTTCCTCCAGCTCTTCTTTAAGCTGGCTAAAACTCCGGCTTTGCAGGAATCGCAGTTGTAGCAGAGCAGCTCTTGGTTGATGTAGTTCCATTTCTGACAATCGGGATCTGACCCGACGAGCCCTGTTCCGGGGACCCAATACGTCTCGTTCATGTACGTGTAGCCGCATGATGTCGGAGGCTTGCAACATCCAGACTGCAAAAGATTAAAAAAAAAATAAAAAAAATAAATAAATAAAAGGTTCATTTGTCAAAACAGAAGGTAAAACATGAAAAGCCAATATATTTCATATAAAAGAAACATGAAATAAGCCAACTGCTCTTTCACCATCAATTAAAGGAATATAAGGAAGAAAAGTGAATCTTTTGCTCACCAAATCAATGGTGAGAATCTTTAGAACTCAAGAAAGTGAGATAAGGATGATGCAAGAATCTCACAGAACCACTACTCAATCAATATCATCAAGTTTTTCATAAAGGGTGATGCTATATTTTTGTTATATGTTGCATCAAATATTTTTTACTTCTTAAAAAAAAAAAAAAAAAAAATTTGTATAGCATGATAACGTATGTACATGCTCACACGCCAAAGTATTAATGTGTATATGCTGGATTTCCAATAATCTAGCCACACGCTACCTACTGAGAAAGTAAAGGCTTGACTTATCAAACTCTAATTTAAGATTAAACATCAAAATCATCATTTAATTTAGATAAAATTATGAATCAAATTTCCAGGAAAATTTCCAAAGATATAAAGTATGGTACAAAATAAATGCAGGGAAGCAAATAAAGTTGGCAGCCTATCTTCAGCCTTGTGAAAAGGAAAGAATTCTATACAAATATATGATCTTTAGAATTAAATTATGTTTCATAGTAGTGCAATTATTTCCTACAGAAAACTAAGATGAGGTAAAGGTTTCCAACGTACTTCATCTAAGAGGAACAATAATAGTATTAAATTAAAACTTTCCAAGCACCACACCAAAAAATTAAAGGTCCCATCTTATCTTTATTATTCACACCATGTGAAAAGTATGGAGCACGTCATAGGCAGTTAATACGAAAAATACTAATTTCGTGAAAACTTCCCTTTGGGAAAAGAAATACTATAAAATCTTGAAGGTTGGACGCTGATAATAACCCTTAGTTTTGGCTTTTGTGATCTCAAAACGACACAGGATTGAGAAAAGAATCTCCATTTTGGTATATATATACCAATTATATCAAGGAATCATAGCATATTTAATGGGGGAAAAAAAAAGAAACCAAACAAAGAATCTGATTGCATCAACTTGGAAGATGATATATGATTTGAAACTATCATCACAATAAGTAAACAATAAATCAAAAGCCCACAAAAGCTGTCTCTTTTTTCAAGAAAAAGAAGCTTAATTGCAGCCAAATGGAGAATTCCAACACAAGTTTTTTCACATCCACAGAAGATTATGTATTCAATCTAGAATTCAAAAGATTTTAATAGACTTTTTATAATCCGTGGATTTGTTAATTCTATAGATTGTTTTAATTCTATAAACAATTTAATTGATTCTATTAGATTGATTTATCTATATTTTAATAGACTTTATAAGTCTATAGATTTTTAATAACAAACAAATCATGATAATTTTTAACATACAAATATTAAAAAAAGAAAAAAAAAAAAAGTTTGCGTGAAAATGAAGATCTGCAACAATCTTCTTCTTTCCCTCTACCTTTCTCTATCTTTCTACAGTACTATTTTCAAAATCCCTTCGCTTTTCTTTTTTTTTTCTTTTTTGGGGGGTTCCAAAAATGAATTTTATTAAGAAAACAAAAATATAAGTCATACCACTACAGCATATTAGCACAACATTAGAGGCAAAAACGTTTACAGCAACTTATTTCTAATCCAATCTCCATAGTCCAGATCTCATTGCTTTCTTATTAAAAATGTACAAATACACTGTTGGTATCTAGATCTCAGAAGGTGACAACCATATTCAATGTTATAGAGAGGAGATAGCTGCAGAGAGAGAGAAAGGCCTCAAGACGTAAGTGGACTTCAATATCATCAGATTTAAATGGACATTTAAAAGTCATAATTGAATACCAATAGAATTTTATAGGTTTTGTAAAATTTAAATTGAATAACTATTGACTTTCAAAATATAAAAAAAATCTTTTAAAATCCAGATCGAATACACCCTAAGTATACACTAATAATATCTACTTTGTTGGAACAAAGGTGAGAATTTTTTCTTAAAGAGGTTCAACTATTAAAAGACAATAAAAGGTGGTTATGATGTCTCATCTCATGAAAAAGATTGAAAATGAGAAAAATTAAAAGTAGCCCCATATTGCATTAGCCCAGGTGTACCCACCATTTCTTTACAGCAATTATTTATTTATTTATTTATTTATTGTTATGTTGACTCTAACCAGTTGAAGATTCAAGCTTCCTTCATCACTAGCAAGAATTTAATTAAATCGCTCCAATTAAATCAAACTCAAAGATCACAACTATCTTCAATTTTCAAATCAAACCCTTTTCAAGAAAAGAAGAAAAGAAAAGGCCCAGATCGAGAAATAGGTAGGAAGAGGGGAAAAGATGAGAACTTTACCTCAATAGGGGTGAGTTTCCTGAGGTAGTACATCTCGGCGGTTTCAGGGACGCCATTAACGTTCCTCCTCGTCTTCCCACAAGCGTGGGAATCTCTGATGCAGGAGCTGATTTTGGACCAGTAGCTGGGGCTGGAGACGCGGTCGGCGAGCCAGGTGCCGGAGTAGTCGGAGAAGGAGTAGTCGCGGTAGGCGCGGTTCATGACGGGCTGGCCGGAGCCCTTGCCGGTGACGGCGTAGGCGAAGATGATGAAGCCGATGAGGGCGGCGATGATGACAAACATGGCCCACAGGTAGAGGTACATGAGGAAGATGTTACGGTAGCACGCGCCGGCGAACCCGGCGAGTGAGACCACCATGATGGCGACGCCGATGATTATGATGGGCCACTGCAGGAACTTCAGGCAGTCGGTGTTGTTGGCTCGGCTGCTCAGCCATATGCCGCCGCCGAGGATGGGGACGGAGAGGAGGAAGGTCAGGAAGTTCAGGAACCCGATTAGGTGGTTGCTCGTTCTCATGGCGGCGGACGGCGGTGGCGGAGGAGAGGAATGATTTTGAACTCTTGAAGAGCTCTCTTGTTTTTTGGGGTGAGGGGAAATGGAGTTGTGTTTAATGAGGCGTGGGGAAATTATTAGATATATACTCTACTCCATGGTTATAATTGTGAATTTGAAGGCAAGTCTTTGGGGTAATTGACTAAATTGCCCTCCCCAAAATATTAGCCTTTGGTGAGAGAAGTTTTAACTTTTAATTTAACAAGTTCACTACTTAAAGTGAGACTTTGTAGTAAGATTTTATTTCAATTGTTTAGGGTCAACTAATGGGTAAATGGTAAAACGTAGGTCATTTATAATATGACTATAAAATACTCATTCTTGACAATTAATTACTAACGACTCATTTTCACTATGACGAAAAGTGTATTAAACAATTTCTAGAAGTAAAAGAGAATGTTGTGATTGAAAATTGACGTAGTGCCTGTTATCTATACTTTATTATAAAAGAGCTTTATTTTACAAATTTTGATTTGCTCATTATGCTCTTATTATATAAATAATTTAAAAGACATAATATAATTTGATATACAATATTCATTAAATAACTTAATAATTATATATTCTTAAATTATAAATATCTCAAAATTTTAATTTTAATAGAATTCTTTGGTTCACATGTAAATATAATCAAGCATTCTTCTGAATTCCTCCAAATAAAATACTAATAAAAGTCAGATTTGATAAAATTGTGTAAACTCATACTACCTTCATCCCATTTATTTAGACATATTTACTATTTGGCACGTATTTCCACCGAAACCTAGTACGAGTTTTAAAACATAATTTTATAGTATCGTTTTTTTTACGGGATACTATGACACTCATAGTATCCCGTAAAAAAAACAATACTACAAAATTATGTTTTAAAACCCGTACTAGGTTTCGGTGGAAATACGTGTATAAAGCAAATAGGTCTAAATAAATGGGATGGAGGTAGTATATTACTAGCTCTAAGAAAGTCCCGGAATTAATAACTCAATAAGAAAATGAATATACGTTTATTCAGTGAACATAGCTAGCTAGGTTATACGTTTACAAAAATTAATATATCTAAGGAAATGATTGTAGTAGTAGTTAAAGTGAAACAAATCTTACAGATTACATGAAGCTTTATTAAAAACTGCACAACCATATCACTTTATTATTATTATTATTATTATTATTATTATTATTATTATTATTATTATTATTGTTGTTGTTGTTGTTGTTGTTGTTACTTTGATTACTATTATTATATGGTTGGGTGTAATGTTCCATTTGAAGTATTTATGTGAGTCATAAAATAATAAAGTGTAAAATTAATAATGAGATGGATGTATTATTTTAAACACGTAATATAGAATACATGATATTGTGTTTCTAAAAAAGTACTACATTGCACAAAATAAAATATTTTAAAGAGTTTTTAAGACAAAAGCATCAAGATCATGAGTGTAAAAAGATACAAAAGGAATTTGACAGACAAAGCAAATGTACTAATTTTATTAGCAACATTGTTACTGCATACATAATGTCGTTTGCTAACCTAAGAAGAGGTAGATGTCGTTAGTTTATTTGAAGCATGAAGTTATTAGTGACAATCCACAAGGTGGTCAAGAAGTAAATTCTAATAAACTTTTCTCTACTAATATTGGTTCTCTTAGCTTCCACACTATTGAGTAAGTAATATATTAAAAATTCTATTTGACACAAATAATAATTTTATATTTATTATGATAATTAAACTTTATAATTTAGAAATTTATCCTCCTTATAATTGGGAAAAAAAAAAGTTGATACAATTTTGGAAATTGTTCACGAGAAAGAGTATGTAAGTAACATATAGATTTTTTTTTTTTATAAGTATACTACGTAGTATTTAACTACATTTACTTTCTAACATTTTGTTGAAAATAATCAACAACTAATAATTTTGCAATTTTTGATAGTCCTTTTTTGATATTCAAATCTATTATTATTCATAATAAATTAATTATGTTAAATAAAAAAATTATACAGTGCTTCAAAAAGTATGTTTAAATAAATGCGGAGCAGAACGGCTTGCTCGAATTTGAACAGGTACGGTAAAGCCCGACGGGATTTCAAGTCGGACAACTTGACTCAAAATTATCTAAAACTTGATGGATTCGGGTCGACTCAACCTAAATTCCTCTATAAAATTATTTCACTAAGGCTCCGTTTGGTAGAAAGTTAGGATTTGGTAGGATTAATAAATATGAGATTATTTGTATGAATATAAAGTGAGATAAGTTATTTATATTAGTGTTTGGCAGGTAAGATTAAAAAGTAAGATAAATTAAATAGATGTTTGGTATCATGACAAAACTCAAGATTAGATTGGAAATTTACAAAAATAACCTTATATTGTTTATGTATCTAAAGAAGAAAAATCCCTCTAAAATACAAAACCTAACATTTCCTTATTTTTTGTTATTTATTTATTTTTAGTTTGTAAACTACTTTATTTTTTTTTTATTTACATAAATTTTTTATTTTGTAATCTATTTTAAAAATATTTTGTAGTCTAATTATTTTTTTTGTTTATATATTATTAAATTAACAAAAAAGAATTAAACAAAAAAAAGAGTCGAAACCAAAACAAAGACTGTAAACCAAAAAATAAAGAAGAGAACGAGGGCTATTGATGGCAAAAATTATTTTATCCGATTTCCTGTTGCATTCGGTCAATTAATCTTAGGGGTGAGGTGAGTTTATTTAACTAAAGAGAATAGTGATTTAGAGAAGGGCCTTGGCATAATCCCGGGCTCCCATGACTATTAGTTTTGTCTACCAAACAAGCATTTAAACCTGGATAAATTGTGTTATCTACCTTTATCTTTAGTACCAAACATAGCCTAAGCCGACTCGAACCGTCTCCTAATTGACTAAATTGCCCACCACATTCTCCAAAATGACTTTTTTCCCATTCAAATATTTTCGGAAGCCTAGTCGCCGTAATTTTAAAATTCCTTGTCTAATGCACAAAACAGTAAAATAGCAGCCATGTCGACTAGTAACTTTTTTTTTTTTTTTTTTTTTTTTTGAGAACTATGTCGACTAGTAATTTGATAAAACGAAACTATAGGATTAGTGTAATGATGTGAGGAAAAAAACATCGACATCAAATTTTCGGACTTTTCTTCTAACGCCTCATGGTCTACAAAATGATGATACTACTTTGTATGGATGAGGATGAAAATTAGCATGTTTTGTTTGGTGAAATTTCCACAAATTTCAAATCCTCAAAATTAGAGATTATAGGGTAGTTGCCAATATGTGGACTATAATTTGATTCAATGTTTGAGCTTTGCTGATTTTGAAAATTATTAAAAACAAAAAACAAAAATCATTTAAGAAAAGTGAGCGAGGCTATAATAGATTATTTCATATGCCCATTTATTTTTCAAAAGCTGTAAATATATTTTCTTATCGGGTTACTAATTCCACTAATCTATTCCACAAATAAAATTATATTAGTACTAAATGCAAAAATAAGTCATACAAGCCTTGTGATGCGGTATAATAAACTAACAACTAAAATTTCAGTAATTATGAACTCTAATTAATACTTAGTGTTAGCTATTTTTCAAAACCAAAAGGCTATTTTCCATAATCGATTGAGCGGTCTGTAGACGTAGGTGTGGGACTTTAGGAAGATAGACGTAAAAATACAATATCGATTTTGGAGTTGGAATATAGTGAAAGCTAATGTCAATCCATGTATTAGCTATTCTAGTTGGACGAGAAACTGACTATCTCAGACTTGCAGTGTTACTTGAACTGTAAAGAATCGGTACTACTTGTACCAAGTTGTGATTTAATAGAGTTTATCCTTTTTCGACGAAAAAAATAAATTTAATTACCGCTAACAAGAAATGCAGGGTATCGTAGTAATAAATAGTTATAAATTCTAACAATGAAGTATCTAACCTAGCAAGTGTTCACGATTTCCAGTTCTAGTTCGAAGTAGAATCAAATTGGAGGTATCCGATTCCATCATATAGGAACCGAAACTAGAACTGTAGATATTTATGGTTTAATTACAGTTGTGACTCCGAACATGCGGTCTCTGTTCCGGTTTGAACCGTACGTTCACTATTCAAAATTGATTTTTTTTATTGTTTAAATTGTGATGCACAATTTTTTTTCGATTCATTCCTTAATATGTTTTCTCCAATAAACATTTATAGAATGTTATTCAATTCGAATACTATATCCTATAAAAAAGAATTCAAAAAATGAGCATAAAGTTTATGAAAAATCTTGCTTATCAAAGTTATGAAAATTTTGGTTCGCCAGTACGACGGTTCCGATCTATAACTGGAGGAACAAGCAGTTAAAAAAGTGTTATAATTTTGATGTTTTATTTTTTCTTCACCTTTATCTCTTAATTTATACTTTCGAGGATTGAAATGATGTTTAAAAAACAATACAACACGAAAAAAATATTTTAAAATTTAAATATATAGAACTGGAAAAACCACCTATTCACGGTTCCAAGAGAGGATCTGAACCGAACCAACGGTCACAACGGTTCCTCTCTGATTTCGGTTCTGATTCCAAAATCAATGGTTCCGGTTCGATTATCCAATTCCGGTTCTTTTAAACACCTCTAACCTAGTTAACAATCAATGATTTAAAAAAAATAAAAATAAAAATAAATAAATAAAACCTTAAAGCTAAAAATAATTTAAACTATGAAAAACACACACAATCACAACTAACAATTGTTATCGTATATCATTAAAAAAATTGCTATCGTAACACCAGATTTCAAGAAATAAGAGCTACACACTGATATGCAGTTACTAATTTGAAAAACCTTATTAATTTATTCAAAAATATAATCTTTACTATTCTAAAAAAAATACGGAGTATTTTCTATCAAAAATCTTATAGTAGTAATAAATAATACTCCAGGTATGAAAATTACCCATATTTATATACAGTAGATTCTTTTGGTACGAAGGTTTTTTTAATACTTGAATATAAAAAACGGCTGATTTTAGTTTGAACGAAAATCGTTGGTTTTGAGATTAGCCAATTAATTTTAGATAATAAAGTTGCATAAGCAGACAAATTCCTATAAAAATATAAAATTGCCAATCTGGTCGGTGGTTCCCCAAAGGAGAAAAAATAAAATAAAATAAAATAAAATAATGAGGTCGGTGGTTAAAAGAGTGGTCCAACGATAATTTTGTATGAAGGTCGATGTATCAAAGGTATATTAAAATTATTTTTATTTTTATTAATTTTCTTTTCTTTTTTTTTAATTTCTTGATATTGTGATTTAATATAGCTTTACACTAATGGAGTATGGTTCACTCATCCAAGTAGAGTTTATTATTTATTTTTTAATATTTAATTTCAATTTATTAGTTAAATAATACAGAAAAAATGCTAAAAAATAATATGCCCTAGAGATGCTATCAGACCTTACCCCCCGATTGGAATTTCGCAGTTGAACAGTGACCCATTTTACCCTCTCTCTTTCTCTCTCTCTCTCTTCTCATTTCTGCATTTTTCTCTCCAACCCTCTTCCGCTCGTCAAGCTTCAAAACCGCCGCCTCCGTCGCCGTCCGGTGCTCCCTTAGGGGTTTGGGTTCCCCGCCTCCTCCGACGCAGACTTTGACACCGTCAAGCCCATTGCCGCCGGAGCTCCGTCGAGCAGAACTCGGGGAGATGAGTCGACAGCGAAAATTGATTTCTTGATTTGAATTGAAAATCGAAAATTGATTTCTTGAGAACCCCAATTTCTGAAATTGAGTATCCTCTTTATCATGGTTTTTATCTTCACCTGCAACATCCTCTTGAGATTTGCATCTTAATTTTCATTTAGTCCCCTTGAGCCGGCGGTATTCTTCATAGGGCAGAGGTCTGCGGTTTCTTTTCAATCAATTTGGGGATCAATTTTAATCAAGCAATTCTTCCAAATTTTAATATTTAGTCAAACCAATTCTTCATGCAGTAATTAGCCATTGGGGATCCTCTTCATCGTTATTTTCTTTCCTTTTTGTTGAGCCATACCACCAGTTCTTCCAATCGAGCAAACCCCAAATTGCGATCCTCTTCCTATTTTTTTAGGGTTAAATATACTATAATTTTAGCATTTAATCATTGTACTACAGTATTTGGTAATTTTCATACCAAACCCTCATCTATTTTTTCTTATCATGATTTAATCTCATGATAAACTATTCATCTCTAAATTTTAATTTCATACTTGCTTATCTCAACATGACTATCAAAGGAGCCCTAATTGAATTAGTATGATATTAACTAAATCATATTACATTGAAATTGAAGGGAAAATTAAATAAAAAAACAAAAAAAATGATTTTGATACACGATTGATACATCATAATTGATAAGAGGATCCCATCCATAATTAAAATTTGCCGACTTACGAATTTAATTTTTTATTTTCTTAAATCACGAAATAAAAAATATATACATATATTTTTACTATCAAATGATGAATTAACGTATTAATGTGGAGTAATGTCGAGTTCGATTCTCTCTAGTGTAGATTTAATCAAAATAGAAATAGTATTACCCCGACTCGTACGATTTAGCTCATTTGATATGCATAATTACCCCGACTCGTACGATTTATTCAAGAATCAATTACAGTATATCAATACATAATTAATTTGAAATGATGTTTTCACTAATGATATGATGACGTAACATATTGTTTAATTATTTCGTTTTTAATTTCGCTTTTCTCCCTCGGTATATGGGCCGAATTGGCTACTTATTTCATTAACAATTTAACACTAGTTCATGTTGGGCCAATTAGAAGCCATTTTATTATATTGATCTTTCATGATATGGCCCATTACACATCCTCCAAAATTCATACTTACAACTAAAGGGTCCACATTTATAATAATTTTAAGGTCTAACGTAGTAATCATGAACACCAATAAACAATAATTATATATTGGTTCGTTCATGAATCATAGTTAATAATATTGGAAATAATAAAATCCTACTAATCAAGAAGGACTACTGTACATAAGTCATGACCAAACTATTTTTTGAGTAAATATAGGGTAAATAAATTAATAAAGAAAAAGGGGTGGGCCCAATTGGCGCAGGAATATGGGATTATATAGCCTAGGTCACATGGGCGTGGTGGGTCCAGTGCCCAATTCTATCTCAGTCTCTGGTCAATATCGTCTTTATTGATATTTGCTTCAACTTTCTGTCTTATTCAGAACTACTCATATTATTAATATTACTCGTGCTGCTGTGCTTAGGGCTGCAAACGAGTAGAGCTACTCGGGACATACTCGGTGATCGATATTATTTTCGTAAGGTAATTAATGCACGTAGACAATGAATTAATGAACACGAACACAAACGGAACACAAAGAGATTTACGTGGTTCGATCTATTGGAATAGATATACGTCCACGGGCGGAAAGAGTATGAATCTTTATTGCTTGTATGAGTAGTGATTACAAGATTGTTCACCCTTCCCAATCTATTCTAAACCCCTATTTATAAGTATTTACACATGGAATTCGACTAGGATTATAAGTCTTTTCCTATTAGGACTCTTTGGCTTGATCTCCTCACTTACTGGATAAACACCGAGCTTCTATATCTCTTGTGGAGCTTGAATTGTAGTCGATGTAGGAGTTGCCTTGATGTAGAGATTCATTTGAGATGGGCCGTCGTGGGCTCGGCCTAGGTAGGCTGTTTGGGCCGAGCCAAGTAAGGCTCTTCGGTGGGCCGAGCTGCATAGGCCGAGCTTGACAGTCGGAGCCCAATTACATTGGGCTCGATGCTTGGGCCTAGTGGCTAGGCCATATCCTATCACATCCCCTCCCAAAAAGATATGGAAGTGAGGGTGTGAGCTGGGGTAGAAAGATATAGAGACGAAGTCAGAATGCTGGCCACCTCGTTAAGACGAGGTGGTGTTGGAATTCACATGGCCCCTTCGGAAATTAGGTTTCGACGAAGTCGGGATGCTGCCACCTCGTTAAGACGAGGTGGAATTGGACTTCACATTGCCCCTTCGGAAATTGAATTTCGACGAAGTCGGAATGTGAAGCGTCTCATTGGGATGAGGGCGAACACGTGATGTGTCAGTTACATTTAATGCACCGTTTGGGGTCCCGATAAAGTAGGCGGAAAGTTACTAAAACTTCTTTCAGACGCCACAATCAACATTTTTGAAATTTGGAACCCTAAAATTTTCGGCGAAATATCTTCTTCCCCCACGCTCGCAGTGTTGCCGTCAGTGTTACACCAAAATCCAGTGACCTATTCGTTGTCATCACGGTGTTTCATTGCTTAAAAAGTAAGTCCATGTCTTCCTCTTCTATTATACGCGATTCTAGCGGTAGGGGTAGTCAGAGTTCGGGCGACAGGTCTATGTCGCCGCCGGTATCTCATGCGCCGGAAAATATAGAGGTAGATGTATATACTGTAGAGTCGGACATTCCGTCGAATTGTAGGGTAGTTTTTGCTCCTCCCTGTGATTCGGTCGGAACAGTGTCAAAAGTTTCTTCAACCCTAGATTTCTCTGCAATTTTGAAAATTGCAAGAAATTATTTATTTCCTGATTGGATAGAGATGTTAGCACCTCGGCCGGAGGATAGGGCGTCCAACCCTCCGGTTGGCTTCGTAACGATCTACGAAGATTGCTTATGCCATGGTCTTCGTCTCCCCCTCCCCGCTGTTTTTGCCGATCTTCTTCGGAAGTTCGGCATTCCTCTAGCGCAAATAACGCCAAACTCGTTTAGGCAGCTTACTACTTTAGGCGTACTTAGTAGTCGTCACGGGGTCAGCCTGTCAGTAGAGCTGAATCCTGAAATATTTCCAATTTAATTCCTACAATGGGTGGTATTATCTGTCACCCCGTCTTGGCTTTCGAGTGAAGACGAAGTCAAAAATCCCGAACTGGCAGTCGAAGTTCTTCTTCTGTCGGTTCGGTGAGGTCCCACATTTCATCTGGAATGTGGGTAAATTGAGGAACCAAGGCACCGAAGAAAAGTTCGGTGTGCTTGATGAAGTGTTGACTAGCCTAGTTGATGAAGAATTCACTGAGGCCGATCTTGCTATGGCGGGGCTGAGCCCTTATGATCCAGACTCCATGGTTGAGCCGGTGAAGGGTGAGGCTCCACTTGGTCCGTTTCTTTGTTTTGTATATGTTCTTCTTCATTGTGCTGAAGCTCTAACTGTTTTTCTACAGTGAAACTTCTTGGTAAGAAGAGGGCAAGGCCGGCCGCTACTGAAAAGTCACCATCCGAGGTTTCTTCGGACCGAACAGAGAGCGGACTAGGTGCCTCACCAATGGGGTCCCCTCCGGAGCGACCTCTCGTGCGAAAAATAAAACAGCAGAAGTCGGTTGTTGCTGTTCCTGCTGGAGAGGAGGATTGTACAGTTACTGCAGTCCGGTTGTCTGGCGGTGTTGGACGCCAGGGTTTTGGAGAACTGGTGAATCAGCCTCGGCCTTTTCCCGAGGTAGTATCACACTTACAGATGTACTTCGGCATTTCATTATTGTATATATATATTTTTTTTTTTCAACGCTAATGTATGTTTATATAGGGTGCCGAGGACATGGTGGCGAGGCTGAGCAACCTTACTTCGGAGTTGAGCAATTTCCTGACCGCTGGGGTCGACCGCTTCAACAACGTGGTCCGAGCTCAGCGGGATCTGGAGAATGAGAAGGGCAGCCTCGTCAACCGACTGGCACTGGCCGAAGCGAGGGTGTCGGCAGAACGGGCTGCAGTGGAATCGGCAAAGGACGCTGCTGAGTCCGCAAAGAGAGAGGCGGCCATGTGGAAGGCCGAGGCAGAGGCGGCAAGGCGACAGGAGGCCGAGGCGATAGCCATGCAGGGGTCCCTGCTTCGGTCTTATACGGAGAGGCTCTTCCGCTCTGAAAGATTCTCGGAGCTGGCCGGACAGGTCGCCACCATCTTAAACATTCGTGCAGTTAGCGACGTGATCGACAACATCGCTTCTGATATTCCGAACTTGGACAAGGCCAAGTACGGATATCAGGAGATGTCAGATGCAGCTGTCAACCGTGCGTATGCTGAGGCGCTGTTAGAAGGCCTCAAAAGCATTCCCGTGCTGGACAGCTTAGCCTCGTCGTCTACTGTATTGACTGCCGAGGTGGTGGCGGGATGGCCAGTTGATAGGGATGAGGAGTTGGAAGGGCTAATTGCCGATCTCAACCGTACTGCCGAGCCCGAAGTGGAGGCTGCTGGCCGAGGCAGAGGGGAGGCCGAGGAGGAAGGCGATGCTGACGGCGGCAAATCCTCTAGTCAGAATGAGGAGGAGAATGCCGAAGTGGTCAGTTGATCACCTCTGTACATTCTTTTTTTTTTTTTTTTTGTAAGGCTTTTGTACTGCGGCATCGGTAATATGTCGCTTGACTTTTGCCTTTGTGGCTTAATAAAATTTCAACATTTAATTGAAACTTTTATCCTTTGCATTGTAGTCTTCCCCCATAATTTTTGATGCATCCCCGTACATAGCTCAAATCAACAACTTATTACGGGCTCTTGAAGCTAAGGATGTCGAAGCCCTTCGTTTGAGAGACCAAACTAAGTATATCCAGGACGAGGCCGACGTGAGACTTAGAGCCGCTCAAATAAAAAATGACGAGCTTCAAGCTCGGCTCTTAGAGCTTGAAGATAAGTATGATGCCGTGAAGGACAAATCTATAAGGATCGCCGAGGAGCATGCCGAATACGAGGCCATTGTCCGCCGAAATGGCGGGAAAACCATTGCCGAGGTTGATGCAAAGGTAACCGAAATCGCAGCCCGGTGTAAGGATTGCCATAAAAGATACGGGTCGGACTCCTGGCAACTCAAAGATCAGATGGTTGAGCTGAAGCGAATAGCTAGTATGTATGATGTGATCCTAGCTCGGCGTCCGAGGTTGGCTGCTCGACTGGGAAAGGACTCTCATCCATCGAGCTCATCCACTCACACTGATCCTTCGAGATCGTCAACTTCCGCAGATCGATCAGACATGAGATATGCGCGGCATTCTAGAGAGATATATGAACATGAACGGCAAAGATTGGCTCGACGAGGTCGAGGTCGGGGCGTTCAACCGAGTACTGGTCGGAGTCGAGGACGAGGTAGTGGTGAACGTGGTCGAGGCCACTTTAATATAGATGATGTTTTAAATTTCAATTCCGACAGTGATTTTCCTTCAAGATGGCTTAGTTTTAGCAAACCCAAGCCTTCTAGCTCGTCTTAATCACCATGTATTGTACTCTTCCCTTTTTGAAATAAAAACGGAATTTTCTGTACTCATATTAGCCTTTTACCTTGTTTTAACATAGATGTATTTCCTTGTATTATACAAAGGTAGGCCATGATGAGCATTACCTCGTCAAAAGACGAGGTTTATTAGGCTTGAATTAGCACAACCTCGTCATCCGACTTGGTTTAGGCTTTGTTCAGCACGACCTCGTCATCCGACGAGGTTTAGGCTTTGTTCAGCACGACCTCGTCATCCGATGAGGTTTAGGCTTTGGTTAGCACGACCTCGTCATCCGATGAGGTTTAGGCTATGGTTAGCACGACCTCGTCATCCGATGAGGTTTAGGCTATGGTTAGCACGACCTCGTCATCCGACGAGGTTTAGGCTTTGGTTAGCTCTACCTCGTCATTCGACGAGGTTTAGGCTTTGAATAGCACGACCTCATCATCAGACGAGGTTTAGGCTTTGGTTAGCTCTACCTCGTCATTCGACGAGGTTTAGGCTTTGTTTAGCACGACCTCATCATCAGACGAGGTTTAGGCTTTGGTTAGCTCTACCTCGTCATTCGACGAGGTTTAGGCTTTGTTTAGCACGACCTCGTCATCAGACGAGGTTTAGGCTTTGTTTAGCACGACCTCGTCATCAGACGAGGTTTAGGCTTTGGTTAGCTCTACCTCGTCATTCGACGAGGTTTAGGCGTTGTTTAGCACGACCTCGTCATCCAACGAGGTTTAGGCTTTGAGTAGCACGACTTCGTCAAAGGCAAAGTTTAGGCTTTAAGTAGCACGACCTCGTCGTCCGATGAGGTTTAGGCTCTTCTCTGTTTTAAACAAAGGCCGTATCTTTGTTTTTAACCGAGGTAGCGCCTCCTTGTTTTAAACAAAAGTACTTCTTCCTAGCTTTTAACAAAGGTGATTCCTTTGTTTTAAGCCCAGGCAGTTTGAACTTCTATTTTTGACAAGGTTAGGTCGTTACGTGCGCGTTTAGCATTTACTCCCAATGTGGAGTTTATTAAATTACCCTCGTCAGGGTTTCAAAATACTAAGCATAAGTGGAATAGAGAGATGCAAAATACGATATGCAAGTATTTAAACGCATAATGAAGGAAAAATAAAACTTTATTGAAGAAAAAACTTAAAGAAGAAAAATAGCTGACAAGACGAACTGACTCTTGACACCTACGACTTTAAATGAACTGATCCTAGACATTATTCTCTTCCACTTATACAAAGTATTTTTTAAATGATTGATGTGCCATGTACGGGGTAAGGGCTCACCGGATAGATGGGCAAGCTTGTACGACCCTTTGCCGAGGACTTCTTCAACTCGGTATGGTCCTTCCCATGTGGCTTCAAGCTTGCCGAGCCTTTCTGCTTTACTGACCTCGTTATTCCGAAGTACGAGGTCGCCCACTTGGAACTGTTGGTACTTCACCCTTTGGTTGTAGTACCGAGCTACTTGTTGCTTGTACTTAGCTTCTCTTATGTAGGCGAGCTCTCGTTTTTCTTCCAACAGATCCAGTTCGGTTTGGAGGTCTTCCTCGTTGGCTTCGGCTGTGAAGTTGATAGTGCGTGGGCTCAGCAGGCCTATCTCTACCGGGATCACTGCTTCGGTTCCGTACACCAAACTATAGGGTGTTTCACCGTTCGAGGTCCGGGGAGTTGTTCGGTACGACCATAGGACCTGGGGTAAATTTGCGGCCCAATCTCCTTTGGCTTTGTCGAGGCGGGTTTTGAGTCCCTTGACAATCGTTCTGTTCGTCACTTCGGTTTGGCCGTTCGCTTGAGGATGAGCTACCGAAGTGAACTTTTGGTGAATGTGAAGCCCTTCACACCATTCTCTGAATGTCCGATCGGTGAATTGCGTTCCATTATCCGAAACGAGGATGCGAGGTACACCGAAGCGGCAAACCACATTCTTCCATACGAAGTTGAGGGCGTTCTTGCTTGTGATCTTTGCCAAGGGCTCAACTTCGACCCACTTAGTGAAGTAGTTGATGGCTACGATGAGGAACTGGAGTTGTTCGGGAGCTTTATCGAATGGTCCGACGATGTCAATTCCCCACTGCACAAACGGCCACGGGCTTTGCATGCTTATTAGGTCGGTCTGAGGTAGTCTCGGTACCGTCCCATGAATTTGACATTTTGGGCATTTTTTAACTAGTTCGACTGCGTCTTGAAACATTGTAGGCCAGTAATAGCCCCAGCGCATGACCTTCTTTGACAGTGCTCGAGCTCCAATGTGGCTTCCACATGACCCTTCGTGAACTTCGCTTAACGCATAGTTTGCTTGGTTCGGCCCGACACATCTTAGGAGAGGTTGAGTGTATGACTTTCTGTACAGAACTCCTTCTTGTAGAACGTACTTTGGTGACTTGCTTAAGATCTTTCTTGCCTCAAGCTTGTCACTGGGCAGTTCGCCCTTCTCCAAATAATTCCGAAGAGGAGTCATCCAATTTGGGGCTTCATCATCAATTACGAGGCCGACCTCGGCTTCTTCTATACTTCGGTGTTTGACTTCTTCCACTGGAGAGCTTGTTGACGAGGACGCCAACTTGCTCAAAGCATCAGCTCGGGTATTTGTTCCTCTTGGGATTCGTACCAACTCGAAGTAGGTGAAGCTTTCTTGCAGACTCCTAGCTTTTTGGAGATACTTCCTCATTCTGTCGCCCTTTGCCTCGTATGTGCCGAGCATATGGCTAACTATGACTTGGGAGTCACAGTAGACTTGTACAGCTCGTACTTGAAGACTTTGAGCGAGGCGAAGTCCTGCAATTAGGGCTTCGTATTCCACCTCATTATGTGTGGTAGGGAAGTCGAACCGAAGTGCATATGTTAACTCTTTTCCATCTGGGCTAATTAGCATGACTCCCGCTCCACTGCCTGTACGACCTGAAGCGCCATCTACGTAAACTTTCCAGCAGTCATGTGGGGGCTCCTTAGGATGCTCGGCTTCTACTTTATTTCGCGGGAGTTCGTCCTGCTTTGGTGCTTCGGAGAACTTAGCCTCTACCAGGAAATCCGCTAGGGCTTGTCCCTTTATCGCCTGCCGAGGACAGAAATTTATGTCGTGCTCACCGAGTTCGACAGCCCACTTTGCAATTCTACCCGATGCTTCAGGTTTTATCAGGACTTGGCGAAGTGGCAGGTCGGTTAGAACTCGTATGGTGTGTGCATGGAAATACGGTCTCAACCTTCTAGCGGCATTTACTAGTGCAAGGGCGACTTTTTCCAATGGTTGGTACCTCGTCTCTGGTCCTTTCAAGGCTCGGCTAATAAAGTAAACAGGAAGCTGCCGTCGTCCTTCCTCCCGAACTAGTACAACACTTATAGCTTCATCCGAGGCTGCGAGGTATAGGGAGAGGACCTCTCCATCTTTCGGAACAGACAAAGTTGGGAGTCTGGCCAGGTATTTCTTCAGCTCTTCAAACGCCGCTTTGTGCTCGTCCTTCCATTCGAAGTCGGGTGCCTTCTTGAGAATTTTGAAGAAAAGGAGCTGCTTTTCGGCGGCCTTAGATAAAAAACGACTTAACGCTGCCAAACAGCCAGTAAGTTGATGCACATCATGAATGGTTTTCGGGACCTTCATCTCTTGGACGGCTCGAACTTTAGAGGGGTCTGCCTTTATACCTTCTTGCGAAATCCAGCACCCCAGGAATTTCCCTGATCGTACCATAAAAGTGCATTTCGCAGGGTTTAGCTTCAGATTCACTTTCCGAAGTAAATCGAAGACAACCTTCAGGTCGTTAACACAGGTCGCTGGTTCTCTGCTTTTGACGACGATGTCATCGAGATAGACTTCAACACTCTTTCCAATATGGTGTTCGAATATCTTGTCGACCATCCTTTGATAGGTTGCTCCCGCATTTTTTAGCCCGAATGACATCTTCTTATAGGCAAACACGCCGAAGTCCGTGATGAACGTTGTCTTCGGTGCATCCTCTTCACTCATTAGTACTTGGTGATACCCCTTATATAGATCTAGAAAACTGAAGACCTTGTGATCGACTAGGGCTTCTACTTTTTTGTCTATGTTGGGCAAGGGATAACAATCCTTTGGACAATATTTGTTGAGGTCGGTATAGTCAATGCACATCCGCCAACCTCCTTGTTGTTTTTTGACCATGACCGGGTTAGCTATCCACGTCGGATATTTGACCTCGAACAAAATGTCGGCTTTTTGAAGCTGTTGCACTTCGTCATGAATGACTTGCCTTCGTTCTGCCGCGAAGACTCGTTGCTTCTGTTTTACCGGCTTCACTTCAGAGTTGATATTCAGCCGATGAGTGATGATGTTGGGCGCTACTCCGGTCATGTCGAGGGGAGTCCAGGCAAAAACATCTCTGTATTCCCGAAGAAGTTGGACGATCTGGCGGTGGAGTTCGGCACCTCCTGCGAAGCCTACTTTGACGATCTTAGTTAGATCGTCTTCGTAGAGTAGTATGCTTTTCACCGGCTCATTTGATGCGGATTCTTGCTCCTGCTTCAACTCTTCGGGTAACTGTAATTGCTATGCTTGAGAGTGTTGGGGTGCCCCGGCACCTCGAAGTGCAATCTGCATGCACTCTTTTGCCCTTTTTTGGTCACCTCGAACTATGATAACCCCGTTTTTTGACGGGATTTTGATCGTTAAGTGGTATGGCGAACAGATCGCCTTGACCCCCACCAGCCAATCCCTTCCGAGTATAACATTATATGGAGAATCCGCTTTAACAACGAAGAAATTGATGACCTTAGTGGTTGATAAAGGGTGAATCCCCACTGTGATGGGTAGCTGTACGACCCCCTCCGTTTGCGTCTCCTGTTGGACGAAGCTCTTTAGCGGGACTGGTGCTGGTGCGAGCTGCGTCCTCTCCACTCCGAGCTGATCGAAGCAACTCTTGAAGAGGATGCTGACCGAGGCTCCAGTATCGACGAAAATTCGTCGTACGAGCTTATTGGCCACCCCGGCTTCGATCACTATAGCATCCTGATGGGGCATGATAGGTGGCACTGGATCTTGGTCCGAAAAAGTAACCACTTCGTCCTTCTTGAACCTTTTTTGGGAAGGTTCGCCTTGTTGCGGACTTCGAGCCTCGGCTTTTAATGACGATTTCGTAGCTCCCTGTGGGAGTCCAGTAATAGCTTGTACGACCCCATCATACTGAGGCTGGTCCTCGCCTTCGCCATCCTCTCGTTTCGGCTTTTTGTCGGCCTGGGGGCCGCAGTTATTCCCCCCCTTATTTTGTCTCGTTCTTTTGTTGTTCTGAGGTCGGCCTTCATTCTGGTTGCGATTTTGGTACCTTTTAAGCATACCATCGCGCACCAAGTTCTCAATATCTTCGGCTAAGTTCCAGCACTCTTCTGTATCATGGCCATAGTCTTCATGGAATCGGCAGTACTTACCCCTGGATCGGCGGTTTGCTTTTGATTTTGACATTGGCTGAGGCTTTTCGAACATGTTGGTATGTAGCTCGTAAATTTCCGTCCTCGGCTTGGTCAGTGGTGTAAATTGGGTCTTCTCCGGAGTTTGCCGAGGCCCAAGTCGGGATTCAATTGGGCCTCGTTGCAGTCTATCTAAGGCACTTCGGCGACTTTGACTTCGGTCATTGCGCTCCTCTTTCCTCCGGTCAGATGGTTCGGGCTTATCAGCCTCGCGTTTTTTCCTATCCGCCTCATCTGCTCGTGCGAAACGATCCGCGATGCTCCACAGCTGCTTCGATGTCTGTGGCTCTTCCCTTATGATCTCCTTGTAGAGAGCACCAGATTGAATGGCATTCTGGAAGGCTGAGATAAGGACTTCGTCAGTCAAGCGATCGACTTTCAGGCTTTCTTCGTTAAACCTAGTCATAAAGTCGCTTATTGATTCTCCTCGTCTCTGCCTAATGGAAAGAAGCTGGGCCGGGGTAGTTTTTGCCTCGGCTTTCTGGAAAAACCTGCGTTCGAAAGCTTCGAGCATGTCTGCGTACGATCCGATGCTGCATGGAGGCAGGCTATCGAACCAACTACGAGCGTTGTCGACAAGCAGTTCAGGAAATACCTTACACATGTAGGTATCCTCACTGAGACCTTGATTCATCATATTATATTGGTATTGGGACAGGAAATTGCTCGGATCGCATAAGCCGTTGTAAGGCTTGATGGGGGGTACTCGATACTTCTCTGGGAGAGGAGTGTAAAGTATGTAGTTGGTGAAGGGAGTAGAGATCTTACTGTAAACAGTAAATCTCCCTCCCCGGTGATCGTCGTCAAGCCGAGGTGAAACAGCATGACGACGAGGTGGGGTGATGGTACGGCGAGGTGTATGTCTGGGGTCTCCTCGGCGGTTATCATCAAACCTTCTTTGACGAGGCTGCCCTTCTCGTGCGCCCACAATCTGGATGCTTTGAGAATCGTGTCGTTGATGGGAACGGGGTGTAGCTTCACGTTCTCCATGATGTCCAGCTCTTTATTGGTTGACGAATTGCAAGAATTATGTGCCTTTATATGCAAGGAAACTCCTTACTGCATCCTCAAGGTCATGCGGCTGGAGCTTTGGTGCCTCTTCTCCGTCACGACCATTGCTGTGATCTTCTTGGCTGGGGTTGAGCGGTCTGCCGAATTGATCCACCGGAATATTTCCGATATGCTCTTCCGGAGTCAGCGCACGCTCCTTCCCGGGGCGTCTTTGATTAGGGCTGGGTGGATGGCTAGAGGCCTCGGTTGATTCACGAGCAGTTTGCTGGGCATCCGTCTCCTTAGCAGCGGCGGCGCCGGCAGCGGCGGACTTATTAGCGGCAGCAGTAGATCGTGTTGATTTTCCGGCGCATGAGATTATAGCAAACTTGCAAAAATTTGATCAAGATTCACAAATTTCATTTCCCACAGACGGCGCCAGTGATCAATCTTATTTTCGCAAGGTAATTAATGCACGTAGACAAGGAATTAATGAACACGAACACAAACGGAACACAAAGAGATTTACGTGGTTCGATCTATTGGAATAGATCTACGTCCACGGGCGGAAAGAGTATGGATCTTTATTGCTTGTATGAGTAGTGATTACAAGATTGTTCTCCCTTCTCAATCTATTCTAAACCTCTATTTATAAGTATCTACACATGGAATTCGACTAGGATTATAAGTCTTTTCCTATTAGGACTCTTTGGCTTGATCTCCTCCTTTACTGGATAAACACCGAGCTTCTATATCTCTTGTGGAGCTTGAATTGTAGTCGATGTATGAGTTGTCTTGGTGTAGAGATTCCTTTGAGATGGGCCGTCGTGGGCTCGGCCTAGGTAGGCTGTTTGGGCCGAGCCAAGTAAGGCTCTTCGGTGGGCCGAGCTGCATAGGCCGAGCTTGACAGTCGGAGCCCAATTACATTGGGCTCGATGCTTGGGCCTAGTGGCTAGGCCATATCCTATCACTCGGTGCTTGATTCGGTAAAAGTTCATTCGAACTCGAATTCGTTAATAAATGAGCCGAGCTCGAGTCCGAATTCGAGCTCGTTTAATTTAACGAGCCGAGCTTGAGGTCTAGAGTGTTCGATTCGTTGCTCGCGAACGTGTTCGGCTCGTATATTAATCGAGCCTGTTCACGAGCATGTTCGCGAACTCTTAATCAAACCCCTAATCGAGCCTGTAAACGAGCTTTAGCATTTAGGTGTAAAATTAATTTCAAATCACAACCAAAGCTAATTAGGCACCACACCAAAATTATTATTAGAAAATATTAACTTATAACATTAATATATATCGCCAATTATCATCAATTCATTTATTATATTGTATATTTATTTATTTATTAATTATTTTATAGTATTAAATAATTTTAATTTTTGTTTGATGAATTTTATTTTAATTTATGTTCAATTGGAACGTTAGAATATAATATTTTAAATCATGTCTTTTAAATGAACTTAAAATCGAGATCGAGCTCAAGCTCGAATTAAAATTCGAGCTTTTCACGAGCTGGATTCGAGCTCAAATCCGAACCGAATTCGAGCCGAACCATTAATCGAATATTTAACGAGCCGAACTAGAGCTGAATTCGAACTCAAAATTTTTATCACGAGCCGAACTCGAGCACAAAATTAAAACTCGAATCGAACTCGAACCCGAGCCCGAACATGTATAATATTAAACGAGCCGAACTCGAACCTGCCAATACTTGGCTCGGCTCGTTTGCAGCCCTACTCGTGCTAATACATATTTAGAGTTATACTAATATATTGTTGTATGTTTCCTAAAATATATATATATATATATATATATATATATATAGTGTTGTATGGAGTAATAAATAGAGGGATTTATAATTTTTATATTATGTTTATTTTGATTGACAATAGATTTATGCAACTGTATATGTGATACTAGTATGTTAGTAGTATTACTTTTACATAAAATAGATGAATAAAATATGAAATTTAAATTGTTTTTATTTTTTATTGAAAAATAATAGTAGTAGTAAGGAAGTCTTTTTTAATGAAAATAGTAAAATATGGTATATAATTATTATATTATTTTCTTAAATGTAAAATTATATAAAAAAAAAACAGATTGTCTGAACTTATACGTAGATCAGATATATTTATATAAACAAAGCCTAAAAGAGATTTATTAGGAACAAATTCTGGAATATTGGTTGTAGCAAAAGAAAAATGAAAATATGCATACTCGTGCCAACTTTACGGGGTAATGTATGAATTTCATACGTTTATCTTAGAGATGTATACCTTCAATAAATATATTAGATTTATTCTTCAAAGCCTTCTAAAAAATAAAATAAAAATTATATTCTTCAAACAAAATAAATAAAACAATCAATATAGTACAAAGAATAGTAAATACATAAGCATTTCAGCATTTGATACGGCAAGTTATGTTGTGCATCGACAGCACAACATTTATACTCTATTTTTAAAAATAATAATAATAAAAAAACTCACTAATTAGTTATAGCTTTGGATTTGTGGCTACTACCGCAGAGATGTACTGTAACTTATATGGATTAGATTTATGGGATACAGATTGCAATATATCATGACTTCCCGTACCATTTTGCAAAATCCAAATACTGATGAGAGAGCTGTCGGATTTCTACATATACTTTCCCGCCCCTATTTACCCGTATTACCGTGAGTGTAGGTTGTTTTTTTTCTTGGCCGCGGTTTGTTGGGAATTACTCAAAATATTGGATTAAATTATTTATTTCTCATTTTTTAGTCTTATAAGAATAATCTCAAAAATATAAATAATACCCGTTCACCAAATCTTTGTCTATTTTGTCATTTTGGTATGTCCATAAAATTATTGTCTATTCTTTTTTTAGTACTACACCACTTAATTTTATTTTAAGCGGAATCCTTATTCTACTTATATTACGACCAACAAATTAAGTAATTTAAAATTATAGTTTTATGTGGAAAGTCGATGGGGTCGCTTTACGGGGAGACAGTCCCATAATATACCCACTGTGTGATTTTGACACATGGCGTTTTTATCGGTAGAACCGATAACAAAGTTGAACCGATAACATTTAATTCTGTTACCTCCATTAACTCTTGAAGTAGGTGTAGGTCCTAGCCTGTTTACTCTATAGTCATCAATTTAATTTATTGAACTACTCTAATTTTATTTTTTCATCTCTGTGAAAAATCAACCCCTTCATCTCTTTCGTCAAACTCGCTGGCGCAACCGCTTTCATCCGCCACCGCCGCCGCCGCCCCTCACATCCCTTCCTCGTCACTGATTCGCCCTAACTCCGATCTGAGTGATTCGCCCCTTGAGGCGATTCACCGTAGACCATATCTGTGTCAAGCGCCGCCCGTTTAGTCACCACCATCGCCGGTGCCAAATCCGCCGCCACTGGTTTTGCTCCGGGCCCTGGCGGCGGCAGCACGAACAGGGCAACTACTGCCTGCCCTCGCTTCTCCGATTTCTCTCTGTGCCTCGGCCACGGTCGGCAGGCACCGCGATGCCCTTCTCTTCTCCGGCCAGCTGAGACAGCAAGGGATGACAGTTCACCCCTTCAATATTTCAGTTTTTGTAAAACCGTACCCCTCTTTTCTAAATTAATTTTATTTTAAAAACTTAGAACAATAGTTGAATATCAATTTTAGGTTCACGTTCATTGTTCATTCCCAGTCTTTGATTTTGTTGGAATATATTGCAGTATGAAATTTTGATTTCGGATTCTGTTGTTTGAGAGCTATAGGTTGCTACATGTTAATGGTTCTTGCTTTAAGTCTCATAGCTTGAATGTTGTATTCATTTTAGGAAATGGATTTTGATTTTTTTTTTTTTTAATCGTGTATTATTATTTTCTTAATTATTAATCACAAAATTTATATTCAAAGAAAACTAATCAGCACCATAATTATAAATAGGAAAAAAATAAGCATTGTAGTCTAATTCTAATAAATAAGGACATAACACATATAATAACTAATTAATTACAGTACTAATTTTAATTAGCTCAAAATATATTCCGGAGACTGGTGTTTATAAGAACATAAAGAATTCTTTTAAAATAGTTTTGTTTAATATTTTATGATTTTTTCCAATAAGAATTTATGTCATGGAATATAATAAATAAAATATACTTTTTGTCAAGTTAAATTTGCAAGGTACAGATCTCTTAACAAGTTAATCAAATTCATGCGAATAATATACATCTAAAGTACTTTTATAATGGTAAAATAAATACAATAATTGTTATAATAAGATATGAACGCATGACAGTAAAGTTTATATTAAGGTGAAACCATATAAGAATATCTTAAATGTAGTACTAAATTTCAATCATAATTTTCAATTTAGTTTGATTGTCCTTCATAATATTAAATTTTAAACTGATATTCAATAACATTGGTACTATTGAAATTATATAAAACTAAAATAAGATTTTTTTCCCTTTTAGAAAACTATAATGATATTTAAATGTATAAGCTTTACATCAAAGTTCAATTAATAGGAACAACTCATTTATAACACTAAATTCTTTTTACTTAGATTCAATTATGTGAAGTCAACATAAAATTCGAATCATCAATTATAATAAAAGTACAAATTTATTAAAATTTAAATAAAACTTAAAATGAATTACACATGATTAGTCACTAATGGAGTCGAATTGATGAAGATTATCGGATAATTAGTGAAACGTGACGTTCACTAGTCAAAGAGTCGATCCCAGATTAATAGATTAGTAAAAATGAAATGTGATTTCACTTGATTAGTCAATAATTCAGTTGAATCGGTGGAGATCCTCGATTAATTAGTAGAACGTGAAGTTTACTAGTTGAAGAGTCGATCCCGGATTAGTGGATTAGTGAAAATGAAATGTGATTTCACTGGATTAGTCACTAATCGAGTCCGTGGAGATCCTCAAATAATTAGTAGAAAGTAAATTCCACTAGTTGAAGAGTCGATCCTGGATTAGGGGATTAGTGAAAATGAAATTTGATTTCACTGGATTAGTCGCTAATCGAGTTGAATTGGTGGAGATCCTATTAGTAGAATGTACATTGTGTACCAATGGAACTTCAAATCTTCAAATACATAAAGCAAAACAATTTTTCCATTAGTGGAGCCGTCGTTGAATGAGAATAAGAATATTGAAAGAAATTTACTAAATAAAAAAAATAAATTGAACTATTAATTGCAGATAATTAGTGAAACGAGAAGTAAAGTAGTCGAATGATCGATATCGAATTAGTAATGAAATTTTACTTGATTAGTCACTAATCGAGTTGAATCGGTTGAAATCCTCGAATAGTTAGTGAAACGGAAAGTAAAGTAGTTGGAGGGTCGATCCAGGATTAGTGATTAAAAAATGGAATTTTACTTGATTGGTCAGTAATGGAGTTGCACCGGTTGAAATTCTCGAATAATTAGTGAAACGATAATTAAAGTAGTCGAATGTCGATCCATGATTAGTAGATTAGTGATAATAAGTTTAAATTTCACTTGATTACTCACTAATCGAGTTGAATCGGTTAAAATCCTTGGATAATTAGTGAAACGTGAAGTAAACTATTCGAAGGGTTGATCCCGAATTAATGGATTAGTGTAACAAAATAAAAGTTTACTTGATTAGTGAATAATCGAGTTGAATCGGTTGAAATCGTCGGATAATCAGTGAAAGGAGAAATAAAGTAGACGAAAGGTCAATCCCAGATTAGTGAATTAGTGATAATAATAACAACAACAACAAAAACAACAACGACAACAACAACAACAACAACAACAACAACAACACATAATGAATTGGATAATAATAATAATAATAATAATAATAATAATAATAATAATAATAATAATAATAATAATAATAATAATAATAATAATAATAATAATATACTACATTGAAAACGAAATAAAATAATTTTTAGATAGTAAAAGAGAACAAATGGAACCCAACGACCGTCCACATCCAATGGTCGTTGGCCATCAAAATCTTATACATCAAAATCTTATTATAGTATTCTAATAAATATTTATTTTAATTTTATATAATTTCACTAGTACCATTATAATTGAATATTAGTTTAAATTTTAATATTATAAGTAGGAAATTAAATTGAATATTATGATTGAAATTTAGCACTATAATAAAAATATTCTTATTATGGTTTAACATTAATATAAACTTTACTATCATACGTTCATATCTTATCATAACAAGTATTACATTTATTTTACCACTATAAACGTACTTTAGATTTGCATGAATTAATTTATTAAGAAATATGCACCTTTTAAATTTAACTTGATATAAATACTTTATTTTATTAATTATATTACATAACATAACTTCTTATTAGAAATAATCATAAAATACTCCCTCCGTCCCACCTCATTTGGCTTGTTTGTATATTTTATACCTCACATATATTCAACAAACAAGTCAAATGAGATGGGACGGAGGGAGTATTTTACCAAAATATTTTGAAAAGGATACGGGAAGAAGATACAGAAAATATTTTAATCTTATTTTTCCCAACCCAAAAACCAACGTCCCCACCCGAACTCCTTCACCTTTTTCCTTACATGGAAAAATAAAATTAGAGGTGAAAATAAAGATAATTCAAGTCAATTCAATAAAAAATTGACTATAAAGTAAACCTACTGCCAGGCTATGACCCTACACCTACATAACGGAGTTAAATTTTATACACGGTTTCTAGCGATATAAACTGCCATGTGTCAAAATCTGATAGTGGGTGAATTTTAAGCCTGTCTCCCAATGTAATTTTCCGAAAGGCGATTCCACCTGTACTGCAACCAACTAATATCTTAAAATTCATGTGGTCGAGACAAATAATTAGTGGAAATAGAAAATACTCCTTCCGTTATTTTTTACTTGGCTCATTATTTTTGGGCACACAAATTAAGAAATATAATAAAAAATTTAATATGTGGTGATGAATTAGAGATAAAGGTAATGTTAGGGATAAAGGTGGTGTTTGTTAGACTAAAAATAAAAATGAGACAATTAAAAAAAAAAAGTCCAAAATAGAAAGTGAGACAAGTGAAAAATAACAGAGGGAGTAATAAAGTAAGGAATACCTAGGGCCAACTCTTACATGGGGGGTAAGTGAATAGTTGTTACATTAAATTCGGACAAATAGTATAGAGACTTACCTTAAATTTGAACGAATACTATTCACTTACCTAAGTTTGGTTAGGAATTAGAGTAACAAAAATCAGCATGTAGGACATGAAATGAAACACTCACCGTAAGTTAGAGGTAAGCCTAGCTTTTATACTTCAACCTACTCTTCACCCTCTCCTAAAACGACAACTCTTCTCTCTTAGTCTTCACTATCCACAACAATCCCTCAATCCTCATCTAATCTAATGCTTGTCTTGTCTCTACACATACTATATTTCAAATAATTGTTTTTTTTTAGTGTTTATTAATTTATTTCCCAAAAAAAAAAGAAGAAGAAAAGAAAAAGAAATGCAACTGGTTATTCCCTACATATACAGATTCACCCACCACTTGGAAAACCAGGCACGCTGTATCGACTAGAAAAATAAGTAGTAGTTGTCCTCGAAATCAGAGCTCTCCTTTTCTTGTCGACGGTGGCTGCTTTGATTTCTCTCTCCCATTCTTAATAATTTCAAACTTTTGTAGTCCATTGCAACACTCAAGTTTACAGTTTCTTCTAAAGAATTGTAGGTGAGAAAAATAGCAATCAACAACCACATTGTGCTTGTAGTGTTGTGTTATGTCTTTTTTTACTCCTCTTCACTCTGCTTATCTTCTTGAAACTAGCATATTATAGTTTTATAACTTCTCTTCTAGCTGTCTATGGCTGCATCCAGTTCTTTATTGGTTAATGTTGAAAATAGTGTGAGGAAATGCTTCCATACATTTATTTTCAAGAAACTGAACAAGGCATGAATACTGCTGCATTTTGAGTTTCATTTTGTGGGTTGAGAGAGAAAGAAGAGAGAGAGAGAGGGCTAATGTGATAATGGTACATTTTGAAGGCTGTGTGTGTGTGTAAAAGCTATGGACCTCAAAGCCACTTTACAGTCTTTGTATAAAGCCTGAGTATGATTATCCCTTTTTCAGTTACCATACCTTCTGTTTTTTTTACCTTCACTCTGTTTACCTCTATGTCTTTTCTCATTTGGTAGCTTGCACCTTTTCTTCTCCTTTCCAAAAAATGCTGTTCCTCCTTTTCCCTTTCTTTTCTTCTTACTTGACTTATATGAACAAAATTTAACCATTTATCCATGATCTGAGACAACTTTAGCTGCAAGGTTATGGAGTGATTCCTATTTTTACTGCTACAAATCTCACCGTTTCTCTTGTTCCTTGATCTTGATTTCATCATGTGCGGTTCTAGGTCTGCACTGTGCAAAAATAACTTCAACTAGCCATAAATTTGCTTCTGTTCAGACACCATTTTAGTTTAAAATCATTTTGTCACATCTGACATACACATTGCTTCCCTATTTTCTCAAATGTGCCTCAACTAATGCAATAAATGATGCTGGTGTGTACAATAAATACCAAACACCAAAAGCAGCAAGAATTCTTGAATTTCTCAGAGGTGCAAGGTTTCATAGATCTCTGTTTTTGGTTAGACACTAGAAATGAGTCATTGTACAAATAATACCATGTTTCTTGATTTTCTTATGTCTGAAATCTGAATGGCAACATTTAATGCCCTATTTTTCTGCAATGTGGTAGAAATGCCTGCTTTTAATGAACAATTTGGCACCTACATTTAATTTCATTGGATTCTTTAAATATCTCTACAATTTATTTTTTTTCTCTTGGACTTATGCATTTGATTTCTCTTCACTGTTGCAGGTTTTGTGGGTTGTGGGTCAGATAGAATTGGAGTAGCATAGAAATAATATTCATCCATTTTTTTTTTGGAGATATGCAGACTCCCAAGTCAAGGTAACTTTCGGTGCTACAAGAACAGTGAATCTTTTAGTAGATTTTATGAGATTGATTATTTTATTTGACTTAAACTTATGTGAGGTGAGGCTCATGATGAAAGTATATATTTGTTGAAGTAATGATCATCTTTTTTATGCAATGATTTTGATTAAATATGCGATGAATATGCTAGGATGAATTAATCTTGTTTGTTGGGACACAAAAGGCCCCATTAAAGGTTGATTGATGACTTTGAGAATCTATTGTGGGAAATTACACTAGCTTTTGTAGTTTGTTTCTTCTTCTTCTTCTTCTTCTTCTTCTTCTTGTTGGTATATATATGTAGTGAGGTATTGTTAATAAATACAATTACTAGAATTTGCTTTCTTGATTTTTTGTTTCTTACCTTTTTGCTAGAACTAGTTTATTTGAGTTCTTTGTGATTGTTTGATACACTTTTGTGGCTAAATCAGTGGATTTGAGGGCAATTGTCTATTTAAAGGTTCTCTATTTCTTGCTTGAATTCTAATATGCTTCCATTTCATGCCCATTTTCCAAGATTTACTAGCAATTACATATTTTCTCTGGTTATACATAATCTATGTGCAACTTCCATTAAAAACTCAAGAATGTATACATTTTCCAGTTATTTTGAAAATGAATGCTGCTGATATGAATTTTATTTTTTTTCATGCATCCCTACATTTACAACACTGTCACATGCTCATATTACTGCCTTGCCATATTTGTTATAATATCTTGGCATTTATCTTACTCTGTTGCCTTACCAGTTCCTCAGGAGCAGCTCCACTGACTTCTCCTCAATCGATTTCTTCCGAGGCATCTAAAAAACACTCTCCACGCGTTGTACGCCAGCTCAAGACAAGTCCGCGTTTTCTAGAACCCACCATCTCTTCTTCGAAGCTAGCAACTAAGCCACCGAAAGAGAGAAGTCCTAGAGTTTCTGATCACAACTCTCCATCAAGCCCACTCTCCGAGGTACTCAAAATAACTAGTACGATTACTTTTGTATTATTTTCTCGTGCAAGAAGCAGAAAATGAAGTGAAATGCAGATTCCTCTGTGGAATGAATAATTGAAGTACTATTCTTGTAAAAGTATTACCTCTGTCTCTATAGGCTTGTTTTAACCTTTTTCTGTACCAAAATTACAGGTCTCTTTCATTTACAAAAGCAAGTTTCATTAGACAATTGAATCAATATAATGGCCATTAAAAATGAAAATTGGTTTCAATTACAGTATATTTCAACATTTTTGTGCAGTATTTAGCATATTAATAGTAGTTAATGCATTTTATTAAGCGCAGTATCAAACATCTTTATCTGATTTAGCTTAGACTTTCTCCATCCATTAACATGACCATTCAAGCATACAACTTTTGTACGCAAAGTTCTCTTCTTGCTAAATAAATTTATGCTTGCAACCTGCAGAAAAAGCGTCCAACAAAGGTTACTGAGCTCGAGTCTCAGATTTCTCAGCTAGAAAAGGATCTGAAAAATGTGAAGGATCAGTTAATCTCATCAGAAACATCCAAGAAGCAAGCCCAGAAAGATGCAGAGGAATCCAACCAACAGCTCCTAGTCTTCTCCTCGAAGCTTGAAGAGTCGGAAAAGAAGCTTCTAGAACTTTCCGCCTCTCAGAATTCTCCCACCATAGGCCCGACTGAAGGGCACGACGCGTCGTTGCAAGCTGAACTCGAAAATCTCAAGAGTCAGCAGTTGCAAGAATCAGCTGCTTTAGCCTCTGCACTAGATGAAATTCAAGGGCTCAAAGCTCAGCTTGAGATGGTAGCTGAATCCGGAGATAACAACTCTGAATCTGCAAGAAATGAGCTGGATAAGCTGAACGAGAGCCTATCAGTTGTGGAAGAGATGAAGAAGGAGCTAAGTGAATGCAAGAAATCCGAAGCTCAGGCTCAAGAACTAGTCGGTGAAACACTGATGCAACTTGAAGCAGCGAAAAAAATGGTTGAGACGATTAGATCGGATGGATGTAAAGCAGCAGATGGTTACGAGGCTGCAGCTAGCGAGCTCGAACAGTCAAGGGAGCGTGTGAAGCTTCTAGAAGAACTCGTGAGCAAACTCAAGTCCGAGAATGATCTAGAAGCGGATTTCGCCTCTGTGAAACTCGAAGTGGAACAGTTAAGATCTGCTCTAGCAGTAGCTGAGATTAGGCAGAACGAAGATCAAGCTCGGAGCTCAGAGCAAGTAAAGCAAGCTCTTGAAATGGTGGAGCAGATAAAATCTGCATCAGGGCAGAGAGAAGCCGAGTTGGAGGCAGAGCTACGAAAATCGAGCTATGAGATCGAGGAGCTGAGGTCGAATTTAATGGATAAAGAAACCGAACTTCAAAGCATCTTTGAAGAGAACGACGCCCTCATAATGCAGCTAGACCGAGAGCACGAAACGAAGACGGAAATCAAGAAACTGAAAGCCCTTTTGCACGAGAAGGAAGCACAGTGCAAGAACATATCAGAGGAGAACAAGAAACTGAAGCTAGAGATCAAGGAAATCTGCACGAGCAACGAAACCTTGTCCGAACTAGAGAAAGCAAGGGCTGAGGAGAGAGAGGCGACGATGAAGGTAGGGTACATGAGAGAGGAAGTGGAGAAGAGCAACCGAAAGGCAGAGAGAGTGACAGAGCAGCTAGAGGCGGCGCAAGCAGCGAACGCGGAGATGGAGGCGGAGCTGCGGAGGCTGAAGGTGCAGTCGGATCAATGGAGGAAGGCTGCTGAGGTGGCGGCTTCGATGCTCTCGGTTGGAAACAACGGGCATGCCGTGGAGAGGACTGGATCCATGGACAACAACTTCAGCCCTCGGATGAGGCGGATGACGTCGCCTTATTCGGATGAACTCGACGAGGATTTCATGAAGAAGAAGAATGTGAATGTGTTGAGAAGGATTGGAGTGCTGTGGAAGAAGCCACAGAAATAGGAGGAAGAAGAAGGATGCCTATATTGAGCTTCTAAATGTTCTGATTTAGTTCTAGTGGGGATGTAAATGAATTAATTACTGCCAAAATATTTTTATTGGAGTGTCTAAGGATTTGGTACTTGTATTAATTTGTGCGTTGGGGACTTTTTACTGATCTGATTTATAAGTTTGTGATGATCAAGTTATTTTGGGTTGTTGCATATAGTAAGATATTAATATATCAGGATAAATGATCTATAAATAAATAAATGAAAATGGAAGTAGATGCCTTAGTTTTAATACTTAAGCTGTCAATTAATCACAGTTAGCGGCACGGGATAAATAAAATTGAAGCCCAGTATCATTTTTTTGTGTAAAACAGATCCATTTTTACAATGTCAATTTGCTAAGCTACAACTTAAAGAACATTTCATTAAAATCTAAGGCCCAAATAGGGTGGCGGCCCACTCCCAAACCGTGACTCCTTCTTTTGCACAATAGTACTCAAACCCCGAAGACTTGATCACCACATGCGTGTGGTTGCTCCATGTCTTGACGCATCGAAGATTCCAAGGGCTAAGCTCTCCTTCACGTTGGTGTCGCTCACGATGACGTGGTAGTGTTGCTCGTAAGAGTCATAAACGGTCTTGTGCATAGGCTCGCAGGTTTGTACCCGCGGCTCCAAAATTTTGAGAACCTATAGTTCTTTTTCAAAATGGTATTAGTAAAGTTATTTTTATTTTTGTTTTAACTAATTTTTATTACTATATGTTACTCCCTCCGTCATGTTGGAAGAGTATTGTTTCTTTTCGGCACGAGACGGAGGGAGGTTTTTAATTTTTATTTTTTCAGATTGCATATAGAAAACCTGGAAATGAGTGTATGAGTATACTGGGGAATGAAAATTCGATAATTAAGCATCCCTAATTTCAATTAATTGTCCCCTTATTTTGGCTAATTATTTCCATTTTAGGAAACAAGACTCTCTCGATAGGATGGCCTAAAAAAGGAAAACGAGGCTCTTTCAACAGGACAAAGAGAGTATATATTATTTTATTCTAGGGGTGCCATCGGATCGAGAGGGCAGGTTTGATGGCCCACCAAACATTAAACAGCTGCATATCCAAATTATGATGTGGAGATTGGGGTTGGGGTTTAGGGCGGAGATGAGGTGGTCAAGTATCTAATAACTCCTCGTGGAAATACATCTATATAGGGATAAAGAATACAACTTTTTAACACAACTTCAACCCAATTTATATGTGAGTAGACAAAATTACCCCTATTTTTCCTCACATGGGTCCCTTCTCTCTCCTCTTTTTTTTTTTTTTTTTTCTATCTCCTACTTTAAGAATATCCCATCTCTCTTCATTTATTATCTACATTCTCTCTCTTCCCTCTCTTCTCTTTTCTTTTCCTTTTTTTTTTCTACTTTCTCTTCTCTACCCCCCCTTTTTTCTAGTTTTTCTTCTCTTCTTTTTTTGTCTTTTCCTCTTTTCGGTTTTTTTAGTTTTTTTCAGTTCGTTTTTTCGTTTTTTTTATATTTGTTTTCCAGTTCGTTTTTTATAATTTTCCCTTCTCTTTTTTTTACCCTTTTATTTTTTCCAGTTTTTCTACTCTTTTTTTTCCCTCTTTCTCGGTTGATTAATGTTTTCTTTTTCGGTCATAAGCACTAAGTCTGTTCTTAATTTGTGATCATTTGCGTTGATGAATTTCTTTTCGATTTCAATGGTTAAACTAATTAGTCTTTGAAAAATTCGTGTATGATTATGTAAGAAATGATCCAACGGTGAACATATTTTTTGTGTATGATTATGTAAGAAATAATCCAATTCTTGTGATCTATATATAAGAATTGATACATTTCTATCTAGATTAATATCGAAGAAACGGTAGACATATTTTTTGTGTATGATCATGTAAGAAATGATCCAATTCTTGCGATTTATATGTAAGAATTGATACATTTCTATCTAGATTAATATCGAAGAAACGGTGGACATATTTTTTATGTATGATTATGTAAGAAATGATCTAATTCCTGCGATCGATATGTAAGAATTGATACATTCCTATCTAGATTAATATCGAATAAACGGTGAGCATATTTTTTGTGTATGATTAAGTAAGAAATGATATAATTCTTGCGATCTATATGTAAGAATTGATATATTTCTATCTAGATTAACATCGAAGAAACGGTGGACATATATTTTTTTTTGTATAATTATGTAAGAAATGATATAATTCTTACCACATAGAGAAAAATAATCATGTAGCTCCTAACAGTTAAAAAATAATCATGGCACAACTCGGTGTTATTTGATGGGAAGGAATGGGAGATGAAAAGGATCGAGGAAGAAATTAAATGTAGATTCTGGAGCTGGTGCGTGGTTAGAGGAGAGACGGAGCCTATTACTAGCTACATAGTGTGGTCAAATAATAGGTTATGTGATTACTGGTCTGTATCTTGAATTTCTTTCAGTTTTGGTACTTCTTGTATCGATGTTTGTATCGCCGCTTATTCTATAAATTCTTATTTTTCCGATTAAAAAAAGAAAGAAAAAGGAAAAGAAAAAAAGAGAGAGAGAGAGAGAGAGAATGATATATACGAAAGTAGAGGAAGAAGAATTAAGAGAGGTAAGAGAGATAATGTAGAGAATAAATGAAAATAGATAAGATGTTTTTAAAGTAGGAGAGAGAAAAGAGAAGAAAGGAGAGAGAAGAGGCCCATGTGAGGGAAAATAAGGGTAATTTGTCCACTCACATATAAATTGGGTAGAAGTTGTATTTTTTAAATTTATGTCAAAATTTGTCTTTTTTATCTCTAAGGGGGTAATTTTAATTTTTGCCTCTAACTCCTGCATCCATGTCGTCATAGAGCTTATTCATTAAAATTTAAGTGCAGTAACTTATCAATTTAGTGTACTTAATGTTATTTTTTATATGGAAAATAAGTTTTCCAAAGTTTTATAGATGTGAATGTGATTATAATAAAGATAGTATTAACTCGATACGACAAATGATATGCTAATCACCTTTCGTGGGCAACATTCAAATTTTAATCAGTTTATCATGATTTTGTTTTGTTTTTTTCATGATGTTTATTCTAATACCTCAAAAGCTACTACTAGCATAATTAAATTCACAAATTACATAAAAATCAAGCTCGATTGGTTTTTTATCCCTTCAAATTTTTTTAAAAAAATAAACAAAACAAACAATAATAAAATATAATTTAATAATAATTTGTGAATTTAATTATGCTATTGATTGTTTATGAGGTATTATAATAAAGATCAAAGAAAAATAAGAAAAAGTTATGATAAAATGACCAAAATATAAGTAGTGACCACGGAAGGTGACTAGCATATCATTTTTTTACTCGATACATATTAAATAATAAAATAAGTATAACTGTAGAATTTTATGATATATATAGTGATTAAATATATTTAATCGATATATCAACCAGATCTCGATCCTATATCAATATATATTTAATAAATTTATATACGCTAGAAATAGAAATATGCATGTGTTTTGCACGACTATAAAATAAGTAGAGCTATAAAATTTAATGATATATATAGTGGTTAACATATATTTAATCGATATATCAATCATATCTCCTCACGGGAGAAAATTCACTAGGGTAGAATCAATAGATGTTTGATGAATGTTATTTGGCTGGATAGGTACTAGGTAGCCATCCTCTGTACTTTTGAGTTTCAAACGGTTTGTTTCAGGTCATTGCTCGATACAAAGGTGGTAAAGTGGGGGTCGAAACCTTTTAGATGCATCGATGCATGGTTTGTTTCTAATACTTGGAGTTTGTTTCATGCTAAAAGAGCTTGTTTCTAATACTTCAAGGAGTTTGTTTCTAATGCAAACTTCAAGGAGTTTGTTTCTAATACTTGGGAAAATTACTCGATTGAAGGCTGAAGGAGCTTTTGTCCTTAAGGAAAAGCTAAAAGGTTGAAAGAAGACTTAAGCGAGTGGAATAAATGAGGTTTTGGTTCGACAAAGAGCATTAGTTAGGAGAACGAGCCTCCCAAAGCACAGAAGACACACATCAAGTGGCTTGAAGAAAGGGATGTTAAGATTTTTTCATGTGATCATAAATCATCGTAGGAAATTGAATGAGCTCACAAATATTCAAATCAATGGTGATTGGGTGGATGATCCAAGCCTGGTAAAAGTTGGTATCAACGAACATTTTAGAAAGCACTTTAAGAGGATGTGGGAAGTGAGATCGGAATTGCCAATTGATTTTGTCGACCGTAAGCTGAGTGAGAACAAGAATGATAACCGTTGGTAAAAGAAATGGAAGAAAATTGTGAAAAAATTGAAGAAAAATTGTCAGAAAGTAAGAAGAAGATGATGATATTTGTCCGAGAAATGAGAATGATGAGGAGTTAATTTATAGGAAAATAGGAAGGAATATAACAAAGAGATTACAAAGAAGAAAAAAAAATAAAAAATCTAAAGAGAGGTTCAGATAGTCAATCTCTAAAAGATAAATTTGACGGACTTAGATTAATCCACATATATCAACTCCAAAATCGACCCTTAATTTCAACCACATCTTTTCTCCATCCCAACTAGCCTTCTCAAGAATAGTTTCATTTCTCCATTTCCAAAGCACCCAAACCACGCAAATTCAAAAGCAATTGGCAAACTTCTTCCCCTTCAAATCCCAAAGCAAGTCACAATTTTGGATGAAGTGTTCCCTCATACAGTAATGTCGCATCACCGAAATATTGCACTAATCATACAACTCACGCCAAATAGAATACGCCAATTAACATTCAAGAAAGAAGTGAGAAGAGGATTCCACTTGTTGTCTGCAAGCCACACACTTGACGTCCTCCTCTTCTTCGAGTGCCTTCTTTTGACGAAGATTTTCCTTTGTTGGAAGTCGATTCCAGAATAGTCTCTACGCCATTACAGTTGCTTTAAGGGGGGCAAAAATTTTATATATTAACTCGAAGACTTTTTCCTCCTGTCGCCGAGCCTGATCTCCATTTCTTAGAGATTTCAATATTCCATAAGCGACTTTAGAAACATTATGACGTCATAATGGGGCTCGTTGGCAGACCCCCTCTTCCGTGCCCCTTGGTCTCGCACCCGGGCTCTCAAGCGCGGCACGGGGTTTGCAGTCGCCGCTGTGCTCTAAGAATAATGAAATTATAATATGCAACATTTCATTAGATTCAAATAAAATTTTTATTTTTGTTTATTCCCAATTGGAGAGATTGAAGAATGCAATACAAATAGAGGGTGCTCTCAAATCTCAATTCAGCCAGGGTAGTCCAATTAAAATTGGCAGAATAATTTATTGATCTCAAATTTAAGATATGTTTCCCATAAGTCGTTCTGACAACATTATTCCATAGACTTTTGTTTCACGCCTAAATCTGCACTTAGATTTGGTCGGAAAAACTCTATCCCAATTTGCTGAATTTCTATGTCATTGGGGCAAGTGAATGTCATTTACTACTACTACAATTTAACTAATCCCTATTCAACATTCCATTCACATTTAATAATCCCTTTATTTAAAAATAAAATAATACTAATAATCCCTTTTCTGTTTGAGCTAACATTTAATAATCCCTAAGATCTACATCAAACAAATAAAATCATCATTACTTAATACTATCTTGAAAACAGCTTTATCCCTTGTTGATTTAATCCAACCTACACAATTGTTTAACCATTTCCTGCTGCAATTAAATAATGCCAAATTCAAGATCTTTTGTCCAGAGTTTCAGTGTGTTCAGACATGCTGAACTGAACCTATGTAGCATCATTGTCAAAACACATTTCCTCAAAATAGGCAAACAAATAAATCCAAGAAAATCTGCATGATTTCTACAGTTTCGATCGTACTTTAGGGAATTAAATGACGACAACAAACAAGAAACAAGAACTGAAATTTCATTAGTTTGTCATCAAACAAATAAAGTAACAAACCAATGTAGATAGCAACCAAAAAAAAAAACACAGCATCCACATCATTGATTAAAATTAAGCTTCTTTTTAAGTTAAAAATACTTGATAAGTAATACTCTATCAATAAACACTCCTTTCCCTTTCCCCCTCTCTAGAAAACACTATAATCCATGTCAAATTCTCCACCTTAAACAATTACAATTATTCGCAAGTGCGCACGAATAATTGTAATTGCTACGGGGGCTTCTCTCTGCCTACATCAAAGGGCTATTGAGAAGCCCCTGCCAATTGGACGAGGCGAGTCCGTTCCAATTCAGCCGGGAGGAGTCGAAATCCGACCCGTTCCCATCCCCGCCTACTCCGCCGACGCTCTGCCATGGAAAACCCCACAAGATCCTTCCTTCGCCGTCTCTGGCGCCGCCGCACATTTCTTGCTTCACGGTCGTCACCGCCGTCGACGCCGTAGTGGTCGAGGCGCCGTTGCCGCCGTATTCCTCGTAGCCAATCCCCATCTCGTGGGCCCCACCCATTCCCATCCCCCCATTTTCAACCTCCACATTCCCATTCTCATTCCCCATCCCATAGTACACATTCCCATTCCCACCGGTCTGGTTCTCAAGAAAACCGGACCGGATCGCGTCGAACATCCCTGAAGAAGAGGGATTATTCGCACCGAAATTCCCAAGAAGGCCGGCGGCATGATTTTGATGGTGGTGGTGGTGGTGGGCCATGTTGGGATGCCCCCAAATGGAGAAGTCGTGATCATCGTAATGGCCGGAATTCTGCTTCTGAAGCCTAGCAATGGCCAGGCTGAGATCGTTGGAGTCGTAGCTCAAAGGGGGCATGGATGGAATGGGGCTCTGGATGGGCTGATCTTGGCTCCTCTTGGAGGAGGAGGAAGAGGAGGAGGTGGAGGAGGAGCGCTTGTTACGGCGGCAGCCGCCGCCCACGGGGACGTTGCGGAGGGTGCCGCCTTTAGTCCAGTATCTACGGCAAGACTTGCAGAAGTATCTGGGCTGAGAGAGGCTGTAGTTGTTGTAGTAGCAGAATTTGGTGTTGGTGGAATCGCATCGAGGGCATTTCAGGGATTGCATATCAGCCGGCCTTGGCTTCTTCTCTTGTTGCGCCGCTTTGTTGCAACCTAGCATGCTTTCCAGCGTTTCTAACCCCATTTCCTGTACATTTATTACTCCATTAGGTAAATACAAATTATACAAACAAATAAAAATTTTCTATAAATAAAAATAAAAATAAAAAGAAATTGTGAAATGGTTTGGTATTGTTGGTGGAGAGAACAGGTATTTAGGCACCTCTAATTTTTTATTTTTATTTTTTAGGGTGCCTAAATACCTAGCGTGTAAAGGAGAGAACAAAAGGATTTAGTTTCCAGGGAGAAATTAAATAAATTTTTTCCTTTCAATCAAATCAGGTGACATTAGAGACAAACATACTGCATACTCACAGATTTTAAAATTGAAAAAAAGCAAAAAACTGGGAAGCTCGTACCAAGAACAATTAAGTTTGTTTATCAACTGAAAATTAAATGTGGACTTGTATTGAAGAAAGCAAAGGATTTATCTCAAAATTAGATCAGAAAGGGAAAAGTGGGAAGAAAGAGAAGACAATTAAGAGAGAAATTAATTAGTAAAGTGGGGGTTGAAGAAAGGAGAATGATTTTGAGGTGAATCTAGCTTTGATTTTGAGGTGAATCTAGCTTTGAAAGAAAATGGCACCTGGTGATGATGTTGTGCAGTTGAGGAATCCATTTCCACCATGCAACACTTGCACTTGTCTTTCAAATTCGAAGCGATTGCAGAAGAAAGAGAGAGAGAGAGAGTATGTATTGTACAAAATGAGAAGAAGAAGAAGAAGCAGCAGCAGCTTAATAATTAAGAATTCTGAGAGCAAATGGGAAAAGAAAACTTAGGCTAACACCACAAGCTGCAGCATCACACACACACATATATATATTCGGAGCCAGAGAGAGAGAGAGGACAAAGTGGGCCGTTGATTGATATATAGAGAGAGAGAAGAGAGAGAGAGAGAGTGTGAGTGTAATGATTACAAGATTGTACTAGGGATGTGTGTAAGTAATACTAGTATTTGAGAGTTGGCACGCAAGAGAGAAAACGGAAAAAGCAGTCTCCCTTCGTCTGTATGTATTACTAGTTCGTACCCGTAGAGAGAGAAAGAGAGAAGGGACACCGGAATTTCAATTCGCAGTTGTGTCAGTGGGACCCAGCGGCGTGGGAAGGGAAGGGGCAACTATCCGTGGGGCCCACGCGCTGCTTGCTGCCCCGGCGGTGGGACCCGCGTACGTACATACTACTCCTTCCTCCTATTATTATGCGCGCGCTTGGGCTTTGCCTTTGTAGGCTTTTCATTTCAAAGGGAGATTTCATTTTCAAAATTCATCGCCGATCGAATGTACTCCTTATATTAACTACTACCTTCACCCCATTACATTAGTCACATTTACCTTTTTGCACGTATTTCCACCGAAACCTAATACGGGTTTTAAAATATAATTTTGACGTATTTATTTTTTCACGGGATACTATAAGTGTCATAGTATCTCGTGAAAAAATGAATACGTCAAAAATATATTTTAAAATCCGTACTAGATTTCGGTGGAAAAACGTGCCGCAATAGTGAATGTGACTAATGTAATGGGATGGAGGTAATACTAAATACTCGGGAGTTTAAATATCCCCCCTTCTCTCTACTGCTTCATTTCATTGTTTCATGCTCTTTCTTCGATGTGATTTTTGTGATAAAAACGAGAAACCGACAAATATTTCGGATTAGGCTAGATTAGGTTTTTGAATATGAATATGTCCAACCGACTGATGACGTGGCAACCGGGTGCATCTATTACTATTAGAACATTTCTTCTATACTAAGTTAATTTTGTGGGTAAAATGTGTGCCGTAAATAATTAATGTATTTAATTAATACTCCTGACAATGAAACGCAACTTAATTGGTAAGACGCTTCCCCTCCAATTAAGAGATTGGGGGTTCGAGTCACCTTAAGTAGAAAATGAGAAATCATTATTGATCATCTTTTTAAGAAAATAAATAAATAATAATAATAATTATTATTATTTAATACTCCATTACTACTCCTATATATCTAATTTATATAAACATGTATGCTTTTGAAGCAGGTTGATACTGAAAGTGAATAATATAATTCACGGATTTTGTAACTTTTAATAACTCTTACTGGGTCTGGGGGCGGGGGTTAAAATTTTTTAATTACTTGAATTTAATAATTTCTTCCCGTACGATAAATCTATATCAGTACTAATTAGTTCTATAATTCTACGAGCATAAATATTACTACTTGTAAGAATAGATTTTTACCCAAAAACATACTTTATTTACGGAAACCCTGAAATTTATATCTCAAGCATTGAATACTAAACTAATCAAGGTCCTTTTATTTGTTTTTTTCTTTCTGGTGAATCAAAATAAGTGGAGGAGTATGTGATAACGGCATTTGTACAGATGTTCTGTAGGAATATGCATGCTTTGAGAAGCGGAAACCAGCTGAATAATTATTGTATATGAAAAAAATATATATATATACATAATACATGTGTATGATTAATGATTATTTATATGTAATATTATTGATCGTCATCATTGAATATAATAGACGTAATTAGTGATTTCAATCATTTTACTTTATGTTTATTCATTTGAATTGTTTCCAACCAAAGGTTGCTCCATATTTCTGCCACGTGCAGCTAGCCATATATGTTTTGTATGGACAAATTCGTACCTATTTTTCAGCACGTCACTACTATTTTTATTTTTATTTTTTTAATTCTATACTATTTTCAGAAAGACGTGTATCCGACTATATAATCTCTACTCATCATCATAAATATTACGCTTCGACATAAATGTTGTATAAATTTATTGCATTTATTTCGATACACCGAACAGGAAATAAAGTCCAAGTATAAATCAGTTTCTATCGAAATAAATTAAGGTATATACATATACGTACTATTATTTAAACTTGCTATGGACCACTAATATTTTGTGTGCTTAAATTACATTATAAAAATAAGAATGTCGTACTGCGCTCATAAAATGTCTGACACGTGAATGAAATTGAACAAAAAATAAACGGTGATCGATTAAATATGGTTTAGTAATATCAATACACATCAATAATTTTATAGTTAGGTATATATAACAAATTTTGAAATGCAAGCAAATGAATTGATAGATGTGTTGTAACACAAATTAAAGCTTACTTTAATAATTAAGTACTATAGTAATGAAGGTGGTGTTACTTTAGAATTTTGTAATGCAAAGCTGATGAAGATTCTACATGTTATGTACATAACATAACATTGATATTTGATATGTCAAATCTTGTCACATGCACCTAAAAAGCAGCTATAAATGAATCTTAACACAGAAATCAACATGCTACTAGCTATTCGATCCATGACCAATCTCATTTTTTACCTTCACAAAAACATAGAGAGCCATTTTTAACCATTTATGGGTTGTCCCCTTTTACTATTTCCTTTATCTTTAATTAATTTCTCATTTCATATTAAACTTTCATCCAATCCAATCCCTATTAATTAAATATGGTTGAGACACAATCACATGGATCGATAGACGTCTTCAAACCATTTACTTCTCGATTTAGAAAATCACAAATTCACAAGTTATACAAGTGTAATCAAAACATTTCAAGATTAGAGCGATATATAAGGGCCAACTTAGCAAGAATCACCTCTATTAATTATATTAATTGACTTAAGTTAAATTTAAATTGTGACATCACATGTAACACGTATGACTACAAAGTAGTAGTAATGTTCAAGTAATGAATGATTGGGAGAATTCCCTTATCCATTAAGATAACAAATACGGAGTAAGCAACACATGCAATCCACTAGAATACATAATCAGCCAATCAAAATAAAAAGAAGAGAAGCAAGTGATCTAGCTTAACACATAGCCAGATCAGCTGCCTTGTAGTATATACAGTATATAATTAAATTTGTGTGTGTTTTTTTTTTCCAAATATTACCAATAAATTTGAAGGGACCAGGATTCTTGGAATGGTGGGAAAATCAATGCCACCCAACAAATATTCTAAACAGCACTGTCATCACCTGTCACTGCCACATATGATCATAAACAAACAATCATTGAACCCACTCTAACATTCTCTTGGGATCCCATGAAATTGGCTTGTTTTTTTGCCTCCCTCTCTACATATTTTCAATGGACAAAATAATTGTTATCCATTGATGTTATAGGTAAAGGTCTTTGGGCACCCAAAGAAATTTTCAATTTCAAATTTAATTCCAATTCATTTATTCTAATTCTTTAGGCCCTTTAATTTAATACTACAAACGATTCCAAGTTGAATCTTATTGTATATTGATCGTTAATTAATTTGGTTCTGAAACAGATATTATTGTTTTTCTTGAGGGAAAAGTGAAGTGTGTTAGAAAGAAAAGAGTTTAAAATGTGTGGAAATTGGGTGTTTTGGATTAGGATTGAGATTAATTTAAGTTGTGTGAATGATTATAAGGAAACCCTAATTTTAGTGCAAAAGAATGTGGTGGGATCGCATGTACCACATGTAAGACAATGTGGGACCAGGGTCATAATGGGCAATCAGCATCAGTCAAATCGATTGACCGGTCAAATTTCGATTTTTTTATCAGTCAAATAAATAAAATAAAATAGTGGGGGGGAGAGAGAGAGAGGGCAAAGTGAAAGCTGAGCTAGGAAACTGTGCCCTTGATAACATATGGCTATGGCATGCTATATCGTTCAAGAAAAGAATCTGCCTTGGAAACTTGGTAGGGTTTGCATTGCACTATAATTATTGAACCTTCTAATTATTGTACTAATTTTTATTGGGTTGTTTTCACATGGATGGACCATGGATATTGATAGGATGATAGGCAATATTTATATTCCTACTTTTTTTTTTATCAAAAAGGAAAAAAATAAAACAAAAACAAAACAAAATTCTACAATGCATATAACATATTCTTGCAGTGGGTTTATTAGGATTAACTTTTGATTTTGATGCCTAAGTTTTGATTTGCCCTAATATGATTTTCAAATATTCTTGTCGGGTTATAGGGAATGCCAAAGCATTGTCTATCTCCTACTATGATCTAAGTACACCATAATTAGAATTGAGGTTTCCCTTAAATGTTTTATTAGTTCACTAGTTGCATATGAAGTACGTAACTACTAGTTGTAATTGTAGGATTATGAAATCCTTCGTTTTTAAGGGATTCACTTATGTTTTTTTTTTTTTCTCCCTTAATAAACATAGACTTTTTATTTATTTATTTACGTGTGAGCCTCATTTTTATGTGCAGACAAATTTACGTACTCGAGAAAAAAATTGTAGTTTTGAAAGTAGGAGTGTACAAATAATAACTTTTCAACGTACGTGAAGAAACCTTATCCATATAACATATTCATATATGTTATGACAATGTAGTAGCAATAATGAACCTTATTTTGATAATATTAATATTAATTTCCCTCGAATTTTGAGTTTTATCATAACACAAGATCAACACTTAATCATGTGTACTAGTATATACAAGTACTAGTAATTAATTGGTAGCAAGTAGATTGCATGCAATAAGTTGTTAAGGCCATATATTAATCTAAGGAGGAGCGGCATCATTATCATGTGTGTCCACACATTAAACAAAGGGATTTAATTAAGTTGGTTTCATTGATAGGAGAGCCACATTTAGTCTAAATATTCTTAAATCTTAACCATAACATATTCATCATATATAAATAAAATGGTAAATAGCTATATGTATATAGTAAAATGAGGGACCCTCTCTCATAAAAATAGAAATAAAAAAATGGGGGTCCCTTTCCCAAAGGAATATGCTAAACTTCATCACAAATCAAGCTACTTAATTAGTGCAAAAAAAGCATTGTTTAGATGTTCTCCATTCTCTAGACAAGCGCTTGACCATACATTGAGAAATGGAAATGCATTCAAACTTAACCAGATTTGATTGTATTAGGCAAAAAATACGTATGAGACAGTTTAAGGGATCAGAATTCATAAGCTATACTGTAGTATACTCGAATCCATATATGTAAAAATTAATATATTAATTTAATATCTTGTTGAAGTTGTATTATCTTTATTTTGTGTATGAATATAAAAACAAAAGAGGCGGCAAATAGGATTGGACTATTGAACTCGAATCCAAAACTTACTTGACGTAGAATAGGGGTATTTATAGTTTATGGCATGAGCTTTGAATATTTTTCAATTTATGACCTTAACTTTGATTTTTTTTTTTTTTTTGAAGGCTAAACTTTGAAAAAAAAATTGGTTTATGGCCTACACCCTATTCTAGTGCTGAAAAAGTAATTTATATTGTCGATATTTTGAAAAACATATGTTGTGTCGATATTTGACAAATATATAGTGATTCTTACCAGAATTTGGGATGTTATGACGATATTTTTCGGCATTGAAATATGAGATGTAGATAAAAAAAGTAACAAAGTTAAAGTTTTTTTTTAATAAATCAAAATTCAGGTTATAAATAAAAAAGATGTTGAAAGTTCAAGTTATAAAGTGTAAATACCTGCAAAAATGAGATATTAGTATTAAACAATTTTAAATTTTCGAATGTCTCCTAAAAACTTTTGAAATGGAAGGTAGGCATTTTGCGATGTTCATATACTCACAATCATTTCCTCATATATCCACTACATTTACTTTCTTTATAGAGTTTGAAACTTACTATATATAATTTGGTTATCATGTAAGTGTCTTGGATAATTTAAGTACAGTATGTTACTTCTCTAATTACACATATAAGGGTACTATGAAATGATTTTGATTTGTTGAGTTAGTTTAATCAATCTCAAAGTGGAAAGAACACATAACAAATTCTTGAGAACTTTCTTTTGATAAAATATTGAAATATCTCATAATACTCTCATCCAATTGTCCTATACAAGAATATCTAGTCCCCACCAATTAATTAGCTATATTGCTAATTCTCTAAAAAAAAAAATCTGTAGGTTTTTTAAAGAGAGGGAGGCGGAGGTGTATTTTTTCTTTCTGTATTTTAGTAGGGAGGGTAGGGAGACTATTTGTGATTTTTAATGTTTGATTCTCTTGTTCCTATAGAGTGCTAGTTAGATTTTGGAGACTCTTGTCGGATCTTGGAAAGGATTTCGGAGATCAACATTTAAAACTAATTATTAAAAGATTATGACGAATGACGATGATTTTGAAGGTTATATGAAATAAAATTAGCACATATATACGGAATTAAAGTGTATAAACAACGACGGGTCGACCTAAAATTTCATTATTATGTACAGGCTGAGGCATGCATCCTTCACCAATATAATCATATTCATGCTTATGTTATAATATAGCTTAGCTTCAGTTCGGAGCCATTTAATTTTAAATAAATGTGAGGTTTTTTACTATTAAAATAATAATTTGAAATTAATTAGGATATTGCAAACATAATTAACACTATAATTTATAAAATTAAATGCATTGCAACTTACAATTTGTCTTAAGCAGTTAAGTTATTGTTTTGCATTCTACTTAAATTACTAGTATTTATACTCGTGCGATGCACAAAAAAAAAAACATTTAAATAAGTAAATATTCTTAGGGATAAAAAATATTTCAAATACTCCTTTCGTTCATTAAATATGAGCACTTATTACTGCATTCGTCCGCTTACATTCTATGGGTCCGTTTGGTAGTCGAGAAAGACTAGATAAGTATATTTATCTCGGTTTATACAGTGTTTGGTATCCAAGAAATATAATCTCAAGGGCCCGTAAAATTGCTTGGGTCCGGACTAAATTCACTGTTACACTTGCATATACTATCCCGCCTCTACCCCATCATAAGTCGTGATAAGTATTGTTTAATTTTAATTATCAATTTTTTATTTTCAATTTTAATTATCAATTTTTATTTTCAATTTTTTATTTTCATTTTCATTTTTAATTATCAATTTTTATTTTCAATTTTAATTATCAATTATTTTTTATTTTTAATTTTAATTATCAATTTATTTTTTATTTTCAATTTTAATTATCAATTTTTATTTTCAATTTTAATTATCAATTTTTTATTTTCAATTTTAATTATCAATTTTTTATATTTCTTATCCCAACTTATCTATGTTTGTACCAAACACATAATATATTTCTTATCCCAATTTATCATACTTTTTTTTGTCTCAACTTATCACACATTTTCTTATCTGCCATTTTGTCGGTATTGCTACCAAACGGTGCATAGCTATTTTTCGACGTATACCTTACATAAAAAATACATATTTACCCTTATACGGAGTATTGCACAACAAATGCAAAAGGTGAGATCCAATCATCAATTTATCAACTAAAATGTGGGACCCTAAACATCACTTTATCAATCACTCATTATAAAAATTAAACACGGTGCCATAAAATTATATGTACACAAGTTGTGGATGGAGGGAGTAATTTAAAAAGATAAATAAGAGTTAAAAACATTCTAATAGAAGAATCAAAATTATAATATGTTGAAAGACCTATTTATAATAACAAAATATACCTTCGTCATGCATCATTTTTCCGTGTGATGCAGAATAATTGCTATTTTAAAAGTACTATTAAAATAATTTATTAAAAAGCAATATTGATATAAAAAAATAAGTTTAGATATATAAATATAATATAATAAAATGAATTGAATTGAATTATTAACATCACTTTATTAGATATTAATAATGTAATAATTTCAAGGTGATAAATCATAGTTATAAATTTTGTCGAGATGATTTATTATGAATTGAGAATGATCAGATGAATTTAACTTCCTTTTTTTGGAAAAAAAAAAAAGCACTATATACCCATCTATTGTAAAGTTTTAATAAATTGCATCAAAACAATAAATTATTGCTTTATAAATGATTTGGAGGAGGGTGGAACGTGCATGATATTAGCATAAGGGGATGCTAGTTTTAAAACTGATGCATATATAATTGTCGGATAGCTATAAACCTTGAAATTGAATTTAATTATAAAATTGCCACTCAAATTTATTTGAAATTGAAGATTCTTGTTTTATATAGATATATAGATTTCTTGAAAGCTGGGTTTGCAGCGTACGTACGTAACATCAATAAACATAAAACTAAAAATTTCCCTTATGCATTATTAAGGTCAAGAACAATCACGCCCACTGCATTATATATGCACCAATCTCTGAATAAATTGACGGAGATTTTTTTTTATTCACATCCCATCAAAGCATTTAAGGAAATTCTTTATTCAACTAACTCATTTACTACTTTTCTAGATAGAGCAACCAAACCTATTCCCTTAAATGAAGGGTAACTGTTTTTAACCCTTTTTCTTTGCTATTTTCTTTATGTTTTTTAGTAAACATAAATAAATTGTACCATACGTAGGATATGGTAGGATAATAATCTTATGATTATAATATGGATATAACTATATTTGAAAAGTATTTGGTAGATGATAGGATATGGCCCAGCTCCTAGGCCCAAGCATCAAGCCCAATATAATTGGGCTCCGACAGTTCAGCTCGGCCCACGCAGCTCAGCCCACTTCAAAGAGATTTCTTCATCAAGACAACTCCTACATCGACTACAACTCAAGCTCCAAGAGAGATATAAAAGCTCGGTGTCTATCCCTAATAAGAGGATCAAGCTAGAGTCCAAATAGGAGAAGACTTTGTATTATAGTCAAATTCCATGTAATTACCTATAAATAGGGGTTTAGAATAGATTGAGAAGGGGGGAACAATCTTGTAATCACTACTCATACAAGCAATAAAGATCCATACTCTTTCTGCCCGTGGACGTAGATCTATCACAATAGATCGAACCACGTAAACCCCTCGTGTTCCTTTATTTTCGTGTTCATTAATTCCTTGATTTGTGCTCGTTAATTACCTTACGAAAATAAGATCGATCACTGGCGCCGTCTGTGGGAAACGAAAATTTGTGATTTTCGATCAAAAGTTTTCTAGGTAATCTACAGCCATGACAGGAAGACCAAACACGATCAACCTCCGGCACTAAGCATCCTACCTCGCCGTGGATCGGGACGCTCTCGTCGCACGAGTGAGATTCTGAACAACGTCGGTTAACCTAACCTGGGAATTCAACCCCGCATGTTCCAGGATTACTCCGCGCTTCAAGCCGCCGAGACCTACTTTCGCGACGTCCTAAGCCACGGAACCTCGCGCCGCCGCAATCCGTCTACGATCCTCTTGTTGGACGGGATTGGAATTTTGATTTCACCGGATCTGTAGCTCTCCGCCTCGGCACCGCAGCACCTACCCCGCCGAGCTCGTCCCCGCCGAAGAGCAGCAGGCCAAGCTGCACCTGCGTGGGCCGACATCGCCGCAGCAGCATCCGGCAACAATACTCTTGCAAGTTTCCTTCCGACGTGAACAGAATCGCAACACAAGAGAATTCCACCAATCTGGTCAAGAATGATGGCCTTCAAGGTTGCGAAATCAATCACTTAATCGAGCTCCACTGTCCTCTTTCAATCGCAGATACAAGCCCAGCAAAACTTTCGTTGTGGACTTTTGTCGAACACGTGCAGACCACACAGTGAACAGTAACTCGCGATTGAAGAAATTTCCAATTACTCTCGCCAGAAAACTGGGCAAATCAGCCGCAACCAACACCTTCAATGTGTTCACCGGAGCCAATCCCATCGACCCCAATAACCTTTAACGTCGTCTGACGGAGAAGAGGCCGCCAGAAATCTCTTTGTCGCAGAAATTGAAATCGCAAATTTGCATCTACAGGAGAAACTCCATTCATCGAACAACTTGCTCACGTGGAATCAACGGACGAGGATCGCCTTCCAATTAGCGGAAGCCATAGCCTGCCTCCACGAAAGCTGCAGCCCTCCGTCGAACCGACGTTGCCACAGCAGCCGCAGCAGCAGGCCGAGCTCGCCCGTGCCATACCGACGTCGCAGCAGCACCGACGAGTTCCCCGTCGAGCAGAGCAGCCGATCTGCGAGCTTACCCCCGTCGAGCTTCTCCGTTGGGCCCCTTGCCGAGCTGCGTCATGCGGACGTCGTCGCCGCAACACCGCCGAGTTGCACCTGCGTGGGCAGACGTCGCCGCAGCAGCAGCCGACCGAACTAAAGCTCTCCGCCTCGCCGCCACAGTACCTCCGAGCTGTAGCGTCGAGCTCGCCCTCTCCGACTCCCACGAAGAGCAGCCGAGCTGCAGCCCTCGGTCGAGCCGACATGACCACAACATGGTGACGAGCTGAACCGCCGAGCTCCCCCTATCGAGCTGTCATATTGCAGCACCTCCGAGCTGCACCTGCAGCACCAACCGAACTGCGCCGTCGAGCTCCTCCGACGAGCTGAGAGCCGACGTCGTCGCACGATCAAAGTTTTCATAAGGGGAGAAGAAGAAGCGCAATCGAAGATCAACGAGGCCACGAGCAGCATCGCAGCGTTACAAAGATTCAGCTAAGCTGTACGCAGAGCAAGGAGAGTGGAAGAATCACCAAATCGTTCTTTTACCCTAGATTTTGGAAATCGCCAGACCCTCTCTCTCATCCTCGACAGATTCTTCTCGAGGTCGCCGATACAGATCACGATCGCAACCACATTTATGACGACGCTGAGGTTACCTCCGCACGCAGATCAACCCCGCCGCCGAGCGGCTGAAGGTGAACATGTCGCCGAAGCAGAAGAGCATCACGCTCTGCATGGTGGACCAAAGCCGTCAACGACTGTTCCTATCCTTGATTGGCCCTCATCCAGGCCGACGGCGAGCGCGGCGGTTTCCGGCCAGAGAAGCGATGGTTCGAGCTCGCCTTCGAGAATTCGATGAAGCAAACTATCGTCGACAAGTACTTTTGTTTCGTCCTGAGCGCAGGAAATCAGAGAAAACGATAGAATTTCCGATGCCGCCGCCGCCGCCGGATGCAGCCTTTTTCGCGGCCCCACCACCACCATCTCCTCCATGAACACCATGCACGAGGACGTCTCCGAGTTGAACCAGGCAGCGACCTGTTGCACCAGCAACGTCGATCTGAGTTAACTCGGCTATCTGACTCGTCAAGAACCCTCACCGCCGCTTCCGTATGGTGGCGCAATCCTGCCACTACCGTAATTCGCGACAGCAGCGCCGCTCCTGCACCAGCTGTACCTCTCCCGCCCCTCTGTCGTCGTTTGGACATCACCATCGTCCACGAGGGAAGTCAGACGACCGCCCAGTAGCCGCCGGAAGCGCGATTGAAAGTGTACAAATCCGCCGCCGTCGCCTCCATGCCGCGGCGATCTGCTACACTTCCGACGTCGAGCAACAGTCGCTATTTGATTCTCGACGGTGCTTCTGAATTTTCTACACAGCAATTCAATAGGAAATAAAATTTCCCAAGCTGACCTGGGGCTCTGCCCCTTGGACTCCAGCCAGGGGCTCTGCCCCTTGGACCCCGCCAGGGGCTGCCGCCCCTTGGACCCCGCTATCGGGGGCGCTGCCCCCGAACCCCTGCCATGCCGACGTCGTCGCAGCACCACAGAGCCCCGAGCTGACAATGCTATGAAGCTTCTACGTTGAAGCATGGCGCCGACCTCTCAACGACGAGCCTTCATACAATGGGGATATACATCGTCAGTCCATTAGGCAAAGCTCTCGGCCAATTCCAATTACTCATCGTAGCCATCGACTACTTCACTAAGTGGGTCGAAGCCGAACCCTTGGCAAAGATCACAAGCAAGAACGCCCTCAACTTCGTATGGAAGAACGTGGTTTGTCATTTCGGTGTACCTCACATCCTCATCTCGGACAACGAAACGCAGTTCACCGATCGGACATTCAAAGAATGGTGTGAAGGGCTTCATATCCAACAAAAGTTCACTTTGGTAGCTCATCCTCAAGTGAATGGCCAGACCGAAGTTACGAACAGAACGATCATCAAGGGACTCAAAACCCACTTCGATAAAGCCAAAGGAGATTGGGCAGCAAATTTACCCCACGTCCTATGGTCATACCGAACAACTCCTCGGACCTCGAACGGCGAAACACCTTATAGTTTGGTGTATGGAACCGAAGCAGTGATCCCGGAAGAGATCAGCCTGCCGAGCCCGCGCACTCTCAACATCACGGCCGAAGTCAACGACGAAGACCTCCGAACCGAATTGGATCTGTTAGAAGAAAAATAGGAGCTCGCCTACATCAAGGAAGCCAAGTATAAACAACAAGTAGCTCGGTACTACAACCAAAGAATCATGTACTAACAATTCCGAGTGGGCGACCTCGTACTTCGAAATAACGAGGTCAGTAAAGCGGAAAGGATCGGCAAGCTCGAAGCCACATGGGAAGGACCCTATCGAGTCGAAGAAGTCCTCGGCAAAGGGTCGTACAAGCTCGCCCACTTATCCGGTAAGCCAATACCCCGTGCATGGCACATTACTTATTTAAAGAGATACTTTGCATAAGTGACCGAGAGATGTTCAAAGTTCACATAGGTTATTTAGGTCGTCTTTTTGTGTTGAGTGAGGTCGTCATTTTGGTCTTGCATGCTTCATCTTGAACATCTCTTTTCTACTTATGCATTTTATCTCGCCCTTATAATTAATCTAAAGCCAAAACCTCGTCTAATGACGAGGTAAAGCTATTAAAAGCCAAACTTCGTCGAAATCTAATTTCCGAAGTGAGCTATTTAAAGCCAAACTTCGTCGAAATCTAATTTCCGAAGTGAGCTAATAAAGCCAAACTTCGTTGAAACTCAATTTCTGAAGTGAGCTAATAAAGCCAAACTTTGTCAAAAGACGAAGTGAGCTATTAAAGCCCTGACGAGGGTAACTTAATAAACTCCATATATGGAGTAAAATCCAAACGCGCGTACTGACCTACCTTTGTTAAAAACAAAGTACGAACTGACTCTGCTTAAAACAAAGGCACTACCTTTGTTAAAAGCGAGGACGAACTGCTTTTGTTTAAAATAAGGAGGCACCACCTCGGTTAAAAACAAAGATACGGACTTTGTTTAAAACGGAGAAGAAGCCTAAACCTCGTCTGAAGACGAGGTTGTGCTAATTAAAGCCAAAACTTCATCAAAAGACGAAGTGAGCTATTTAAAGCATTCCGACTTCGTCGAAATTCAATTTCTGAAGGGGCAATGCAAATTTCTTACCCACCTCGTCTTAACGAGGTGGCAAGCATTCCAACTTCGTCGAAATCCAATTTCCGAAGGGGCAATGCAAATTTCTTTCCCACCTCGTCTTAACGAGGTGGCAAGCATTCCAACTTTGTTGAAATCCAATTTCCGAAGGGGCAATGCAAATTTCTTACCCACCTCGTCTTAACGAGGTGGCAAGCATTCCAACTTCGTCAAAATCCAATTTCCGAAGGGGCAATGCAAATTTCTTACCCACCTCGTCTTAACGAGGTGGCAAGCATTCCAACTTTGTTGAAATCCAATTTCCGAAGGGGCAATGCAAAATTCTTACCCACCTCGTCTTAACGAGGTGGCAAGCATTCCGACTTCGTCAAAATAACGAGGTGGCAAGCATTCCGACTTCGTCGAAATCCAATTTCCGAAGGGGCAATGCAAAATTCTTACCCACCTCGTTACACCTCGTCTTAACGAGGTGGCAAGCATTCCGACTTCGTCGAAATCTAATTTCCAAAGGGACAATGCGAATTTAAGCTCGATCTCGTCTTAACGAGGCGATATTCACTTTCCCTCGTCTTAACGAGGCGGTACTCACTTTTCCCTCGTCTTAACGAGGTGGTACTCTCTTTTCCCTCGTCTTAGCGAGGCAGTACTCTCTTTTCCCTCGTCTTAACGAGGCGGTACTCTCTTTTTCCTCGTCTTAGCGAGGCGATACTCTCTTTTCCCTCGTCTTAGCGAGACGGTATTCTCTTTTCCCTCGTCTTAACAAGGCGGTACTCACTTTTCCCTCGTCTTAACGAGGCGGTACTCACTTTTCCATTATCTTAACGAGGACGTACTTTCCTTTCCCTCGCCTTCATGAGGCGGTACGCAATTGACTTCGTCAAAACTAAGTTTCGATGAGGAAATGCACTTTATCAACTCCTACCTCAACTATCTACCCTAAATCACACCCTCGCTTCTACATCTTTTTTGGGGGGGATGTGATAGGATATGGCCCAGCTCCTAGGCCCAAGCATCAAGCCCAATATAATTGGGCTCCGACAGTTCAGCTCGGCCCATGCAGCTCGGCCCACTTCAAAGAGATTTCTTCATCAAGACAACTCCTACATCGACTACAACTCAAGCTCCAAGAGAGATATAGAAGCTCGGTGTCTATCCCTAATAAGAGGATCAAGCTAGAGTCCAAATAGGAGAAGACTTTGTATTATAGTCAAACTCCATGTAATTACCTATAAATAGGGGTTTAGAATAGATTGAGAAGGGGGGAACAATCTTGTAATCACTACTCATACAAGCAATAAAGATCCATACTCTTTCCGCCCGTGGACGTAGATCTATCACAATAGATCGAACCACGTAAATCCCTCGTGTTCCTTTATTTTCGTGTTCATTAATTCCTTGATTTGTGCTCGTTAATTACCTTACGAAAATAAGATCGATCAGTAGACAATTTTGAAAACCTATATAACTCTCCATGCTAACTTTTTTTTTTTATTATTTTTATTTTCTGAATACTTGGGGGAAAAAGTATAATAAACTTCATATAACTGCCAATTTACACCGGCCTTATTATTATATTGGGTTTCAATTATTATAATATTGATTACCAAACAAGGATATAAGCCTAGATAATAAGCTAACATGGGCTTTGTAATGCCTATCAAACAGGCCCTACGTGTATAATCGTAACTCGCAAAAATTAATCTTATTAATCACATCATCGTCAAATCTAAAAAATCTAGAGGAATGTTAAATTTGGTGATAAATTGGATTCGCAATGCATAGACTCAAGAATTTTAAAACTCAGTTTGCTTGACATTATGCGATACAAACTAAACAAAACCGTGTTTGATTAGTGTAGAGTACCTTGTATGCCCGTTCATTTTCTATTAATACAAATTCTTTTTATCGATAAATTTTTTTAAACAATACTGCTATGTCTTACGGAGTACTTATATTGTGGACTCGTCTGGATATAATAAATGTTTATCAATTTTTCAATTAGTTGAATGAATTAATCTCATATGCTAAACTCTAATTTTGAAATATCCTTCTATATTACCAGTACAGGGTGGAATTATGTAAAACAGTAAAAGTTAGCTTAATAAATTAATAAATGGGTACAATATCTAGACGGCGGTGAGATACATATATTCACATAATTACCTTGCGTCCTAAATCAATGTAACAAATAATTCCTTAACAAATTGTATTTTCTTTCTAAATAAAAATTTATCAAAACACATCACATAATACAATAATTAAATTCGTATAAACTCGAACTTAACCCCCAAATGAATTCAAAAAATTACAAGCAGCCTACGCAACAATAGTCGAAAGATTTATATGCATCTTTCGAAAATCGGTTGAGAAACGTGCAGCAATAAACAAGTTGAGTAGGGGAGGTGGGGCCCGGGGGGGGAGGGTGGTCGGTACTGGGGGCCCACCGGAGAATTGGAGGACGTACACGTGGCGCGCGGGCCGCGGCTAGATGACGAATAATTCAGTTTACGAGGAAGAAGAACACTGTCCAAATCAATCGCAATCATCGCGTTCCTCAGTGCGTGGGCCCCGCCTTTGTCTTCTTCCTCGCAGTTTTCTCTCATCCGAAGTAAGGAATCGTCGCCCTTGTCCGCTTCCTATCCTTACCGTGCGACCGCCCGCATCCGATCCCGTCCTTACGTGCAGCCGACCGTAGAGTAATACTCCTCCTCTGTGATTAACTAACTAGAGTAGAGTAACACTCACGCCATATCTAACTAATTTGGCTTATTATGTCTCACCTCATGTATGGCATTTCTTGATAAAATCATTTGCACCTCACTTTATCAATACTTGTGTATATACTGTTACTCTATTCTGCTTAATCGACATTTTCTATTTTAAATTACTCCATCCGTACCATCTTAATATAATTATTTGAATATTATAATAAATTCAATTTTATTAAAATTAACTTTATTAAAATGAGACATGTAGAGGAAGTATTAAGCATGCTACCTTAAAAGCTTTTGTAATTTGAATAGAACTAAGTCATTAACATTTACGAGCAATGACGAACCTACATGGGGGCGAGTGCTTGCTGAAGCCCCGCCGGTGATCGGCGAAATCTCTATGTATTACTGTATATTTCTTCAAAATTTTATGTTCATGTCATGACAAATTTTTATTTTTTTAATAGATTAACCCCTCAATGATTTAATCCTGGGTCCGTCCCTGGTTACGCGATAAGCTCGGTCAACTTGATATTTTGTTCATCCAATTTATTGAAATTATTTATATATATATATTTTTTTCGTGTTCTACGTAACAACATGATGTTTATAAATAAATAAATTCGGTTTTGGGTCTTGATTGGCGTGGAGAGGATGATGAGGTGGAAAATGCGGCGATTAAAATCATGGAAAATAGTAAAACGATATATAGTTCGTTGAGAAAGAGGGGAAGAATGAGAGATGAAATGACGTAAAGCTTATAGATTAAATTATTATAGATATTTGGACACATGGGGAAGAATGATGGTGAACATTACATGTGATGAGTGCTGGGGTTCTGAATTGGAAGGATACGACTTGTGATGATTTATTTAGTTTATTTATTTTACACACACAACTAATTACGGTTAAGATTTTGTGACGTTTGAAATTCCGTTTGCAATTGTTGCACTCCAAGAATTGGGTTTATTTATTTATTACTACGTAGTATATTATATGCCGTGGTAAGATATATTTTGTATGTTTGCACATTATTCTAATACTATGATTTTGTTTTATGGAATTTTCGAATGTTAGCATTACATTTCGAGATTATATGATCATAGAATCGATAATAGGCTCATAATTGGTAGTATCACAATTGCGACATAAACTTTAAAATTTTAGAATTGGAAGATATGGAATTGAAAAGGAAAATAATTTGAGCCGGGCCCCACCAAATATATTTTCTACTAATTGTCTTATTATTGAAATTAATGGTCTCATGGTTCTCTATATAATAAAAACCAAAAGATTCTAATACAAGAAAAGAAGAAAAAAATGAAAGGCATTAGCCTTTTTATCTGGGCTGAGGCCCATATGAAATGTTCGCTTCTCAGTGATAATTGGGCTTTGGCCCAAGTGCAATAGTCATTAGATTTATTATTCAAAATATAGGAAGTCGACAGGGTCTGAAAGTCGCTAACTGGAATTGACCGGAGAAAAATATTGAGGCTTTTTTTCACACTACGTTTCGAGAATATCTTTTTTATTTTATTTTTTCAATCTCAACCGCAACGACAATGGCGGCCACCACTTCTCGATCCCCAATCGCCCCCCTTCAGTCCCAAATCCCAAACCCTAACACTAATCCTAACCCATTCTTCTCTATCAAAGCGAACAAACGACGCCGTAACATCCATTTTGTGGCCTGCAGTATTGGCAACAGTAGCAATGACAATACTACCCGAGCAATCGAGCTGCAGAAGCTCATGCAGGATTCCCCTTATGAGTTCAATACCAAAGACTCTCCGCCATCACTTCCGCGTACGTCTCATTTTAATGGATTTTCTGCATCTATGGATATTAATTTCTGTTAATTTCGACTCATTTACTTTGCCTTACTGTGTTTGAATTGTTGATTTCAGGGCCCTTGACCTCTGCTCAGCTGTCGAATTTGGCGTCGGAAGGCTCTCGTCTTCGCGTAGCGTATCAGGTTCTTCTTCTTCTTCTTTTGAAATTCTCTGCATGTAAGGTTCAAACTCCGTGGCTTCCGGTATAACATGCTGTTGCATCGCGTGAATGTTGTACTTGATGCCTCGTAAGTTGTACCGTGAATTGATCATCGTCTGAACTAGGAGAGTGCGTATGGTTCTGAAGTTGGTTAAATGTTTTCGAAGGGCGTTCGAGGTGCGTACAGCGAGTCTGCAGCCGAGAAGGCTTATCCGAATTGTGAGGCAGTACCATGTGAACAATTTGACACAGCTTTTGAAGTTAGTATCTATTGCCTTATTTGGTTTATTAGATTAATCCGATTTCTTGAAAAAAATTTCTTTTATACATTTTTATGTGTGACTTTTATTTGTCAGATCATACATTGTTCTGAAATATATATGTGTTTTGGAAGATATGAATATGATAATGGCAAATTTGTCTTCACATTTTTGCTGAATGCTGAAATCCAGTTCTGAACTACTATTACAGGCAGTAGAGAGGTGGCTGGTTGATAGAGCGGTTTTACCTATAGAAAACTCGTTAGGTGGCAGTATACATAGGAATTATGATCTTCTACTCCGACATAGATTGCATATTGTTGGAGAAGTTAAACTTGCAATTCGACACTGCTTACTAGCTAATCCTGGTATCAAGATTGAAAATCTTACGAGGGTTCTTAGCCATCCGCAGGTATTTTAATGCCCATAGAACCAGATCATTGTTTCTGAAACACGAAGCTTACAATCTGTAACTTCTGGCACTTCAGGCTCTTGCACAGTGTGAGAATACCTTAACTAAGTTGGGACTGGTTAGGGAAGCTGTGGATGATACTGCTGGCGCAGCAAAGGTAGCACCTTTTTCTTGTTAAAGTCTGATGATAATTTAGGTTCATCTAGCTTATTATGTGCCTAACAGTTCCCCCCTCTCCCAAAAAAAACTGTGTAGCATGTCGCTTTTCATAAACTTAATGATGCTGGGGCAGTTGCTAGCTTTACTGCTGCTGAGATCTATGGTCTGGATATACTTGCTCAGGACATTCAGGTTAGTTTGTGGAGTAAGTAGAGTTGCATAATCATTTTTTACAGAGTCGAAACATTGTTTCATATCTACCTTGTATTTCCAGGATGATTCTGATAATGTCACTCGATTCCTTATGTTGGCTAGGGAGCCTATCATACCTGGCACCCATAAACCTTTCAAGGTTAGAATTCCGTTGTGAGCAACTATGAGGAGTGGTTATTTGGTAGAGAGCACTCACTATAAATTTGACTATTTTAAACATAAATTCACAGACAAGTATAGTCTTCTCACTAGAGGAAGGTCCTGGTATGCTTTTTAAGGCACTGGCTGTATTTGCAATGAGGAATATCAATCTTACTAAGGTGAGTTTGTCGCTGGCCTCCCAGAATTGTCTTTGATGATTTATTGTGTATGCCTCAACTTCAAATATCTTTTCCAATGACTAGATTGAAAGCCGACCGCTGCAAAAGAGAGCTTTACAAGCATCTGATGACAATGCTATTGGATTTCCTAAGTAAGTGCATGGCAAGTTCATGATGCATACCATGTATGTTGGTAGCACTAGTTGATGTGCTTTTTTAGGCGATTTTGGTGAATAAAATAGATTCATGAAAACTTCTAATGCTATATTTTGATTTTGTATTCAATAGCAAGTATCCTAAACGCAGTTGGCATCCATATACTGTTTCAAAAGAACATATGCCTTTAATAACTTCCCTAGATTGATTGCATGTAATCAGATGCCCTCATTCTTGCACACAGGTACTTTCCCTATCTTTTCTACGTAGATTTTGAAGCATCCATGGCGGATGAAAGAGCTCAAAATGCTCTTGGTCATCTGAAGGTCTGTGCTACTCTTGGTGTTTTGCTTGGAAAGAATTGATTACTGTATCCCTTTCTTTCTAATCCTATATTTGTACAATCTTGGCAGGAGTTTGCAACATTCATGAGGGTTCTTGGCAGTTACCCTGCGGACAATGGCCTTCCATAAGAACTTTAAAATTCATTAAGGTACCTTTATTTTGAAACTATGCTTTTTGAGTGTATAACTGTATATAATCTGCATTTAAGTTCTTAGCTTACTGTTTAAACTTTATTGTATAAATGAGGAGTGAGGACTGAGCTTAACTTCATAATAAGAAGCTACAATCATTTTGTCCGGTGAACTATATTTGCTGTAACTGAGGTAGACAGAAAAAAAAAAACTAAATTTAGTTGAAGATAGCAAGACTTGGACGAAGTCTGATTAGTTTTCTGTTACTTCCTAAACGTCTTCCGTGCTTATGATGGTGCAGGGTAAGATTAAAGAGAGCTTGTAGATCATGCTCCCTAATACAGAATTGTGTTGAAGTACTAGAGATGCTAGAAGAAAAGTTCATGTTTTGCATGAGCTGCAGCTGCACCATCGGGCTTTTATTATTTCGTGTAATTAGGCAATTTTTTTTTTTTCGTCCTTCTCAGGCCATAGGTTTCACTCCTTCGTGGGTGGAGAAGTCTAGCTAGAAACAGTTTTATTTGAATGCACTCTGCATCTTCTCCAAATTTTGATTCGTATCTTTTCGAAGCTTGTTAACTACCCATTTCTGCATTTTAAGAATTCTTTCTATTAAGAGAGTGAACTTCGAGTAAAATGATCTCCCATTATTGTTCATTGTTTGTCTTTGTTAAGGTGGAACTGAAATTTTCATGTTCACGCAAGAGATTCAAATCAATATACTAGTTCTTTCAATTTCAATTTTCGAAGATCAAGTAGGAACATATTTGTAATATTTTTTTTAATTATTATTATTATTATTTTTTTTGAAAAAGGAGATATATAGGAAATAACTTTGTAGTATGACATTAAAAAAATGAAACAAAAGGGGACGTACTGATGATGGGAGGAATAAACTTTTCACTGCCAAATGCTTTTATTTTCATTAGTCTTTATTTGATTTTCTTTTGTAGTAGTCGACTTTTATTAATGATTAATGTGCAACAATAAAATAATTGGGATTCCTGCCCTGCCCAAACACATAACACATGGGATGACTTCATTATTTTTCTACACTATCTAATTTTTTATCCTAAAATTTGTCAATTCCTTGAAGTAGCTCTTAGATGGTGTATAAAATTTTCAGAAACTCTCTAGTGCCTATTGTGTGCACACTTAATATTGATATGGTAGTGTCATGTCGGCAATTTTTTCAGTTAGAGTTTAATTTTTTTAGATAGAGTTTAGTTTTTTCTTAGAATGGTTTAATTAATATTGATATGACTTTTATTAACTTCTTTATTTATACAATTGTCACGTCATCGGTGAGCACATTACGCGTGCCCACGGTGGGCATTCTAGCATTACTCATAAATTTTTGAATGAAAGGTTGTTAATCATGTAGTATCACTTTTGTAATTATTCTATTTGTATGTTGTATGTTGTGACAATGATATATTTTAAAAAGAATATTATAAATATATCTTCTAAAAATAAATTACATTGAATAAATTAAAACTTACTAAAAAAATATTAAACCATAAATGAAAAATTATTGATGACACTGTCACACCACATGCACACACAAATCTACAACATTTTTTTCAAAAAAAATAAAAATAAATCTACAACATAAGTGAATTGAAGCCCACAAAAACTAAAAGGGACACACTTGGGTCAGCCGGAGGCACCGTGCGGCCGGGCTAAAACAATGACACTTTTATTCATATAGATTGACACTTTTCTGTATAAATATTGACACTTTTAAAAATTGTCATTTTATTCGTAAAATAATTATGTTAAAGATTGACACTTTTATTCATATAGATTGACAATTTTCTGTATAAAGATTGACACTTTGGGCCCGGCTGACACAAGTTTTTGTCAAATTAAAATTAATGCAGATATAGCTCATTTATAATTATTAAAATATATACAGATTATATCGCATGATGGTATCGTATTCTAAATTTATGATACAATTACAAACAAATAGTATCAAATTCAAAAGAGAATTTAAAAAAGAATTAAACTAATGGGCCAGAAAATGGGTCGGGTAAGAGTGTGCCAAAAAATGATCCAATATAATATGGGCCTATCTACATTGAGTGGTCCATGATTCCTATTTATTCAGACAACTAAAATTAATTATTTATTTAAAATAATTAAAACGTGTTTGTTTATTGCCTTATTATTTATTTACTAGTATTTTCTTCGTTGCGATGCACGGATAAAAATATGTTATAATTGAACAACTAATATTGTACTATTAGAGATGAAAAATAATTGATAGTTTAAACATATTAAAAGATAAGGAGTACTTAGTAACAAAATAATCTAATAAAGGAAACCAAATTTTATTAATTTTTGCATATTGTTTTATACACATACAGCCTTTATTGTTGACGCAAAGTTGGTGCTTCCATAAAGCACAAAATTTTGATCTAAACATAATAAGAACTTTGGTATATTGGAAAATACAATCTATTAAAATTAATTGAAGGGGATTATATAATTTCATTTTCTTTCCTTATGACATAATGATTTAGGTCTTAGGCAGCATGAAAATCATAATCTAAGACAAATAAAACGGGCACATCAAATGTAGCAATGAAATACACGCAGGGATACTAAAGACAATAAGAAAGATAGACAAAGATATATAAATTCCCACCAATTGTCTTAAGTATCAATTTGTTAATTTCTAAACTACCAATCCTATGCTGGTGTTGCATTCTCATGTTGAAGATGCTCACTAAACTCAATCCAAATAAAATGTTTGCTAAAGGAAAATCAGTATTAAATAGAATATGATTAAGCTAATATTAACATCAACCGCTCCCTATGTGAGCACTAAAAATGATGATAGTGTTTGAGCATAAAATTCACCTATCAGACCCACCCCATGGCCTTCTTGGATCTTTCTTGATCCAGTTCCATCTATATGAAAATCATAATCAGGATCTTCATTTTGTATAGGCCTAGTCAGTTCCATCATCATGTATATATCTTCCCATCTCATCCTCAGCTTAAAATAAAGCAAAACTTGCTTGTAAAATCATGTTGTTCTTTTTTTAAAAATCATTTTCCCAATTCACAAATATATCACAGCCATAAGCATCTACCATCGACAGTTCATGCAATCCTCCGATTTCCTAATTGTAACAACACAATATGATCTAATTTTATGTGAAAAATAGAAGCCTTCTAGCGATTATATTATATTAATTGTACTTGGTTCATATACAACTATTTATTTTTCTTAAGTATCAACACAAAAGAGTGATATTATTCGATCATAAAGTAATAGTTTATGTATTTATACCAAATTTTTTTAGATCTTATGAGAAAATTCAAAAAGTTATACTATAATTTATTTATGTATTTTAAACAAATTAACTCTTTAATTTATTTGATGACCGTGACTATTTTACAAAATTTGTTACTTTTTATTTAAGAGAAAAATATGTAATTATTGGAGTGAGAAAATATTTTTATATTTAAATTTAAAAATAATCAAGAATAATATCTTAATTTTTTTTCTCAAGTATATTAAAAAAATCGTTACTGTGTGGCTAGTCACATTATGACTTAATATTATTATTGTTAATGAATTTAAATCGAACCAATATTAAAAGTAATACTGCAGTATGCACTATATGTAAATAGATTTTTTTTATTAGGCAACACAACACATCCATATATATATATATATATATATATATATATATATATATATATATATATATATATATATATATAAGTAGTAGATCATATGGAAACTAATTAGATTGTGAAACCTAGAAACCAACAAGAGCCCTTGATTTTTGTCATCTTGTGGTTAGGATTGAGTAGGATATTCTATTTTTAATTAGTTTTTAATTACATTTAGATTATATTTATAACCATAGCAGGGGTATTTATGTCTTTTAATGCATATAACTGATTTTAATTCACAAGTGGCACACGCCATTGACATTCCGCAATTCACGTTCTCACTGAATCCCGTCTTTTGCAGAAGTCTGGAAATCAATCGTCGATTTCTCAGTTAGTTCATTCAATCGTTGATTCAAACATGATTTCAGCAGAATTCAGATTCAATCGTGATTTCTCCATGGGTTTTACTGGTTTGACTCATCTAAAATTCGTCTAATACTGTGGGAAAACCGGCAGCAAACCTGTCTTCTGCAGAAATCTGGAAAATCACAAGAGAAGGGTGGAAAATAACACGCAGATTCATATAAACGTCGATTTGCAGCAGAAGTTTGAAAAATCAGACGTGAAGTTCATTCAAACTTCAATTTTCAGCGAAATTCAGAGTCGATCGTGATTTCTCCATAGGTTTTACAGGTTTGACTCATCTAATTTTTAGTCTAATACTTTGGGAGGATTGGATATTTCCGTTCTGTACTCATCTATTTTACGAAATGCGTAGTTGCTCTTATGAGCGTGATTTTTTTTTCCAGTTTATGAATGTTTGATGCACGCAAACTGTTTGAGAATGTTACCATTGAATTAAGTTGGAAGTTGCTCATGAATTATTAATGAATTTGGTCATGAAAGATTTATAATTTGCATTTGAGGTTTGAGTGTTTTGGTATGGCTTGATTCGGTATGGAGATCGCATTGAATGATTGATGAAGGTGGATGTTGTAGATAGTCATTAATTATGCGTATATGGTAATTGGAGTAGTTATTTATAGGTAATTTTGCCTTTTTTTTGTTTTATTTTAAGAATGCAATGATTGTTTGATTCAAAATTGGAATATTACTTTAACTCTGTGGATTGCTTTGTCTTATGATTTGAAAGAAACTGCCATTGAGTGTAAACATGTCTGCAGTAATTACGTTGGTGTGCAGAAGGTTTCAATGCATATTCTAGTCATTTAAATGCATTTTCGATTGATTATGATGCATAAATATTTTTCTTTTGTTGTGCAGTTGACAATGATGATTGTAGAAATGATAATTTTGTTGGAGATAGTACTAATAAATCCGAGGCTGAATATGTGCCTTACTGCTATGATGAGACGAAGCCATACATCTTGAATATGTTGCATCAGTCGTCAAAGTGTATTGGAATGGTTGGAAGGGATGTTGACAAAATGAAAGAATTGCTACAAGATTCTAATGGATTGGCTGCTAAGTATAACAATGATGGAGGTAAGGATATTGCTACGAGTTCAAAGCACATAGGCTTTGAGAGCTTTTACAGTTCTACCATTCCAGAAACTGTTCATGTATTGCTTCTTGATCATGTTAAAACAAAAGGAAGTGGAAATGATATGAAGTCTAGGAATGTTGGAGATAATTTATGTCTTTTAATGCTGAACTTCATTCTCTCAATGCTAAAGCACACGTTCTTCTCCACCACTTTCTTCATCTCCCCCAATTTCTCAAGGCCTCCATCGTCAGCTAACTCCATTAGAACATATCGGAAATAGAAAAAGACATGTAGCTCTGAGAGAGAGACTCCATCTCTGTCGTCGTCATCGCGAGTTGCAGGTATCATCATGAACATGAGCCCTCATCTCACGATCTCCGCCGCTCTCACATTCAGGAAATCTCCTAAATCAACCGCGAAGTGGTTGGAGTAAGCCCTGACCACATCCTCCGATGCGCAGGTGATGTGAATCCTCCCCTAATCGTTAGCCCTAATTTTGGCTGCTTAGAGAGCCAGTGGAGAGCGTGCGAGCAGATTGCAATGGTGATGGAATTGGAGGGGAGAGGTTGAGGAACCGCCACTTGTCTCTCAGCAGCTGAGTTTCTTCAATCTACCACCAACAGCGTTCAGCTTCCCTCCAATTTATTTGGTAATTCATGATCTTTTAATTTTAAAAAAATATTGTTTGAAATTTGTTTAAAAAAAAATTATTTGAAATTGCATAAATTTGATGTTTGAGAACTTTTTGTGCCATTTCTAGTTGTTGTTTTTTTGAATGAGAATTGTGTTTATATGCATAGAAGTGATTGAGTATGCAATTCACCATTTGCTTCTTAAATGGTAAAACATGAAAAGTTAGGAGCCTTTTACAAATTAAAGATATGGAAGTATGTAGCATTTTCTAAAATTCATCTTAGATTCAAAAATCAACAGGAGTAGATAGTCCATTCCGAGACTTGCCTAAAAACAGGACTCACACATGTATATTTTGCTGTAAAATCTTTTAAAGGCCAGTTACTACAAAGCCTAGATGTATAATCATGAATGTTCTCTTTCGAATCCATGTTTAGGGTTTAGGAAACGCATATTCATTTTTAAGATGCAAGCATGAAAATTTTATTTGTTGTGCATGTACACTAGATTTCGATGCATTTTCTAGTGATTTTAGTGCATTTTTGTATAGTTTTGATGCATAAATATTTTGAGAATGTGTATTTTGATAAGTAATATGGGATATAATGATAAAGGATTTTAATTGCTACAGGATTTTTATAGATTGACTAATAAGTATAAGAATGATGGAGATAAGGATACTCATACGAGTTCGAAGCACAAGGGATTTGAGAGCTTTTATGGTTCTTCCATTTCAAAAAATGTTCATGTGTTGCCTCCTGATGCAGCAAGTGTATGCAAGCAAATGGCGAACCATGATGCCAGAAATTGTCCTGTTGGTATTTAAGTTTAGTTTTTGTTCGTAAATTCTCAATCATTGTATTGAGGATTAAATATTTTTTAGACGTTTTTTTTCCTTATTATTGCATTAGCTTAGCTTTGCTTTTTTTAATATTATTATTATAGTTGAAACAATAGTTTGTTACTTGAATTTGGTTATACTCTTACGCTACCAATAAACTATTAATGTTCAGTTAATTTCATATATCACTACACTACGATAGTTAATATATACATCAATATTGATTCCCTATTTTCACCGCCAGTTCATTTGCATTTTTAGCAATTCATGCATACTGTCATATTGCATTTTTTAGTAATTTTATTGCATACTTGTCATTATTTGTTGCATTGTCAACAATTGGGTCACTTCTTTCATTTTTTTTCACATCATCTTCTACCAAAGTCAGCTGCATGCTTTGGATCAGGATTTCGTGTTCTAGGGGTTAGGATTTAGTTTTCTAAGGTTAGGGTTTCGGGCTTTAGGGTTAGGGTTCTAGGGGTATGGGTTTAGTGTTATAGGGGTTAGGTGTAGTGTAAAGGAGATCAATAATGGTTCCACATTTCCACCACGAAGTCATTTGCATTTTTGAGACATTTCATTGCATACTTGTCATTATTTGTTGCATTTTTTAGCAATTTCATTGCATACTTGTTATTATTTATTGCATTTTTTAGAAATTTCATTGCATACTTTAAAAGTAAAACAATTTTTAAATTAACAAACGACCATGATTGATTAATCGTAAACCACAAATGTACAATTACAGATCTTTATCCTATTTTGCATCTCCACAAGACTCGACTCAAACAAAATCATCATCACTTAATTCTTCCTGCTGCATATTTGTAAGCGTTGCATAGCGTTTATGGTGAGCCTTTCATGGATTCATTTTGACATAGCTGCACAACAAAAATGAATAATTTTCAATAACATACACAGGTATTGTATTCATATGCATAAACAGACAAAAATGATTCAAAAATATGATACTGCTAATGTATCACACTCATTTTCTATATGAGTTCCCCACATCTCCTTTTCTAATCACTATGCTTTACACTAAAATTTATGAAACATAACTCAACTAATATTCCTACAATGTGCATATAAAAGTAAGATACAATGCAACAATATTCCAATTTATATGCATAAAAAAAACACTACTATGCAACGAATTTTAAGTAATATGCAACACATCTATACTTAAATGCAACAAAAAATATAAAACAAAAATAAATTAATAAACACATCCAAGATGCTACATATGCATCTATTACTACATAATCTCCATTAGCATCCACCAACCGTAATATGGTAGTAAATATATTGCACATATAAGCATCGAATATAAATTTAAATGCATCACAAATATAAGCCAACTTCGCATAAACTAGTTACTACAACAACCAAATTACCTTGTCCCTTGAAACAAAGTCTTCATCTAAAGATTTATACACCTTTTGCCTCAAGTAAGTGAGTGCTTCATGCATGTTACATACACTACACATGAAATTTAAACATCAAAACATTGAAAGCTAACATCGAAATCAAGAAACGAATAGTATCGTTTCCGCTGCACAACAAGATACACCTATGCAATGTATTTGGAATCCATCACATTACAGCTATTGATTAGAAATTCGAACAATATCATATAAAACTCAGTACTGCATAACAACGTTTTATATGAAACAACGTAGAGCACAATGAGCAACTGTATTAAGGTTGTGGAAGTAGATAGGATAAGAAACTGGTCAATCAAGCACAACGTAGAGCACAATGAGCAAAAATCAGCTTCCAAAACTGAAACAATCAAATAAAACTGAAACAAACAATTCATCGAACAGTTCGTATGCATAAACACATCGAATTACTAATGAATAGCAAAACTATAACAATAACCTACCTAGCTTCTGAAATTACCAATATGCATCGATCATAGACTCAAATAAATGCAAAAACAAGGAATATAACTCAAATACAACGATTTTATGAAACAATACATCAAAATTTAGGTCACCCATCCACAATTCTAATCCCTAAATCATCCACAAACTAAAACCAAATCCAAAAATATGCCATATGCCTAAAAAAAATTGTAAATATGACATTTAACTCTACGGCTTGCTCAAATTCCCCAATTTCATTTTAAATTTCTCGAAACCCTACGACTTGCTGAAAATGAGAACGCGAACATCAAATTAATACAAAATTTTTAAAGTTATGTATCGATTTACTAACCTTCTTCAACCTCGATCAGAACCTCCTTACTTCGCTTTGCCATTGTTCCTTCAAAATCTGTGCGCTAGAAGAGTAGGTACACGCGACCTGCTTCTCTAATTTCACGAATTGAGTTTCTATTGCATATGGAGATGTAGTGATTCAGCCGGCGGCATATGGAGAATTGCTTCAAAATCTGGTGCTTCTCCAATTTCACAAGTGCGAGATAATTTTTGTGAAGTTTCTGTGAAGAATCCCGTTAGAGGAGGAGGAGGAGTTTGAGATGACTATTCTACCCTTATGATTGCAATTAATAATCACTAATTGATCAATTTCTGTTTTAATCTTAGCCATAGAATCTCTAAATTTTAATGGCTGTGATTGGTTTCTAGGTTTCACTTTAATTTGGGTTTCCACTATAGTGCACCCCTATATATATATATATATATATATATATATACACGTATTCGAAGTGATTCAAACCGTCAACCTCTTGAGGGAAGCGTCTTACCAACTGAGTTGCGTTTCATCGTCGTGTAGTAAGTAGTAGATTTTAAGGGTTATTCCAACAAAAGAAAAGTTTGCGCGGTTCTAATTATTGCAAATAAATCATACTCCCTCCGTCCCACTTCACTAGTCCTGTATACCAATATTTTAAAAATCGGACCGGAGGTCAAACCGGCAAGGTCTCCGGTTCCCGGTTTTTCCGGTTTAACCGGGGTCGAACGGGTTGAACTGGTCAAAACCGGGAAAAACTAGGAAAAACCGGAAACCGGTACCACGTTTGGTTCCCGGTTCCGGTTCGGTTTTAAAACACTGCTGTATACGAATTGGTTGAGAGATGGAGAGAGGAGAAGCGGCAGACGGGTGGCGAACGTTGGAGAGGCGACGGACAAGACTAGGTCGAGAGAGCAAGGAGAAGAGATGGTCGACCTTTTTCTTTAGAAATTTTCCGGCGTGGTGCACGGTGGAAGATCTGCGAAGAAGATTCGAAACAGTGGGTAGAGTGGAAGATGTGTTCGTCCCAGTGAAGAAAGATAAGGTGGGATCAAGATTTGGGTTCGTTAGATTCAGGGGGAAAGGGATGAAGACAAGATTCTCAGAGGGTGAATAACATTTGGATAGGATCCTTCATCATTAGGGCCTTTATTCCAAAATATGATAGGATTTCTGGAAGTAAGGAACATCGGAGCCACAAGGAGGAGGGTCCCGGAAGGGAGATGTGGTAAAAGAGCTACGGGAAGAGATGGGAAGGAAGGGGGAGAGGGCTTCATTTTCGGAGGTGTTGCGGGGTAGAACTCAGTGGGTGGTGAAGGAGGAAGGGAGAAAAAATGGGAGGCGGAGGAGGGGAAATGGTGCATGTTCCAGAGCTCGAAAGATGAAAGTGCTTGGCTTAAGGGAGCTCTAACCGGGTGCTTGAAAGAGCAATTTTCTTGGGATGAACATGAAGAGGAATTAAGAGTCGAATGCGCCAGGAAGATGAAGTTAACTAAGATGGCAGCAATCTCATCTTGATTCAAAGCGAAATGACGGAGGCAGCGATGGAGGTAATAAAAGGGTTCGACGAGTGGATGGGGTTTTGGCTTGAGTGGTGGCGGGAATGGCAGTCACTCGGATGTTAATCCGAGAAGGACGGTTTGGAAAAAATGGACTGGCATCCCCTTCCATGCTTGGACGCCTAGGTTCTTCCGGTCGGGGTGCGAGTCATTCGGAAGGCTGGAAAATTTGCATGAAATGACTGTAAACAGATTACGTTTGGATGAGGCATATGTAGAGATCTCTACTGGTATGGCTCAAGTTGATAGAACCCTCAAGTGCAGGATTGATGGTGCAACGTTCTCAGTCCGAATTGAGGAGGTTACTTGCTTGGAGAAGGCATTATCTCTACGTCATGTGGGTGGCTTAGATGATGATTCTGAATCGGATTTTCCGACAATGATGAATGGGAGGAAGGAGATTCAGTGGCAGCTTTGCTTATTGCAGACGGGGAATGAGAGGATTCTGGCGATGAGACGGTGGTGGGGGAGGGATGATGCAGAGGCCGACAAGCGTGGAGAGGCGGCACTAGTTTCGACATTCTCGGGGAGCGAAAAGGCGGTTGTGTCCAATAATGAGTGAGGGAATTTCCAGATTGATGTGGGGCTCGAGGGTAAATGGGGTGAGCGCGTGTTGGAGGTGAGTGGGCCTGGTTGGGTAGTTGCGTTGTAAATGGGCCTGAGCTGGGTAATTCTTCTGAAATTGGGCCGACGGCGGAAAAATGGGCCTTGGGCCCTATTAGGGAGGAGTTGGACCTGGTCACTCTTAAAGAAAAGTCAACTAAGGAATGGGAATTTATTGACAGTAGGGGAAACCACGAACGAGGGGTAGGGAGAAAGCAATTCTCTTGTGGTTAGTGCAGGGGTGGGCTCGTCGATTAACGAAGATGAGAGAGGAAATGTTGGTAAGGAGCGGAAAGGCAACAACGAGGTTCCATGCCGGCGGGAAGAGCTAGTAAATCGGGTCTAGGGAAAAAGGGTAGAGGGAAGAAGGCGAAGAAGGCAAATGAAAAATAATCCAAAAAAAGTTTGGGGTGGTTTCATTGAGGAAATGGCTTCTGAGTCAGAAATTAGAGATATAGGGACGCAAGAGGAGGATAGAAGGGAAGGGCAGGGATGAGGTTAGAACTTTTAATAGCTCAATAAATAATACAGAGTGAGAGGAGTGTTGGAGATTTGGGAAAAAACTAGGGCTCTCGTCAAATTCCTCCGATGCAGAGATGGCGAAATTATTGAGGGGCAACGGGATTGAAGAGGGTAGGCTAGGGGTTGGGAGTGAGAAGGTTGAATGAAGATTGGGACATTCAACATTAGAGGCTTGGGGAGTTTGGTGAAGAAAGATGAAGTCTACTCTTTCTTTACTAAAAATGATCTTGTTGTTTGTTGTATACAAGAGACAAAGATGGAAAACTTTTCGGAGAGGGAGGTGAGAAGAATATGGAAAAATAGAGGGATGTGGTGGAGTGCGGAGGGGACGGTAGGGCGATCTGGGGGTGTGCTTACATTCTGGGACGAGGAGAGGTTTTGCTGCTCAAGCAGTTGGGGTATCGGGGGTGCGGTAGTAGTGAATGGGAGGGAAATGGAGACAGGGGATGAGTACTGTATAATAAATATGTATGCTCCCTACAATTCGAGAGAAAAATCACTTCTATGGGATATAGTCTCGTTGGTTGTTGGGCAGAGGGAGGATATTTATACTTGTGTCATTGGTGATTTCAACTCCATACTGGATGAGAGGGAGATGGAGGGGACGAGTGATTATGATTCGTTGAGGGATCGATTGGAGTTCATGGAGTTTGTTGAAAATAGCAAATTGATAGATGTGGAGCTACAAGGGCGCAAGTTTACTTGGTATAAGTGTGGGGAGGGTGCAAGAGTAGGTTAGATCGGGCACTTATCAATGAGAGATGGGCTGAGAGGTGGCAAGATACAGAGTTACGAGGGTTACCACGATCCGTCTCAGATCATTGTGCCCTTGTACTGTCAACAAAACATGAGGAGTGGGGGCCAAAACCTTTCCGGTTTATAAACGCATGGCTGCACAGTCCGGGTTTCATAGAGAAGGTAGAGGAGTCGTGGAATGAAGGTGGGATAGAAGGGTGGGGTAGCTTCGTCGTTAAAGAAAAACTGAAGCGCTTGAGGGAGGTTCTTAAAACGTGGAATAAAGAAAATTTCAGGCACTTGGAGAAGAAAGTTGAGGAGCTACGGGGGGAGTTGAAGATACTTGATAAAAGAGATGAGGGAAGGGGGCTGACGGAGGGAGAGACGGTGAGGAGAAACGAGGTGGCGGCCCAACTACTTTTAAAGCTAAACAATATGAAGAGCCTTCTGGCTCAGAAGGTGAAACTTACATGGCTAAAGGAAGGGGATGTTAATAGTAGGAATTTTTATAGGGCAATCAATAGGGGGAGATACAAAAATAGGGTTACGGGGCTGGATTTGGGTGGGGAATGGGTGACAGATCCAGGGCGGGTGATGGGGGGAGGGTTTTAGCATTTTTGTACACATTTTAAAAAGAGGGAGGGGCTGAGGGTGGAGCTTCCAACATCCTTGGTGGAAGCTAGGTTGGAGGGGAGTGAGTGTGAGTGCTTGATCAAGGAATTTTCAGAAGCTGAGGCGAGAGATGCAGTTTGGGAGTGTGAAGACTCTAAGAGTCCGGGCCCGGATGGCTTCAACCTTGGATTTTTCAAAGTTTGTTGGGACATCGTAAAGGTAGATATTATGAGATTGCTAAATGAATTCCATGTGAATGGGAAGCTAGTACGTGGAAGCAATTAATCTTTCATTGTGCTCATCATACCCAAGAAGGAAGGAAATTGCAGCATTGATCAGCTTCGTCCGATTGGCAACACTTATAAAATTTTAGCAAAGGTGCTGGCTAGAAGATTGAAGACTGTGATGGGGAAACTCATTGGTGATGCGCAATCAGCTTTCACAAAAGGGAGATATATATTGGATGGAGTTGTCATTCTAAATGAGATTATCGAAGATGCCAAAAAATCCAAGGATCGAAGGCTGATTTTCAAAGTCAATTTTGAAAAGGCGTATGATTCTATCGACTGGAATTATCTGTTGGACATGATGTGAAAGCTGGGATTTCCAGGCATGTGGTTGAGGTGGATTAGAGAGTGTGTGACCTCGGCATCGGCGAATGTTCTTGTGAACGACAGTCCATCAGGGGAATTTCGTTTGGAGCGAGGGTTGCGCCAAGGCGATCCGTTGTCACCATTTCTTTTCTTATTGGCGGCAGAAGGTCAGAACCTCCTAATGAAGAAAGTGGTTACATGTGGGCGATGATGGACTGAGGGAGATGGCGGAGGTACTGCGTTGCAAGGTGGGGATTTGGCCTATACCTTACTTAGGTTTGCAGGTCGGAGGTAGACTCAATGGGGTGGAGGCTTGGAAGGGGGTTGTGGAGAGAGTTAGGAGAAAGTTGAAATGGTGGGACTCGAAATCTTTGTCTATGGGTGGGAGAGTAACAATTGTAAAATCTATCCTAACTTTTGTACCTCTGTATACTATTTCCTATTTACGGCTGCCTAAGATGGTGGAAAGCAATTTAAGATCGTTACAGTGTCAATTTTTGTGGGGAGGGAATGAAGGAGATAGAAAATTAGTGTGGGTGGGCTGGAAGAAAATTTGCAAACCACTACATGAAAGAGAATTAGAAGTTAGAGATCTTGGAACCCTCAACAAGGCGCTTCTAAGCAAATGGGTTTGGAGGTTTCTCGTGGAAAAGAATAGCCTATGGGGTAAAGTGATAAGATCCATGTTCCGCAAACTTGAGTGGAATCGGAATGGGGAACGAGAAGGAGGAGGAGGGAGGTTAAGAAGAGGGTGGTGGAAGAATGTCGTGGATGGGGTGAAAGGGATGGGAGGTGAGTGGTTTTGGGGCAACTTGGAGCAAAAACTTGGGGATGAACATGAGGTTGCCTTTTGGGATGGTCTCTGGTCGGGGGAGAGGGCTGTACAAATCATGTTTCCGAGACTATTTCAACTTAGTAAAAAGAAAGATAGGAGGGTTAGCGAGATGGGAGAGTGGGAGTCCGGCTGTTGGCGTTGGAACTTTGGGTGGAGAAGAGAGTTAAGAACAAATGAAAAAGAATGGGAGGAAGAGCTTAGACATTTTCTACAGGGAATCATTTTAAGGGAAAGAGTAGAGGATACGTGGAGATGGAAGGGACGGGGAAGTGGCGAGTACACAGCAAAGGGAGCTTACGAAGAAATTATGAAGAGAATGAACGAGGTTGAGAATGATCAGAATCAGCTGAGAAAACCTGACGGAATCTGGAAATCAATAGCTCCATTCAAAGCTCAAATTACAACTTGGCGAGTAATGCTGGATCGTCTACCAACCAAGGATAACTTGCACAAGAGATTCGAACTCGAGACGGATGCTAGAGATGTTGCTTGCTGCGATTTGGAGGTTGAAACAACCCCTCACCTTTTCTTTTTTTGCCCAGAAGTGTTTGCTCTTTGGAATAGGTTGGTTGGCTGGTTAGGTACCTCATGGGCGGCTCCAAATGAGATTAATAGGCACTGGGATTGCTTCAGGGGACTGGCAAGGGGCAGAAGAAACATGAAGCGCCTCGGAGGTTTGTGGACGTGTGTGGTGTGGATGGTTTGGAAATGGAGAAACAATGTCATCTTTAATCAAGGGAGATGAGATTTTAAAAGGATAGAAAAAGAGATAAAATGTAGGTTTTGGAGTTGGTGCGTTGTCAAGGGAGACGTAGAAACAAACCTGAGCTATGTAGATTGGTCTAGACGAAACCTGTTGAATTTCTAGACATAGTTGTATCTGTTGTTTCCTTCTGGTACCTCTGGTACCATCTGCGATGAATAAAACTTTTCTCTTATAAAAAAAACACTGCTGTATATTATATTGGATTGTCCCACTTCAATAGTCTTGTTTCTATAAAATGAAAGAAATGGACCAATCATAAAGCATTAAACTCTAGTGGACCCCTATTTCATTTAACATTACATATTCTCCTAAAATCTCGTACCGAAAAAAAACATGACTAGTGAACTGGGACGGAGGGAGTATTTATAGAACTTTCCTATTCGACCTAGATTACGCAGATTCGTCGGTGATTTGATTTTTAAGGGCATTGTAAAATACTTATGACACAATTTTATTTAGATAGAATGCTAACAAAAATAATAATTGTAAAAAAATAATAATCAAAAAGTGAAATAGCAAATGTTATGCGAATTCGATAAAAATACAAAATTGAGAGCGATACCTTCATCGTTTTTACCAATATGGCAATAAGTAAAACCTTGCAGTTAGTTGGCCACCGCCGCTGCTTTACGCGCTAACAACTCGAATCGATTCACCGACATCCACACTACCCGTTTTTTTTTTCTCGCTCTAAACCCCTCCTCTCTCTCTCTCTCGCACACACACAGACGCAAACTGAACCTCTTCAACAAATGCAGTTGTTGTTAGTTGGTTTGATCGGCGATTTGAAGACTTGAGTGATTCTGATCCGAGTGGTGCTGGGTTTAAGCGGCGGACGGAGAATGAAGTTCATCGACAATTTGCCAAGCATGGATCTGATGCGCTCCGAGAAGATGATGCTCGTCCAACTCATTATCCCCGTTGAGTCGGCTCACCGCGCTGTCTCTTATCTCGGCGAACTCGGTCTCATGCAGTTCCGCGACGTACGTTCGGATCTCTCTCTTTAACTATATATATTTTTTTTGGATCAAACTTTAGTAATCGCTACTTGTTCTTTTTGAATTTGGTTGAGCGAATGCCTAAAAGCAATGTAACATCACGGTTAGGAGTTTTTGTGATTAATTTGGCTCTTGATTCTCCTTTCAAATTAATTGGCTCCTGATTTTGGCAATTAAGGCTACTGTTTATTTGCCCGTCACCAACCATCGACCAATTGCTTTCTTTTTTTGTTGAAGAGTATGAATTCTGATATTGAAGTATCTCGTATTCTAGTTTCATGGGATGCTTCTGGACTCCGTTTGTGGATATCTAGTAGAATTGCTGTCTGATCTCTTTGATAGAATTCTTCTCTCAGCTTAATTTTGGTTACTTATTTTTAACAACAAACTTAATGTTTTTCTCTTGAATAGCAGTTGAACGATGATAGAAGCCCTTTCCAGAGAACATTTGTTAATCAGGTAATGTTTACGACATGCAATTGGTTGTTTATTTTCTGAATATACATTGCTAAACAATTCATGTCAATTATGCTTTTACACTGGTTTGGTGGTACATATTTTCTTCTTTGAGTTATCATCAGGTCAAAAGATGTGATGAGATGTCCCGGAAGCTACGGTTTATCAAAGATCAGATGCATAAAGCTTGTTTGACACCGGCTTCTAGTTCATCTTCTCAGTCTGATATTGAATTAGAAGATTTGGAGGTCTGGTTCATTTTCTCACCATCTACAGATTGGTGGTATTTTCCTCCTGCTGTGACTCATTACAATTGTTTATACTAATCTTAGATTCAACTTGCTGAGCATGAGCATGGGCTAAGTGAAATGAATGCCAATAGTGAGAAACTGCAGCATACATATAATGAGATGCTTGAGTTTAAGATGGTACTTCAGAAGGTACAGATTTGAAATATTGATGTTTATCCCATTTCCTTTTGTTAATGTTTTCTTTCTTTTTTTTTTTCTTGCCTTTGAAGATTCTTAGCCCAGTCCTCTCAAGTTGTAGGATAAATAATTTGTAAAGGAGTACATTAAGTATTTATCATTTAAATTGATATCGCATTCTGAGTTTCTGCTCTTCATCACATGGTACATGTTGTTTCTTTCAATCTGGAAAGTACAAATTGACTTCAATAATTTTCATAGATTGGTAGATCGGTAAGGGCATCATGATAAATGGTATAAATATATTTCATTCTATTTAAAGAATAGTTTTTGAGTTGTTATTCACTAGAATCACAAGGAGTATATCAGGTTATCGTGGTTTCACATACTCGACTTCCCAACCCATGTTGAAGTAGACTATTTGCCGCATCCAGCTTGGAATAGATTTTTCAAAGGATGGGAAGCCCCATCTAACATTTTCAACTGAGGGCAGAAATATTTCATTGAAAAGCTAATGAAGAATTAGGACACAGCTAACCCTACAGAAGACAAAATTTTCATGGTCCAATTGAATCTATGTTAACTGGGTGACACAAGAAAGATTAATGTAACATATATCTATTATTTATAATCTTTCAGCTGCAGATCAAGTCATTTTAGGATTTCTGACATTCCTTTGTATGGAATTCATGATAAGAAAATATATTGGCTTTACACCCAGATATAATATTCTTCTTTACGACCACATAGTCTTGTGCGTTTTCCAAATTAGCTGTTTCTGGGGTATCATTTTGTGCAATATAAAGATTCCATTCATCTCAAACTCTTCGCAACTTCAGGCAGGGGACTTCCTTTTATCAAGTGGGAGTCATATGACAGCCCAGGAGACAGAGCTAAATGAAAATGTGAATATTAGTGATGATTATGCAGATACCTCGTCACTTCTGGATCAGGTAACAAGAGCAATATGGATTTTGTCCAGAGTAAGCTTAAGTAGGTCATGAATCAATTTTGTTTCTGTATTCAGGTAGGTTTTCTCATTTTCAGGAGATGCGAAATGGAACTTCGACTCAATCTGGTGTGGGATTTGTTAGTGGTATCATCCCTAAATCTAAACTTCTCAGATTTGAGAGGATGCTGTTTCGTACGACAAGGGGAAATATGCTCTTCAATCAGGCACCAGCTTATGATCAAGTCCTGGATCCTGCAACAAATGAAATGGTATTGTTTCTTTGATTTTATTTTTGGACAATACATTGAACACTTATTAATTGGTTTTACATCTGCAGGTTGAGAAAACAGTTTTTGTGGTATTCTTCTCAGGGGAACAGGTGAGAATAAAAATCCTGAAAATATGTGAAGCTTTTGGTGCAAACTGCTATCCCGTTCCGGAAGAAATAACCAAGCGCAGGCAAATAACTCAAGAGGTATGTTTGTAATTGGATTGCTTTGTATTCTTTGCATATAGAAAAGAAACATATACATGATTTCAATGATTTTTATCATGACGATATAGATATTAAAATGCAGTTTCTTGAATTTTTACTTCATTCAATACACTCAATGGCATTGTCCCATCGATAATCCCTCTTATTAGACTAAAAGTGATCATTAATGGCTTGTCACATGATTGGCCACTTCTTTCAGTATAGTTATCATGCAGAGTAAAGAGATGAGGAAAAGTACTAGGTATTTCGCCTGATGGAACTAGATTCTATGCATATATATAGTCCTCTTGCTCCAGCCCAAAATAACTTCATGTAGTTGTATTAGATCCTCCAATTTAATTTAGCACAACTTCCCATCACTGTTAATAATCAGCAACTGAGAGCTATCTGACTTGGTTTCTGCAGACTGTTTTATATGATGTGCTTGTAACTTATAAGTACAGGGTTAACACAGCATCTCTTTCCCATTTTTTAGGTTTTATCTCACCTATCTGACCTGGAGACAACCTTAGAGGCTGGCCTCTGTCACCGAGATAAGATTCTGACGGCTATTGGGTTTCACCTTCCCAAGTGGATGAAAATGGTAGGATTATACTTCTATTTTCTCTTAAAAGCTAAATCACTGATGCTCTAGGACGGAAACTAATATCATTTCTGACTCTTCTTTCTAGGTGAGAAGGGAAAAGGCTGTTTATGACACATTAAATATGCTGAATTTTGATGTCACGAAGAAGTGTTTGGTTGGTGAGGGTTGGTGTCCTATATATGCTAAAACTAAGGTACTTCTACTATGTATGCTTATGTTTGTTTGTGTAAATAACTGGAGCATACCATGTTGTATAACGTTTATTGAAGTGGATAAGAATTCTGACATATTGCAGATACAGGAAGCTCTGCAACGAGCAACATATGATAGTAATTCACAAGCGGGTATAATCTTTCATGTGAAGGACTCAGTTGAGCCTCCTCCAACATATTTTCGAACCAACAATCTCACAAGCGCATATCAAGAAATTGTTGATGCATATGGGTAAGCTAGTATGTTTGAGTTGTATCTCTTTATGATGACATCAGCCTCTTTCCTTTTTCATTCCCGTCTAGTTTGTACTTTGTTGAATGACTGAACTACCAATGATAATGTTAGCTTTCGATTTCTGACTGTCCTTGCAAGTTCTTATCTGCATATTCAAGGCACTGATGCAGTACTTTATTTGGCAGTGTTGCTAAATACCAGGAGGCAAACCCTGCAGTTTATACGATCATTACGTTTCCATTCCTTTTTGCTGTTATGTTCGGGGATTGGGGTCATGGTATATGCTTGCTTTTAGGGGCAATAGTCCTAATAGTCCGTGAAAAAAAACTTGGTTCACAGGTATGCCATTTATAAAGTTTTGATGGCATGAATGTTTCAGCTACATTTGTAGAAACAATTTTACTGCTTTTATTGCCTTTTTCGATGGATATCGAATCTATTCACTTTCTTTTGTTACATTCCCTTTATAGTGTATTTGTTTATCTTCATCAGACACTTGGCAGCTTCATGGAGATGCTATTTGGTGGTCGATATGTACTCCTTTCAATGTCACTCTTCTCAATTTATTGTGGTCTGATATACAATGAGTTCTTCTCTGTTCCTTTTCACATATTTGGAAGCTCAGCCTACAGATGTCGGGACGCTTCATGCAGGTAAGAATCAGCGCTTTCCGTTGTCATTGAACTTTGAAGTGAATACTGTTAACCAGGTTTAATGAGGAATAATGGAATAATAGTATATATTAATAGAGATATGAGACATAATGCACATGAATATAGTAAGTCTTGCTTGAGCTGTCACTCTGGCTATAGAATAATTCCATTTTATATATACCTTCCCCCATCTCCACAGTTAATGAATAATTTCTGTTCCATCTAATATGTGGAAGTTAGTATAATAAATACTCTAATTAAATAACTTTTGCTCTAGTCATCTTTTATTTTGTTAACATACAACTAACTTTATTTCTCTCTTTCCTGCCTTAACAGTGATTCTCGATCTGTTGGTTTAATCAAATACCAGGACACATATCCATTTGGTGTGGATCCAAGTTGGCGTGGAAGTCGTTCTGAGCTGCCTTTCTTAAATTCTTTGAAAATGAAAATGTCTATTTTGTTTGGCATTGCTCAAATGAATTTAGGAGTCATCCTAAGTTATTTTAATGCTCGTTACTTTGGCAACTCGCTCGATATTAAGTACGTTATCTCAACTGATCTTTTTTCAAACTTCTAATTCTCACACTGAAAAACTTCTTTTACTTTCTTTCTAGGTATCAATTTGTGCCTCAATTGATCTTCCTCAACAGCCTGTTTGGGTATCTTTCTCTTCTCATCATTACAAAATGGTGTACTGGTTCTCGAGCAGATCTTTATCATGTGATGATTTACATGTTCTTAAGTCCTTTCGAAGATTTGGGTGAAAATCAGCTGTTTTGGGGTCAGGGTGTCATTCAGGCACGTTCATTATAGTTTCTTCTAACATTATATATTAGTACATACATATGCCGGCACTCACTAATTTACATGAAAATAAATATATGATATATATGTGCTAACTTTCACCAATGTACATTCTTGTAGGTTATATTGTTAATTTTGGCTATTATTGCTGTCCCATGGATGCTATTTCCAAAACCTTTTATTTTGAAGAGACTCCATACTGAGGTACTCTCTATGTTTCTATCTCTGCTGTATATCGTTCTCTTAGCTCATTTGTCCTGGGAGATGGTCGTTACTCTATATTGTCACTTTCGCAGTCAATTTTCTCTTACCTTTCTAATTTCACTTCCATTTCTTTGATGATGATGATGATGATAGCTTTCTACACTGATCTTTTGTTCTTATTCCCATATTTCCTGAAACCATGAAAGAATCATTGACTTTGCCCTCTTGTTTGCTTATCTAAGAAATTTCAATGGCCGGACATATCAGATTCTTGAAACCTCTGACATCTACAATGACGAGGAATCTGATCCTGCAAGCCAACCAGACCACGAGGAGTTCAATTTCAGTGAGGTGTTTGTGCATCAAATGATACATTCCATCGAATTTGTACTCGGTGCAGTTTCAAATACCGCATCATATCTTCGGCTGTGGGCTTTGAGGTAGGATCAGTTTCGTCATCTAGTTAAGCTCCATCTTGGCTATTTATCTTACAATTCTTTATAATTGCATTATACAGTTTGGCCCACTCGGAATTATCGACAGTTTTCTATGAAAAAATTCTCCTCCTTGCTTGGGGGTAAGTTTCCTTAGCAAGATGCTCCAAAGCCTTGCACAGTTATTTTATGTCGTTGTCTTCTCAAAACCATTTTGCATTTCTGAGGTTTTTATTACATCTTTAATTAACAAGAAAAGAAAAGAAACCAAATATATAATATAATAATGTAATGGTCCTGCATTTGAATGGAATGTAGGTATGAAAGTGTTATTATACGTTTGGTGGGAGTGGCAGTTTTTGCTTTTGCCACAGGATTCATACTACTGATGATGGAGACTCTCAGTGCTTTCCTCCACGCCCTGCGTCTTCATTGGGTCGAATTTCAAAATAAGTTCTACAGTGGCGATGGCTACAAATTTAAACCCTTCTCTTTTGCTGCATTGAACGATGATCAAGTATTAATATAGTAGTACATTTCACTTACATTTGGTATTTTTGTGACATCATTCATACATGTTTATTGGAATTGATGCAATTATATATGTCTAAAAAATGTACTAAATGAATTGTTTTTCACACACAGAATGAATGTATTCATAAAATTAAATAATAATAATAATGAAATTGCTCATTATTAGAATTAAATAACTTCATGAATAGATGCAATAACCGTGCAACACTTCTAGCAAGAGTAGCAAACACAAGCTAAATCCAATGCTAGATAAACAAAATACAAAGAGGCCGTGGCAATAAAACTTATTACATAAACTCCCAACAGTTTCAAGATTTATGATACTTGTACAAAGATGCACAAACAAGAAAGAAAACCAAATTCAATCCTCCCATAATACTACACAACCAGAACACATTATCCAATCTCCCTCTGTTTACGTTGTTGGGCAACCATCCAGTCGACTTCCGGACAAGATCGATGACGAGGTTGCTCGAATAGAAGGCCCCGCCTATCGACATAGCAACCACCGCAGTTGCAGTACTCTTAAAGGATTCTGGGAATTCTTGATAATAGAATGCAACTTGTCCTGCAAAATGAAAAGCTTCGGATACTCCAACAACGGCTAGTTGTGGCGCTAGCCACAACAACGAGAAGGGCACGACTGCATCGACCTTTTCTTGAAGATGATGTGATTTTGCTACTTTCAATCTCTCCGACTCAACGACTGCTGAAATGATCATACTAAGGATGGTGAAAACATGGCCTATGCCTACTCGCTGCAAAGGCGTAGGAGGGCTAGGAGCGAGCTTCGTCCAGAGGGGAAAGACGAGGCGATCTAGCAATGTGATTGTGACACAAGTTGAGATCAATCCACATATTTGGATTGAAGCAGGTGGAATCTTGAAATGGGGTGTGATGTGATTATCCATGGATCTCCCTTGTATGATAAATAAACTAATTTGGACTGCTATTGGAATAGACAAGATCAAACCACTCAACCATATTGGAAGTAGCTTGATCAGCCTCTTTAGATCTTCGACTTGTTGCACCGTGCATAGTCTCCATGGATCATTTACCATCACGCCGTCTATGCTTCTAGAATCTTCTAGGCTCTTGAGCGCTGCGCGGTTCAAGAACCTTCAAATTTTTCACCAAAAATTTGTCACACATCTTATTAATTCCCTACATGAATTATATGTTAACTAATAAAATTTGACCTGAAAAAGGGTGTTGGAGCCTTAGGCAATGTTTGTGAACCATCTTCATGGAAATGATGATAGTCTTCAATTTTTTGTGATAGAGCCATCTTTCTTTTCTTGATTGCTGCAATGACGACGCAGGCTAGGCCCTTAAAGGGGCTAGACTTAGGCATGACAAAGCGATAGAATTTTCTCCCACTCAAGAAAACTACCAACCCAACCACATTAGCCATGGCAAGAATGGCCAGACCCCATGTCCAACCCACTCTGTCCTCCACGTATACTATGAGTGTCGTGCTCACAAAATTCGCCACGTACATTGTGAAAATGTACCAGTTGAAGAATGTGCCTTGATGTTTAGTTGAATCAAACTGATCTGCTCCCATCGATGCAAGAGTGAAACGAGAGCCTCCGGCTCCGATAGATGATAGAACCAAGCCAAGATATAGAACTGCAGATTGAAGAGTGGATGGATCTTTGCAGAGAATTGATCCCTTTTCACAGCTCGGAGGCCTCAAATGGCTGATTGCTGTAGTTAGTAGTAGCACCACTAATCCCTGCATTAGTACATACTAATTTAGAATCTTCTTCTTTTCTCTATTTTTAGTTAGTCAAGACTTGAAAACATTCCATAACTGATTTGTCATTTTCATGAAACAGAGTTTGAGCAATAAATGAAATTAGCAGCATTACCAAGAAAGAGAGGAGAGATGAAAACCAGACGACGGAGAAGCATCCCACGAATGAATCTGCGATTATTGCTCCGAATATAGGGACCAAAGTGATGCTTCCACTCACATTGTTGCCAATTTTGACTGCATTAGTGTCGTGGATGTGGAACTCATCTTTCAAGAATGTAATGAGATTTATGGTCCATCCTGAGGAGAGAGATAATCCAGCCATTGTTGCTGCTTTTCCACAACAAAAATATATATTAGCCAAAACCAAAAACATCTCATTAATGTGAATTGTTCTAAGAATTGCTCAAGTATAAACGTGTTAGGGAGAAAGAGAGAAGAAGAAGAAACCTATGATGAAAGGGAAGGTGATCCATCCTCCACGAGAACGGTGCAGAGGTGCTTCACTCTCCATTATCAATCACTCAAAGAAGCTAGCAGTAACACTGATCACTCAGAATAAAACACAGTATCTTTTTTTTTTTTTTTCCTATGTTTTGTTTCAAGTGTTGAAATGGTGGTATATTTGCGTGAATTTATTATTGAATGGTGTTGTAACAACCATTCTATAAAAGAGAAGAACAGAAAACAGGTAAGTATGCTTTGTCATATAATCCATATAAGTAACTCCTTTAATGCACGTCAATACCTTTTGCCTTGTTTGTGTTTAAATCATAACTACATATTTTTGTAGGCTGCAAATCTTTGCAATAATTAACGTTGCAATTATTGTTGGAAAAATTGATATGCACGAAGGTGGTGATTCGATTTGTAACATGTTACAAGAATATATTTATTTTTAATTTTTAATTTTGTAATATTAAATATATGAAATTGTATTCAAATATTCAGTATGTAAAAGCTATAAATTTAAATTGTATACATAAAAATTAAAATTAATTGTCACAATTGTGAGAAAACTTAGATAGAAAATGGTTATCATGCATCTTTACCAAAATAATAATTTATGAATTTGCTAAATTATCCTTAGAAAGATGAGACCTTAATAGGTTTTAATTAAAATAATGGTGTGATTTTTTAATTTAAAAACTTCAATGTAGTCTACAATAATAGAATATATTTTATTTTCTTTTTTTCATGCCAGTTTGTATAGTAATTGGAATTTGAGATATTGATACTATTGTTTGTAACTGTAGCTAAGATATTGTTGAGTAAGTTACAAATTCAACTAACATAGAACAAGGTCTCAAGAATCATGCATCATCATCACCAGATTCCTCTTGGCTTTTGAACTTATAGAATGATGCACAAATCAAATAGTAAGCAAAATTAAGACCTCCTAAGACACAACAAATCCAGTACAGATTATCCAACCTCCCATTGTTTATGTTATCAGGTAGCCATTCTGTCACCTTCCGAAGGAGATCGATTATCGCGTTGCTGAGGTAAAAGGCAATCCCAATGAACAAAGCAACAGCTGCAGTTGATGTTGTTTTCAGCGACTCTGGAAATTCTTGATAGTAAAGTGCTATTTGTCCAGGGAAATGGAATGCTTCTCCCAACCCTGCAATGGCTAGTTGTGGGACCAGCCACATTGCTGACATGGCAACTGTTCCATCCTTTCTAACTGCTAGACTTTGCAATGCTTAGCCTCTTCTTCTCCACTAGTGCTGAAACTGCCATGCTGGCTATGGTGAGAGCATGTCCGATTCCAACGCGTTGGAGAAGGGTGAGAGGCCTCGTTGTGAGTTTTTCCCAAAGGGGGAGTGCCAATCTGTCTATGATGAAGATGGAGAGGGAAGTCGAGGCGAGTATGAAGACCGGCATGGAGCCTGCAGGGATCTTGAAACTCGGGCCTAGGCCACGGTCCATGGTTAGTGCTTGAACCACGGTTAGGCTGAGCTGGATGGCTAATGGGGTGCAGAGTGATAGGCCGGTAGTCCAGAGTGGGAAGAGCTTGATTAGGCCTTTGAGGTTTTCGACTTCTTGCACCGTGCATGCTTTGCTCGGTTTCGTGTCTCCAGTTTGAAGCGCTGCACGGTTCAAGAACCTGAAGAAATGTGTAGGCTCCTTAGCTGCAGTTTTCTTGGAATCTTGATCAAAGCTGCCATGGTAATAATCCTCACTTTTGTCTGAAAGGATCATTTTCCTCTTACTCAAGGCTGCAAACGCTACGCATCCTAAGCTCTTAAACGGGCTTCCCCGAGGCTTAACGAGGCTATAGAAACGGGTGCCCGAAAAGAGAAGGGCTAAAGCAATGACATTAGTCACAGCACAGATGGTGAAGCCCAAAGTCCAGCTGATATTATCCTCTATGTAGACTATGGCAGTTGAGCTAACAATTGTGGTGGTGTACATTGTGAAGATGTACCAGTTGAAGAAAATGCCTTGATGCTTCGGGCTCGAGAACTGATCTGCCCCCATCGTTGCAATGGTGAAACGCGTCCCTGCGTTTCCTAGAGACGTGAGGGCTAATCCGAGGTATAGTATTGAGAATTGAAGATGTGATGGATATTTGCACACATCTGATCCATTGTTTTCACATGATGGAGGCCTCAACTTATCTATGGCTGCTGTTAAAACCAGAATCATTGTTCCCTTCACAACAACAAAGATTAAATGATTAGGAAAAGTTTGAATAATTCACACTATATTACAATCAAGAATATATGTTTGTTATGTAGAAACATGTTTGAAAAACAAAACACTTGAAAGTATGAGAAATAATTACCAGAAAAGAGATGAGAGAGGAAAACCAGATGACAGAGAAGCAGCCTACATAAGAGTCTGCAATCACAGCTCCAACAATAGGGAAGAGGGTGATGCTTCCATTCACAAAGTTGTATATTTTTGCAGCACTTATGCTCTTGATGTTGAATTCTTCGATCAAATATACGATCAGGTTCGACACCCAACCTCCCGATGCTAGAGTTAAGCAAGCCATTGTCCCTAAAAAGTTTCCAAATCACCATACTAATTAATCACTTCAAGAAAGCTCAAAATTTGTAAAGAGAGAGCAAATAATAAACCTATAATGAAAGGAAAGGTGATCCAGCCTCCTCGTTTTCTCTGAGGCGATAAACGAGCTTCTTGATCTACCGAATTTTCCATGATTCTCTCAGAAGCTCAACTTCAAAACTGCTTATGCTGAGCAGTAACTGATGTATACTGTATTGGAGTTTACAAGTCCAAGAATGTGGATATGTTTGCTAGTAGTTATAGGCTACAACACAACAACCATTCTTTTTTCTTTTTTCTTTTTTCTTTCTTTCCTTTTCTTTTTATAAGGATTATTACTACATTGGCAACTAGCAAAGTCAGCATTTTCATGCCTAAAAAACTCTAGTGTTTTGACAATTGCAGATTTTACAATGATACTCTAAAGTTGGTAATAGGAATTTGGTCCCACATTAGAGTATTATTATGAGTGGATAATGCTACTTGCTTAATTATTGGCTTTTTTAAAGTGCAGAAAAAGGTGACTTCGACAAACATATCACCATCTTATTATGGGACCTTGAAACAAGTTTTCAACAAATCACCAGTTTTGCTGAATGTAACCATCATTCAGATATCATAATAATATTCTTAATTAATATTTCTTAATGATGGAAACATTAATTTCACCAAAATTTCATCTCAGACTCATAGAAATAGACAAAGCATAAGGCAGAAGAGATTCGGTGCTGGTGTGTATGAGAGCTAAACCACCACCTTTAGCACAAATCACAATAAATTCTTATAGTTTTAAATTAAGTTAGTTACGAGTCAGAATTTCATAACTCTAAATAAAATAAGTAATAGTCTAAGAAATGAAAAAGGGAATCTCAAGCCCTTATTACGGAATACAGATCAAATATTAGTAGATCAAATTTGTAACAGAATTTCCAAGTTTTATAAATTCACCATTAGACTTTGGAGTTTAATTGTGTTTGATGCGAAACGAGTTTGTTTGAAATTTAACATTTAGGATTTACTTATTTTTTGTTGTCTATTTGGTTCAAATCTTGTTGGTCAGGTATTGTACGTACCCGAATTTCTATAAATAATACTCTTTTCGTCCCGTTTATAATGACCTCTTTCTTTTGGGTACAAATTTTCCTAATTAATTAATGGAAAAAGAATCGAGGAGGGTGAGAGAGTGGGCGACGGCCCGGCATAGGAAGAAAGATCCAAAGTTCCAAGATCCGCACTAGGAGACCACGCATCCTCCGGATTCGAGATGGGGATACGAAAGCTGGACCTGTAGCCGGTCTCCTCGGCACACAAGAAGGTAAAATATCTCAAATCATGCGTTTAATTCCACAATATGTTTATATGCATTCATAGATTATTTTACATCCAATTCGGGTCATGAGAAATCGGAGCGTGTTCAAGTGGCGATTCCATTATTTTTCGTGACTCACAATTAGTGACACAACAAGTGCTTGACACTTATAAGAAAAAAGAAAAAAGGATAATTGCAAACGCAACACAAGTGAAGCATCTGCAGAAGAAGTTCATCATCTTGAGATAGTTCAAATACAATGGAACCTGGAAGAGGACAAATTGACAGGAATGAGTTGAAGGTACTCTGTCTATAAATTCAATAATAGCGATCTGGTGTTAGTTTGGGGCTACAATAGTATCTCAAGTTCAATAAGACATAAATTAGGTGAAGAGAAAACTAATCATAAACCACTATTAAAAGTAATCACATTACTTATCTTCTTTATATGGATGCACGAAAGAACTTATAACGGTTGTGATATAATTTTGAAAGAAAATATGTTAATATAAAATATACTTGAAAAGTTAAAATTGACCAATTTATTTTTCATATAAGAGAAAAATACAAAATTTATATTAACTAAGTTCATTATAATTATGGTAAGAATGCAAATAATTATAACTATCGTTATGCCCACAAACATTTAATTTTTTCATGTAAATATATGAATTTTAAAGTTTATTCAATTTTTCCACCGACTTACTTTGAAATTGACATGTCATCCACGTAGATTTTATATTCATGTGTGCATCAACATAATTTTTTTTATTTTTATAAATACACGAACTATGAAGTTTGTTCAATTTTCCACCAATTTACTTTCCGACTGCAGTAGCGAGGCTACACTGCCTCCCCAACTCAACCCCACCAAGCCCAACGCAGATCTTCGAAGCCACCGGAAAAATAAAGAACTCCAATTCAACATCTTCAAGCATAATTCTCTCAAAATGCAACAGAGTGTATGTGTATAAATTTTTGTTCGGCAATGTGTCAAACACCCGAATTGCATGGTCTACACAATCACATATGTCGTATATTTGGAGTAGCTTCGTCTCGACAAACTCTGGGTGGTGAAACCCATTTTGAGATGATCATTTTTACTTATAATTATTGATAACTATATCAATTTCATATTTATCATAAAATGAACATCTGAAACAAACTTCTCATAGTCGGTAGTATTTCTACCAGGGACAACTTTTACCGGTGATAAATTTCGACCTCGAAATCTTCTAATATATGACCATGTCTCAACTTGTATGTTGAATGGAATATGATTAAACAAATCTTAAATACCGGGACAATACATGAGTGACCGGTAAAAGTCGTCACCGGTAAATTTTTTCAGTTCTCTCTATGTAATAGGGAGGGCCAAAAATTCTCTTCAAGAAACGTACGTTATAAAAATAAAGGATAGAACCAAGATAGGATATAAATTACAAGTCTCGTATGATAGCGGATTAGTGTAGTTAGAAGCAATAAAACTAGTCCATGCAGTAGTAGAATTTAATTATTATTTAAGAAAAATAAGCTTAACTTTAGTAAGTGTTTAAAAAATGGCATGAAAAAAATATACCACAAGAGACACTAGAGAAGAAAACCATATCACTTTAAAGCAACCCAAACAAGCATCAACAATTATTCCACGATAAGAGGAATGTTGAGTGATGCTTCCATTGGCGTAGTTGCTCGTCTTAGCAATCTTGAAAGTGAAACTGATCTTTCAAGAATGTTACTACATTCATGGCCTGCCCCATATAATTCAGCCCTTGTTGGTTTTCCATAAAATAAAACTTCAATGACTAAAACTTATGTGTGTGCTTGTGTACTAAAGGGAAAGAAAACGATATCTAAAATGAATGAAAAAGTTTTCCATCCTCCACTAATACATTCTCTCCGAATACGTTCTCCATGCACGTTCTCCATTATCAGTTGTTTTTCTTTTCTTTTCGTATGTTGAGCATTTTGCATTGTATATTGCACGTTTAAAAATTGAAATGGAGGATTAATTCAAGAATTTCAAGATGTAACATCCTAATGATTTATGTTGAGCGTCTTTTGATTTTTGGTTATCTCCAGCTCTCTCACAATCACACAATGTGGACAAAGTCATCATCATCTGATTCTCTTGGATCAGGTCGAGGGTAGGCTCTCACGCTAACATAATCCCCGTCCGGATCCTCGACACGCTCAAAAAGAAAAGTATAAGAAAGTTTACCTGCTGCTGGTAGACGTGAACAGAAAAATGCCCAATCGCCAGCCAACCTAGAACACCTGTGATCACTGTCTACGCTGGGTGAAACTCATAGTACATTGTATAGGGTGCATCAGGATCCTGAGTGTTTATCACATAAAAGGGCTTGTATTGTCTCTTTTTTAGGTCAGCGTCTGTGAAAGACAAGGTCCTACAAGGGAAATAGATCCCGAGGAGAAAAGAGCTAAAACAGTTGAATAGTTGGAAGAAAATCCAAAGATACGGATCCAATCAGTAGAAGAGTTGATGCAAGTTGAGTTGTTGGAAGGGGAAAATTGGTTTCTCGCCATAATTGGAACATAAATGACATATACGGAGTCCAAATGTATCATTTAATGTTTGAGGAAGAATTCAGACATATTTGCCTTTTCCACATCTAATTTGACAGGTGTAGACCCGAAAGTGGCTCTTCATTCTTTAAATGTGGATCCAATGGCGAAACCGGTGCAACAAAAAGCCGAGACATTTCATAAGAGAAAAAGAGCAAATAAAAAAGAAGTAAGAATACCGAAAGCAAACCACATAGTGGAAGTACAGTACCCAGTGTGGTTATCAAATGTGATCATGGACTCATGGTATCGAAGGGTAGTACCAGCATATGGAGAATGTGCATTGGTTTTACGTGACTTAAACAAAGTATGAACAAATGATCACTATCCTTTACCATGAATAGATCTACTAACGGATTCCACTTCCGGATGCCGAATGTTATTCATGATGGACGCATATCAGGGATATCACCAGATCAAAATGGATCCGCAGGATATTCCGAAAGCAACATTTGGTTGTATGTGTTGGAACATTTGGCTTTAAAAGCATACTATTTGGTCTCAAAAATATTGAAGCAACGTACCGGCGTATGATGGATCTAGCATTCAGGAATCCAATTGGAAGAAACATGGAAGTCTATGTAGACGACATGTTGGTGAAAAGTGTACAAGCTTCTTCTCATGTCGTGGATCTGCAAGAGATCTTTTGAGTTGTGCGAGCATACAAATTGAAGTTGAATCCAACCAAGTGCGCATTTGGGATCCAATCTGGTAATTCTTAAGATATATAGTTACCCAAAAGGGAATCGAGGTTAACCAGGCGAAAGTCAAATTGATTATGGAGATGAATCCCCTCGAAATATTTAAGAAATCCAAAGGTTAAATGAGCAAATTACGGCTCTTAGCCATTTCATCGCCAGATCCAGAGATAAAATCTAGCCGTTTTTCAAAATTCTACGAAGATGAGAAAAGTTTGAATGGACAACAGAATGCCAAAAGACATTCGAGGATTTGAAGAAGCACTTGGTGGATTTGCCGTTATTAACTAAACTCATTCTCGGAGATGATTTGTACCTTTACTTTGTTGTAGGGAGGCTTCCTTGAGCTCGGTATTGTTGAGGGAAGAAGGGTCTCAACAAAAGCCAATATACTACACAAATAAGATGTTACAAGGACCTGAAAGTTTGTATTCAGACATCGAGAAGGATGCCTAGGCAATCAAGATCACAGCTCGAAGGCCAGGACTGCATTTTCTCTCTCACCGAGTGATTCTTCGTACCAATACTCCCCTGAAACGGGTCCTAGAAAAACTAGTCAAGTGGGCAGTAGAGTTGAGTGAGTATGATGTGGTGTTTGAGCCCAGAACCACTATCAAGAAACTACCCAAACTTCTCCCCAATAAATCTAGCTCATGGAATGCAACGTGGATGGATCTGTCACCAAGGAAAGGAAGGACCAGGACATGAATTTACATACTGAACCAAGAGAGACAAGAGTTCAAATTTGCAATCAAGTTCAGTTTTTTCACCTCAAATAATGAGGTGGAATATGAAGCACTTGTAAGAGCTATGAAGATACTAGTGGAACTGGGAGCCACACAGTGTTATCATTTTTTGTGACTCAAATTAGTGACGCAACAAGTGCTTGACACTTATAAGAAAAGAGAAGAAAAAATAATTGCATACGCAACATAAGTGGAGCATCTGCAGAAGAAGTTCATCATCCTTAGGTAGTTCAAATACCAAGAGAAAGGAACTTGGAAACGGACAAACTGGCAAGAATTAGTTATGCATAGCATGTGTTAGTTTGTGGCTATAATAATAAATTTTGATTGTTTTCTCAAGTTCAATAAGACATAAACTAACGAGAAATAGACTAATCATAAACCAATATCAAAAGTAATCACATTACATATCTTCTTTATATGGCCGCACGAAAGAATGACATATAAAGGTTGTGATATAATTTTGAAAGAAGATATGTTTGTATAATAAAGGATATACTTGAAAAGTTAAATTGACCAATTTATTTTTCATTGAGAGTAAATACAAAATTTATATTAACTAAGTTCATTATGATTATGGTAAGAATGCAAATAAATATACGAACTTTCGTTGACATATCGTTATGCATACGAACTTATAATTTTTGTTTTCTATAAATACACGAACTTTGAAGTTTATTCAATTTTTCCACCGATGATTTTCTTTCCGATCAAATTGAAATTGACATGTCTTCCACGTAGATTTTATATTCCACATGTGCATCCACGTAACTTTTTTAAAAAAAATTGTGAATACGTGAACTATGAAATTTATTCAATTTTTTCACTATTTTACTTTTCAACGACGGTAGCGAGGCTGCACTACCTCCCCACTAGGAAAATGAAGAACTCCAATTCACCATCTTCAAGCATAATTCTCTCAAAATGCAACAAAGCTTTCTCTAACAACTCTTTATCCAGAAGTACATTGAGAATTGTTGTGTATGTGTAGAAATTTGTGTCGAGCAATTTGTCAAACACCTGAATTGCATGGTCTACACAATCACATATGTCGTACATTTGGAGTAGCTTCGTCTCGACAAACTCTCGGCCGTGAAACCCATTTTTGAGATGATCATTTTTACCTAGAATTATTGATAATTATGTCAATTTTGTATACATCATTAAATGATTATCGAAAACAAACGTCTCATGGTCGGTAGTAGTTTTACCAGTGATAATTTCAGTGTAAAGATGATATGGAGGTTCGAGTGAAGAAAGGAGATATGTGTAATAGGTATTCACATCTGAAGCTCCATGCTTTAGGCTATACAATTGTTGTTTAAGCTCATAACCCTAGCTATATTCCCTTGTGAAAAAACGCTCACACAAATCATTCCATATTTGTGAAGCTAGCTCTAAATACATTAGGCTAGATTTGATCTGTGGAACAGCAACATTTCTTAACCACGAAACTACCATGCCATTACATCTCTCCCAGTGAGCTAACATAGGATCTAAGGGATCTAGAGGCCTCTTAACCGGTCCATCAACAAATCCTAGTTTGTTCTTAGCTAATAAAGCAGTCTTCATAGATCTACTCCAATTAACAAAACTGGAACCATTTAAAAGCTCAGCTACGAGAACAGTACCCGAATTGTTGCTTGGGTGGAGATATACGGGATTCGACGGAGGCGGATCATCCGGTGGCAAGGAGCCAACCTCGCGATTTGGAGGACGAACCATAGCTGAGGAAAAACGACGAATTGAGAATCGAGAAGACGCAGCCGCAAAAGCCTACGCTCTAGATACCATATTGCAAGATAAAATTTTCGAGAATCGAATTTTCCATTGAAGAAAATGAATATCAAAATCCGTACATGCAACGTCGTGCTGAAGTCTTTTTATACATGTATTATGCACGAATAAAAATAAACAAAAATGAGTGAAAATGATAAAACATAAAAACGAAGAATGCGACTCTTCTTTCCCTTTTATAGCTCTTCATGCACAGCTCACTTCGTACCCTTCACACTATCTCCTTTCTTCACTTGAACCTCCATATCATCTTTACATTTTGACCTCGAAATCTCCTTATATATGACCATGCCCTAACTCGTATGTTGAATGAAAAATGATTGAACAAATCTTAAATACCGAGACAATACATGATTGACCGACTTTCTCTCTACTCACTATGAAATTTTCGGTTTTCTCTATGTGGTAGGGAGGGCTAAAAATTCTCTCAAGAAACGTACATTATAAAAATAAACCAATTAATATTTATTTGATCATCTAGCTCCGATAGAAGATAGAACCAAGTCAGGATATAAATTACAAGTCTCATATGATGGTAGATTAGTGTAGTTAGAAGCAATAAAACTAGTATAGTAGTAGAATTTAATTAGATTTTGAGAAAAATAAATTTATCTTTTACTAAGTGTTGATTAAAAAATGGCATGAAAAAAATATACTACAAGAGACACTTGAGAAGAAAACCATATCACATTGAAGCAACCCAAACCAAGCATCATCAATTACTCTGCGATAAGAGGAATGGGTAATGCTTCCATTGGCGTAGTTGCTCATCGTAGTTTTACCAATGACAAATTTCGACCTCGAAATCTTCTAATATATGACCATGTCAGGATATAATTACAAGCCTCATATGATGGTAGGTTAGTGTCGTTAGAAGCAATAAAACTAGTCCATGGAGTAGTAGAATTTAATTAGAAGTCAAGAAAAATAACTTTATCTTTTACTAGTATTAAAAAATGGCATGAAAAAAATATATCACAAGAGACACGAGAGAAGAAAACCATATCACATTGAAGCAACTCAAACAAGCATCATCAATTATTCCGCGATACGGGGAATGTGAGTGATGTTTCCACTGGCGTAGTTGTTCATTGTAGTTCTATTGGTGACGAGTTTTACCAGTGACAATTTCGACCTCCGAATCTTCCATGTCAGAATATAAATTACAAACCTCATAGGATGGTGGATTAATGTAGTTAGAAGCAATAAAATTAGTCCATGCAGTAGTAGAATTTAATTAGAATTTAAGAAAAATAAGTTTATCTTTTACTAAGTGTGGCATAAAAAAAAATACACTAGAGAATAAAACCATATCACATTGAAGCAACTCAAACAAGAACCATCAATTATTCCGCGATAACAGGAATGTGAGCGATGCTTCTACTTGCGTAGTCCCTATCGTAGCAACATCGGTATATGGTCTGCCCATATAATCCAACCATTGTTGCCGGTTTCTACAAAATTGATACAATGTATTAACAATATAAAACTTCAATGATTATAACTTATGAGTGTGTGCTTGTGTACCAAAAAAAAAAAAAAAAAAAAAAAAAAAAACCTGAAATGAATGGAAACGTTTTCCATCCTCCACGAATACGTTCTCTCCGAGTACTTTCTCCACGCACGTTCTCCATTATCAGTTGTTTTTTCTTTTCATATGTTGAACGTTTACCATTGTATATTGCACGTTTAAAATTTAAGCGGTGAATTAAATTCAAGAACTTCAAGACGTAGCACACTAGTAATTTATGTTCCCTCTTTTATAGAAAGCTTTTATTATAAAAGCATACAAATATAATGTGATTTAGCAATGTTTCAACACTTGTATAGTTTGAGTTGTAATTTAATTTTAATTTATTTATTTTATTGTCTTTGTATTTTATAAGTTTGATGTCGGCTATAACCTTCAAGCTCATCTCAATAGTCCGTTCAGCTAGCTAACAAAACGTTCAAATTCTTTGATGATTTAATTCAGGTAAAATGACAACTATTATTCAGAGTGATGCACACATTTTAGGGACAGAGGGAGTAGTATTTAATCGGTAAAAATAAATTGTAATTGGATTTAATAGATTTTAATTGAAATGATAGTGAATTCAAGATTTTTAAGAAAAAATAATCAATTAAGATTAATAATTCCTAATTAGAGTGCTTAAGTACTGTAGAATTTAACCATGTATAGACCCATAAACGAGCTAGCTAAGCTACCCGGTAACCAACTCAAAAAAAACTCGTCCGGAACTCGATTTGGTAGATTAGGTTAATACAATGGCCCAATTAAGAAAATACATAAGTTAATTTTTTTTTTTCATTTTGAGAAATGTATATTTTGAAAGAGACAACCCAAAAAGGAAAGTGCTAACAATTGTGTAAATTAATTAATATAATATAATGCAGAGTATCTATAGGGATAAATTATGCAAACCAATTTTTGTAAGCTAAGGTCAAGTAAAGATCAGAACAAATTCATATATAGTTAAATTCAAAGTATAAAAAAACTTTGGTTCAGTTACAACAACTCTCACAAACAGTAGTTACATGTCTGATTTACATGCAGACTGTACATAATGAAATAATATAATGTCTACAAGAAAAAAGAAGAATCCCAAACCCTTAATACAGAACATAGTCTACAGATAACTTGGAAGGTTCATGACCTTGAACAAGCGGAAAAAAAATAAAAATGGATCGAGTAAAGTAAAAGTCGAAAGCAAGCCTAGTATGATGCCTCGAAATATTTCATTATATATAGGTAGGATTTAGTTCCAAAGCCTCTTTGTAGATCATATCCTTCATCTGCTCCTCAGTCAGCATTTGATTCTCTAAATCGAAAGAGAACGGCTCTAAACAAACTGGTTCATCAGCTACATCATGCAACTTTGCAAGGTAAGGATGCTCCAAGGCTTGTTCGACTGCAATAAGATATGTTGATCGCGTTTAGTTCTTGATCATCGTATTATGGGGAATAAACAATTTTAGAGAAATGTGAAGCGAGATTTTTTATTTACCTGTGATTCTCTTAGTTGGGTTTATTGTGAGCATCTTATCAACAAGATCCATAGCTAGAGGATTGACATGTGGGAAAACCTTGGCCAAGTTCTGACGAGAGTGTTGAGGAAGCTGTCGGAGGTACCTTCTCGCATCCTCGTTTCTTGTGAAATTGAGGTCAGCATCGGTCGGAGTGCCTAGAAGCTGCAAAGTAGATCATTAAGAAAGGTTAGATATGTGATGATGAAGCAGCAAGATTAATGGTGAGTAGTGAAATTTATGCAGAAATCCCACAAAAGATACGCTTCAAAACGGAGAAGTTTATTTGTAATAGCAAATCAAATAATTTAATAAATTTATGATGTACAGTATAGGAAACAAAGCTGGCCCCTTTGCATCAGAGATCCAAAGAACTTGAAATTTTCATTTTCTTGAATTTTAAATGATGGAATAAGACAAGTAGTGAGCAATGAAATCTATGCAGCAACCAAACCAAAAAAAATCAACTTCGAAGCAGAGATATTAAGTTGTGACAATCAAACAAGTTAGGATTGAAAATCTAGGAAAGAAAGCTAGCCCTTCTGCACAAGAAATGAAATTCCTCATTTTCTTGATTGGTAATAATGGAATAAGACTAATGTTGAGCAATGATATCTATGCAGCAATCACCCTAGAAAAAAGGAACCTATGCAGCAATCACACAAAAAGATAACAAAAAAAGAAATCTCTGAAACGAAGAAATTCAGTTCTACCAGGAAACTCAAACAATGAAATAAGCAACAATCTAGGAAACATAACTAGCATGCATCAAAAAATCGAAGAAAATGATCACAAATCCGGATTAATTAATCTACCTCAATCAACAAGTGCATTTGATGCACGTGATCTTTCCCAGCAAACAACGGCTTCCTATTCATAAGCTCCATGAAAACGCAACCCACCGACCAAATATCTATAGCTGCAGTATACTCAGATGAGTTCAGAAGCAACTCAGGCGCCCTGTACCATCTTGTAACAACATATTCAGTCATGAACTCCGACTCTGAGCTCGTTCGAGCTAGCCCAAAGTCACAAATCTTGAGGTCACAGTTAGCATTCAACAAAAGATTGCTAGGCTTCAAATCTCTATGTATCACACCAGCTGAATGTATGTATTTCAGACCTCGAAGAAGCTGATACAAGAAGTACTGCAAATATATAGAGTTGCAAGATTTTAGGCTTGATTCATGATTTTTCGAGATTATATAATGAAAGATGGATGATTTTGTTATCAAGTACCTGACAGTGCTCCTCCGATAACCCTTGATTCGACCGGATAATTTGGTGAAGATCGGTATCCATGAGCTCTGTAGACATATAAACATCGGTGAATTCTCTCCTTAGAGGAGGAGGGATCACATCTTTTATAGCAATTACCTGCAATTAAAAGATTCCCAGTTGAGCAAATTTTGCATAAAAAAGTTCATTCATAAAACTCTTTCAATTCAATCTATCGAGTTGCAGATTGGAATGAATATGAATGGGTGATTAAGAACAACAACTAAACCAGAAAAACAAAATTCCCCTAAAATTCGTTGCAAAATAAAATCGAACTAAATTAGACCTCATAATTTGATTTTTAAATAAAAAAGAAAAGGCAAAAATAGGAAGAAATAGAAATGAAATTACTAACATTTTCATGATCCAAGTGGCGAAGAAGCTTGATTTCTCTGAGAGTCCTCTTCGCATCCATGTAATTATCGAAAGCATTCGCAATCTTCTTCACCGCCACCATCTCGTTATTCTCCGAATCGAAAACCGAGCTTCAAAATTCACACAAAAACACTAATCAATTCAACAAATTCTTCTAGAAACACGCACCCACACTGGTGTGTGTGTTTTTTTTTTCTTGCTGTTCTTATTTCTTACCAGACTATGCCGTAGGCTCCGCGGCCAATAGGCATGATCGGAGGGCGGTACTTAGTGGTGATCTCGAACGTGTTTCCGAAAATATTGTACTGGATGAACTGACCGCCGTGGGTCGCCACCGCCGGAAAATCTGGGTACTGGCCGCCGGCACCTCCCATGTCAGCCATTAATCAATATAAATATTAAATATATATATATATATATATATATATATATGCTTTTCTTTTTTTCTCACACAAGAATCTCCAAGTGTTTTGAGTGTAAGAATAGGAGAAGAGAATAATTGGAAAATATATAAAGTAGTGGAGTTGGATTCTATGGTTGCATGTAGGTGCATGAGTTTGAATATAAGTATATATACACGAATATCCTCACACACAGAACACGCACTAAACGGGCAATGAAACTCTTCGCCATGAAAGTTGCTGGGAAGGAGAGAGGTAGGGGGCGAAGCGAGAAAGCGCGTGTAAGAGTAGGACTCTCTTTTTTGGATTTTTTTTTTTTTTAATCAGTATAATTGAGTTTGAAAGAGACGTCAAAGTTGAGCCGCCTGTGATCGGACGGCTCTCATTCGGTCTTGTATTTAGATCTAACGGTCAGGATTTTCTCAGAGCGCGACCGTATTTGTCAACGTTTCGTGCCCATTATTGCAGCTTGCGGAACAGTACATTTTCTATTATTATTAAAAAAAAAAAAAAAAAAAAAGTTATCGTATGGTTTTTGGAATTTGATATTTATAGTATAATATTGAGAAAGGGGTTAAACAAGTGAGTTTTGCACGTTTTTCAGAAGTTTGCTTAGAAGGGAAACATCATAGAAAAACCATGTTAGAATTGGAGTGGGACTAGATTTAATTAGTGCTTTCCTATTTTGAAACTCCTTTTGAGATTTTGGAACTTCACCCCATGTTGTTTTCATCTTATTTATTTATCACAAAAGATGTTTGTTTAGCATAAAGTTTAAAACTTCTTAATGGTTGAATTTGAATTTAATGGTGTAATTCTTTGGCTAATGTAGTGATTTTATATTCGCTGAACTAAATTAAATTTGTAACTTACTAATGTAATTTAATAATATAGTGATATTTTATAATTTTCGCAATAATCGAAGGCTACCGACAAGTGTTGAGTTGGAGTGGAGACGAAAATGCAAGTCACTCTCGCCTACTTGTGCAGTGAAATTATTTACTACTTTAAACATATTTAAATCTTCTCTTCGAATAGCAAAATATAAATAATTCTTCATATTTAATGTGTTTAATTAATCATCAAGAATAATTTATATAAATAATCACCTAAATCCAAGACTGGATTATTATATATTATTTTTATCATTTGGGTGTAGTAGTTGCCTGTTCAACACAAAAGTGAGTACATCATTTTTATTTTTATTTTGAAATCTTATTTTAGAGGAATTAGGACTTATATAAATTACTATTACCTTTGAAAAAAAATGCAAGTCAGCACGTCAAAGTTGACCTCAACAAGTAAGGACTATCTCGGCGACTTTGGATATCCAGTTTTAATTTTTTATTTTATTTTATTAATTAAAACTAACTTATCCTCAATGCCTAAATTGGTCCCACTGTATCTGATTAGTTTATTTAATTGATTATTTAATTTCGTAATTGAGGACGTAGTAGTATATGAGATGTACTATATCAGTTTACAAAAAATTAGGTTGATCTCAAATTCCTTCACTCATAAACAAAAAGGACTCGATCTATTTTTTAATTTTAAGAAATCATACATCTTATTCCTAAATTCAAAGATTTGTGCATATTCGTATATTTGACAAAATTTAGAATAAATTCTTCCTTATGATTCAACCTTGACTTCTTGAATAATTGGAGAACCTCATATATAGTCAAGCCTCTCTCTCTCTCTCTCTCTCATATATACGTCGATGTCTATCAAGAATTATAATTAGGGTCGACGACCGATCATTTGTCAACCTCATTAGTAAAATAAAAGCAGATTAAAGTCTAAACTTGTAATAATAATTGTACTTAAAAACTCTCAAAATCTGATGACCCAGTCAGGCCACCTGAGTCGTGCGCTCGTGCTTCGACACCGTCAAAGGTTGCCATAATCCCTTTTTTTTTTTCTTAAAAAAAAAAGAAAAAAAAAAGATATACTGTAAAAAATAATGAAAAAAATTATATCGCCCAAAGAAAAAATTTCCATATAGGAAAAGAGAGAGAGAGAACAAGTTAAGTTGAAAAAGCTAACATGCACGTCCATCAAATAACAAAGGGTAGAATATTTTAAACTCTAAAGAAAAATATAGGCGGACATCTTCCATTCCCTCCTCTCATGCAAATTGTGCAGTTTAGGCATCGGCAAATCTGGAAAATTCCAAGGTTACGTGAGTGGCAGAGATCATTACAATTATATAACATTCTAATTCCAAAAAAAGAAAAAGAAAAAAGAAGATGTACCCCAACTCAGAGAGCTTCAGGTGAGCCACAGCATAATCAGCGAAGAAAGCATCCTCATCCTATTGAAAAATTAAACAACAAAAGCAGATTAAACATAAAAGTTAGATGACTCGGTACAATATCTAAAGCTATAAAACTGTGAGCATAGATAGAGAGAGAGGGTCAATTCAATGGGTGATGCACGTACCGCAGCATACTTATCAACGTAGGGGCGGAAGACGGGATCGGAAAGAAGTGCCTTGTCTGAAGGCAACTGCAAAAGGCCTTCTCTCTCTCCAGATAATAGCTCCCTGCAGCAGTTCAAATCCAAATCAGAATTATTTTATTTTGATTGAAAAGGCTCTATTTAATTTAAAGTTTGATGCATGTATGTATGAGGTAGGTAGGTGTGTAGTAAAGTGATATATACTTGAAATAAGAATTATCGAAGATGAGAGGGTTAGCAGTCCATGGTCCCTCAAATCCTGAACGCTCCTCGTGGCATCTTCCCTGCGTATCAGAATCAGAATCAGAGAGAATTTTCATTTAGTGGCATGGTATGTATAAATTCCTAGTATTAGTTTGATTAAAATTGCAAGTACAAACCAAAGTGTGGGCACCGGAGAGTGCTACGATATCCTGGTCGGTGAGGCCCATTTGTTTCACAAAAACATCCCTCAAGTGGTTAGATCCTGCAACACAGAATTAATCAATATATACTACTACCAATTAATTAATGTCACAGAAACAAACATTACCTAAAGATATAGTATATATAGATTTTCTAAGTGTATATATATATATGAACAAATTTGAAAATGTAAAACTCAGTACCCTTGGTGGCATCAGGCAATCGACCTTCCATAGGAGGCTCATCCTTGTCCTGACAATTATATTAATTTTTGGTAAACAAGGGAATGCATCAGGTTCGACTTGTATAGATTATTTCTTTCGTAAATGTGAATGTTTATGAGAAATCATCATGAATTTAAAGTTATTAGGATCAAAATGTTGATTGATCCAACTTACTGAATAAAAAAGGCCTTCATCAAGTAGATTCAATATACATGAAATATTTTCTCAAAAAAATATACATGAAATAAATATAACTATATATTTTCACATAACATTTCCATCTAATGAACAATATGGAAGATAAGGTATCAAGTCGAGGGAGAAGGGAAAGGTGAGTAACCGGTCTTCCAGGGTGGAATGGAACTTCGGGTCCTCCGGTTATTTCAACAGCAACAACACCAGCCAACTGTAACAGAGTGAACAGAATTAAGGTTCAACTCTCAAAGTCAAAGATATATATATATATAGTGTTGAGATGAAAGTACGTAATAAGTTGCATTACATACTAATTAAGGTAGGTACCTGATAGAAATCAGCATGAGAAAGGATGGGGAATTGGTCCTTGATGGGCTGTAGGAGAACAATGGCTTTGTCGATACCATTGTTGGCACCGTGTCCTTGCTCCGCCTTGAATCTCATCGTCCCAAAGGGACCTCCAGTCTTACTGCTTTGATCAAATGTTCCAGCAGAGTGCCACCTATGTATACAAAGACAAGCACCCTCAATTCAATCATGCATGGTGATGGTGAAATTAGAAGATTTCCTATAAAAACTACTCCATGAATTGAATATCCATGAATTAGAAGATTTTTCAAGTCCTAACACCAAATTAAGAACTCTAGAATTACAAACACTCTTACAACATTTGCAAGATTATTAATTAGATAACATATATTATAAGTATTTCCTACCCATTTCAACCTCAATTCAGCATCTATCCCTACTATTCTATCCCATTCACAATGCTGATTTGATTTCCTATGACTTGAAGCAATTTAGCTGACTTATAAGTTACTAAAGCACGTATTTATATACTTATTTTTTTAGTATGTTATCTGAAGTAGCAAGGACTTCAAGAGATCTGTTATTACTGAAATTAAAACAAACTACATCAATTTTCTCTGACTAGTAACAGTTTCTTGTACTAGTGCAGATTGCGCAATATATAGATCTTGATATATAGTTATGATGAGCAGCACGAGTAGAAATTAAATCATAATCAACCATTAAATTCTATTGGAAATTAAGAAGAAAGGGGAAAAAACATGTACTGACGCAAGGCGGAGCATGAGAGGAGCGCAGTGCTTCTCAGCGATGAAGCCTCTGAGTTTCCTCTTGGCTTTCTGAATAGCCTTCATGTACTCCTCACTCACTCTTGGATAATTCTTCGCCGCCATCTTCACTACTAGCTAGTACTTTTTTCTACAATCACACACACGCATCTCTCTCCATTACAACGAATCAAAATACAAACATATACACGTACGCCATTTACAAATCAAAATACCAAGAAATTAAATTACGAATAAAGTGAAGGAGAATCACCTCAAAACGGAAGGATCCACAAATGTAGGTACTGTAAGTCTATAACTTGAGCGTGGTGAGCACAAGCTCAGTATATTGGTAGTGCAGATATCTATCTATATATATATTAGCCATTGGATCGAGATGGACGGCTTAGATTGGTCCCAAAGATCCGAATTTACGATGAAATAACCTAATGCGGAATTTGTTAGTTACGCTACAACTACGAGACTTTGAATCTTTCAATTGGATTAGGGACTTGCATAAATATGCCAAACACCTGAAATAAAGAGCTCCCCCTCAAATCAAGAGATCGGATGGTCGAGTCAACATGGAAGTGAAATGAAGAACCAATTCAATTATTTGTTTAACATTATTAACATTACCTTCTTAATATTATTGATATATATATATATGAGGATATTGGTAGGATAAAAATAAATTATAGTGATATATATAAATTACCCTAATCCACCGTGAACATATATTAATTTTAGAAAATTCTATTGTTGGTATTAATGTAAGCATGACTACAATACACAAAAAGTATTAAAATTATACAAATTGTATATAAATAATTGTATACCTATTATGTATTGTAAATTGTAATTATGATTATATAAATATTAGCTGTAAATTATACTAAACCAATAATTCAAATCTAATCTCATTTCTGATATCAAGATTTATTTATTTATTTATTAACTCTTCCACGTATAATTAGATATTGAATTATTTATATCATGCTTTGTTTCAATTGCAGTTATTTACTAGATAAACAATAGATACACCAAATCCCATAATTGGTGATATTGGTAGTTATTATTAGGCTTACTATTTTAACCTTTGACCATTGAAAATTAATTACTTTAATGGAAACTACCTCATCAATTAGCACTCTTGATTTAAAAAATGAAAAAGGTTCTTAATTAAGGATGGAGATCTCTCTCTTTTTCTTTTTCTTTTTCTTTTTTTCTTTTTCTTTTTTGGATAGAATCGTGTATTCATATAGTTCAGATGGGAAATGGCTAAGTTGAGGAACCACAAATCTCTTCTAATAGAGGTCTTGGATTTAAACCACACTAGTCACTAAGTATGAGTTAAATATAATAATTCTATTTATATGAGTTTGTTTGGATTTGATTGATAATATTTTAGTATGTAGTACTCTCTCTATTTTTTTTTCCATTTAGCTCATACATTTTGAGCACATAAATTAATAAATATAATAAAAATTTAAATATGCGGTGTCCACCTATTATCATAATGAGTGTAAATTAATTAGGAATCAAGGTGATGTGAATAGTAAAAGTGGTATTTATTGGGCCAAAAAAAGGAATAAGTCGAATCAGAAAAACACACAAAGGAAATACTTTAAAAACAACATATTTTCTAATAACAAGAATACGATATATCTTTATTTTTAGTGAGAGGGCTGTATTTGATATTCTTTTCATTAGTGTGACTTGTATTGACTATTGAGAGCAGAGTAACAAAATGTTGATACGGTATAAATTCGATTTATCGAAATAATATCCAAAAACATAATTACACTTAATAATATGAATGAAAAATGTATTACTATTAGGGTGTGTTCTCTGTGATGGAAAATTATTATGGAAAATGTTAAACATAGATAAAGAAGAACTAGAGAGCTCTCGCTGTGCACGTTAGTGGCGATTTGCTAACATACGCCGTGAAGCTCAACCATGGCGAAGGGTGGCGGCTGAGGGAAGGGGCAGCTGCGGAAAGGGGTGAATCTGGTTGCCCAATCGATTGATCCAGCTCGTTCACTGAAAGTTGAGGTAGACGGGTGTTCCAACACTGTGGAATCATCGAAAAGCAGCTCGTCTGAGGTTAGTGCAGGATTTACAAATGTTAAGCAACTCATTGAGATGGAGATCCAAGCTTTCAGCTGAAAAATAGAAATTGGATCTTCGAAATGAGGCGGAGAAGGAGGCCACAACTACCAAAATTGAAGATGGAACTATCTTGCCTATGCGCAGGAGATGGATGCCATTAGGTTATGTGGCACCTCAATTGAAACAAGGTATCCCTACTGCTAAACTGGATATCTCTGAAATTGAAAATGAAGCTATTAAGTGGAAGAATGCGATTATTTTTTATGTGATCTGGGATTCACCTATGATCTCTTACCTTACTAGCATTCTCCGGAAACAGTGTGGTGTAGAGGGGAAATTTGAGATCTATTATCATAATGAAGGCTATTTTGTGATCAAATTTGAGCTCAGTTCTGATAAGGATAGGATGTTATTTGAAGGTCCTTACATGATTGCTAGTAGGCCAACTATTGTTAAGAAATGGTCATCTGATTTTTGCTTTGAAAAGGAAGAGTTAAAGGAAATTCCTCTTTGGGAAAGGCTTCCCAAATTACCTCTTACCTGTTGGAGTGGGGACTCCCTCAGTAGGATAAGAAGTGTAATAGGGAAACCTATTTGTGCTGATGGGTGTACCTCTCAACAAACAAGGATATCTTATTTTAGAATGTTGGTTGAAGTGAACATCACTAAGCCTTTAACCTACAAGGTACAAATAGAGGGGGATAAGGGAATGATTATGGAACAAGTGTATTATGAATGGGTCCCAATATTCTGCCAACAGTGTCATGTGGTTGGGCATATATGCAAGGAGAAGAAACATGACCCTAAGGTGCAGTCTCCTAAACAACAATGGCAGCAGAAGGCGAAAGTGGCAGCTTCTCCTGTGGAAACTAATAGAGGAAAGGATATTCAGAAAGAGAAAGAGATAGTTGGGATTGGAGAAACTAAGACGGTGCCATGGACTAATCCAAAGAAAACTGTTACTACATCCATACAGGTTGGCCATATTGAGATTCTTACTGGTAATGGCTTTAAGGATTTGGATAACATAACTTTTGAAGAGGGCGGGGACCTTTTCCCCTCTAGTATAATATGAGGCTCTTAATATGGAATGTTAGAGGCTGTAATAAGCCTTTTAAGTAAAAAGAGATCAAACTCTTTCTGAAAGTACATAAAGTAGATGTTGCTGTCCTTTTAGAAACTAGAGTAAAGCAAGAAAAAGCTTCAAATATAGTAGGGAAGATGTGTAAGGGGTAGATGAGTATTAATAATTACAGGTCAGCTATTAATGGTAGAATCTGGGTTAATTGGAATCCTAGGAAGGTTCATGTTACTTTTATTGAGGACCATAAGCAAGTTGTGTTATGTGAACTTATGAATGTGCAGACAGGACAGAGTCAGTTTTTCCTGACTATTTATGCTCTGAATACTGTGGATCATAGGAAGAGTTTGTGGGATTTTATTTCAAGGAAAGTGCAGCATATTCAGGGACCTGTTTTGATAGGAGGAGCTTTTAATGTTATTCTATCACCTGATGATAGGTTTCAAGGTAATGTTGTGCATAGTGCAGATATAGAAGATTTCCAGAATTGCATCATTACTAATGAGTTACAAGAGGTGCAAGCAATTGGCCCTCATTTTACTTGGTCTAATAATCAAGAAGGGGATCATAAGATTTGTTCTAACATTGATCGTTGCTTTGCTAATATTCAGTGGCTTTCTGAATATTCTCATGTGGTGGTAGACAGAATAGAAAAGAATGTATCTGACCACTGTCCCCAGTTGCTCAAATTTGAAGTAGCTGAGAGTAGAAAGGGTTTATTTAAGTTCTATAATGTCATTGCTGACCATGAACTTTTTGAGAAGGTGTTAAAGGACAATTGGGGGGATCAAAGGTCTACATGCATGCTGAGGAATATTTGGCTAAAATATAAACATCTAAAAGGCCCTCTAAAGGAACTGAATACTAAGTGGTTTTTGAGAACTAGTGACACGGACAATAACCTCAAACAGTAATTGCATACCATAACATAGCTCATAAGCCTGAAATCAATGGCTGCATGGATGAAGAGAAAAGGTTGCTTGGAGAGTTGGGAAAATGGAGCAACATTGAGGAAAAAATTTGGCAGCAGAAAGCTCAAATAGATTGGCTCAAACTTGGGGATTCTAATACCAATTTTTTTCATGCCTATGCCAAAGTGAGGCAGAATTGTAATGCTATACATAGATTGATTCAAGCTGATGGTTCTGTTTGCATTGGTCAATAGATGATAAAGAAGGAAATCAGAGACTTCTATAAGCAGCTTATGGGTACAGCAGCAGAGGAGTTAACTATGGTGGATAAGCTTATTGTGGAGAGGGGGCCAAAGCTGACTAGTCAGCAAGAACAGCTTTTAATTTCTGAATGCACAGCTATAGAAGTGAATGATGCTCTATTGAGTATAAGTTCCAATATAGCTCTAGGTATTGATGGTTTCAATGTGTACTTTTATGAAAAAAAAAGTTAGCATGTTATTGGTTCAGAGATAATACTAGCTGTACAACAATTTTTCTGCACGGGTTATCTGCCAAATGAGATTAATGTGGCTCTTCTTACACTCATCCCTAAGTGTGAGAATGTTTCTTCAGTTAAGGAATTTCGGCCTATAGCCTGTTGCACAGTATTGTACAAGATTATCTCTAAAATACTGGCTAATAGGCTGAGAAGTGTTCTGAGTACTATAATCAGTGGATGTCAATCTGCTTTTGTCCAAGGGCGCTTAATTTTTGATAATATTATCCTCAGTCATGAACTGGTGCAAGGATATGGCAGGAAGCATATTTCTCCAAGGTGTATGGTTAAGGTCGACATCCAGAAAGCTTATGATTCAGTTGAATGGCCATTTATTGAACATCTGATGCTTGAGTTGGGATTCCCTTATAGGTATGTTCAATGGGTGATGGTATGCCTTACAACTGTGGAATATATTATTAATGTGAATGGGGATTTGACAGAACCATTTGTGGGGAAGAAAGGCATCAGACAGGGTGACCCTATCTCACCTTACTTGGTTGTTATTTGTATGGAATACTTGAATAGGTATTTAATGGAATTACATGGGAATAAGTTGTTCTATTTTCATCCTAAATGTAAGAGGATGGGCCTCACACATGTCTGTTTTGCTGATGATTTATTACTTTTTACAAGGGGTGATACCCAGTCTGTTCAGCAACTAATGATGGTTTTTTGGATAAGTTTACTGCAGCCTCTGGGCTCAAGGCAAATCAAATGAAAAGCAGTATATATTTTGGGGGTGTAGAGGAAGAGATCAAGCAGGAAATACTAGAGTATCAGGGATGTCTGAAGGGCTGCTGCCATTTAAATATTTGGGGGTACCTCTCTCCTCCCACAAACTTAGCATCATGCAGTGTCAGCCCTTGGTGAATAATATCTTGAAGAGAATCCGTAGTTGGGCAGCAAAATTTCTCTCATATGCTGGAAGGGTACAACTGATAAAGTCAGTTTTATTTGGCATCCAAATATACTGGAGTCAGATCTTTGTAATTCCCCAGAAAGTGCTAAAGATGGTGCAGCAGGCTTGTAGCGTATTTTTATAGACAGGGAAAGCTGAGACCTCCAGACGGGCTCTTGTTGCATGGGATAGAATTATGCTACCATATAGTGCAGGATGCTTGAATATTGTGAATCTGAAAATGTGGAACAAAGCTGCTATTTGTAAAATGCTATGGAGATTGATTCACCATAAGGATAGTATTTGGATTCGATGGATGCATGGGTACTACATTAAGAATAGAAACATCTTGGAAGTTGAGATGCCAAAGCAGTGCTCATGGATGATAAGGAAAATTATTGGTGCTAGGAGTTATGTGAGGGATGTGCAGAGTGGACATGAATGGTTGCAGCAGGAGGATTTTTCTGTGAGGAAGTTGTACAAAGCATTGCTTGGGAACCCCCCGAAGCAAACTTGGGCTAAGCTTGTGTGTCAAAATGCTGCACCTGCCAAATACACTTTCATTTCTTGGTTATTAATACATAGGAAATTAGCAACCAGTGGCTATCTTCAACAGATTGGTATACAGGTGGACCAAGTTTGTTATCTCTGTGGTCAAGATGAGGAAACCCTTAATCATCTATTCTTTGGTTGTGTTGTAGTTGGAACAGAGGTAACTCAGGCGTGCAAAATACAGAGGGAGCCTCGAGGTTGGGAGGAGGAAAGAAGTTACTTAATGTCTCAATGGACTAATAATAGTGGGAGACAAAGAACATATAGATGTGTGACTTCTGTGCTGATTTACTATATATGGAAGGAACGCAATCAGAGGCGGATGCAAGGGACAAGGAATTATGTGGCTAGTATAGTGAGGTAATGTAAGTTTGTGATTGCATGGTGTGGACAAAATGACAAGAAGATGGGTAGGTTCTTGGGGTGAGTAATGGGATGGGGTGTGCTTCAGTTGAGCTGGGTAGTGTGCAGGCTAGTTGTTTGGAGTCTGTTTGTATATATGGCATTTTATGGAGACGGTGAAAAAATTATACAGTTTATACCAAAAAAAAAATTATTATGGGAAAATGAGAGAAAAGAGAACAATCACCCTTTAAATTTCTCACATTTTCCAATCTTCTTATCTATGATGAAGAATTTTACTTTTTCTTCAATGGAAAATATTATTCCATCAACATGGAGTGAAAATATTTTTCTTCCATTAGAGTGAAAAGGAAGGGGAAAAAGGAGTAGAAGATGAGAAAATGTGAGAAATTTAAAGGGTGATTGTTCTTTCCATGATAATTTTCCATCATAGTGAACACACCCTTATACTCCCTCTGTCCACAATCTTTGGACCCAAAATTTTTGGCACAGAGTTTAATGCATTGTGATGATATATTAATACATTAATGTGTTTAAGTGTTAAAAGTAGGATAATTGTGGGTCCCTCTAAAATTTTTGTGAGTGTTAAAGTGTAAAGTGATAAAGTTGTGGGACCTATTGCTAAAAAAAAGAAAGTGTCTATAAATGGTGGACGTCCAAATATAGTATTAGTGTCTAAAGATAGTAGGACGAAGAAAATAGTAAAATAACATTTTATTATATTTTATGCTGTACTTGTACCGAGAAAAAAAGTACTACGTAAATCTTAAAATATGAGAAATGTAGGTAAACGTTCCGAAAGTCACTTTTCCTATTAAGCTTTGCAAAGCGGCGTTTCTAGAGAATATATTCCAATTTCCACCCATTTTTTGCTTTTAATAATAAGTCACTAGTAGCCAAAAACTCGCGTAAGGTGCTTTTCCATATTCTCTTTATATAAGTAATTAATTTTATTTGTTTGTACGTCATTTTCATCAAGAATATTCAATTTAATGAGCAAAGGGTCTCATTTATTTTACTTTATTTCTACAAAGCATGTTTTAAAAATAGTTGTTGACAAACAACTCAATTGCTCAACTTTTTTTCGGGCACGAGTTTTAATACTCTCTCCGTCCCATTTAAACTGACCTATTATTTATTCAAATGGATGGTATAAAATAATCAAAATGACCAGTTTAAATGAGACGGAAGAAGTAAATGGTATGTGGGCAGTGAGAGACCCACATTAATGTGAGTATAGTAGAATGCAATAATGGAATGTGCATACTTTGTTGAGACGAACCAAAAAAAATAGAGCATACATTAGCGAGACAGAAAGAATATTAAATATTAATTAGTACGGGGTACTTACTAGCTAGCTGTCAAAGGTATTTTAAATGGCTTTCGGCTAAATGAGGATCTAATAAAAATAAAATGAAGGTTGAGAGGTTTTTAAGTATCCATTATCTTTGATGAAATTTGGAATTTGACATCAACAAATGGAAAAATCGGGAATACACTCATTCATTTACGTGTTACTTAGTAGTAGTATATACTTATATAAAGTAAGATTTGCATATCACCCAAATAAAAATATACTCCTATGTAAGCGATGTAATGAAAAATGCATGCATATCGTCTTATATTTCATCAATTATAAATGCGGGTTTACAAATTTTCCAATAATTCAGGTCATCCTCGTTTTATCAAAAATACTTTGAACTATTGATTATGATTTATTTTGAAAATATTGTGAATATGTAACCATGTCCATTAATATAATAGGGGTGCATCAATAGATGAATTTTTGCCGAAACATTTGGACCAAAAACATTGGGACCAAAAATTAAGTTACAAATATATGCAAGTTTGATAGAAACAAATCAATAAGTCATAATCCATAAACCTTATTGAGGAAATTTGCAATTTTTGATTGTCCCAACCTTGTTATTTTTCTTTATAATCAAGTGGAAGATTTTATTAACAATATAATTATATTATGGCAAGTTAATTATGCTATTTTCCCCCTTAATTACGCCAATTAAGGTTAAAGGCTGTTGGGAACCTTTTTCCTTTGAACTAAGTTTTGATAATACTATTAGAAATCACACTTATACAATAGATTTTAAGTGGAACAGACTGATCTCCGTGTTTGGATCAGTCAAGCTTAACCCGGACAGGTTGCTATGTAAAGGTCAAGGTTGGTAGTGCAACCTTGTACCTAATCTACTCAAACCTGTCATAATATTCCTTTATGTAATATGTCTATGTAATCTGCTCTAACCATACTCGAAGATTTCTCGCGAAGATTACAGAAGACTGAAGACAGCTTGAGGTATAGGAAGCTTGACCTGCAAAGTCCAACCTGAGTTGTGGCTGAGGAACCTGTCCTCAACTCATCGTCTATAATTGTGTCAGTGTACGGTTCTGCATATCCTGACACATACAACGGCTCTATTTCAAATGTTTCTCTATAAATACCCCAAGTCATTCCAGAAAGAAGGCACGGGAAACTACAATTACAAGCTGAAACGCTGCAGAAATCTCAAGCTAAATATTCACACAATCAACACTCGAAATCACTAGAGCTTTCCCAAGTGTTGATCTTTGTAGATTTCTATTCTTTCTAGAATCTGTCTTACTAGAACACAATTCACACTCTCACTACCATCATTGTTGATATTCAGTGTAGTTGATAGAGTTGTATTCCAAACGGTGATAGCTTTTCACAGCTTTCCAGTTTGATTATTAGTGCTAGTTGTTAGCA